>BSBN01000041.1:7817948-8435896 GCA_027924645.1 Cunninghamia lanceolata | reverse complement strand
TGGTCTCAACAACCCCTAACACCACCTCCATGTTTTCATCAGTCCATTTGGTAGCTTCAATCATATCCTTGTGTGTCGATACATAGGATGCAACAATAGATAACATTGTTGCTATCGTGAGCGACTGTGCCACTCCAAACACATTCCATCTCCCTCTAGTGCTGTTGGGATCTAACAGAAGGTTGGCCATTGCCTCCCTCACATTAACACCCTCCTTACCATCTACTTCCTTAGCTACCTTGAGTAGCCTTCCTAGTCATTTCTTTATAATAGGATTCTTAATATCCTCTTCAAATCATTGATAAATCCCGTCATTGCCTCTTCACCTAAAAGTTTCTTCAGCCTCTTCCTACCAAAATACTTTCTCTTCATCCTCCCGCCCACCATCGCACTACTCACACATCGCCTGGTTTGCCTTCACGGAGCTTCTTTCACCACCTTCTTGCCCTTATCAACATTCTTCTTTATCTAAACTTCCATGCTCACTCTCCAAACCATCTTGCAAACCAATGGAAGCCATAAGTCTATGAGATGTAGCAGAGAAGGGAAATAATGCTGCATGAAAAAGAGAGTCCTCTACCACTCGATATCACAACACCTGACTACCACAGGCCACCTCAAACTATAATTACTTTCCTGCCAAACTTACCCTCTGCCAGCTCTCCCACACTTCGATGATCTCAAATATCTAATCACTTGAAGAAACTCCTAATTTTACTTGTCCATTATTAGGTAGGGGCTCTTTTATATCTTCCTGAATCAATTTCGACACCTCGTAAGGGTATGTTTCCCTCCACTCCATCCGAGAAGAATCCCCATCAATTCCTTGGTTAGCGACCCAATCTACTAATTTGTTCCCCCTCCTTTTTATATGAGAGACTTCTATATGTGAAACTGGAGTGCTAATCGTCTATTCTCTTCCATAATCTGCTACAGTCTCCAATTTTTAAGAGAGTTGCCATTCATGATGCCAATCACAATATTTGAACCTCCTTCTACCCATAGAATATCCCATTCCTTTCTTCTAGCTATCAAGAGGCATTTCCAAATATCCCTGGCTTCTGCTAAATTATTAGAATCAATCCCAAAGTCATATGAATAAATACTGAGGGGCTGACCCCTGTGATCCCTAAAAATCTCTTCGCCTCCAACCCTATCGGGTTTGCCTCTGCAAGTACCATCAAAATTCATTTTAATCCACCCCAAGTTTGGGGGAACCCAAGGGGATGCTAATCTCCTTAGAACCTTTCAACCCTTTCCTATCCAAGTTGGCCAACCATCTAAACCTTGGCTATTCATCTACCTAATCTTCTTCCCCCTCCACCACTTCTTAATCCTTGTTCTTGTGGATCTCACCAAGTTCATTAGAGAGCTTTCCATTATATCCCAAATTCTATCAACCTCCCTATTCTACTCTTGAAAAATCCTTCTATTACATTCAAGCCAAAGGTTCCAAACAATGATAGTAGGTAATGTATTCCAGATAAATCTTAAACCCTGACTCTTACATCTACACTCCCAACTTTCCAACAACATAGCTATATTTTATGGAGTAACCCAAAACCACCTTCCACTTCTTAAGGAGTCTGCTCCATAATTCACAAGCTAGCTCATAGTGCAAGAAAAGGTGATCATTATCCTCGTTGGTGGATTTGCACATGATGCACCATGAAGGGCCAATTTTACCTAATCTTAATAGTTTATCCCATGTCAACGCCTGCTTCCTCCAAACTATCCATAGGAATGCATTAGCTATAGGCAACCCCTACCTATTCCAAATCCTCTCAACTGTGGAGTTACTCAGGCACATACCTTGACAAAAGTAGTGGTTATAAACTTCTTTTATTGTCGCTCTTCCTTCTCCACTACCTTTCCACATCAACTTATCTTCATTACCTGAAAGAGGCCATTTATTCAATTTTTTCTGAAATCTCCTTCCATTTATGATCCAAATCCTCCTCTAATCCATCTGGGATTTTCCATTTCAAGCGACCTGCTTGTTCCTCCATATAATCTTGTACTAACCCCGCCAGTTAGATTCCAAATAATTAGCCAAAGCTCTTAGGTGAATGAAGTCTCTCAAGGGCTTCTCTTCAAATAAGAATCCCTCCAAAACCTCACATTATCCCCTCTGCCAACTCTCCAGACAAGATTAGGCTAGATTAGATTGATGCAAATTCTTAAAAAGTTCCATATACTGGATCCCTCAGGCAATTGGGCTTTGGAGTCGAATAGGTTTCTTGCACCATTTCGTAGGTACTTTGCTTGAATCACCTTACTCCACAGTCTGTCTCCTTCTTCGTATATTCTCCATGTTAGTTTAGCCCCCAGGGCTTTATTCATATTCCTTATATTCCTAAAGCCTAACCCCCAAATCTCTTGGGCAAACACACCTCTTCCCATTTAACCAGATTGTACTTGAACACCTCCTCAATACCTCTCCACAAAAAAATCCTCTGAGCATTCTCTATCATCCAAGTAACCTTGCTAGGAATATGGAAGGCAGACATAGTGTAGATAGGAACCACAGCTAGAGAAGCCTCGATGAGAGTAATCCTACCCGTTTAAGGTCAGCCATCTCCCTTTTCATGAAGCAAGCTTGCTCTGCACTTTGTCCACCACCTTCCTCTATTCTATTTCTGAAGTCCTCTTATCAACAAGAGGCATTCCTAAATAATTGCTATGAAGGACATCGACCTCAAATCCCAGATTTCTTTGGATTTCAAAAGACTCAACACAAAAAACCTTAGGGAAATAAATGCAAGACTTACTTGAATTGACTTTTTGACCTGTCGCCATCTCATAATTATGGAGAACCTTCTTTAAACCTCTCACTCTCTAGCAACAACCTCTCCAAAAAGTAAGGTATCGTCAACAAACTGCAAATGAGTCAAATTGGAGTACCTCCAAAAACCTGAAGTCCTCTGATCTAACCATCTCGTGCTGCCTTCTTCAACACATAACTCAACACTTCTTCCACAATTAGAAAGAGAAAAGGAGAAAGTGGATCTCCCTGCCACAGACCCCTACCTACTTTGAAGAAATTAGAGGCCACCCCATTGATCAGAACAACAAATGAAGTGGTGGAAATACAATTGTATACCCATCTACACCAATCATTGCAAAAGCCCATTCTCTCCATGAAATTGATCAGGAAGTCCCAAGAAACCTGATCATATGCCTTGTTCATGTCAATCTTTAAAATCATTCCCTCTTTCCTCCTATTTTTGATATAATGTATGGTTTTATGAGCTAACATAATACCATCCAAAATCTGTCTCCCCTTTAAAAAATTGATTCGTTCATCATATATCATCCCTTCCAAGCATTTTTAATCTAGAAGCCATAGATTTAGTGACAATCTTATAGATACCATTGCATAGGGCAATGGGCTTATACTCATCAAAATACTTCAGGTTCTTATTATTGGGAACAAGTGCTAAATAGGTGGTGTTCCATGCTCTCATCATTGCCTTTTTGTTCTTGCATTCCTCAGTTGTGTTCCAAACATCATCTCCAACAACCTCCCAAAACTTCTGAAAAAAGCCTGCTTGAAAGCCATCAAGGCCCAGGGCCTTCATTGCCCCAATAGAGAAGGTAGTTGTCCTCATTTCTTCTTTAGAGAAGGGGCCATCAAACCTTTATTTATTTCCTCATTCATCAGAATTGGAACATTTCTCAGCATATCTTCCTGAGCATCCTCATTCTTTAACCCCTCCTCGCCTAACAACTCCTTGAAATACCTCCTTTCTTCTTCTCTAATAGCCTCAATATCTTCCATAATTGCGCCATTGGGTAAATGTAGTTTTAGGATTTTATTGTGATTTCTTCTGACATTCAGACATATGAAATAACTTAGTATTGTTATCACCTTCCTTCAACCATCTCATTCTAAACTTCTAGAGCTAGAAGATTTCCTCCATCCTGAGAATATGATTGATCTCTTCTATTTTGTCTTTTTCCTTCTCCCCGAGCTCTAGAGATAATCCTTTCTCTGCTATCACCTTCTCAATATTAGAGATTTCCTCTTCCACCTTAGTCTTTGTTTCAAACAAATTCCCCATCACTTCCTTCTTCCAAGTCTTAGCTAATTTCTTAGCTTCTCGCAACTTTTTAAAAATCACTTATCTCTTATTTCCCTTTACCTCCCGACTACACTAGCCTTCCAACGCCGTTTGAAAATTTGGGTGTTCATACCAAAAGGCCTTCATTTTGAAAGGGATCCCCTTCAGCTTTTGACAAAGAGAACTTTGCAAAAGGATAGGCAAATGATCAGACCCACCATATTCAATGACCTCATAGCAGAATTACACTCGGGAGACCAACCAATCTAAATTGACCAGGAACCTATCCAACCAACACAAAATATTGTCACTCCCTACCCTTCTATTTGACCAAGTGAACCAACAGATTTGGGTTCGATGTCAACCAGGCTAGATCCTCACACATCTTTTTGAACCCTAAAGAATCCAAACTTCCAATATTTCTACCTCCTTTTTTATCTTCTGGACACAAAGTAGGATTGAAATCTCCCCCAATCAGCTAATTATCCTCCAAATTAGATTCCCTAAAAAACTTTAGACTATCCCAACAGATCATTCTGTCCCTTTCTAAATTAGGGCCATGAACATTACAGATCAAGAAAACATCATCCCCTTAAAAATACTTCAACTTGACCATCTACACATTCTTTGAACTGTACAACTCAACTCCTGTAAACCTAAATTTGTTCCACAATAACTGCCAAACCACCTGTCGTTCCAACTGCCCCTATTGCCTTGCCTTCGCCACTCTTCCACAACCTACAGATCATCTCTATCATTTCAGCCTTTTCCACCTTGGTTTCTTGAAGCAAACATACATCTAGAGTCTCCACCTATATTAGTCGCTTTACCAAACGATGTTTCTCCAAGCCATTAAGGCCATGGACATTCCATCTCACCACCTTCATTTCTTAATTGGCCTGAAGGTGCTCACCTCCTCTCTTAACAAATGTATTCAAGGTATCATGTGTCTCTTTGCTTACCTCCACCATGGTTGTGTTCTTGGACTTGCTTACCTCTGTCTTCCTTCCTTTAAGATTGGATCCTCCTGCATCCATTGCTACATTATTTTTGCCTTTCTTACCACTTTTGGTAACAATCCTCCTAGCATTCTCCTTATCTTCTTCATCAGAATATTCCTTCTCCCTCTTGCCTCCTTTTTGGATTCTACCTTTGGGATCCCCTACTCTGAGTGCCATCAGATTCCTATTAGCCTTCAACACTAGTAGAGAACCTTCATCCCCTTAACTCTACTACTGTAGGGTTGAACCCCTTAACAAAAGCCTACACCTCCTCCCCTGGATTGATACCCTTACCTGATTCTCTAAACGACTCCTTCCCCTTTCCATCTTCTTTACACATCTCAACCAATTGCTTAATTACAGGACCTAGATCCACTTGATTTTTCCCAAGCTCCTCCTCCTCCCAGGCTTCACTGACCCTGTTCAATAGCTTGGGGGGGCTCCTCATCTCCCTCTCTACCATTAGGATTAACTTTCCCTCTCTTCTTCCATCTTCTTTCTCCCTTCCTATGGCCTACTTTAGGCTTCATGCAATTTCTAGCAATGTGCCCTACTTTCTAGCAGTTGAAACATCTAATCAGTAAGCACTCATATTCTGACTCTTGTATCCATTCACCCAACGTAGACGAAAGCATGATTGCATGACGAATTGGCTTACCCTGGTTAATTTGACACAAATCCTCACATTAGATAGCCAACCTACCTTGCTTCAAAGCCATAGAGTTGAAAAGATACTCCCCTAGAATGATGACCAATCAGTTTGAAGATTTCTTTCGTCACAATTCCTACGAAAGCTTATACATTTCAATCCAAATCGGTGCTTCCTTGATTAATTCCTTATGAGGATCAAATCCTTACCACCAAGCCCTAATGTACAACCTAGCATTCCCATAAACCAGGTTTCCCCCCTTTTAAGATATTATCTCTCTCAAATTTTGACTGAAAAATTATTTGCAGGAACCCTAAAGCCAAAAAACTGACTTCAGGGTTTACTCCCAGCCATTTGTGCTTGATCTACTCCTTTATTCGTTTCATAGAGGACTAGATTCCTATGAATTTGGCGTTAACCACATTCTTCTGATACTTCTCCACCTTCGAGTTGAGCAAATCTTATGAAATACATAACTCTGGAATCTCTTCCAAATTCATAGATTGACATTGTCTATAGACATCCTCGCCCTCTTCCAGCTTCTCTCTCCAACTCAACATTGGCTTCAAAATGAGATCTCCAATTGTTTTTGCCTCATCCTCGTTGTCCAGCTTTACTTACTCTCCAATTTCACCTTCTTCCTTCTCTTTTCTCATGACCTTGTTCACTCCTAACATTTTTTCCTATGGCTATGCCAAGCAAGCATCTCTAACTATGATATAGATTTTATATATATATAAACATAAATATTAAATATATAATTTTTTAATATAATTATGTGATTTTAGAATATGATATTATATTACAAATATATATAATAATTTATATTATATAAAATATTGTATATAATAATAAATATAATATAATTATATATAGAATTATATATAGAATAACTTTAACTGAATAATAAATATTACATATCTACTAAAGTTATAAAAAATACTTGCTTTGCTCACTTCAAACGTCATGCCTAATATTTTAATAATACTCTGGACATTATTTTCACAAATAATTTAAATCTATTTCATCAAAAAATATGAAAATTCAAAAAGAAGCACCAAACAAGCCTACATCAGATGTCATCCTCTAAATTAGAGGGCCCCAAATCAACTTAACTATTTCCATCATTCTCCACTATTTGATCGTTAGAAGTCCAAATATAATGCAGTGAGACACACGTGTAGAGCTTTAGTATCCTGCTAAAACACATAAATAGTTAAGCTAATTTGAGCTTGGTTCATATCATGGTGGTGGAGAAATCTCAATGCGTTGAACACCTCTCAGACTTTTGTGACCAGTGTAAATGATAATTGGAAGTAGTGGGAGTCTAGTAATTTTTTGAGTGACTTCCATCGTCTTGCATCCTCGGGACACGATTTTAGCTATGGATCTATGCCCCAAAACTAGTTCACCTCATACAGGGAATGCCTTCGGCATTATAATCACCATCTATCATGCCAAGTAAGATGTAGTGGGACCCGAGACTTTAAAATAGTGCATGATGCACAATAGCTAAAGTAAATGCACCTCATTGTAGACTGGCCACTAGGGCACCAATTAGTCATTGGCTAATAGATTTGTGCCACATGGGCACTACCTATCCAACTAGGGGCATCTACTTACCATGTATTCATATAGGGCCCACACTTAGCATATAAGTGCTCAATGAAAAATTTAAAAATTGTGATGGAAATGATTAGCCACTCGGCAAAATTAGTAATTGCCAAATGAAAAGGTGCCACGTAACCATGAGACTTATATAAAGGCTAGTGCATAGCGGCTAAAGTGAATGCAACTTGTAACATGCCATCTCATATTACTCAGAATTACACAACCAATTACTAAGAAAGTAAAAGAACATGATAAACATATGTGAATTTTTTTTATCATTTTGCATAATTACAAGGAAATAAAAAGCATATATTTTCTAAAATTATTCAACCTTGAAATACAATATATTCAAGATAAAATCATAGTGAAAAACTTTTCACTTTACATTTGCAAATATGTTGCAGTAGGATATAAGAATAATTTTACATCATAACATAAAGAATACTGCATCTGGAATCTTGATATCTATCACTCAAGTCTCGGTGAGTCTTTTGCTACAGAGGGAGAGCATCATCCGAGTGCTTTACCTCCAACCACATACCGACGGTCCCTGCACACCTTCCTTCCTAGAAGTGGCCATACCCTTCATGAATAGTATATAAATAAGGAACCAACAGGTTTGTCATATGAGTCCTAGTGTTGTGTCCTACGTAACACAATCGACCATATAACTCTAGACAATCTTCTAGCTAAGTATGATCCTACTAACGGGTTACGCCATCTAGACACTATGAACCGATTAATGCATGCAGAGACAAATGCATCACTTTGGCCAAAGTTTCAATATAGACGAACTTTTGCAATAAATGTAGTCGTGTGTTCACGCACCTCTAACTTGACTTGGAAACTATCTCATCCTACAGTTTGATTTGTTGACTAATATGTTCACTAGACATGAAATTGTCTTAACTAAGGTTAATTCCTAGACAACCTGACTTAGAATTTAATCCTGAATAATAGGATATATACAATGTATAGGTTTAGAAGACTTAACCTTTTAGAGAGTCCTTCATTGCATTCTTGCAAATATCAGAGGTCTATGACTTTTTGTCATTCTACTCATTGACTCAAAAGTTAAGCATTCTTCTGCTTTATGTCATGTTTTGACTCTATCAAGAAATCATTTAAACCTTATCAAAAAGTTTCTTAGACTCTTCTAAGTTATACTTGTCATGATCTATGGATTCTCGATTATTCACTATTGACCATAAATACCTAGATTAATTCAATGTCATAACCATTTTGAGAGGATTTAAGTTTACTAGACCCATCTGAGTTGATCCTAGGGTTTTATCTTCTCTAACCCAATATAAAAATAACATCAAAACTCTTGTTATCCAAATATAAAATGTATAATTATATACATGATTATAATAGCCTCTAGTCTTCTCTAGACCACTTAGGCTCTATTCAACTTCACGTTCCTCAAAAAATATAGAACATGTATTTTTATCTTCAAGTAAATAAGATCTAATAAATATTTTCAATGATATAAATACTCTTAACTAAGTTTTCTCTTCAAATTAGGTTTTGAGTCTAAAGAGAATAATAGACAAAGTTTTGACCTAATGGTCTCCTTTCGTCCACTGACTCTAGATATAGAAAGGTTATGTACTTGTTCACATCATCCTTGCACATAACAAAAATACTTTCTATGATAGAAGTGTGCATATATAATAATATAAATCACATCTTGTGTGTTCCAAAGATTATCCAATATCATTCCTGCTTACCTAGAATAAAATGAGACCTATCACTAAGTCTTTCAATGAAAACAATAAAACTTGAATGTATTGTAGAGATAAATAGAATATAACTCTATCTTTACTTACTGTTCTTAACTCCTTTGTCCAATCTGAGTTCTCTAGAGGCTCGTTTTGATTACAAAAAGATATAATCTTCACAGTTTAATAATAAGAAGACAACAATTGCACCCCATGTCGACTTGAATGTGTAACGTCAGAAAATGTCCCCTTGGGGGCTTTTCCCTCCTAAGGTTTAGCTCCCAGGTCTTTAGCATGCATTTAGGACATTTTAGTTCATATCTTGGCATCCCGATGGAATGAGACCTGGGTTCCAGGTAAATTGGACCTAGGAGGACCCTTGAGCTGTACCCTGCCCAAAACAGGGGGAGGACTTGGGCGCCCGCGCCCTAGTCCTGCCCTATTTTGTGGCAGCCCTAATTTTTAGGTGTCGGTTTATGACCGTTAGTTGGTTCTTTTGCCGACACGGTAAAGTTTGATTTTTAAAATCTTGGCGGGAATGCTTGTAGGTGCATATATAAGCATGTGTAGGCATTCATTTGTAAACTAGATGATCATTGTGAACTTTAGGCATTCTCAAGGTGATTGAAGGATTTCTATTGTGTTGCAAGAGCAGACTTGTATGTTTTATGTGTTGATATTTGCAGATTTGAACATCAATCTCCTCTTGGCATGAAGAGCATCTTCCTCCATGAGAGCTTCACTACAAGGTGACATAATATTGTGTTTTTATCATTGATTCCTTTGGTTTTTGCCTCTGCCTCACAAGGGCACGCACTCTTTGTCTGACAACGGTGTTCAGAGACTCAAAAGTCCTTCGGGGCTTGACTGAGGCAAGCCTCTAAACACCACAACCCTCAAACCAAGTCTTGTGATCGCAGGTTACAGGTGTCGCATCTGGAAAAAGTGGAATTGCAGGAGGGCTTGGCAGGCATTAAGGATTCAAGATCTGAAGAAAAGTCAGACACAGGAGCACTTCCAAGACTTGGGCACTCGCACCAGTGTCCTCTGCAGACAGATATTAGGAAATAGAAGTTACAAGGCTGATTAGTGTCAGAAGGAGGTCCAGATTCCCCGAAAAAGTAGGTACCTAGGACTTGGGCGCCTGCGCCTTAGTCCCCTGACTGTTCCGCTTCGGAACCCCAAAAATAGGTATTTTGTGATTTACTATTTTACTCCCATCTGCAAGAGCCTTTTCCATCTTTCATCAATTTGTTGTCGTATTTACATAATTAGGGTTTTAATGGTCAATTAGACATAGGAGAAAGAAAAATTGATAATTAATTCCCTAATCCAAGCTTCCCTACATCTGCAAGTGACCTAGGGTATGATAGTGCTCACCACTCGACCTTAGATCCTTTAATGTTTAGTGGAGAGGTAGATTTAACATCTAAACAACAAAATATTAACAAAAATCCAATTTTACCCTAAACAAAATGCAAAGGTAGGTAATAGATAACTAAAAACAAACTTGGGCTCTCAGAATAAACAAACCTTTTTGCTTTGTCTCAAAGTCTAACAAGATTACTTAAAAGAGGTTTACTTATAACAATAGTTAACAACTAAGATTAGTCACTTCTCAGCCTACTGTTGTTTGAATCTAAACGACTCTTCAATCTGCTTAAGAGAAATATTCTATGCATCAAAGAAAAACCACTAAGTTTTCCATTTGTGGAACTGTTACCTAAATTTCACTGTAGCTCATTCAAGTAGAGTTTTGATTCAAAACTTATAAGGTACATCTCATCTAGTCCTTCACACATTACATTCGAGTGCATAAATGAAATAATTCAGGAGATTATGTTTATTAGTTTACTGCATTTATCAAGGTGCGTGTAACATGAGAAGGGTTTATCCAAAATCTTTTCCAAAAAATAAATAATCTTTATTGAATGTAAATGTTCATTATCTCACACAAGCCGTGAGGTTAACTATCTTATTCAATGAAATAGAAGAACAATCTATACATGAATAAGTAAATAAAAGTAATGTGCATGTAAGGTCAGAGGCCAATCATTGCCTAAGAATGACTGGTTCTAGTTCTGGCATGTTGTCCTGTCGCCCCGAGTCGTCTTTGTCCTTCCTAGCTTCATGTCGTCCCTGGTTCCTACATCTGGCAAAAATAATGGTGTTAGAGCAATGCTCTAAGCAATGAATGGTCCCAAACCATACATGAAACAAGATACCATACATGTATAAATTGATCCTCAATTGCATTAAACAGAAATGTATACCTTGGATGTCCTAGAGAACAATCAAGTCATCAAACACATCCAAAACATACATTTATTTTCTAACAAGTTTGCTTCGTGTGCAGATACATATGTAATTATGTTTCTGTTTGATTCATTGGTTACATTATGAGTGGAGGAAATGTGGCTCCCACAAGGGTTGAGCCTAGCTCATAATCCTTATAGAACATCTCATATGCAATATATAAATGCAAAAGCACAACTCAAGGAGCATATTCAGAAAGCAAATAAGTGCTGTCATAGCATATAATGGAACAACAAATAGAACATCATGTTATAAAAAATAATCGAGGCATGTGAAGATGACAGTTTGTTTGCTGCCATATCCCTTAAATGAACAAGTACAAATAGAGAGAATGGCTATTTCATAATATGCCATGTGGTACAGCCATAGTGAAGCCAAGTATCATGAGGATACCATGCCTTGCCTTCTATGCATGGTACAAGTCACATCTCATCAATATAAAAGTCACACAGAAAAGATTTGCTGCAACATTGACATGATCCAGATTCAAATGCAAACCATGATCAAACACATCCATATACCTGAAGAATGCAGTTTTAGAACAACACATACAAAGGCAATTGTAACAGCATGAGAGAAAGTACAAATACAGAGGAAAAATCTAAAGGTACAAAGGTACAGAACGTGAACTTACAGAGCATATGTGAGGTCAAATATTAAGAACAACAAAAATGAGTTGTAGTCTGGTGCAAAGATGACGTGTTTACTTCATAAAATATCAAAACCTTTGTTCCTTTGCATAATCAACTATGAGACATTCGAGTGACAGAGGAAATTGCTCAAGAAGAGCTCATATAAATAGAAATATCAGTCAGAAGGACGAAAAGGAATGAGCAATGATTCTATTCAAGAGATGTCAACAACAGGGATGGTGATCAATAAAAGGTACTTTTCATCTCTTAGTTATGATTGAAGTGTGATTTTGGCTGTCCAGATGTACCTTGAAGATAGAACAACTATATAATAGGACAGCATAAAAAATAGAGTATCATCGGATATCACATGTTATGGTCTTTATTCAATTTCAAGTCAAAGACAGTCTGCATAAAAGAATAATGCACTTCTGAAGTAAAACTATTGTGAAGAAGCTGTGTGAAGCAGTCTCATCAGGTGACCACATGAAAAATAGGCTACAAGAACGATATGTGGAATGAGAAGCATCCATATCATACATCCGCATATATGAAAGAACAAGTGTATACGTATACATAAGAAATGATGGGTACAACAATCTTTCTCACTAAAAGGAATGCAAGTATACAAGGAATGCAAAAGATGGATATAAGGACAATATAGTTTCATTACAAAAGTGTTCTTACTTCTTATCACTCGAAACATCACACTTCATCATTATCATAGTGTAGAAGGTCATGGAGCATCAAAGAATATATATACCCTGCTTACCACAGTCTATTCAAACACTATATGGGACAGCCAAAACAGAAATGAAAAGAAAGTGCAGTTACAGTACAAATGTATGAAACAAAAGATCTAAGTATCAAAGCCATAGGTATAGATGAAAGAAACAACGATAATGCTTTTGACAAAGTATTAAAATCTTGTTATCATGTGACGCTTTGAAGCTATAGTGGAAAGCTAGTCATGGTTTTAATAGTAGGATTTCAACCTTAGGATCCATTTTTGGCTTCAGAACATAGTATATTTATGAAGAGAGCAAGGTGTAGAGTTGCAGAAGTCCACAATCTCTAAAAAGAATAGCGAGAGTGACAATCAACACAAAGTGATAACAGCTAGGCACAAATAAGAAACAACATACAACTAGCATATAAAGAGTTTAGTGCCGAGTCAACATGGTAAAGGGTTTTGTCACCTGAATAACAATGATATAAGACAAACAATCTTGACAGAAGTATTTCAAGACAATTATTTATATAAGAGAATGTGGAGTTCTTGAGACAAACTAAACAAGGAGGAGCTTCAGTTGCTTTCAAAAGAGATAATCTACAGCAAAGCTTACAATGACTGTCACAAGAGCAAAAGATATTGCTCATAACACCTTGTAAAGATATAACCATAGAAGAGATGCCAAACACATAAATGAATGCAACTTTCATTTTTTCTCGCATTTCTACCAGTTTGTCAAAGAATATGAAGTACCCATACAACTATGATAATCTTGACAGCCATATACAGTGATGGGGTTTGTTTATACAGAAACCTTAATGAAGACAAAATCTTTTTTCCTCGGTCTTTTCCAGACAGCAAAAGCCAAATGTGGGTTTAAGTTATGATAATTCTAGAGAGAGGAGCACATTATACAGAAAAGACAAGTTTTCTTCTGTAACGATTTCAAATGAATGCAGCTTGTTAAATCATGAAATAGAGTTTCACAATGGTCGCATAATGAAGAAAATGAGCCATTTATCATGTGTTGTGCTCAGAAATGAAAAGAAAATGCAGATTTTCTAGTTCAAAATGCCCAGAATGCCCAAATCGTGCCTCTAGCAGCCCAATGCACGAAGATTTCATTTTTACAAGTTTTGTCATAAGTTGGGGGCTCGTTTTGAGCCAAGAATGCAGGTGTAGAAGGAAAAATCCAAAGTTTTCAACTCTTTTGAAGAATAAAATACTCAGAAATACCTCAAATTGCACCTCACCACAGTCAAATGCTGGAAAATGAAGAAAAAGTTGTAGATATTGTTGGTTTTCTCCCTGACTAGATACTTTCTCCTTGACTGGATGTTCATTCCCAGATTTCTCTACAAGGTAGCCATCAGTGATCAACAGGATCTCTGGCCCAGGGGCTAATAGTGTAGGAGATAGACTCTATTTTTATCTCCTCTTCTTCTTCAGGCTCTACAAAACCTAGGGGGGTATTCCCTATTCAACACCCATGAGAATATGTTTGTGGGTTGCTTGGGATGTTGACACAAAGCAGATAAATCCTCCTGTGTGAAGACCAAAACTGTGAGATAAGTGCAAAGGGGCTAGCTTTGGGCTTATGTTCAGTTGTGAATCAAAGGATCTTGGTCCTAAACTACTTCTACAGGTCCTAATGGTTGTTTTGGAAGTTTGAACTTGATTTGTGTTTGGATGCAAACCTAGACCTGGTGTATAACCACGACACAGAGCTAGATTGGTGCCTATCCAGGGCTTGGAGTCGGTAGACATACACCTGTGAATGATCAGTATGAACATAATAAAACTAGATTTCAAGGGGATTTGTGTGATATATGCCTTACAGATACCTACCAATACAGAGTGTTAAGTTATCTCTACTTATGGCATCCCTATTGCAGTATATACTTCCCAACACTTAATTTGAAAACACTTTAATCTACCCCTTGAGCAAAAGTTGAAAGATCAAGCATTCAATACAGGAATTCTATATTCTAGAATCTTAAATATCCCTTAGATATCTAGATTCAGAAGGACACATGCAATACTGGAGACAGAATAACAAAACACATGCAAATATAGCATTACTCATATAAAACCAATCATGAAATCAGTAAATTCCTGCATGAGACATACAACAAGAAATACATAAACTCACAAGGCCTCTGCACAGAGCAACCAAAACCAGTTGTGTATTATTATAGAGCCAGATATGTCTAGTTTTCAACCAACCTCGAATGAGCAACACAACTTGCTATATATAGCAGAAGGTCCTCAGCATTAATTACATGGCAAAAGTCAAAATTTGCCAGATACAGCTCATTGAGAAAATGGTGCTCAAACATTCAATGCAGCAGGTGGGAGAGGAGACAGGGAGTGATCTCGAGCTTTGCGGCGCCGCCTGGGGATTCACATCTTCAATCGGGTACTAAATCCATCCATGCCATCGCCCATACCCTGTAACATCCGCCATTAATGGCACACCAACTCGCGGCCTTGGGAAATGCAGAATACTGTGCATCGCAAACCTTTCCTGCCAAAATGTATCATCCTGATATTTCAAATCATGCAGGATCTAATTATCCCACATGCACCCCGCGGCAACCCTCTCATTACTTTATATACTAGGCCATTAACATATATAATGTCGGTGATTTTGCTCCCGACGGCACCTAGCATAAACCTTCATCATCATCATCCTCTAGCATGATATCCTGTTGCTCGAAATATCACTCTGACGTCAGCATCATATTGCAATATCAGCCGCATGATAATCGCCTTCATTGGCACAACCTGATGCGTCGGAGAAAGATCCTCCTGCCTTGCCGATACCAAATGTCTGGCCGATGAACATCCTACATGTTCACAAAAATCCTAATGACGTCAGCATCATATCTGCATACCGCGCATCTCCACATATCCGGGTGATGTCACCAGCATATTGGGAAAAGGTGATAGTCGGAAGATCACCGGATATTTAGAAATATCACCCCACACAAAATATCATGCTGCACTGGACAATGCAAGAAGCTGACATGCGGATATCTCCCTGATAACAAACCTCATCGTCACATCCGCAAATGTCCTGATGACATCATCATCACATTACAATGTCGGGTCAGATTGAAAACTTGTAGTATGACCCTGTCGAATCTGGATGACATCAACAGCATATCACCTGAAGGATATCACCCTGATAACTGAACATCGCGATGACGTCATTGTCACATTTAGAGCAAGGGTGATATTCAGAAGATGACCCGATATTTGGAATATCACCCGATATTGAGAATATCATCCTGCAGAGAAAAAGATGAAGGCAAAGGTCGAGCGGATATCACCCCCGTAGGAAAATGACATCAGCAGCATCTTGATGTTGAACAAACATAAGGTGACAAAATAACATCAGGGTGATCTTAACAAAGATCACCCGATATTCAAATATGATGACCTCGATGAAAAGTGGGTCATACTTAGAAATTTCATAGCGCCAACATCAGGATGATCTTGACTAAGATCACTCGATGTTAAAATATCACCTCGCGGCAAAGGTCAGGTTGGCAAATGCATGATGACCCCCACAGGATATCCGGACATGATGAGAAATGACCCATGCAAGAAACATCAGGGGGATGTCTGGGAACATGATGATGATGATGACCTATTTGCTTCAGAATATCCTAATGATGCTGCAAAACACTGATAGGGTCCAAGACTTAGAAATTTCATGAAATCCTGGGAAGGTGCCTGCAAGCTAGTAACCTGGAACCTGATAAATGATGCAGGCACCAACTGTGGCTCCAACTGGGGACGTGCAGGCACAAGGCTACAATGAGAACCAGACCTCTGGGCAGACCAGACAAAACACAAAAAAGCACCAACTGTACAAGATATTTACAATATACACATACTTTTACAAATGTGTACAGAGGCAGATCACTTATGCAAAACAAAACTTGAGGAATTGACCATGCACAGACAATTCCAGCATCTCACCATTTAGGGCCTGGAGGGCATAAGAATCCTCTCCATGAGTATTGCAAACCTGATATGGGCCCATCCATAAGGGTTCAAACTTACCATGTTTGCCCTTATCCTGACTTCTTGCATTCGAGATAAGCACCCAGTCACTTATCTGGAACTTCCTTTCTGCAGCTCTCCAGTCAAACAGATACTTCACATTTTGTTGTTTCTTAAGATTGATTTGGTGGGCCTCCCTTATGCTTTCATCTAGTACAACCAGCTGGTTTATTTTTCTATTTGGAGTCTTCAATCTCCTCATCATTCTCTTGGATGAATTTGTAAACTGGCAGGAGATTGTTTATAGGCAGCCCAGCCAATGCACCATATACTAGCTTAAAAGGTGACCTTCCAGTAGCCTTTTTTACTGTCACCCTGTCAGCCCATAATGCCAACTTTAACTTTGAATCCCAAGCTCTCTTGTTCTTATCCACTATCCTCTTGATGATTTTCATGAGGCTCTTATTACTTGACTCTGCCTGACCATTTCCTTGTGGGTGGTATGGTGATGCATATGATAAATTTATCCCATATTTGTTGCAAAAATTAACAAATTCACCAGATCTGAAGCACATAGCATTATTTGTAACTATCTTGAATGGTACTCTGAACCTGATGATGATATTCTCTAGGATAAAATCCATCACCACCTTACTTGTAGCTCTTTTAGTTGGAATAGCCTCAATCCATTTGGTGAAGTAGTCAGTAGCCACCAAAATCCAACTATGTCCCCCACTTGACTTTTCTGCAATCTCTCCTATAAAATCAATTCCCCATTGCTGAAATGGAGCATCCATAGTTACAGCTCTAAGGGGCAATGCACCTTCATATCTTAACTTTCCTGAGAACCTTTGGCAAGGATCACATTTCCTTACTAGCCTTTGTGCATCTGAAAAGAGAGTGGGCCACCAATATCCTACCTTGAGGATCTTATGAGCTGTTGTTTGGGCAGTATAATGTCCACCACACAATCTTTTATGCATGTCATTCAAAATATTGTTAGCTTCATCTTCATCTACACATTTTAGCAGCACACCATCAGGGTTCTTCCAGTACAGCTCACCCTGAACAATAACATACCTAATTGCATGTAGTTTTAAGGTCCTCTTTTGATTGTCACTGAAATGGGAAGGACAATTCAGATTTTGCAAGTAATATATGATGTCCTTATACAACTCAGATTTTGATACATTGACATTCTCATTTTGGACTGCATTGACTTGGCATGCCTCCAAGTTTGACTGTGCCATCATCTTGGCTAACCCTTGTCCCCTTACCAACTTGGTAATTTGTATCTCTATGTTGAACTCTTGCAGTTTATTTATCCATCTGCACCTCCTTCCTGCTACCTCCTGCTGAGTGAAAATATCCTTGACTGTTGCATGAGGCACATAAGCAACTATCTGGGATCCTACCAGATATGGCCTAAAACTCTTGACTCCTCTGACTAGTGCATATGCCTGTTTCTCCATGATATCATACTTTAATTCAGAAGCCTACAAGGACATACTGAAAAAAGCTATGGGCTACTCAAATCCATCTTCATTTTTCTGTAGTAAACATGCAGCAACAGTATGGAAAGAAGCAAATGAAAACAATTGAAATGGCTTAGAAAAATCATGAGATTTCAACACAGGAGCCATCTTGATTGCTTCCTTGATGTCCTGGTAAGATCTGCTTGCTTCACCTTCCCAACTGACAGTCTCACCCTTCTTCAGCATTTTAGAAATGTTCCTTGTGGTTTCTGCAAAGTTGGGAACAAATCTTCTTACAAAATTTATTTTTCTAAAGAAGGACTGGATTCCTTTTACTGTTTTTGGCATCTGGATTCTGTCAATTGCAGCCACTCTTTCAGGATCAATCCTAACTCCATCCTTGGAAACAATGTGCCCAAGGAGCTTTCCTTCAACTACCCCAAAAGCACACTTCTTTGGATTTAGAGAAATGCCATACTCTAGTGCTCTAATGAAAATCTGCTCTAAGTGCATATAATGCTGCTCTTCCTTCTTTGAATAGGCAGTCAGATCATCCTAATAAACAGCTAGGGTTGAGTCAACCAACCCTGCAAAAGCAGCATCCATTGCTCTTTGAAATCTAGCACCCTGGTGTCTTTCATATGCACCTTGAATGTCAGCTTTTGCATTTGAAAAATAAGGCACATGCTGCCCTGAAAGTCTAGGGTTATTTTGAATATCATCATTATTCTTGGGGGAACCCTCATGACTGGCTGAGATGGTTCCTTTTCTTCTATACATCATCCTTCTTTCTACTGGTAACTCTTCAAATAAAGGATTACATAGGGATCTTCTCCCTTGCATACAAACTTTCACTTTACCAGTTGGGAGATTGTTCGGAATCGCCACCTATAAGTAGGAATTATTTTTCTTTTAAAAACTAGGGTTCTCACACAAATAGTTCCCCAGTAGAGTCACCAATTTCTGTTGCGAATCGGATGGGCCACAAATATATTCTGTTTTATTTCTTTCCTCCCCAGTAGAGTCACCAATTTCTATTGCGACTCGGATGGGCCACAAATATATTCTGTTTTATTTCTTTTCTCCCTAGTAGAGTCGTTAATTTCTGTTGCGACTCGAATGGGCCACAAATATATTCTATTTTATTTCTTTTCTCCCCAGTGGAGTCACTAATTTTTGTTGGTTTTTTCTCTGACTGGATACTTTCTCCCTGATTGGATGTTCATTCCTAGATTTCCCTACAAGGTAGCCATCAGTGATCAACAGGATCTCTGGGCCAGGGGCCAACAGTGTAGGAGATAGACTCTATTTTTATCTCCTCTTCTTCTTCAGGCTCTACAAAACCTAGGGGGGTATTCCCTATTCAAAACCCATGAGAATATGTTTGTGGGTTGGCTTGGGATGTTGACACAAAGCAGTTAAATCCTCCTGTGTGAAGACCAAAACTGTGAGATAAGTGCAAAGGGGCTAGCTTTGGGCTTATGTTCAGTTGTGAATCAGAAGATCTTGGTCCCAAACTACTTCTACAGGTCCTAATGGTTGTTTTGGAAGTTTGAGCTTGATTTGTGTTTGGATGCAAACCTAGACCTAGTGTATAACCTCAACACAGAGCTAGATTGGTGCCTATCCAAGGCTTGGAGTCGGTAGACCTACACCTGTGAATGATCAGCATGAACACAATAAAACTGGATTTCAAGGGGATTTGTGTGATATCTGCCTTACAGATACCTCCCAATACAGAGTGTTAAGTTATCTCTACTTATGGCATCCCTATTGCAGTATATCCTTCCCAACACTTAATCTGAAAACACTTTAATCTACCCCTTGAGCAGAAGTTGAAAGATCAAGCATTCAATACAGGAATTCTATATTCTAGAATCCCAGACATCCCTTAGATATCTAGATTCAGAAGAAGGACACATGCAATACTGGAGACAGAATAACAAAACACATGCAAATACAGCATTACTCATATAAAACCAATCATGAAATCAGTAAATTCCTGCATGAGACATACAACAAGAAATACATAAACTCACAAGGCCTCCTACATAGAGCAACCAAAACCAGTTGTGTATTATTACAGAGCCAGATATGTCTAGTTTTCAACCAACCTCAAATGAGCAACACAACTTGCTATATATAGCAGGAAGGTCCTCAGCATTAATTACATGGCAAAAGTCAAAATTCGCTAGATACAGCTCATTGAGAAAATGGCGCTCAAACATTCAATGCAGCAGGTGGGAGAGGAGACAGGGAGTGATCTCGAGCCTTGCGCCGCTGCCTGGGGATTCAGATCTTCGGTCGGGTACTAAATCCATCCATGCCATCGCCCATACCCTGTAACATCCACCATTAATGACGCACCAACTCATGGCCTTGGGAAATGCAGAATACTGTGCATCGCAAACCTTTTCCGCCAAAATGTATCATCCTGATATTTCAAATCATGCAAAATCTAATTATCCCACATGCACCCCGCGGCAATCCTCTCATTACTTTATATACTAGGCCGTTAACATATATAATGTCGGTGATTTTGCTCCCGACGACACCTAGCATAAACCTTCATCATCATCATCCTCCAACATGATATCCTGTTGCTCGAAATATCACCCTGACGTCAACATCATATTGCAATATCAGCCGCATGATAATCGCCTTCATCGGCACAACCTGATGCGTCAGAGAAAGATCCTCCTGCCTTGCTGATACCAAATGTCTGGCCGATGAACATCCTGCATGTTCACAAAAATATGATGACGTCAGCATCATATCTGCATACTGCGCATCTCCACATATCTGGGTGACGTCACCAGCATATTGGGAAAAGGTGATAGTCGGAAGATCACCGGATATTTAGAAATATCACCCCCCACAAAATATCATGCTGCACTGGACAATGCAAGAAGTCGACAGGCATATATCTCCCTGATAACAAACCTCATCGTCACATCCGTAAATGTCCTGATGACATCATCATCACATTACAATGTCGGGTTAGACTGAATACTTGTAGTATGACCCCGTCGAATTTGGATGACGTCAGCAGCATATCACCCTAATAACTCAACATCCTGATGATGTCATCGTCACATTTAGAGCAAGGGTGATATTCAGAAGATGACCCGATATTTGGAATATCACCCGCTATTGAGAATATCATCCTGCAGAGAAAAGGATGAAGGCAAAGGTCGAGCAGATATCACTCTCGCAGGAAAATGACATCAGCAGCATCCTAATGTTGAACAAACATAAGGTGACAAAATAACATTGAGGTGATCTTAAGAAAGATCACCCGATATTCAAATATGATGACCCCGATGAAAAGTGGGTCATACTTAGAAATTTCATAGCGCCAACATCAGGATGATCTTGACTAAGATCACTTGATGTTAAAATATCACCCTGCGGCAAAGGTCGGGTTGGCAAATACATGATGACCCCCACAGGATATCCGGACATGATGAGAAATGACCCATGCAAGAAACATCAGGGGGATGTCTGGGAACATGATGATGATGATGACTCGTTTGCTTCAGAATATCCTGATGATGCTGCAAAACACTGATAGGGTCCAAGACTTAGAAATTTCATGAAATCTTGGGAAGGTGCCTACAAGCTAGTAACCTGGAACCTGATAAATGATGCAGGCACCAACAGATATAACCAAAAATGCAGATTCTCAAATTCAGAATGCACAGAGTTGTTCTCTTTTTACAAGTTTTGTCATGGCTGGAGCTCATTTTGAGCAAGAAATGAAAGTCTCAAACAGAAAAATGAAACCCTTCGAACTCATTTCAAAGGGAAATACCCAATTTTTTTTAACCACGCCACAGCAGAGCAAATACAACAATGAATCTCAGAAAAAAGAAGAGATCAACAACAAATAAGGGATTACCTCTTTTCTTTCTGCCTTTTGTTTTGTTAAGAGTGCAGTTTCTTCCTCAAAAAACCAGTCAAAATGGCGGCCTCACATAGTCAAAATGCAATATAGGTTGTCGGCCATGACAGAAAATAGTAAAAAAAAGCATCAAAACCAGTAAAAACGTGACCATGGAGGCCCAAAATCAATGCCAAAAGTCAGCTTCAAAGAGTCCAAACCTCAGAGAATACAAAATACCTTGCATTTTTCTCAGAAAGTCGACCAAAATCCTCCCTGAATCAACAGAAATGATGCAAATTAGGTGTCCAAACCCTAGCAGGAGAAGGCGGCCAGAGAGGAGGTCGTCCAAAATGAAACCAAAGAAAATGCATAATGAAAGGTTTAGGTTTTTTTTCTTCCTTTTCATTGATCGACCCTTTTCCATTCAATTGTTTTTTGACTTTTGTATTAAACCAAATAATTTCTTGATCCATTTATGCAATGTGGTCAAGACTTCATGTCTTCCAACCTAGTGATCATTGCACATGGGGCGTGAGACATGTATTTTTCTGCCTTCTATTCTTTTCCAAAGTCAAAAGCATTATGGAAACATAAGGCTGAATATTATATCTTGCAAGGTATGTCTTATTATGATCACAAGGTGGGCGAAATGATGTATACAAGGCATTGTAATGTGTATAACAATGTTATAAAAGGGTCAATTTGAAATGTATTGCATGTGACCTTGAAGGCATGATGATGCAAGATATGTATGCATTGAGGCATGGCTAGGAGTTATAAGGTGTTTTTGACGTAGCCATGTAATGCAAGTGAATATGCAAGTGTATGGAGTCGTGTTGTTTTGCCTAGGAGTTATAAGAGTTGTATGTCAATTTTGCATAGTCTAAGGATAGATTAAACGTTGTAAACGAATGATGAAGTAATTAGTTATGAATTACTTTATCATTTTTAATAAAAATGTGAAAGGGCAACAATAGGTCGATTTATCACACATGGCGAAGTAAGTCTGGTCAATTACTTTGTCGTTCCTTCACAACATTTAATTAGTCCCCAAACTATGCAAAATCAGGAAATTAAATGTTATATCCTAAATGCCATTATTTTCTGCATAGGCTTGTAATAAATTTGGATTGTAAAACATTAACTAAGTGGTGTAATTATAAGCCTCTTAGTCAATGTTGAATAAATACAGAAATAATGTGTATTTATGTCATTTATTGTGTAAAATATCAGACATTTATGATGCTGCAGGGGAGATTGACAAACAGGTCGAGGAGTTACTGCACAGATTTGACTTATTTTCAGTGGCTTTAAAGATCATTTAAAGGCATTTTCATGTGCTTTTATGATTAGTGATCACATGCCTTGACTATTTCTGCATTGGAAACCCATTTTGGAGGACTTTTAGCAGATATTTTGGAGACATTTATGAGATGCATGAAAATGGAGATGGCTCATCCTTATCTCATTGCAACTGTTTGGAGAGTATATAGTCATCCATTTGACTCTTTGTAGGGGGTTCTTTTCCATGTACATTATGGAGTTAGTGATTTTTTCTGCAATCCTACTCAGTTTGAGCATGTTTTTGTAACTCTTTTTGGCATATGAAATACAGAGAACACCTTGGATACCATTGATAGTCAGATTTTGCCTTCCTATTTTTGCAGTATTGGGCATTATCAAGTGTTTGAACAGGTCATTTGTGAGGTATTTTTTTTTCCTTGTGACTTTGTCTTTTGTTTCAATACCCTTTTCTGCAGAAGCTGTGTTTATGCAGGTTGCAAACTGTGTCTTAAAGTGTTATAAGGCCTTTAAACTGTGAAGTTAGGTTCCTTTTATAGATTTTGATGCATTTAGGCCTCTTTGTGAAGTGTTTTTTGCAAACATACAGTAATAGGTTGTGCAGGTTTAGTTTCTGTTGTCTGTGGCCAAGTGTATGCAAGTCTGAGTTTCATTAACCATATCAAGTTTGGTGAATCACCCTTATTTTCACATTTTCTAGTTTTTTAACTTTCATTTACAAAAGCATTCCTTTTCCCTTTTCCTTTGCAAATCTAGTATATTCTAGGTGATAACCAGCTAGGAAGCCGACCTTCTCCGGAGGTTCTTTCCATCACAGGTGACCCACAAACCTAGAAAGATCCCATGTTTCTCCAGATTGCCAAGTTTTACAACTCAGCAAGGGTGCAAATCTGAGAGATAATAGGAACAAGGTAAAAGAATACAATCCTTGATAGTAAACAAAGATATGTATCTATCGAGCTATATACTAACATAATACAAAACTTAACTAATGTTTATCATAACACAGAGAGAACAGAGGCTATTCGGCCTTAGGTTTACACAGTCTTATACAAGCTTATTGGTTGTGTACTCACACAGTAGTGTGGTAAGCTATTGGCCTTATACACATTGCATTTAACTAGGTTTACTTGCTTTATATACTCATAGAGATAAACTTGGTTCATCAACCGTAAAAACATAGAGATAATCTAAGTCTATCAGCTATTTGCACTCAGAAATAATCAAAGACTATCGGCCACATAACACTCAAAAATAATCAAAGACTATCGGTCACATAACACACAAAGAAATACTTTAAGATTATCAGCCATGTAACACATAGAGAAATAGTTAAGATTACCAGCCATATGACACATAGAGAAATACTTTAAGATTATCGGCCATATGACATGGAGAAATACTTTAAGTTTATCAGCCAAATAACACATATATACTCTAATTCTATAGGTCATATAACACACTGATATTCTAAGTATGTCGGCCTTAGTTACATAGCTACATAATTGAATGCAAACTTATGGTTCTTAAACTATTCTTAAAGTTTTCAAGGGAAGGCAAAAACTTGTTTTGAGGTCAAAGGAGAAAGATCCTTCACAGTCTCCATTCTCCCTTTCCATGAAGAGATCCACTCCCTTTGTCCCACCGTTGATATCCTTAACAATAAAGCTTAAAGCAAATACTCTTGGTGTCATTGAGAGAAATCTTCTACGATGATAAATAGAACTCCCCTCTATAACCACATCCATTTCTCCTAAAACATAGCCTACAATGATTCCTCGTAGGCATGCAAATTAGTGGAGGTGATAGTCATACAAGACCACTCCAAAAGCTGGTTGATATGCTCCTCCTTACTCTCTAAATCAGTTAGGGAGTAAAGGAGTCAATCCACTTTATCATATAAGTTGTTTACAATACCATGGAATCTTACCTACGTTTAAAGAAGTTTATCGACCACCTCATTAGGTCTAACTCTTTAAATCATATATATATATATATATATATATATATAAACATAACCACAAGGTGAAGTAAAAAAACCCAATACTTGTGTTGTTTCCAACATTCGTAAAGATAAGAGAATGGGGTCAAGGTATTCTCCCCCTCTCTATATTGCAAAAACACTAGAGAATGGATAAGTTACCATAACGGAACACTTATCGGAAATCACCAATAATAAAATAATTTAACCTCTAATTTAAATTGTTATAATAACATAAACTATATTCATAGTGCATAAGGAAAATAATGACTATCGACCATATATTGTCAATGGTTATTTTATCTTGACTTGATTTTTTGACAAAACCAACGCTAATGGATCTTGACATCAAATCAACGATTGTCAAGTAAAAACCCAAACTTTGACCAAATAGGTCAAACACAACTTACCAATTTCGATGAGGGTTCACTAAACATTATAAGCACAAGACTTAGATGGAAACAACATGTTCCTTTCCATATGTCTATTCACTTCTCTCCAATGATGCTCTCCCTCTTTCTCGGAGGGTGGAAACTTGTTTCCTGGTTACAACTTGCATTCATCAAACTGGGATTAGTACATCATTAGTCAATCCATAAACCTTATGAATAAATAATATTGACATCATATAATCACATGTCTAGATTCTATGCACATAAACTCAAACTCATGAAATCATTAATTTATCCTGACATTTTCACTAAACGTCATATAAACCTTTAGACGTATGGTGCTGTAATAGTGTCCCCATCATCACTAGACTCTAAGTTCCCGGTCTCCACCATGAATGACTAATCCGCCTTTATCGATGGTGCAACACTAGTAGCACCCTTCAAGAATTTGATGCCCCATCTTGCTTGTTGTCTTTGCGTAAATTATCAATTTTCCCAATTGCCATTATATTAAATGAAACCCATGGACCAATATATGGAAAATTAACGATTAGACAAGTCCTTTACCAAGATAGAATCCCAACCCAACCACTATGTATCATCCAAGATTTTTCTCATCCGACAATGCCACCGCAATTTGATTAAGGACTCTGCAATTGTCTCAAGATGACCTCTTTGGACTCTCCAACGTCAAAAAATAGCTAAGAACATTGAGGAGATGTTCATGTTAACATGATAGTGATGATCCAATGACAGAAACATCTCCCCAAGTACCAAATAGATCGCATGAAGCATAATCACATATTTTGTCTTGATTTTTTTTTTAATATGAAATCTGACACCTCCCCCGTGAAAGCAATTTGCCTCTTGTTAGCTGTAAGGCACACCATGACATCCATGTTCCAAATTCTCCTATATACCACACAACATAATGTATTATGGATTTTAATTGCCATCTCCAGCAACATCGATGTAATCTCCATCATTACTTTTGCCTCATCCCAGTATGATTTCTTTGTACTTCCCTATTGAGAAGTGAGCCAAGTTGAGCTCAACTACTCACCATTGTTAATTCACTTGGCTCGGTCATGTGAATAAGGATGGTAAATCTAGTGTGATCTCATGCCATGAACTTGGGGAGATGTCACATAATATTCCCTATCCATGTCAATCACCATGTTGGCCAAAGCATCAACTGCCCTTGTTTGCCTCATGATAGGCATGGCCAATGTTGTAAGTAGGAAAGTAATCAAGTAATGACCAACATAGATTTGATATATTACTAATCTTCCAATTTGGAGACTTGTGTTTGCTAAGGGCATTTATTATGATTAATGAGTCTCCCTCAACATGAATCTTGGAAACCCTCAAATTTTTGCAAGTTTGAAGCCCAAAAAATATGGCTTGGGCTTCTACTTCATTATTTGTTTCAATTGGGAGTTATTTTTCCACTATGCCAACCATCATTTCATTGTGATATTTGATAATGCATCTAGCCCCGAATTGTCTAGGATTTCCCTTGGACTCACCATCGAAGTTGAGTTTGTGCCAGCCTTTAGCCAGAGGATTCCATCTTGCATCTGCTCTAGGATTCATCATTAGATGAACTTGAGATGCCTCATAAATGGGGGATTAGCCAACAATCTTCTTATACAAGCATTCATGGTAAAAAATTTGTCTCTCAATTTTTTTAGGCATCTAATTTTTTAAATTTGCCAATACTGCTATTCACATTTGAAAATTTACTCATCCTTTACACCAAATCAATGGTTTCTAAAAGAATCCCCAAAACTCAACCAAATTCAACAAAATCAAATCCAAAATGCTTAGTTCAAAATAGATTTTCCAAATGTTTTACCTGATTTGCCACCCAAGCTTGAAGGATTCAACCTTCATCACATGTCGTCATGGTAAAAACACTCAAATTCATCCAAAAATAAAATTTCCTACTACCCTTGGCACAGCACTTAAAAAGTAGTTTTGGTGTTCAAAGGTATTTTTGGTCAATGACAAAACATGAACTGTTGCAATGCCGATAAACAAGCTTTCGGACAACATGTCCCAATTTCTTGGGAGAAAAAAACACAACGATATATTACGAGGTGTAATTGTAAAAGCAAAAAGAAGAAATATTTTTTTGTTGGTTTAGAAAGGATAAATATGATTTTTTTTATAAATCAAAACCAAACAACCATTATAGCTTATTATGGTTTCTTGCTTTCATTGGCAGTTGGATTTTAATCAACTCGTGAATTGCTTAATTCATGCAATATGTGCAATTGAGAAACATGAATTAAAAATTAATTTTACTGCATTTTAATGAGTAAAGATAACTTGTAATGTGAATGAATTAGCACATATATAAAGGTAAAGAGAGGTGCAAAGACCATACTGCACTTTGATATTTTAATGATGAGAGCTTGGTGGAATTCATAACTATGGAGACACATATTTTATTATTTTGAGATGCGTGTTTCAAAGTTAATGAGCCAAATAAATAGTTGTGACAATTAACCTAAACAATAGGAATTGAGATTATTTTTGTAGGGGATCATACTAAAAATGAATAAGGGTTTGATTCTTGATTTAAATATTAAATAAGGGAGAGGACCTAGTAGCTGTGCACCCTAACTTCACACACCACAAGCTCCTAAAAGGTATATTGATTTTTCATGAAAATTTTAGCATGTCTCCATATTTGAGTTGAGCACTTAAAGCTATTGTTTGGGGTTTTAGGTATCAATAATGTAGCCACATCAACTATGTCTTTCTTTCCCCTAGTAGACCCAATTTCCCAGCTTATTTAAGTGAGGTTGTTAGTTAATTTAGATAGGCTTGTCCGGTGGCTGTGCCTACTTGTTTGTGCTGATCACCACCTACTATGATGGACATTCTTTTATGTTACTAGATTGCTTGCAATTGACATCCATAATTTTCATGATATCAATTTTTTATTTTTTGGTAGCTTGGGCCTTCAATTGTTGATGATTAATTATTGTTTGATAGGGATTTGTGTGTTTTTTTAGAAGGATTATGTTTTATTGATAATTTTTTGACCATCAAATGGCGTTTGAACAATGAAGACTAGGCCCATCTTTCTTCTTAAGTTTATTTATCTTTATATTTTAGTTTTATTTTAATATATTTTTTATTATTTTTTATTAGTTAAGTGAGGGGTTAGGGCCCTCTCTCGTTATATTAATATATTAGAATTCAAAAAGATTAGATTAGAAATCCTTCCGTGCAAAGTCATAAGAGAAGAGTTAAAATATATATAAGACACAGATCATACATTTATATATCCCGAACACAAACTAGACACTAGTTGCTATGCCATATTCCATGGGGCTTTCCATTAGAAAATGCCCCGACCATAGACCTATATCTCTATGCAACATCAACGACAAAATATACTTATCATAGATGATTATGAGAATTAGAACAAGCCACTCTAGTCGGGGCCATAAGTGCCATGTGCCATCTTCCTTCTTGGCCATGGTTGCTCGCTTCATAAGAAATTTAATCACCTCCTCAAATTTGGGCACATTAAAAATGCTCCTACAAAGGAGAGGATTTTTTAGGTCGGAGTATTTCGAGGACATCCTGCATAGAGTAAAAATTAGATTTACAACTATTCACTGAGAGGAATTTTTAAATAGCTGCCACCTCTCGGATAAGAACCTTGAGCCTCTTCTCAATGCATCTCATTGTGTTAATTGGTGCCAAACCACAAAACTCATATCTAGTGACTAGGAGAGAAGAAAGATTTTCCATTGTTGCATTGTGAACAACCACATCCAATCTAGCACCGAATTTCTCCCATATGAAATACCTTCAAAGCTTTGGTAATTTCTTTGTCACTTGTTATTAGGAACACGTTCCCCACAAACATTGATGAAATTTTAGAATTAACATGGCACCTAGTAGCCCCTTCGACAAAATCATGGCCCATAATTTCCTCTATTGCTTCCAAGACTTCGTCCTTTAGGTAAAAAAAGAAAACTTTTCTCATTTTGGTCATCATCACTTCACTTATAAGCACCATTTGCCTAATAGAAGACCCCAACTATAACGATGGTTCCATGGCACAATGTAGACATGAGAGAGGAACTTTGAGAATGTGAATGAATGAAACCTCAAATCATTTCATATTGAAAGTTGAACAATTAAGTGATAGTACTTCCCATCGTGAGAAATGATGGTGTCTCATCTCCATCGTCACTCAACTCAAAATTAATTAAGATTTGCTCCATAATCATTTCGTAGTATCCTTTGGAGATCTAACCACCGCATGATATTATCATCAACAATTAATTCTTCCAATTGATCAATGCCTTGGTTTGAAAGGTAATTGACCACGTTATTACCTTTTGTGTAGCAATGGTTTATGGAGAACATTGTGAAGCTATCTAATCCATCTAGAGCCTCCTTTAGTATATTCATTATCTTCTAATTTTCCAAATATCTATTTCTTATAGAAAGGGTGACAACCATCAAATCACCCTCAATAATAATGTTATCAAGGTTGCAAGATTTAACCAATTGTAATCTAAGAAGCAATGCTTCAGCGTCAACTTTGTTATCTATTTTTGGTTTCAATTTTTTGGCCACTATTTTGATCAGTTTTCCCAAAGAATCATAAATAGCACACCTTGCACTAGATAGGGCTGGATTGCCTTAAGATGCTTCGTCGGAGTTTAATTTCCATGAGCCTTTTGGAGGTGGAATCCACTTAACTTTTAAGTGGTCAATTGAGGGAAGGAAATGATATGGGATTCCATGAATAGGATTCTATTATTTTATTTTATTTTATATTTTTACTTTATTTTAATATTTTTTTTATTCTTTTGTGTTTTAAATTTTAATTTATTTATATGTAAGTTGTTTGCAATCAAAATTTGAAAATATAAAATGCACGTAAGATTCAAATAAATGATCTAAATCCTACTTTCAAACTCAATCACAAACCTCTAGATTGAACTTTAAATAATTTACACAAAAAATGAATGAAAACAATGGAAAACTTCTCACCTACAAGCTCCTTGTTGCACCAAAAAGATGGTTGTGCTCCAAATGGATGATTGTGATGTCAGGTGCTGAATTTAGTAGCATAACATTGCATTCAAATTGTGGAAGATTATGGCTTTTGAGAGGCTGAATTTATAGATTTCTGGGAGAGATGATCAATGGTGGAGATTAATTTGAAGGATCAATGGTTATGGTTGTTTGAGAGGATTTGAATGGATGAGGGGTTGACAAATGTCTTTGTTCTCACATGGATCAAGGGAGTTAACACGTCCTTCCTTTGAGTCTTGTGCATGCATGCATAGAGTTAACTTGTGCATGATTTAAATTACAAAAATAATTAATTATTTAGCTAATTGACTATTTTAGTCAACTATATTTGATTGATAAGTTAACTAGGTTGATTGACGAATTAACTCTTTTTAATCGACCATTAACTAAATTGACTAAATAGTTGACTAATTAGATTGAGAGTGAACTAAATTGATTAACTTAGTTAACTAATTTTGATTGATGAGTGAAAAGTGGAATTGTATAATTAATTATTTATTTTAAATAATTATGTGTGCATGGATAAATTAAGAAACTAATTAAGTAATTAATGGTAATTAATTAAATATGAGATGAGAGGAAATTGGGGAATTAAATAAATACATTTATTTAATTCATGAGAATAAGGATAATGTTAGAATTAAATAAATAAAATATTTCTTTTATTGTATTTGAGATAGAAATTTAGAAATTAAATTGATTAATTAAATAAATCATGTTGTTTTATTTAATTAATACTTAGAAGAAATGTTAGTTAATTAATTAGATAATAAAAGATCATCTAATTAATTTTGAAAGAGGAAATGGAATAATTAATTAAATAAATGCGATTTATTCAATTAATTTAGAGGAAAATAATGATGTAGACGAAGTGTCGATGATAACAAAAATGCAATACGCAATTTTAGGTGTCTACATAAGTATTTTGTTTTTAATAAAATATTTTTTAAAACTTATTTTAGTTACTTTATTTAAGTACATAAATCACAAATAAACAAATAAATTAAAATAACAAACTTTTTTTTGTTCTACAGATTTTTGATTTTAATGTTAAGGATGATAAGAGAGACTAGTGGTTCATGGTGATGGATGCACAACCCTCGACTAGAGATTGTGACTTCTATTGACCTTCCTACCGAAGTTCTATATAACTTACGGTCTTTTTGTTAGTCACAAATATCTCTCTACCCTACTAGTTTCTAACTCATCTTTCCTTTCTTTTTCTCCCCTTTATTATTTAATGCATATACTTAAAGCTATGCACATGAGCTTTTGTAATGATGGGATTGGTTTCAAACCACTTCGACTATGCATCCATTTAGATTGTGAAAGAGGAAGGCTATTGCAATTTTGTTGACTTCAAGAAGGCTTTCGACATGGTTCCTAAGAATAAGTTATGGTGTAGAATGAAGGATCTTTGTATCCCAGTGCAATTTAGAGTAGCTATCCATAGGTTTTATGAAGAGGTTTGGGTAAAAATCAAAACTCAAGCATGCACTTCATAAAGTTTTAGGAGCAACATTAGAGTTAAGCAAGGATGCCCGTTATCCCCTACTCTTTTTGGCCTATATATCGACAAACTTGAAGAATGGTTGAATTTGAAAGGTGGGGATGGCACTCTTATGGGGGAATACGTTGTTAGGCTTCCTTTGTATGTCAACAATCTTATTTTGATTGCTAGGTCTGCTCAAGGGTTTAAAGAGCACTTGTATGGCCTTGAGCACTTTTGCAAAGAAGTGGGTATGCAAGTCAACACTAGCAAGATTAACGTCATGATCTTCTCCAATAGAAATGAAAAATTAGTTCAACTTTTATTTGAAGGAAGGATTCTAGATGAAGTAATAGGTTATAAATACCTTGCGATTGACTTTAACAACAAGCTTAGTTGGGAAACTTGCAGAAGGAAGAGAGCTTTGGGAGGTTGGAGAGCACTTTTTGCCATTCAAAATAGACGTAGAGGCAGAATATTCATATTCTATTTGAGCTGTGAGTAATTTTGGTGGTGTTGTATGGGTGTGAAATATAGGTTAGCAACACTTCAGACACCAAATGAAAGCAGATAGAGAGAATCCAAAAAACATGATCACAAGCAAATTCAAATTTAAAACTTTGGTCCCCTATGAGATTCTTCTGGTTGAAATAGGTGCAATTCCTATTGAAGCCATTGCTTGCTATGGTGCATCTCTTAAGATATTTGAAAAAAATCAAGTAGATGGAGGCAAATAGGTGGCCAATGTTGTCTTTAAAGATGTCCCAAGCGAAAGAAAGAAGTCATGGATGAAACAAAACAATAGGTGGATGAGCAAATGGCACATCCACTTGAATGCTTGTCCTAATAATGACAAAGAAATAAAGGTGTTTGTGGTAGATAAGTTTCACAAGTCTATGTGGGCAAAGGCGTTGGGAGAAAAAAAAAATTACCTTGAGGAATTTAACCCCATTTTCGACCATCAAGAAAAGGCCTATTTAGGGGCCAATATCCCTCGGAGAGCAAAGATTCTGATAGCTCAATTAAGGACTAATTTGCATCATCTTCAATGTGAAACAGGTAGATGAAAATGACCAAAAGAGGTATGGGAAGAGAGAGTTTGTGTCCTTTGCACAACCGAGACAATGAAAACAGAAAAGACACTTTATTTTGGAGTGTAAAGCTTACAATGACATCCGGGTCAAGTACACAAGTAATTTAGCAACAACTTCATTTCAAGATCTATTCACCGAGGAGATAGTTGAAAGAATGAGAAAGTTCATTATCAAATTGATTAGCAAAAGATCAACGCTTCATGAAACAAAAATAACAGGGTTGCTATCTTATAAACTATCTTTGGCCTTGTAGACTTTAAAAATATTCTTTTATAGGCTCATCTCTGTGCAGGATTCATAACAGAAGAAAGGGGATCAATAGTGAAATGGAGAGCAGCCAGAAGTAACTGGGACTCCCTGTGGATCCCTTGTTTCCTTATTTGATGCAGCTTGTTTTCCCTCTAAGTCCCATCGAGTGCGGTCTCATGGACGTCATTACAAGCAATCATTCATTCATTCAAAGGTGAAGTGTTCTCCCTCTCCATACGACCACTCAACAGGTCGTTTACTAATTCGAATTTGCGTCCATTCGGAGCCCAGCGCCGCTAAAATCGGATATGGGCACAGCGAGCCGCACAACTGTAGCCGCTCCTTCCTCTTCACAGGAATCCAATCAGGGTTTCGAATCCCGGCCCTCTCGATCACCACGCAAACCCTCGAGAAGAAGCAGTTCTGCCGCCGTTGCTACAAGCCAACGCACAGTAATTGAAACATTCAATGAAGAGGTTGAAGAAGAATACGAGTACAACCCGAGGGCGTTTCCATATCATGTAAAACAAGCGTGCTGGGAAAAGGCAGATAAGGTGAAGGGCAGGGACCCCGACAGATGGCGCCGCGACCCACTCGGCAATATCGTTTTTCGTAAGCTCGTTGGCTGCTCCGGCTGTCTATGCCATGACTACGATCACATTGTTCCCTATTCCAAGGAATTTCCCCCCTCTGTTATGCAGTATTTCTCTTGTTTTTCTTTTTCCTTTTTTTTGGGGTGATAGAAGCATCTTCGTCAGCTGAAAAACTCACTTAACATATTTGTTTTGAAATTGAATACATTGGAAACGGCAGATTTTATTACAACTTGAATAAATATTATATTCATTGCTGCAGGGTGGGAAAAGCACCGTAGAAAATTGTCAAGTTCTGCAGGTAAGAATTTGAATTTCTATTTCACCATTTTCAATTCTCTATGGATAAATTTTCAGTGTCTGATATTTTAAGATGAATTTTGACATTCTAAGACAGGGTTTCTGTAATGATGTGATAGTATTGCATCTGAACCCTTTCATGGGGCCTTATTTGAATCTGAATATATTGGGTTATGCTCATATGAACGACCCATTTTTCCCTTACACCACAACTTCTTGGACACAGGGTATTGAATTTTATAACGGATATTTCCTTTAATCACAATGAACCAGTCTCATACATTTTCAACAGTTGAATTTTAATTAGCACTAAAAAACTCCAGGGCCTGTTTTGTTCCATAAACAGGGTGGCTATGGCCCACTCTGCTTTGAATAAACGGATTTACTTAATACAAATACCTCAACAAAACAATGACTCACACTAAATCCATTCAACATTGGCATTCTTAGCAACTATGTCAAGTGCAAATCACATAAACAGAGATCTGAACATGCATATGCACAGAATAAACACTGTGAACACTCACAAATCAGCAAACGCAGGTTTTACCTGGAGAAAAGAAAACTTACTTAAGGTAAAAAAACTGCAGCCTAGAGAGCAACTACTCTCTGTTCCACTATTGGGAATAAATTACAGATGCTTATACAAGTCAATATTGCTGCAACAAGCTCCTACATGTTCTTAGAGCTACAACGACACCTGAAATGCATTCCTAATGTGTCTGTTGCGCTTCAGCAACTATGCCATAGTAAAAAGAGGCGACTCAATCACCAAAAACCAGAGTGCCCTTTCCTTTTCCTCTCTTTTCATATGTTTTTCAGTTACAAAATAGCATATTATTTCCTTACATTTCTATGGGAATGTGGAACATCAGAAAAAGAAGGCCAGAAGACACTTTCCAGGACGTTTTAAACAAATTATACCCTTTTAAAGCATCTAAGCAACTGTTGGGACGTTCTTCTGCATGCCAGTTAGTTTAGGCTGAAAAAAAATGATTTTATCAGTCCAAGAACCCTCCAAATAGACCTAATCATTGTCTATAGGTCAAACACAACCCATAGAAGTAAAATCACGCCCTTACCATACCTGTAGCAAGTGTAAAAAGGCTCCCAAACAGTAAAAAAAGTAGCTTGTAGCGTTCCCATCTTTAGCACAAACCTCCATATTCTGGCTGCCATAACTTTTGCATATGGACTTGTAACATAGTGCTGTTTTTTTTAAAAAATCACATCACTTTTCAAGAGGAATCCAAGTATGCAAACACTTCAAGTTTTGATACCATTTGATGTCTGTTTTTGGGCTTGCAACAGACCTGCAATTTACGAGTCCAACAGTAACCCCCAACGATCCAACTTCACAAGATGTGTTCCTATAATGTCCACTTTTAATTAATTCATCATGTGTGGACCCGAGAGCTCATTCTCACATTTCTTGTGGGGCCAAGGGGTAAGTGTTAGGGAAATAATTTTAATATGAGGGCCATAAATTATTAATTTCTTGAGTAAATTCAGCAAATTGGGAAAAATAAATAATTTAGTATTATTTATTGGTGGAATTCCCAATGTGGGGTGTGGGATTCCATGAGGATGGAGTTATGAAACCCCCAAGACACATGGCATAAGCTTCATGACAGATTTTATGGCAAATCTTTATTGTGGTGTTATTATTGGTACGCATGACAAAGTGGCATTTAATGAGGAGTTACGAATTGACTTTATGGAGGAGCATATTCATGATTATTTATGACAATTGTAAGTGGGTGTAAGAGAGGTATCTTTGGCCGCCCAAAAATAACTGAAGGAGTTAAGACATTTTTTAATGGGGCCTATTTTGAGGGAAGAATTGTTATCAAAATATCTTACATAATGTTTTACAGAGAGAGCAAATGCTCTTATTTAAAGAGGATACATGCTAATAATAGACAGCTAATAATTGACCATTATAGAAATTGACGAATTTAGTTTAATACCCTCCCTTAATGGTCAATCAATCAACTACACCAAGAAGCCCCCTAAATCTGACAAACTTATCCGGGCTCAAAGACTTGGTGAGAATATCTGCAGTCTGGTCCTCAGTGGGGACATACTGCAACTCCACGGATCTGTCTTCGACAAGTTGTCGGATGAAATGACAATGAAGGTCAACATGCTTGGTCTGTTCATGAAAGACAGGATTTTTAGCAAGTTTCAGCACTCCTTGATTGTCACAATACAAGGTGGAAGGACCGGTTGGAGACATGTGCATGTCGGAAAGCATCCGTCGAAGCCAAGCTGCCTCACATGCTGCTTTAACAGCTCCCCGATATTCCGCTTCTGTCGAGGAGAGAGCCACTACCTGCTGCTTCTTGCTGGTCCACGTGACTGCACTTGTGCCCAAACTGAAAACATATCCAGAGGTAGATTTCCTATCGTCAATAGAACCTGCCCAATCTGAGTTTGTAAAACCAATCAGCTGAGGATTTGTGCACCGGCCATACAGAATGCCAAAGGTAGAAGTGCCTTGCACATATTTCAATACACGCTTAGCTGCAACCCAATGTTCAGCTTTAGGAGTTGTCATGAATCGGGAGAGGTAGCCGATTGCAAAACTAAGATTAGGTCTAGTGGCAGTAAGATAGATGAGACTGCCCACTAACTGTCTGAATGCGGATTCATTTTCTATAGGAGAGTCTGAATTAGCTGAGAGTTTCAGCCCTTTTTCCATAGGTGTAGGAGCAGGTTTGCAGTCCATCATCCGGAATTTGTCCAACAAACCTCGTGCATATTTTGACTGAGAAATGAAGATGCTGTCAGTGTGTTGCCAAACCTCAATACCAAGGAAATAATGGAGGAGTCCCAAGTCGGTCATGTCAAATGTGTGACTGAGATCATGTTTGATCTCCTGAATCAATTGCTCGGAGCTGCCAGTAATAATCAGATCATCAACATAGATAACGATATAGAGACTGTCATCAACATATTGGTGGATATACAGATTGGAATCAGAAGGGCTCCGCTAAAAACCATGATCCAGGAGGTACTTATCAATTTTTATGTACCATGCCCGTGGAGCCTATTTGAGGCCATAGAGAGCTTTCACCAGTTTGCACACCTGGTGTTCTTTGCCCGCAACCTTGAAGCCAGGAGGTTGCGTCATGTAAACTTCCTCCTGCAAATCACCATTGAGAAAGGCACTCTTGACATCCATTTGATGGACTTTCCATCCAAACTGGGCTGCCATAGCAAGGACAAGTCGAATGGTACTCATCTTGGTTGTGGGGGCAAAAGTTTCCTCATAGTCAATGCCCTCTTTTTGGGAGAACCCTTTGGCTACCAACCGAGCTTATATTTATTGAGGGTTCCGTCAGCGTTGTACTTGATTTTGTACACCCATTTGCAGCCAATGGGCTTCTTCCCAGGGGGAAGATCGGAGAGGACCCAAGTATTGTTCTTCAAAAGGCTATGATGCTCAATGTTCATAGCTTGTTCCCATTCAGGGACGCCTGTAGCCTCTGAATATGTCTGAGGCTCTGATATGCTGTGGAGGTTGGCCATAAGCGCAAAATTGACAGTATTTGGCTGCTTGCTCTTCTTTTGAGCAGATCTACCCTCTATGAGTTCACTATCACGAATATCACCAAGTGTTTTGGCCCACCATTTAGGCCGAAGAGTAGATGTACCTTTATCAGAAATAGGTGCAACAGTATCACCAGGAGTGGTTGGAACAAGGTTAGGAGGATCCAGAATGTCCTGAGGCGGGATGGGTGGTGTAACAACAGGCTGAGTTGGTGGCACAACAGCAACAACCCTCCCATCAGGTGGGGCTAGGGGCAAGTGAACATCCACATCTGAAGCCTGTAAAGGTTGGTCCTCAGGAATAGCAGGAGTAGAGAGAAGAAAGGGCCCAATAGTCTCATCAACCACTACATCACGACTGAATATGAGACGATCAGTGTCTATATCAATCAGTCTGTATGCTTTATGATTTTCACTATAACCAGTGAACATAAGTTTCTGGCTTCTGGAGTCCAGCTTGGTGTGCTTGGCATCTGGAATCCAAACATGAGCAGTAGAGCCAAAAATTTTTAGATGGTTGACCCGAGGCTTACATCTAGACTAGGCTTCTTCAGGAGTCATGTTCTTGACAGCATAGGTGGGAGATCGGTTCAGAAGATAGACAGCAATGTAAACTGCCTCAGCCTAGAATTTTTTAGGAACACTTCGATGCTCCAGCATAGAACGTGCCATTTCAGTAATGGTACGATTCCGACGCTCAACAACACCATTTTGTTGAGGAGTGTAAGGTGTAGTGAGCTGACGTTTGATGCCATGAGTAGCACATAAACGAGAGAAGGCAGAAGAGCAAAACTCCCCCCCATTATCAGTCCTGAGAGTGAGTATTGAATAGCCTGATTCTTTTTCAACCAAGGCCTTGAACTGCTGAAATGTACCAAACACATTAGATTTGTGTTTCAAAAAATATACCCACATTTTCCTGCTGAAGTCATCAACAAATAGTAGGAAGTATTTGCACCCAGTAACCGAAGGAGTGTTCATTGGTCCACATACATCAGCGTGAACCAACTGCAAAACCTTGGATGCCCTCCATTTATCACCATCTGGAAATGGAGTCCAATGTTGCTTGCCAGCTTGACACACATCGCATATGCCATGAATCTGAGTCTGAATCTCCGGAAGACCACCAACGAGACCCTCCTGAGCTAGCTGAGAGAGATAGTGCATGTTCAGGTGGCCATAACGTTGATGCCAGAGTTTGCTGATGGATGTACTCTTGGCTGCCATGGCGTGTTCATGAGAATCACCAGAATCAATGAGTCTGTACAGATTGTGATCCTCAAGTCCTTGAGCAATAGTGGTGCGGTTGTTGCGATCTACTATGCTGCATGTGTGCATGCTGAAAACAACATCCAGATGAGGAGAGTGCCGCATAATCTAACTGACGGAGAGAAGGTTTAGCTCCATGCCAGGTACAAAATATACATCAAGAAATATTAAATTTCTCCCACCAGATTGAATCTGTACGTTGCCTTTTCCGACAACCGTGCACTCTTCGCCTCCTCCAAAGATGACAGAATCTTGAAAGGGTGTGTATTCTGTGAACCAATCTCGCCAATGTGTAAAATGTCGAGAAGCACCTAAGTCAATATACCAGACAGAAGATTTACCAAGATCTAATGGCCGCTTGGCCATACAGGCAGAGACTGTAGAGGCCTTCTGCACAGGGTGCTCAACAAAAGATGCCATTGTCACGTTTTTCGAGGCACGAAAAGCGAGATACCGGAGGATGGCTAGAAAGTAGATGGCAATAGTATCGAAACAAAAAAAACGGCTCAAGAATCCGAACACGGATGTTGAGAAAAAAGGAAAATGCCTGCAGATTTCTGACATGGTCGGCATAAGTCTGGAAAACTGGAGTAGGGTCAAAAGTTGACCATACAGACAGACCCTACACAGGATCTGAAACGCGGTGGAAAACGCGAGAAAAAACAGATGGATCGCGTGCACATTCAACTGGAGCAAGTGCAGAGATGAAGCCAAAAAATGCAGATGAAAAGATGTCGCCCAAAAAAAATGCAAGTTTCGGAGCCCGCGACCATAGAGGAAGGAGATACTGAATCACGAACTAGGAATCGGCCAGAAAAGGAGTTGCGAGAAATGACATTCGTAGGAACTAAACATCCACTGAAACCCTTCAGATCGCTGAAAGAGCCTTCAAAACGCGACGGTAAAGAACTTTAAAAAAAATGCCCACGAAATCCAGAAAAAATTGTGACCACGCTAGGGACAAATCCGACGAAAACCCTAATCGCAAGGAAAAATAGAGCCGTCGGAGGCTGGAACTGCCGTGATTTTGGTATAAACCAAAACGCGATTTTGACGCCAGGATGAAATCGCGATTTTCTTCAAAAATTTCTTCGAAAAAAAATCAGCTAAAAAACCTAGGTCGAGCCTAAGCTTTGATACCATGTTATCAGAATATCTTACATATTATTAAAACTTCATGTTTTACAGAGAGAGCAAATGCTCTTATTTAAAGAGGATACATGCTAATAATAGACAACTAATAATTGACCATTATAGAAACTGACGAATTTAGTTTAATAAGAATATGGCAAACTTAATATTTTTCTATTTTTAGGCAAGGGTGGGCATGGGAATTTGTGCCCCTTCTTTGGGCCCTCCGGTGGCTATAAAAGCCAAGCCATTTCTTCATATTGGATCATCTATTCTTTTCAGAACCAAACTCTATTGAAAATGAGCCTTGTGTTCAACTATTGAATTTGAGGATGAAAACTTTTGGTTTCCTGGAGTTTGGAGGATGGAAACCCTTTGAATTCCTGAGGGCAACATCATATGGAGGTTGCATCTGCACTTCAAGTTTGGAGGATTTCAATATATATATTAGGTATTTCAGCTTTTGGGTATTTTTAGAATATATTTGTAATTGTACTAGATTTGTAATTTCATAAGCTTCAACATGTTGGGAAGCAAATCTTTGAAATCATTTGAAGTAGAAATATATTGTGTGGAGTATATTCATTGTATGCTCTCACCTTGGTTTGGGTGATTAGAAAGCGCTGAATGATAATATTTACTCACCATATGCTCTCATTTTGCCCTCACAGGACCTTGGTGATTAGAAAGTAGTATTAATAAAAGTTTGTTGAGGTCATTACAGTTCCTCACACTAAATAACATTTTTTCTTCCTCATTTGAGGTTGAGTGGGGCAAAGGAATGGTCACCAAAGTGTTTAGGGCCAAAATTAAGAAGCTTGCAACATTGTTGTAGGTGATATTGAAACTTGCAACACTATTGCAGATAAACTTGGAGCAGATTGAATCATTTGTGGCTTTATCGCAATTGAACTTGTAGCACCACAAAACACTTGGAACATTGCTGCATGTAAACTTGCAACATTGTCGTGGGTGTACTTGCAACTTGTTGCACGTAAACTCGTAGCTTGACCTCGCTGGTCCTCCATTAATTGAACGATTTTTTGGATCGCACCTCCCCGACCAAGGAGCTTTTGATCTCCAAAAGCTTTAGAATTATTGGAGAAGGGTTGAGGATCCCTTCGCCCCTCTAAGGTGCTATATTGCCTTATGCCACAAGACAAACAACACCCAAAACTTGATGCCCTTTTGCTTCCAGCAAACCTACTACTCCTTGCATGCATTAAGTTGTGTGTCAGGCCCATCAATTGTACTCTCAGGCTTTGAGACTAAAATTCTCTCACGTGCATTGATCAGACGGTTCCATTTTGAAGTACTAGCCAAAGCATTTTTGGATTAGCCACGGTGAGAGTTCAATAAATACTCTTTTTCCTTCAAAACCAACTTATATTGGTTCTTCCTTTGGAATAAACCACATCTCTTTAATACAAATAAGGACTACCAAGTATCACACCACAAATATTCAATAGAACTATTTCAAACAGAACCTCATCATCAGAATCCAAACCATAGCTTGCATTACTTTGTAACTTCTACCTTCACATCTTCCTTCAACCAACCCAAGGAGTAAGGTTGTGGATAGTCAGTCACTTTCAGACCCAACTCTTCAACCAACTTGCAAGAAATCAGATTTGCTTGGAAGCACAAATCAAATAATGCATCAAACTCTTTACCTTTGGCTTGTATCTTGATGTGGAATAACTTGATGAGCTCCTCTTCACTTGGAGTTCCTTCACTAACCAAAACAACTTCCTTGTTCAACATACAACAAGAAAGACGATCATCAACATTTGAGTCTCCACTTATCTCTTTTCCTTTCTCCATGTAGATAGTGTTCTTGTTTTTTCTCTGCTTCCTCCAAGAAGGTGCTAACTTTGGATGCAAATTCCAACATCTCTCATCTTCATGTCCATCTTTATCAGAATGAGTGCAATGAAACTTGTTCTTACCTTTGCCCATTATCTTTGACATGGTTGTAGCATTCTTTTTGCTCTTGCGATTTGGGTTCTTCTTGCCACAATGCTACTATTCGCCACCCTTAAGCTTTTCAGAAGAGAACCCCTTCTTATCCAATACAAGGTAGTGGGCTTGTGCATATCTCTCATCTCTATTTTGGGGTTTGGCCATAAGTATTGCCCTTTGTAGGTGATCAAACAAACCTTCGACATATTTACTCAACACTTTCCGGTCCATTATGTCCTTCCCAATTTGAATTGTTCTTTTTCTAAACTTGGTTGTATAAGCTTGTAGGCTTTGATCATGTTCTTGTTTCAAATGATGCAATTACATCACCCTTTCTTCTTCGTGGCAAATAAGGTAAAATTACTTTCTCAACAACGATTTAAAGTCAATTGGATATTGGTGGTACTTTTCGAACCTCCAACGAGTGTGCATGGCTTTCATACCATGTAAGAGCATTCCCAACAAGTTTCAGCCTTGTGAAGGAGAATTGCTGTAGTCAAGATAGCTAGTGTAGAGTGAAATAAATCTCTATTTGGGACACTCGTTGGTCCAAATTTTTAGCGTTAATTTCCCCATCAATGCCATGGCTGGAAATGCTCCGATCTGAACCTGATATGAAATTGCAGCAGTCTGATATGAATTTCTGAATTCAAAATAATGGATTTCACCAACAATGTAGCCTCCAAAACATGAAGAATCATCAACACAACATAGCCATGCATGCAAATAGTGAAATCACACTAAAAAAGCCTTCAAATCTGAATATGTATGCCTCCAAATATGCAAGATGTCTTCAAACCCTAGCTGAACATGCAAACTCCATTGAAACCCTAGCTGTTTGAAGCCTTTATCTCCATGAAAAACCTGCAATATGCTCAATAATGGATCCTAGGTGACTCCATCTCTCAAAGTGGGATGGGTTTTCGTCCAAACCACTATAATCCAAAGGTTTTCCTCCTTAGATATCGCTGAAACTCTGTTACAGCCAAGAGAAAATCTCCAAAGAGTGAAAAAGCCAAAGGATTCAATGATACCAAATGACTCCAAATGGCATCCTTTTATTTGTTTCACCTTGGGCGACCGAATTTGACAAAATATAATGAATTTTCAAGTCCATAGCCGACATCAAATATTTTTATTTTATTTTGTTCTAATTTTTCCAAGTTGGGCGGCGGCTAGGAGAGAGAAAATAATATTATTTTTATTTTCCTTGCTTTTTCCTTTTGGGCGGCGATTTTGTGGGAATATTATAATATTTAATAATAAAATATTATAATTTTAACTTCAACTCCAATATTCTATTTTTCCACCTTTTTTTTTTTCCATTTTCCCACCTAGATCGTTTTTCCTCTTAGCTAATTATTTTAATAATTTTGACTTTTCAATAATTAGCATAAAAATACCACAAGCCAAAATACAACTTCATTTCGTCAAGCAAAATTCGCTGAGCCATTGTAATCCATCATTCCATTCTCCAAGCCTATAGCAACATTCCATTTTCCAACCCTTCAACATCCAAACTCAACCAAGAACATTCCCTTACCAAGTGAATTAACCTACGGGAATGGTGAATAGACTAATATACTCCTAGCAAGGTGATCACTCCAGAAATGGGGACATTACACAGTGGGAGCTCATCAAGTGTATGCACTCCACAAGTTCAAGCTTCGGTAGGAGGTTGGAGTAGTGCTACTAGAAATAGCATTATGGCTGATGTTTTGAAGTCAAATAATACACAACAAGTTCAAACTCAACTGCAATGTGTTCCCTTTGCAATTGTACATCCTTTTTCTCACGATTGGCTTGTCGATAAGTCTCAAACAATGGATGGGGATCATTGTTTATCAAAAAGGCAACCCTAGGTGTCCAATTCTATATCAACAACATGTTCTATGGGCAAGTCTTCTACCATGGCTAATCATTATAATGTCAGATCTCAACAATTTGTTGGTTCGCAGAAAGTAGTTGGATCTATCAAGGAATGGAAGCCAAAATCAACAAATCAGATTGCAAGTGTTAGTCCTGGAATAATAGGTACATCCACTATTAACATTAGTGTTTTTGAAGTCAGCAGATTACCTTCTCCAACATCAAATTGTGTGAAGATTGAAGATGCAACTGCCAAATTGCATAAAAAGTTAGAAGAGATGAATGCTCAAGATGATCAACATGTTATCATGCCAAATTATCTTCAAGTTCCTAAAATTGAGCGTACAGGTCAGTTTTGGATCAAGGATTGGGAATTACAAATTTCCAAGATTGATTTGGGATCCCGGTATCTTCAAGAAAGACTCTGTCAAGTGAAGAAGAAATTTTGGAGCATCCTATCTGTGATTGCTTGAGGACAAACAATCTTGGGAAAGCCCGACTGTAATGTCCCGTTTTCAAAATGGGACTATAATAATAATAATAATAATAATAAATTAAAATATCAAAATATAAAATTAAAATATTAAAGTTTATTTTAAATAATAATTTCTCTCAAATAAAGGTCATGAAAGAAATGTGAAGAGTTATGTTTTTTGGGGGAAAAATCTATTAAAGAGAGGCCAAGCAAGGAGGAGGCATGCATTGATGAACAATTTATTTCTGATTTATACTCCTTGTGGGAGCGTGAATTGTGGTTCAACAACTTGAGGACAAAACCCCTCAAGGTCTGAAATTAGAGGACGAAAACCCCCTAATTTCCATTGCTGAGTTAGGGGATGAAAACCTCTGATTCAGGTAGATTTGGACACATTTCAAAGGAATTTTAGTGAAGATAGATCACTGCAGGTTTGGGATAATTAACAATAGATACAAAGGATAAGTTCCATCTTCCTTGAAATATATACTAAATATTATATCTGAATTAAAATAAACTGTTAAAATTACAATTTCTGAAGTTGATATCATTTATAATTAATTGTGTTGCTATAATTGTGAGTCAAATTTTATTATACTTAAAGAAAATATAAAAATTTAAACGGGACATTACACTTCGTGGAGGCATTATGACTTTGGATTTGATGCAATTGCCTTTGGTTCGACAATCTATCTACAGACTGCCTTGTAAACTACCTCAAAAATCGACGCTCTGTTTACAAGTTTTTATTGCAGATTGCCTGAATTTGGTGGTCTGTTTACAAGCAGAAACTTCTTGGTATTGGGGTAGAAGATATCTCCCTCATAGAATTCAAAACTTGGCTATGATACCATCTAATGCAGTCATGACAAGAGGGTCCAGTTATGGATCACCCAACAATGTAGCCAAATACACAAGCACACAACAACACTCAATTGATACAACAGATAAACAAAAATAGATCTTTATTAATTCACAGTCATGAAAAACATTACTATTGCCACAATGGGCTTACACAACATGAGGCCATGACCTTCATAGATATATGGGCACAATTATTTTTTGAACCACATAACTCATAAGATATTACAATACAATGCTTTTGATATGCTACTGAATTATGAACTCTCAATTTTGATCTATCATGAATGCTACTTTCCAATGGTTAGGAATGATGTTTATATGATGATCCTTATCCTCTAGAATGATTTGTGTAGGTCACACAGTGGTGCAAAGCTCGATACATACCATATGATGATCCTTATCCTTATCCTTTTGGGATGAAGGTTGTGAAGAATATGCAATGAATCTCAACGTGGTTCATACCATAAACCTCCCTGGGACCAATGAGCTTGGAAATATAACGAAGTGTTGTCACAAAGCTCATACCATCGCCACATAACCAAACAATGATTCTAGTTTGGAATTTTGCTATGCCTGGTGATGAGTCTAGAATTGACTACATGTCTTTGTGGTGAGAACCACAAGTTGCAGTGAACATATGATGATTGGAATATTATTGTAAACTTGCAAACAAAAAAACAAATGTGAAAGAAAATATTTTTGACTGATACAAGATTGCTCTTATACCCTAGATGCTCCTACATCATTAATGCATAATAAATCTAAATTAGGGATTGAGTATTTACCTCAATCAAATTAAACTTAAAGAGTTTGCTGTAATGAACACCCTAGTTTTTTTTTTGAAAACACAAGAGGAAGACACTGAATTGTTAAGGCAATGTTCTTCCACACCTTTCTGATCACCCAGATCCCAATGTGGGCAAGGTGAGAGCATACTAGTGCTTCAGAGTTAGCATTTAAATCCCAAATCAACTGAAGAAACAATCTTCCACTTATTCAGTGGGCATCCACTTATCCAGTGGGAAGTACAAGGAAATACAACCAGGTGCATCCACTTATTCAGCGGGAACCTGAGCTCTGAAGTATTGGAAAGAAAAGCACATCCACTTATTTAGTGGGAAGCCATTACAAAGCATAAGAGAAACAAGCAAATTAGCACATCCACTTGTTCAGTGGGAAGCCATTACAAATTGCATAGCTGAGAGTAGTGCAATGATAATCCCTGCAATATTAGAGCCATATACTCTGATACAAATATGTTACTGCTGTAGCAAATGACTCTTAAGAGACAAGTCTATGTAATGAAGTATGAACAACTTATATCATAAAGTTACCAAAGAGAAAACAAGACCATATTTCACCTTTAGATCCTGCCACAACACTGTGTTCAACTGCTGTCAATAGTAGTGCATGAAAGGGTGTAAAGGGACTGCTATATGGTGCCAGGACAGGGAGTTTCCTCCACAATTTGGATGTAATCTTAACCACAACCCTGTCAAAGACTTGCTCACCACTCTGTCTTCAACAACGACTTTACATACATAAATAGACACCTTCAAACTCTACCAACAAACCAGACTGAAAGTGCATCCTCTGCTGTAGCTGGTACGGCTGTAGGTACAGTACGACAGGAAATGGAGGGTTTGTATCAGCTCAAAACACTCTTAAAACTTCTCAGATTTCATCTTCAGCGCCCTCTCAAGGGTAAACACTTTATAGCATACCAAGAACAAGGTTCAATCCACAACAAATATTACACACCCCTGCACAGGTATGGTTCTGATGGTACGGCCCAACTAGTAGACTTCAGAGAAAATCAAAAGTAACACAAGCATCACACCAAAATGCCATTATAAAACTCACTCAGCACAACAAAACTCCATTCAAACCCCAAACTAATCAAAACACATCAAAATCCATGAAGTTCAGTGTGATTCCTGGATGAAATCACTAGATATCCAACTAGGGTTGATCTTCCACAACCGAAACCAAATGAGAAGTTGAGACTAAGTAGCCCCAAGAAGAAACTCTGCTCAACAACACAAGTTTTTAGAGGAAATGAAAAATATATTCAATAGCATTCCACTCCAAATGAGCCCAAAACTCCTTTATAAAGACACTTTTAGGGCAACAAGAGGAAATAATAATAATAATATCACTTTTCTTTTAATTTCCTCCTCACATATAAAATATCCTAATATTTCTTTTTATGTGAGCATCAAATAAAACTTTTCAACCCCTTTCCAAAGAGCTATTATACTTAAGTTATCTTTTAATAATTCTCATCCTTAGACAACTTAAGTGAATAAATAATTAAATAGCCCAATAATATACCCAAGTTGCGGAAAGCATCCAAATGATATACTTTTGCAATTCTGACCATACCGACAGGATACTAAAGACTTGGGATGAAAATCGGAGGCCGTCGGGTGACTATCTAAAAATAGCATGTTTCTCCAAGAAAGTTGGAGAGCACTCGAGAGGTTGGAACTGAATTCTGAACGTATCTATGAACTCCAAATGACTAGCTGGACTTAAAGACACGAACAACTGCTTTGAAAGACTGAGCCACGACCACTCCAAGAATGTTGGAGTTTTTCCTAACACGCTGAATAGCCTCCCGAAGACTAGGAACAAGCATAACGCACACAAAAGATCTATGCGCCAAAAAGGGGACATTACATTTGCTTTGATCTGTTGATTTGTTCATTGAATTGTTGTATGCAGACTCTGCTTGTGCCAACATGGAGTCCCACTAAGCGGGCTTGTTTCCGAGCAAACACCTAAGCAAGTTGCCAAGACTCTGGTTCACAACCTCAGTTTGACCATCAATTTGTGGATGGTAGACAAAACTATAGTTAAGCAATGTGCCCAACTGCTTCCAAAGTGTCCTCCAGAAGTGACTAAGGAAATTGGTATCTTTGTAGGAAGTAATGCTTCGTGGCAACCCATGCAACCGCACTATTTTGTCAAAGAACAAATTCGTCACTCTTGATTTATCATTTATTTTTCTGCAAGAAATAAAATGTGTCATCTTTGAGAATCTGTCAACAACTACAAATATAGTCATTACCTCTTGGCATCTGTGGCAATCCAAGGTCAAAGTCCATGGATGGTTCATTCCAATGTCTATTGGGCACTAGCAATGGCTTATACAACCTTGCGTTTTGTGCCACGCTCTTCGTTACTTGACATGTTTTGCATCTCTCAACAAATTTTTTTACATCTTTGTGCAAGTCAAGCTAGCAATATCTCTCCTCTAACAAGGCTTGTGTCTTGTTTGCACCAAAGTGACCTTTGATCTCCAACTATGTAACTCTCTAACGAGGTTCTCCCTCATTGAACTGTGGGAGATACATAATTGTTGTTTGTGGAACAAGTACCCCTCTTGCGTGGAGTAGTCCTTATATGTGCTTTTGTCTCCATCACATGACTCCATGCATGTCTTCTATTTTAGGATCTACAACATACAAATCCTTCATCCCTTCCATGCCCAGTAATTCAATAGTCATAGTGGACAACAATGTTGTTTCTTACTCAAGGCGTTTGTGACTTTGTTGGACTTGTTAGTTTTGTGCTTCACCACAAAAGAACAGCCCTACAGACATTCTACCCACCTCATGTGTCTCTAATTCAACTTTGCTTGGCTATTGATGAACTTCAACACTTGATGGTGTATGTACAAAACAAACTTCTAGGGAAAGAAGCAGTGCTTCCACTTCTGTAAAGCTTGAACAATGACGTAGAATTCTTGATCTTAGACAAAGTATTTCTTTCTATCATCATTCAATTTCTTATTGAAATAAGCGATTTATCCTCTTGGCTAAGTACTACTCCGATTGTGGTGCCATTACCATCACAATCAACTTAGAAAACCTTAACAAAGTGAGGGAGCCCCAAAATAGGCTCCTCGGTAACCTTCCTTTTCAAGAGTTCAAAACTCTTGGAAGTAGCATCAATCTAGTCAAACCTACCCTTCCTCACATAGTGAGTTAAAGGTGTGCAAATCCCATTGAAGTTCCTAATGAATTTTTGGTAGTAGTTTACCAACTCGTGGAAACTTCTAACCTTGGATGTGCTCTTCATAACTAGCAGCTGAACGGTTGCCTTGACCTTCTTTAGGTCCATCCATAATTTGTCTTGAGATATGATGAATCCCAAGTATTCAAGTTTAGTCTGCATGAACTTGCATTTCTTCAAGTTCACCCATAGTTTTTACTTCGTTAGTTGCATGAAAACTTGTTATAGGTGTGCAAGATGCTCGTCCTTCATCTTGTTGAACATCAAAATGTCATCCAAATATATGACCAAAAAGCTTACCAAGCAATGGTTTTAGAACTTCATAATCAACCTCATGAATGTGCTTGTGGCATTTGCTAGCCCAAATGACATCACTATCCACACATTCAAGCCATCATTTCCTTCTTGGATCCTTATTTGATGGTGTCCACTCTTTAGGTCAATCTTGTAAAAGTGATGTTCTTTGCTCAAACAATCCATGAGTTTGTCCATCTATGGTAATGAAAATTGATATTTGATGGCGTTCTTGTTGATTGCCAAAGATTGTACACATTTTCGACTCCTCGTTCAGTGGTGCAAATATTACAGGCACTGCACAAAAACTCATGCACTTCTATATCATACCTTTCTCAACAACTTCTCAACTTGCTTGTCGAGTTCTGCATGCATATCTGGGCTCATCCGATGTCGTACCTTGTTTGGTAAGTTGGAATGAGGAACCGGATCCATACAATGTGAGATGCTTCGTATTGGCAATAATCCCTTTGGCATTCTACTGCATATGACACCCACAAGCTCTTTGAGTAGCATGTGGTGTCCCAATTGCTACTACATAAAAATCAAGCAAAAATTGGTCTATTGTTTTTAAATTTTCTTTGCAATGTTACCTCTACACTAATCGGACCCAAGAATACCAAAGAATACGAAGGTTAATTGTTGGCGGGTTTGAATTTCACTTTAGGTTGAAAATTGGGGTGGACAAGGTTCAGACTTGATGGAATATTGCTTGTGATAAGTTTTGGATCACTTATTGGACTTAAGCCCCTTTATTGAGTTCAAAACTCAAGTTGGTGAGGAAATAGACCCAACTCTCCAATAAAATCTGGTTAATCTTATGTCTTAACCTAATCTATGTTTGAGGAGTATATCGGACCCATAAAATTCCTTCGACGGTAATTCCTTCTTCGACATACTCTTGGACCCGGTTTTGGATTTAAATCCATTGAATGACTCGGACTCAACAAAATTCGAGTGACCTATCCCTTGTGGGTCCACTTCAGTCTGTGCACCCGATCTTGCAATAAAATGTATTTAACTCTAGACTTAGGCAAATACGTTTTACTTGTTCTTGCAGGGCCCAAGACATTGTTGGACCCAATGACAACTTTAAATTAGTTTAATTTCAGATTTATAGCTGAAGGTGTTTAAGTCCTTTGAAAATTCAGATGCAATTGGGAAAATAAGTTGGATCACAAAGTGCTAATGGTTTGGAAGGACATAAAGGGATATTGGTTTATGCACCATGCTTTCCAATTGGAATACATTTTTCTCTGACTAAGTCCGATGTATCATTGGCCAATCTTCTTGGCCTATGTGCTATTCACACACACACACACACACACACATATATACAACATACACACACACACACACACACATATATATACTTAAGCAATACACACACACACATATATATACAACATACACACACACACACACACATATATATATACTTAAGCAATACACACACACACACACACACACATATATAAACAATACACACACACACACACACATATATACAACACACACACACACACACACACACATACTTCAGCAATATATATACACTTCAGCAATACACACACACACACACACACACACACATATATACTTCAGCAATATATATACACTTCAGCAATACACACACACAGACACACACACACATATATATGTATGTATCTATGTGTATATATATATCTAGATTTGGTTACAAAATCTAGGGGTGACAATTACGAGTTCTTACATTGTTCTTCAATTTTTGGCCATCACATAACACTCTTGTGTGTTTCTCACCTCCTTGAGAAACTCCTTTGCCAACAACATCAGCTTGCCCTTTGCGCCATCTTCTTCCTTAATGGGAAACGACCCAAACTTCTTCCCATCCTTCATGATGGTGAAGGCATTCTTTCTTTTGTGATGGATTGCATTTTTAACATATTGCTACAATCTACCCAACAATAGATGGCACACGTCCATGGAAATTACATCACACCAGACTTCATCCGTATCCTCCAACGTAGAATGCAACTTGGCAATGTTATGTCAGTGATTTGCTGTCCCATATGCAACCCAGAGACTTTGAAAGGTGTGGGGTGTGCAACAACCTTTAACCCCAAATTCCGAACCATCTTAGTGGACCCTAAGTTGTCAGTTCTAACTCCAATTATTAATCTGCAACACTTACCGCCCACCTTACACAGTGCAGAAGATGCTCTTCCTTAACCACGATTCCTTTTGATGTAGGAGCATCTTGAGTTTTCAGCAATCAACATCAACCAAAAAATAATTCTCTCTTTTTTTTGTTCGAGAATAAGGACCTTAGGCTCTTATAGTATGAAAAATCACTAGGGTTTCATTTTAAAGCATTTTTAAATATTATATCTCATGTAGTTCAGGACATCCCACTTGGTGGGAATATCGGAGATCTTCTCTTGCCACTTGTATGCAGGTTAATGATGTATTATGACACCTCTTTCAAGAAGGGGGTTACTTATGACAACCATTATTACTTGTAAGAGCATCTATGACATATCATAGATGAGGGGGTTAGTTGTAAGAGGCATCTTTGACTTGTCCAAATCAGCATTGGAAAATGGAGCACTCCATTTTGCATGTGGATCCATGTTAATGCAAATTCATGTATGCATTGATGCATGTTGGGGCGCCCCACATAGGTTTTTTTAGCTGGTGGATGCGATTCTTATTCATGGGAGATTACAAATTTTGACTTATCTTCATTCTTGGAAGGTGGTGTTCCAATTTGGAGGAGGAATTATTCTTGATTATGCTTGCTCTCTTGATTTTGGCGTCCCAATTAGAGGAGAAAACTTGTAAATAATGCTTGAAGATTGAAGGAGAGGTTGGCTTCTAGATAGAGGATTTATAGGACCAAAAGGAGAGTGGTGTTCTTTTTTGTTTGCAGATTACCCTAGAATCTCAAGTGTGGAGATTGAAGGTTACTAGCATGCGGGTTTTGTTGCAGGTGTTGGATTAGTATGGGTTTGCATGCCATTTTGTAGGTTACAAATGTTGTAATAAAATGGGAGTTTATCAAAATTTCCCCACAATCGTAGGTGCATATTGTTTTGGTAGATATTTAGTGTGCAAATGTTTTATAATGGCTTATTTTATTTGAACTCGAAAAGAGTTGTAATATCTTGTTGATGTTTGGTAATCATAGATGTAGGTTTTGTGGTAATCTCTAGGGGAGACTTTGTTGAGTTTGCTTTAGAATCCATGCATGAATGTTTATCTTGTGTACGAAATCAAATCATATCCATTGTTGATATTGGGTTGTGAAATTTTTGTGAGCATGTTTGGGGTGTTGGCTACAAGGACAAGGCTGCCATTCATTTGGTCCCCTATCTTTGATTGCATCACCTTCCCTTCCTTGGCCAACTTGAGTAGCACTTTGCGTATCATCAAATTCTCCCCAATCTATGGAGCTATGCTTTTTGCTTCACTCTATTCTTCTTTTGCTTGCGTGATGTTAACACGCTTCTCCACATGCCCTTGCTCACACTTTGCTTTTGGACACTCAAAAGCCTAATGACCTGCTTGCCCATATCTAAAGTAAGTACTTCTGAAGCCTCCTCCATGTTTCTTTCCTTTATCTTAGCCATTGTTGTTGGTCTATTTGCTTTTGGATCTTTGTGGGGAGCTAGGTTTTGCATTCTTCTCCTTTTGCGCATATGTTTGTATCCTTGCTCCTTGTTTACTCCTTTTGCCCCTACCTTTACCAAGTGCGCTCTATTGTCTTTGGGACAACTTTTCTTACACTTTGAGCATGACTTGATAGGCTTCCTTGATGGAATGCACTTATAGCAAACATATCTCATCTTGAACTGAGATGTGCAATCTATTGACATATTTGGGGCATAGAAGCAAAAAGGGAATAAAACACAATTGATTGCATTTAATTGTCACTCGACACATGGGCTTTGTTGGGTCAAATTGGCAATGGATTTGACTCGGTCAAATTTGTTTTTTTTTGAAAAAAATGTATGTTATTTAATAACCCGCATTCTAGATGTAAGTTATTGAATAGCCCCCTTTTTTCACATTTTTCCAAAAAAATTCATATTTTTTTAGGGTTGAGGGTGAGTTTTGTTGTCTTGTTCCTATTTTAAACCCATGCAATTGAATCCCATTTACACTTTCCATTTGTCGAGTTAATGCCGTGAAAATATAATGCTATTATGATTTGGAAACCTCATCATCATCTTCTACATGACCCGCCTGAATGTTTAGTCAAAAGAACTCTTCCATGTACTCTTCATGGATGTCTCCTAGTGCAAATACAATATAATTTTTGTTTCCAGGTTACCCTAGAATCTCAAGTGTGGAGATTGAAGGTTACTAACATGCGGGTTTTGTTGTAGGTGTTGGATTAGTATGGGTTTGCATGTGTGCATGCCATTTTGTAGGTTACAAATGTTGTAATAAAATGGGAGTTTGTCAAAATTTCCCCACAGTCGTAGGTGCATATTGTTTGGTAGATATTTGAAGTCTAGTGTGCAAATGTTTTATAATGGCTTATGTTATTTGAACTAGAAAAGAATTGTAATATCTTGTTGATGTTTGGTAATCATAGACGTAGGTTTTGTGGTAATCTCTAGGGGAGACTTTGTCGGGTTTGCTTTAGAATCCATGCATGAATGTTTATCTTGCTTATTGAATCAAATCATATCCATTTTTGATATTGGGTTGTGAAACTTTTGTGAGCGTGTTTGGGGTGTTGGCTACAAGGACAAGGCTGCCATTCATTTGGCCCCCTATCTTTTATTGCATCACCTCCTCTTCCTTGGCCAACTTGAGTACCACTTTGCGTATCATCAAATTCTCCCCAACCTATAGAGCTACGCTTTTTGCTTCACTCTATTCTTCTTTGGCTTGCGTGATGTTAACATGCTTCTCCACGTGCCCTTGCTCACGCTTTGCTTTTGGACACTCAAAAGCCTGATGACCTACTTGCCCACATCTAAAGTAAGTACTTCTGAAGCTGCCTCCATGTTTCTTTCCTTTATCTCAGCCATTGTTGGAAGTCTATTTGCTTTTGGATCTTTGTGCGGAGCTAGGTTTTGCATTCTTCTCCTTTTGTGCATATGTTTGTATCCTTGCACCTTGTTTACTCCTTTTGCCCCTACCCTTACCAAGTGTGCTCTATTGTCTTTGGGACAACTTCTCTTACACTTTGAGCATGACTTGGTAGGCTTCCTTGATGGAATGCACTTATAGCAAACATATCTCATCTTGAATTGAGATGTGCAATCTATTGACATATTTGGGGCATAGAAACAAAAAAGGGAATAAAACACAATTAATCGCATTTAATTGTCACTCGACACATGGGCTTTGTTGGGTCAAATTGGCAATGGGTTTGACCCCGTCAAATTTGTTTTTTTTTTGAAAAAAATGTAGGTTATTCAATAACCCGCATTCTAAATGTAAGTTATTGAATAACTCCTTTTTTCACATTTTCCCAAAAAAATCATATTTTTTAGGGTTGAGGGTGAGTTTTGTTGTCTTGTTCCTATTTTAAACCCATGTAATTGAATCCCATTTACACTTTCCGTTTGTCGAGTTAATGCCGTGAAAATATAATGCTATTATGATTTGGAAACCTCATCATCATCTTCTACATGACCCACCTGAATGTTTAGTCAAAAGAACCCTTCCATGTACTCTTCATGGATGTCTCCTAGTGCAAATTCTAGAGTTTCTTGAATAGGTCAAGTTGGACAACATAAACTTTCCTTTGAGCTTAGTATCTATGCGATCCCAACTTGAGATCTTTTTCTTGTCCCTTGTGACAGTCTCTTCACCTAAGTTACCGAATCGGAATTGGGCATGGGTACGGATACGTGAATCCGGTACAGTAGTATGACAATTTTTTTTTTTGGGGGTTGGGTATGTTTTGGGTACGTCTATACAAAAACATATAAAAAATTAAAATATTTATAATAATATTAAAAAATATACAAATAAATTAAAATATTATTAAGATATAATAATATTATTACTAAATATTAATTTATTAATATAAATTTCCGGTTAAAAATTAAAATATAGTTACATGTTTAATATTTATTATTTATTAATTTTATTTAAAACTATTATATAGTATAAACTATAAAATTATAAATTATTAATTCTATATACAATTATTATGTTATACAGTTAATAACTTAATTATTATTAATTATTATGTTTAATAATAAATATATAAATTTATATATTAAAATTTAATACAGTATATAGTATACTATAAGTATATATAATATATAGTATATACTAATACAACTATAAATTTTAAAATATATAAAACCTAAGTTAAAAAATAAATAATACAAAAAAAGGAAAATGTTAATTAGCCGATAGGCTTTTATGTGTGAGCATTATAGTGCTCGGAATTGTCTCACGTCGGACAATTTTCTAAACTTGTCGTTTGTTCCTATGGCAAATTCCTTGAACCTCCTATGGTGCAAGTGCTAGTATTAATGGCTTACTTGATCAGAAAATAAAAAATAATGGAAAGCATCTTCAAAACCCTCTTGAAATTGTGTCCCGTGATCCTAAAATCGCGTATGGAAATAGTGCATGCTCCCGAAATCGCGTTTGATAATGGCGTTTGGAAATCATGGCTTGAAATCTTCCTTTTCGGCGTCGAAATGAATGAAAGCAGCGTCCAAAAAGATATACATGAAGACAAAGGGAACACTTTCAGGGTTTTCAAACTAAAAAAAAACGAGTTGAACTTCTGAAATCGGTCCAAAATTGTGCCAGAATCATCACATGGGTGTCGATTCAACCGGAATCGTTGTGGATTTCCCAGAATCGTTTTTGCACCCAAAACTCGAACCCTGGACGCACCCACAGAGGAATCCGACTAGATTCCGATTCCGGTACGTTTCGTACTTGGAATCGGCATAGGAGTGGAGCGATTCGGTAACATAGCTCTTCGCACACAGTACCACCACAAGTTCGTATGGCCTTTCAACTTGGTGCTCGCCTATTTCACTTTCTTGTGGTCTTCTATTTGCTCAAACTCAAAGTATTTCTCCAGCTCAAGTATAGTCTATCAACTCCTCTGGATTTAAGCTAGCTGAGTAGTTAGCAAGGTCAAACCTTGGCTTGCTTCTTGCCCTCACCAAGGCTCTGATGAATTTGTCTTCTGCACTTTCTTGCTGAAAGCTAGCATCAACACCACCTCCTTGCGTGACATCTTCTCTCCCATCATTAGTGATATTTGCTGCCACGACCACTCCTCTCCTTTGCATAGTCCCCATGACGTCAAGCCTCCCCTGAAGGGCTCTCAACATATCAGCAAGATTTGCCACATGCAATGCTCTACCATCTTGGTTATTTCCTACTCTTCTTCATCTGTGGGCCATAGCTCTTCTATTCCACTTGCATTACGATACACACGCAAATGCACACATTGTGGAGCTTACACAACTCTTATTCATAAGACTCAACAGCTTGGCTCTGATACCAATTGATGCAAACTATGAGTGGTTCAAATGAACGACTAGCTAACAGTTTCCCAGAGTAGCACAATGAAAATACAAGAACAAGGAATAATGAAGAATCAGGAAAACACACTTTTTATAATATTTATAGAAGATTTGTACAACTAATGGATCACTTCAAAATTGTATGGAGCCTAAACAACTTACACTACCCAACCCAATGAATATTTAGCCAACTTGCAGAGAGTCTACAATACAATCTAACCCTTTTAAAAACTTAGCTATGCCTATGAACCACTCTATTTTCACTCTCAGCTTCTTTCCAGTTGTCAAGTCTGCAGTCTTTAGCTCGAATTCCGTACAAACTTTTGCCCCACTTCAGTTCGACTTCAACAGTCTCTATAGAAGGAAATTTTCACTTTTATGCTAACATGGTGATGGTTGATCTTCCCCACATATGCTGCAACTGAAAGGTCTTTGCCACACCACATGTCTGTGACTAGAGTTTAAAGAAAATTGACGCTTCAGCTTTTTATTTGTGGCTATGCAGATTCCCTGTTGTTCCTGTATGATTTTGAATGCCATTTGAACACTTTTGACTATTCTAGAGAGCTTGACATAACCAACAAAAGAGTGTCCGTTGTTTTCCACCTGTCGTCCAGAGAATGGATTCTCAACATTTCCAGCCTCCGGTGCTTGGGCTAGATCCTACAAGGCTTCCCTAAGCCTGCATGACAACACATGTAACCTTGGTGACACGCTCTGCTCTGTGTGGTTCCATGAGGATTTACTTTGTCTTAAGAAAGGCAATAGTCTTCTTCACCTTGTGTGCCTCATGTGGCACCAATATCACAATCAATGGACTTCATGGTAACTTGTTAGATCCTTTAGGACCTTGAACACACAAAACCAAAACCACACACAAAAAACTCTCAATGAATGAAACTCTTTTGGGTCTTGCAAGATTGCTCGACTTCTAGGCTGCTTCTGCATTAAATTAGTTAATAAAAGTTTGATTATAGAAATTTGGAGCGCGCAGGATTTATCTTATTTAATCCATAATAAAACTAAATCAGGGACTGAGTATTTACCTTAATCAAAGTAAACTTCAAGAGGCTGCCTGGAGGGAGCTAGGCTGACAGCTCCATAGAAAACATGCATTTAAACAAAGAAAAGCTTAAATTGAAGGTATGAGTAGATTTCTTTGCTGAAAGGATGCAGATTGGACAATTTTTTATTTTAGGTGGACTGGCCATCTTAAAGAATAAAGCCCATGTTTTGATTTCAAGTGTGTTCTTTGTATGTTCTTGGGACATTATTTTGAGAAAAAACCAGTGCATCCTAGGGATGCATCCTTGGGGTTTTCCAAATGTACTTCCGTATGGAGATGTTTTGAGAATGGGGGACAGGGACAGAATGTCCCCTCCCTGTTCCCATCCTACAAAAGATTTGGGGTCCGTCCACAATATGTGTCCCCAAATTTGAGGGATGTTTTCCAGGACGTCCCTCCTGTGGTTCAGGGTTTTGGGGACAGCCTGCAGTCCCTGACGTGCTAGTGATTTCCTGGGAACTTCAGGACGTCCACATCCATCAGAATATGGAAATAAAAAAAAGACTTAAAAAGAAAAATAAAAAATCCTAGCCTTTTATGGGGGCCCACAAGGCCCTGCTATGGTTTTAAAATCAAAAAAAGAAATTTTTTTGTGCTGCACTGGATGGAAAACAATGTTTTCTTTTTTTATTTTTTCCCAATTAAATATTGAGTAATTGAATTCCATTTATACATTTGGTTTGCTGAGTCAATCTGCTTCGAGTAATGCTACTATGATATAAACCATTTTGAGTTATCTTTAACATTTATGATTTGACAGTTGACATTGAATTATCAGCTGTGTTCTCAATTTTGTACATTTTGTGCAAATTATATTTATTTATATATATATATATATATATATATATATATATTTGAGATTTTGTGCAAATTATGGTTATGTATGTATATAACCATCCCTTGGCTCTCCCAAAATTTTTTCATTAATCATTTTGAACCATGGGAAGTGAGTTAATGGAATTAGGTAGTATAATTTACCCCATGTCCGCAATAGAAATGATCAATGAATTGATCCCCCCAAACTAATGCATCCGGCTAGCATACTAATTGGGTCAACTATACATGCTAGAAGATAGGGTTCAAAGAAAGGCAAAATTTGGAGAAACACTGAGAAATAAATAAGATCTTTAAATGTTGGCTTTAAGATACATGCTTCTGTTAGGTTAACTTTTCTCATGGCTTATGTTTAGACTATTGATTGTCTTAAGGTAACGATGTCTTGCCAAAATAAAAGCAAAATCGTTCTAATTACATCAATTATATAAATAAAACAAAATCAATATATCTTCTGGTCTGTCATCAGTTTACATATGGAATTACAATTTAGTTGCACATCAATTGTATTATTTTCTTAGCAGGGGTGGGGATGAAATCCCTTGTTTTAGTTTGAGATAAAATATGGAAAATGAAAATACCTCACTTTGCTTTGCAAACTGTGGTGAGTTTGAATCTTATTGATGGATGGGAACTATGAACGGTTGAAATGCAGGCTAGAGCTAATCGGGTCAAAAGTAATCGGACTGATATTTCAACTACAGAATTGATTCAAAAGAGTGCTTACTGTCGCATTTCAGGTATTTTGGGTTTTGATTTCTTTTCTTTCGAATTTGAATTTCTATGTAGATTGCACCTCTTTAAACTTATTTATGATCATCCATTTATAGGAAAGGGAGAAAAAATAGCAGCAAAAATCTTTTGGGGAAAAAATCGGCAAGCCAAAAGATTAAGATTTTTTCAAAAAATGTAAAAAACCGCAAAAAAAAAGAAGAGCAAAACTTGCTGTTTTCTAAATTTAAAGGCATTTCAATGGCATAGAGATATAGAGAGCAAATAAAATTGAGAGTATAGCACATGAATTGTGGAATATAGTTTTTTGTCATTTATGTTCATATCGCCGTTTACATTGCATATAGACTAATAACATGATTTTATATAAACTAAAAGAAGCTTGTCTTCTGTTATCCTTTGTTGCACACACTAAACTACATGTGTGTACCAATTGTTTAACAACCAACAATGGTTTAAGGTCTTTCTTATCAGAGATTAGTACCTAATTCAAATTGGAGCCAACAATAAGAAAATGCTTTCATTTTGAGTTCAAAACAGAAATTAAGAGTCAAACCTGCTGCTGCTTCATCCTACTATGTATGTACATTGATTGAATCTCTGGAAATGCAGGGCTTATGAAACTTTTTATTAACAGGTATAAGTGTGTTGTAACTTCTCTATATGCTCTGATTTTGTATGGGCTAAGTCTATTATAGTTTTAGCAGGGTTCCTCCTAACTCTAGATCTAATTGAGTGTTTTTTGTTCATGAAACTGCCAAAATAATGGTTAATGGCTGGTTACATGTTGGTTCAGCTTGTATAAGAGTAAACTTTGGAAATAGTGACAAACTTTGCTGCCAATATAGAGCTGCAAAATGGAAATGGCCGCCAGAAACAAAGCTATGTTTGCCAAAATAGATAGCATTTACAATACGAAGTTGTTTAAACTTTTTTGCACTTTTTCACTGTAAACTACTTTTAATATTTTGGTTGCGCCATCTTCTTCTACTCCATAATCTGGTAAATTAAAAATGTCATTGATTAAAAAAATTAGGAAAAACAATTCCGATTTTTTGAAAGAGGTCTGTCTTTGTCATTAACTTGGAAACATGTTGTCTGTTGCAGTGAAAAAGAGCAGTTAACAGAAGAAAAAAGCCCTAGCTGTGATGTGCAAAATGTGCCTTAGAAATGTTAAAAAAATTCCGGAAATTCCATCAAATGAATTTAAACATGGTTAAACGCTAACGACTAAAAAATCATGGGTAGGTTAAAACAACGTCCACCAGAAGATTTTATTGCGATTTAAATACGATTAAACGGAAAAAACTGGTCAAAATGTGGTCAACAATTTCAGAAAAAAGACGATTTTAAGAGGGGAAAAATGGTGACTGGCGGTGAGTCCCGATTAATTGCGATTTTTCCCCCTTTTTTGCTTCTTTGAAAAGATCCAACTCACTCATAAAAAATCTATGTCTTTACAATAGACAGTTAGTTTTAAAGGCATTCAGTTGGATATGAGAAAATGTTTGTCTATCATTAATTTTTGAAAAAGGGTGAAAAGCAGAATTTATATATTTATATAAAGGGAAACGAAACAAACATAATAACTGTGTTGAGGCTTTCCAACAGGCCGCATGAGCATGAACATCGATTCCAAGGAAAGCCCATGTAACCGTGAGAGTGACACTATTTGTCCTCGAATCCATATCAGGAAACCATAAATGGTAGTATCTAACAGCAGTATTATTATCAAGGAAACTACTAAAACAACCATCCATATAGTTCATCTTTAAACAAGAATCAATTGGGGGCATACCCCTTGAAAAAACAAACAATATGATAAAACCGAAAGATCAGAGAAAAAAACTGAATGCTAGGACCCCTGGGGTGAAGATCAAAACCCCAACCTCGTAGCATATCCATCTCCACCATGGGCTTCTTCCTAACATCAGCAACCAGCTGTATACGAAGGTTGTGCAAAGTTTCAACCTCACAAAGACCACAGCTGCAAATATCATAAATGTGGCAATGCTCAATGGAGTTTGCAACTTTCAATTTGAAATCTTCTAAATCTGTAGTTGGTTTCAGGGTGTTGGGGATCAAGACTGAGGGCCTTTTCCTTGCCTTTACCATTAGTGTATAGAGTTTTGGTTTGGTTTTGTTGTTGAAGCACCATTTCCTTAAAGATATCAGTTTCAGTAGGCAGCCTTAGGATTATCTGAATTCACCCTTGGTGTAGAAGAAGACAGGCCAGCAGAAACAGAGTGGGGATGAAACATAGTTTTAGCAACATGGTCTTTCATAACAACAAGGTCTCCCACAATTGGTTTTATCTCATCCAGGATACAGTCAATATGTCCATAGCGATCTTGTGATTTAAGCTTGGTTAAATTAGTTATAGCCAAGGTGATGCTGGTGCCTAGTTCTTCTTTCCATAGGGTTGGGGGAAAAAGGGACAGGAACAAATGGTGCTGAAAACCACGTGATTCTTTGATTCCATAATTAAACCAAGCGTCTCCATATTTTTGATCACTTTCTGGTGAGTGGCATAGGGGGTAGAGTGATGGAATGCCATCCAATTTTACAATTTGGTTAGTAGGGTTGCTTCTCTGTTTTTCACATTTTTCTTTGTAGGAGAATTGAATTGTTTTTAAACAGAAGCGTCATGTTAATGATTAACAACAGAGTTTGAGGCCTGTTTCACAAGCAACGGGTTCTTCTTTGAATTCTTAGAAGCCATAGGGAGGTTTTTACACTCCATGGGATCAAATAAGAATTCCAACAAACAGAATTAGGCATCTTTTCTAGATGGAGGGAATGTTCACAAATTTTTCCTGAGGCTGAAAGAAAATAAACAGGGAAATGGATCATCTTGCCAAAAATGCAAACTAAGAGCCTGTTTGAAGCAGGTAGCAACAACCCCAATGCGTGTCCTCTCCGTGGCAGTCCTCAAACGACCTAGATCTTGAGGGTTGAGTAGAAGACGGTTCAAAGAGAACTAGTCAAACCAGAATGTTTCCAAGTTTATCTCATCACCTATGTAGGACATCAATAATGAAGTTGAGAGGGGGCAGTACAGATGGTAGCAGAGGATGTGTGAGAAAGAAGGGGCTTAGAGAAAGGCCTTGGAATGAAGTATTAATTATGAGGGCCATTGAGGGCACAAGCCCCCACAATTGTAAACTTTGAGCTTTGAGAAAACATTTAACTGTTAAAAAAATCATATGGTGGGAGAGCCCCTATCAAGATTTAAAAGATTCTTTGTAGTCCTCATCAACAATATTATAAAGGCTTGCTTTAAGCCCAACATTAGGAGTGTTGTCCAGATTGTGACTCCTTTTAAAATCTATTTTCTATGTGGTATCTGTTGTGCCCTGCACACCTGTGCCATTTTCATGTTTGGTAAAAATGTGGACCCCCAACTTTTTGCCTGTGCTTTGAATTCTTTGTGTTGGCATTCGTTTGCTTTTTCGTTGTCTCAATGGTGGATTTGAATTGGCTTTTGGAAAGTTTTTTTCTTAAGAATTTTAAGTCATGAGCCAAGTCTTCACAAAAGTTTTGATGTGTTTTCAATATAAAATCTAAGTTTTTGGGTTTTTGCGGGTTTGTGGAATTCTTATGGACTTGTGGACTTATAACTTCTAGCCCAAAATCTCGAAGTTTGTTGAATTCCCGCATTCATCTCTTCTTCACTTACATAACCATTTTGAAGAAACTCTCCAAGATCACAATGGTGCGGGTTTGCGGAGTTTCAAAGGATTTCCCCCATCTTTTATCTTAGTCATAATTTCGGATGGCTGGATTAGTTTTGCAAGTGTTTGCAAAGTTTAAAATTAGTTTTGCGGGATTTTCATCAACTTCTTCCATTGTTCAATTTTTGTGCCATCGCATCTTCCAACCATTCATTTTCCGGTTCTACCTTCCTAATGGCCTTGCAATAAAGGTTCCTATGTGCGAATTTCCTTACATAAAACTTCAATTTTTTTGGTCATTCGCACCTTTTGCAAATCGAATTTTCATGCTCGTGCGACCCCTTGCGATTTCTGCATCCTCGAAACCATTGATTTAACTTGTTCTATTCGAATTCACTAGTGAATTTGCTGTAAATTGGATTTGTGCGAACTGGTAGAAAAGTTTGTGCCGTGTTCTTTGTGATTAGGGTTATTGGAAAGGGTTGGAATGTAGCTCAAATCTATTTCAAATTATCTAGCGATCAAACCAGTAAGTTTTGCTCAATCCCTTTGTTATTTTGGGTAAGAAATTTGCTTGTTAAATCAATTTATGAAGAATTTTTGTGAATGCAAATGGTTAAGTGTGCGTACTGCATTTCTTCTGTTGCCTAATTTGTCAAACTTTAAAAGGTTGTTAGTTGCACGTTTCTTTAGGACTTCTTCCACTCAGACCTCTTGTCCAAAAATCCCGATGTCCCGATATACCTTGCAAATCCGCATAGAACAATAAATTCACAAAACCCTTCCAATGAAAACATTTTACTTGCCTAATTCTTTGTGTTTATACATTTTCTAATTTTTGTAGGTGTAATTGATGACTTCTAGAGATAGATAGGGGAGGTACAAGTTCTAGGGGGTCACTCCTTCAAGGATACATTCAATCTTTACATGTAGTGATTGACACTGACTTAGGTCATGTGGATTTGGAGGACTTCAAACAAAGAATGTATGGGGATGCTACAACCAGCAGAGCCCAAAGAATGGTTAACAATGGGATTGCACAGGCAGTTGGCTTCCCAATATTAGTTCAATCTCTAGAGTTGGTCATAGCATGTGCAAAATACTATGATGCAGGGAAAAGAAGAATTGTGGGTCGTCAAGGACAAGCTTTGTTAGATATTTCTGTTGATGCAAGAATTGAAATATTCCAACTTTCTCAACATGACATGGTTATTCAGTTGGGTATGCAACAAGCTTTGGATGTGTATAATGAGGATCTTGACAGTTGCCTAAAAGCAATAAATAAGAGATGGATGATCAAGTAGAGGAGTACCATCTCTAAACTTCCAAAGACATTAATGAGGAGTGATTTTCAGGCAGAGATAGGAGATATGATAACTTTGTTGAACATGATTATGGGTCAACCTGCAGCCTCTACCTTTGCCCCTTGGATGTTCAAATTTATGAAAGTTGTCTTGGAGAACAAAGAAATGATTGATTGGGCAAAATTGATAAGTGATAATTTGCATGAATAACTCACTAAAGCCCAAGACACTAGGAGATTTTATATGACCTCTTACTTGGTGTATGCAATGGCAAGGAGGGCAATATACCCTAGCTTATCAAGAATTGGCTCCATTGAGACAACTCCTGGGCAATGCAAAGTCTACGACTTTTATCCACAGTTAATCCTAAAGGAAAGTATGAAAAATTATAAAAGGGTTAATGATGCACTTGTATTTTATTTGATTAGGACCATAGAGGGAGACCTTACCTAGAGATTGTCAGTAGAGGCCTCTAAGGCTGTGGCTCAATATGGTAGTTGATTCATCCAGTTTCCAAAATTTTCTTATATCAGAGTAGGAGGATTCACTAGACCTCCATACACATTGCCAAAGTATCTCGGTGACAAGATAATTCTCTTGGAACTCACTAGGCAATTGTTTGAAGCACATAAAGACATAGGGCTGAGATTCAATTCCCTATTATTATTGGAGCATATCCCTGTGCTGCTTCTCAAAATGCAAAAGAATCTGATACTGAAATTCAAAGGTTTAATCTCCATTTCCATAATAACAGACCATCTTTTGATCCCTTGGAAAAAATGGAGAAAAGTGTGGGTTCCCACATGAAGCATGTACCTCATTTGGAAGAGTATTGGGCTGATTGCAGTGATGAACATGAGGTGAGAAAGAGGAGATACTCTAGATTAACTGCATATCAGATGAAAGCCTATGAAGTTGAGAAAGTACCTGACCAAATATTAGATGATGGTAAGGTTTTACGGGATGTGTACAACACTGAAGGTGTTTTTTAGCAGTACATTCCTCCAGTTGATTGGTCAGAGCAAGAAGTAACATCACTAGTTGACATTTCTAAAGAGGTGGTTGAATGCAGCAAGAAATGGTTAAAGCAAAAGATTCAAGAGCTTACAGCTGTAGGTTTCACATTGACCTTTGGGGAGACTTCAAAGAAACAAAAGGCCAAAACGGTTAAGGAAGACAAAGCTCCATCCCAAAAAGAGTCATCCAAGGACTCCCAGGAGGAGGAAGAAGTACAAAAGACAAAGGAAAAGAGAGTAACAACTAGCAAAGAGCCCAAAAAGATTTATAAGAAGACAAAGAAAAGGAAGGTTGAGGAACAAGTGGAAGAGTCATCAGAAGATGAAATTCCTTTAAACAAGAAAATTAGAATCAAATGTCCACCTCTCCAACAACCAGTTGTTGCTGTATCTTCACCCATTCAACCATTATCTGCTGATGTATCTTCACCTTCTCAGCCCACCAAGGAAACTACCTCAAGTTAGGTATCTGCATCTTCTCTTCAAATTCCTATTTCTACTGCCATGGACACCACAACTATGCAAGTTCCCGTTCTTCACGCTTTGGTACCTATTGCCTCTATTCCTCCTAGTCATTCTTTTGGGACCATTTTTCCACCTCCAAATAGTCCTAATGATAATTTTCTTTCTATTGATAAGACTGAGGTCAGCCAAAGTATTCAATCTTCTAATAAAGACCCTATAGTAGAACAAGTTTCTTTGGCTATTCCTCTCTTAAGCTCATCTCATTCCTCTCCTCCAAATTCTCCCCCTTCCCTATCAAATATTGATAAGGTAGTAAGACAACTGGAAGAACAAGAAACACAAGGAAAAGAGCAAATCTTGGTAGAAGAAGAAGTTACAAGTGAATTGAAGGATAGGGAAGATGAGGTGATAAGCCAAATTGTAAATAAAGAAGAGACTAAAAATAAAGAAGAATTGAAACAAAAAGGAGATGAAGAAGAAGAAAAGGATCCCATGCAAGATAAACCACTCTCTATAAAATAATTAATTGAAGGGGATAAAATGCTGGATGGAATGGAAAGAGAAATGGATGAAACTAAAGGCTATTCTAAAGGAGTTTGATAAAGATGCAGCTAAAAGGTGTTCCTTACACTATAATGTCTCCTGCACGTTTGATACCCACCACTTCAGATTTACCTTTGCAGACGGACCAAACATGGATTCTATTAATCATGCCCTTACAACCTTCATCGAGTATAGATGAAAAGAAATTGTTGTAGATAAAATCATAATATAAGATGTAACAGATGATGAAGACCCCAAGTGAAAGTGGCTTGTTTGATTTTGTTATTTTATTAATTTTGTAAAAGATTTGCTTTCCTAAGGTAAACACAAGTTTATCTAGGTAATTTGTGCCTTAGCGTTTCATACAAAGGTAATGTGTTTGTGAGCCTGTGCCATGCAAAACTGCCATCGGTGGATGTGCATTTGGTAACAGATGGACGTTTGGTAAGAGCCACCCCACTACTTCAAGGAATTCAATGTGTACTCATTTGCAACTGTTGGTTCTGATTTGATCTTGACCGTTGGATATTATGCTTGAGATGTTGCTTGAGTCTATAAATAGGCAATCTTTTCATGTATTATGTTGGGTTGAAAAACTGTTAGGAATTTCATGAAATCTATTCAACTGCTCTTCTTTTTGAGTAGTGTTCCTACATGGTTTTCAAACTCTAGATGGATTTCTATTATTTATGCATGTGATCTTATGAGTATTTGATTGATCTGCGTGTTTCATAGCACTGGTATTTTGTTGCTTGTGGAATACTTTGTGTGGTTAACCTGAACACTATGTCTCTAATCATTTGGGGAAATATCTTATTAATCTATGCTATTCAATGGGTGTTTAATATGGATTATTTTCACAATTGATAAATTTCATTGAAGATTGCACTGTCCTTTGTGGAGTTGTGATATTTCTGGCAGAGCAAGGATTGGTTATTGTCAGATTTGTCTATTCATTTGATGCTGCATGGAAATGGAAATCCCAATTTAAGTCTTTCTATATCCTTTTCTCTCTCTTTCTTATCTTTTGCATTTTCTTTACAAAGTGGTTAGATTAGGTTTAGATTAGAATCTGGTTTGTGAACAAAAGCATTGGAAGCAAGTTGAAAATCTGAAAGTTATAAGTATGTTTTCATTGTTATGATTTCAATTTTCAATCATGGAAGCAATCATGTTTTGGGTTAAATTTGCATGAGATTTAAGTTACTAAACCCTGACCTAGAAAAACAAGTTTCAGTAAAGTGTCAAATTTTGTAGGCCCCTTGATTTAAACAACATTTCAATGACTAGCTGAGTTATCCTGCATGACCAAGACCTGGTTTTCAGAAGGTTGATTCCTTTAAGGAGAGGTGGGATACTTAATATTTCATCTGAGTTGAGAAGTGTGTCAAAACACCCATCAACAGTATCTTTCTTAGCGAGAAGGTGAGTTGCTTGATTGGCTTCTGTAGGCATGCACTACATACAATAGTCATGGAGCTTCTTAAGGAGTCCACAAAATATCCTTGGTGATTCTATTAAGCTTCCAATTATGGTCAATTTCTTGCTCACGGGGATGGAGATAGCTAAAATCTGTGATTCCGTCTCAGTGACCACCCTAAGAAGATTTAGGGAGATGGCAATAATGGTTCCTTTCCAAATAGCAAGTGGCTTTGCCAAATTATTGGTAGATTTGTCCAAACCTCAAGAGAGACAGAAAATGATTTTGTCTATCATTTACAGAAAGAAGAAAAAAAATATATTAATGTTGGTAATTGATCAAAGTTGGTCTATGGGGCTGCAACAACCTATAAAGATATCACTTATGAGTAGGTGTCTAAAAAAACATATTCCTAAAAAAAGAAGAGGTGGCCATATAAAGATGAATATAGAGTTTATCTAGCAGTACTAAAAAGTAAAAATAATGAAAAAATTACGAACAGAATACAACCCTAGCTATAAAGAATCCATGGAGTTTAGAAGATAACCCAGTTATGAGAATCTCTAGCAGCAAGAGTGATTTGGGCCCCAGGATGAAGACCTGGTGGACAACCCAATTAAAGAGATTCACTTAGGTTATATTTGTGGAAGGTTTATATTTATGACAGAGAATAGAATGCACAAAGTGCAATTGGATAGGAAAACATAGAAGACAATTGACAACTGCATCATAGAACTGTAACAACAAAGTTAAATTATGCTAATTTTGTACAAGATCTGTGAGAACAGATGTGTGATGTCTAACTCCTCATCATCATCCTACAAAGAATGGCTATGTACATTAAAATACAAAGAGAGGGATGACAAAACGTTGGTTGGAACCAACTTGTTTCATGTCAACTACTTCACAACCGCCAACGACAAATCAAACCATGTGGTACCGTAGAAGTTGAGTTAGGACTTGAGGTTTGGAACATAGGTGTTGACTAGGATGAGGATCCTGTTGTTGAAACTGCAAAGGCTGCCAAGCAACACTTGAGATTTTTGGTAAGTTCTAGTGAGCAAGATCCTCTTGGATTAATTGCCCCTCCTTGAAGACCAATAGTCCACATTGCTTGCAGTTGTAGAAAAGATGTGGAAACAAATTGGCAGTTTGTGCCCTTTTGAACCATTTTTCTTGAGAAGGTATTTGACTTGCTTTGACGATTTGGAAGAGGGGGATCTCTTGTTGATGTGTCTATTTGACCTTGGCATCAATGACTTGATCAAATTCTACTATATTGCTACATTTTGGATCAATTTTGTTTGTTGAAGAGTCTTTGCAACATCTAAAGTATACAACAGAGGTGTATAGTAATGATGCAAGAGTTCTGCAGTGAAGACTAGATGCAACCTAAGGCAAGAAAGAAAATTAATCTCAAAGACATTATCTCCTACTTGCTTGGTGATGGTATAGGGTCTGTGCCGAAGTTGATGAAGCCTGCAGTAAGGTCTTGTCAGTTTTTCCTTCTGCAAGTGTAGCCAGACTTGATCACCAACTTGAAAGGTGTGTGGTGCCCGATGCTTCTTGTGGCACTGCTTGTACTTTGCATTAGCTTGTTGCAGAATGGTTTGCACTTGCTGGCGAATGTGCTCAATGAATTGAACAACTTTGTCAACGTCCTTTTGAGCTGACAGAGTTGCTAATGTTGATGGAAGAATAGGATAAGCTACGTCAATGGGCTGCAAAGTTTGGAAACCCAAGCAAACTTGAAAAGGGCCATGAGCTGTAGAGCTGTGTAGAGCTTTGTTGTAGTTGTGTTGAATGAAAAACATACTTTCATCCTAAGTGTATTGCTTCTTCAAATTGTACACTTTGAGAAGATGCACTATCATCTTGTTTACCACTTTCTTCTATTCATCATTTTGGGGATGGGTGTAATGTCCCCATTTTGAGCTAGACATGATTTTGGATTGAGCTTGGTTTTAGAGGATGGAAAATTATAAAGTTGGCTCAATACTTGTTTTATTTTGATTTTGGCTAACTATTATTTGGAGATATTACTCATCTAGCCAAAATATTGTGGATGTGGTCAAATGGAAAATACAATAATTAAATTGTATTTTCATTATTTTATTGATTGATTCAAGGGAATTGATGCCAAGTGGAAAAAGGGATAAAATAAAATATTCATTGGATCATGTGCTAACTCCAAGAATGAAGGAGAAAAATAAAAATAATAAAATATTATTATTTTTATGTGGTGGGACGCAAATCAACGCCCAAGACAAGGTAATTAGAAATAATAAAATATATTATTTTATTATGGAGAAAATCGGCGCTCAACAAGGAGAGAAGAAAATTGGTAAAAATAATATTTTTTATTGTTTCAAGGGGTTCTCCATTCAAGGAGAAATTATGTAAAAATGATATTTTTATGCCCAAGGAAAAATCGCCATTCAAGGAGGAATTTGGAGGAAATTAAATAAAAAAATTAGTTTTTAAAATAAGGGCGATTTGGGTTTGGAGCAAAAATTAAATGAAAATATTGTTTATTTGCCCAAGAGGATTGGCGCTTGGAAAGGAGAAGAAAGCATTTAAAAAATAATGGAATGATTTCAAATGTTTGGGATTTATGAGTGTAAGGCATTTAAAATTGTTATTTGACAATTGTATTTTCATTGGTGGATTCCAAATAATTGCAAAATTGGGCAAATTGGGACGCCTAGGCCAAGAGGAGGATAAATAGACTTGTTTAGTTTCAATTTGCAACTGTTGATCTCTTGGAAAATTTGGCATTTGATGTGTTTGCTTGGCTGGAATTGCATTTTCAGTGGTATCAAGGAGATGATCCCATTCCACATTGTGAGATGATTTCATATGGATTTCATCATGGAGGTTAATTTGCAGGTTTTCATGGAGGGTTTGAAGGATATTTGGTTTATATATGAAGATATGTTCATCCATTGTTGATGTTTCATGCATTTGGGACTAATCACTTGGCATAGAGAGGGTTTGTTGGCAATTCTAAATCATTTTCATATTGAGATTTTGTGACAGCAGGGTACAACAGAGAATAATTTGCAGATCTGAGTGTGTTTTAACATCATTTGAAGACTTTGGCATCATAGAAATCTTCTATACTTCCATCGCTGCCTTTCTAGTGCCTATCGCTAGGGTTTTGGAGGCTTATTTTGACTTGTTTTGTCATCTTTTGCAAATCTGGGCAGTACAATCAGGTACAACAGTCATAACATTCATATCAGACATTTTATTGGGCTTCTACAGGGCTGTAACAGAGTTTATACATCAGCTTGGTCATTCTACATTGCCTTGGTATCATTGTGCTACATTCAGCTAGGGTTTGGAGCTCATTGTTATCTCTTTTGCATTTGTTTTGAAGTCTGATTTGTAATCAGTTCCTGTCTGATATAAGGGACAGCCAAAGACATTTGTAACCAGCTTTTGAAAGAAATAAAGAAATGAAGTGTTGTTTCCAGGTATGTCTTTCTTGTGTTTAGTTTGACAAGATTTGATAATAACTTGATCATTTGATGTTTGTTTCATGTGATATTTGAACCTTTCCATGTTCATGATATTCTAAATGTATTGAAGAAAGTGGGTATTGAAAATATTGATTGCATTAAGAGAAATTCAAATCAGAAAATTCATATCAGCAAGGCAAAAATTTCAGTATAACTAGTAGGGTTCTTTAAAATGGGTTCCGGTGGATTTGTTCAACTTTGTGTCTAGCATAGATCGAAGTGCTTTCTAGAAAGTGCTCAAGAACCTTGTGTCTCTATTTGACAAGATAGGTTTTTGGATTCCAAAGTGGATCCAAACATGTTGAAAATATAGTTGAGCTATTTTTAGAGCTGAGATTGCTTTCTTGCAAGGAATTAGAATTGCCGTCTTTAAGAATCTATCAACTACTACAAAAACACAATCTTTATCATGCTTGGTAGTAGGGCAGCCTAAGAGGAAATCCATGGAAACAGATCCCATGGTCTTGTTGGAATTGGTAGAGGTCTGTACAAATCTTGCTTATTGTTGATTGGTTTGGCAATTACACGTGGTACAAGACTTGATGTATTTGGCGACATTGGACTTGAGGTGCGGCCAAAATAAGTATTTCTGCAACACTACAAGAGTCTTTTCAACCCCAAAATGTCCTGCAACCTTGCTAAAATGAACCTCCCATATCAATTTCTATCTCTTTGTCTCAAGCTTAATTGCCGAAGGGTGGTATAGGAGTCCATCTTGCAAGTAAGAAATCTAGAACTAAATTATTGCAAAACAACTTTTGATAGATACTTGCAAAATCCTTCTTAGAAGGATACAATTCTAACCATATGCCGACTTCATGTTCACATGTGTCAAGAACAAAAAGGAGAGTTTGAATTGGCGGATGACTTAGACAATCTACAACTAGATTGGTACTTACCTTCTTATGCTTGATGTTCAAATGGAACTGTTGAAGATAATAAGATCATTTTTGATGCCACTATTGCTGCAACTTGTTCTATGTCTGCGAGAACTAAAGCGGCTTGTTATCTGTGTGGATCACAATCTCCTTGCCGAAGATATAATGCTTCCAATGCTTACATGCCTGAACAATTGCATAAATCTCAAACCCATATGTTGGGTAGTTCCTTACCAATGCAGTGGATGTCTCGCTATGGTAAGCAACTAGGTGACCATGTTGAATGAGGATTTCTCCAAGTGCGTATTTTGATGCATTAGTCTTGATCTCAAATGGTTTTTGAAGATTTGGTAATACAAGTATTGGTTTTCAACAAAGTCTGCGTTTTGATTCTTCAAATGTTTGTTTTTGTTTGGTTGTCCAAATGAATCTTGCTTTAGGCACCTTTGGTAACTTGGTTCAACGACCAAGTCACATGAGAGAAACCAAGTACAAATCTCTTGTAAAAATTTGCCAATCCCAAGAAGTTGCAGAGCTTTGTGAGATTCTTTGGTTGTGGCTAATCTTGGATGACTTGAATCTTGACTAGGTCCACATGCACTCCTTGTGCATCTACTATGTATCCTAGATATTGTATCTCTTGCATGGCAAATGAAGATTTCTCCATGTTTGCATACAACTTGTGTTCCCGCAAAGTGTAAAGCACTTGCTCTATATGGCACATATGCTCATCTAATGTTTTTTTGAAGATCAGGACGTCATCATTCATCATCATCATTCGTGGCCTAAGAATATCATTCATCATTTGCATGAATGTGGCTAGAGTGTTGGTGAGGCGAAAGGGCATGATTGACCACTTGAACAAACCTTCTTTGACCTTGAAGATTGTCTTCTAGATGCCTATAGGTTAAACATGAATCTAATGATACCTAGACTTAAGATCAATTTTGGTGAAGAATTTGCACCGCATAGTTGGTCTAGCAAGTCATGAATCCTTTGAAGAGGGTAGTGGTTATTCTTTGTGATCTTGTTTGAGCTCTATAGTCGACGCACAACCTCCATGTGTCATCCTTCTATACAAGCACATTTTGGGTTGCCGTAAGGCAATGAGCTTGGCCTGATATGCCCTTTATCCACAAGTTCATGGATATGTCGCATGATCTTTTCATTCTCCAAAAATGATCTGCGATACAATGAAGCATTAGGTAGAGGTAGTCCAAGAATCAAATCAATAATATGCCTTACCGCATAGTGCACTCCCTTTGGTGATTGAAAGATATCCTTGTATTCTGCTAGCTTGTGGTTCAACTTTGAGGTCTCTACTGATGTTGCTTGAGGAACTATGGTATATTTTGTTGCTGCGAGGACATTATTTCGTTTAGGTCTCACCATCAGAAGAAAACTTCTTACTAGAATTGACTAGCTTCTTTCTACTGTTTGGCACTAATGAGTGACAGTTTTGGAACTACTTTTGGAACAACATTTCTTAGATTTGCTTCATGGATTGCATGTCAATGGTAAAGATATGGTTGCCCAAGTAAAACATCCATACCTCTAATAGATTGATGTTGCAAAGGACTGTATCTTGAAAATGCTTGATGTTATACACTGGTTGACATTGTTGAGCGGTGTGCTTCTTAAAGCCTGCACTAAACCATCCAATGGAGTATGGTTGTGAATGAGGCATTAGTGGCAAGTTAAATCTTTGAGCTACTCTAGGAGAAATCAGGTTCTTTTGATGTCCATTGTCAACAATGAAGTGCATTGGTTGACCACTGATCCACATCTGAGAATGGAACATTTTTTTTGCTTCCTCTATGTCTGTGTAATGTCCCCTTTTTTTCGGAGTGATCACAGGAGAAGACCTAATGGACTCATTTCCACACCTCGGGATTTTTGGAATGCAAATTGAGTGTTGGAAATGACTTGATATATTTTTATTTTATTTTTGGATGGGTCAAAAATATTTATTTATTTTTCCTTGAAGAGGAACGACCCATTTGAGGGTTAAAAGGCAATAAAAATAAAAAATAAAAATAATAATTTTCCTTTTATCATTGGTGGCGCTTGGAGGAGAATAAATAAAAATAAATTCAGATCTTTTTTGGGCGCCCAAGTCTATTGATGTTGGTTGGCCCAAATTGGAAGGAGAAAATAAAAAGAAATAAAATTCAAATATTTGATTATTGGGCGCCAAGATTTGCATAAGGTAGGTTGGCCACCATATGAGGAAAAAAGGTAATAAAATAACATCATTTTGCCTAGGTCACTAGCAAGAGGAAAAAGGTGAAAACATGTATAAAAGCAAGTGTTATGGATCATTTTCAATCATCATTGATTCAACTTGTTTCCTTTATTTTTCCATTGTGGAATCTGCAACTTTGTTTGCATCTTTTCCAAGGACGAAAACCCTTGAGGAAAGGAGGTGGATTGGACGAAAACCCAATTGCATCTCTGAGGTGGATTCATACGGAGTTCACAATTGCACTTCATTGCAAATTTGGAGCAGGAATTTCATATCAACTCGGAGCAGATTTGGATCACATCTTTGGAGCAGATTTACATCATTTTGGATCAGACTTTTGGATCACACTTGAGCGCGGATTTTGGAGTATTGAATTCAGATTTTGGTTCAGACTTGAGTGTCGATTTGGAGGGTTTTTGATGCAGATTTCAGATCAGAATTGAGCGCCTATTTGTTGCAGCTTCAAACCCTAGCCGTCACCCTTGTGTGCATGCTATTTTCATCTTCAAGGGAGCGCCGATCTTATTGGAGGAATTTGCTCACCTAGTGTAATGTCCCCTTTTGGGATTTCCCTAAATCTTGCCCTAGAATTGCAAGTTAGGGCTATAACTTACCAATCAAATGTTGTAAGCAAGATAAATCTTGGTTTATGTAATGTCTTTAATAAGAATTATACTAATTTTATCCTAAACTATCAATTTCCCAAGCAAACAATGGATTTAGAGAGTACTTTGGCCTGATTTAATCCCTGCAAACAAGTTAACATCAGTAAGTCCAAAGCAAATTAGTTAACTCAATTAAATCTTACCTTGGGATGATCAACCATGGGGGAGCATGGACTAGAGTGACTCGACGGGTGTATTATTCTCCCTAGGTCTTAGGGCGGATATACCATCCCTCCCTAGTCCTCATGTGGCGCATGCCATTCATATGAGGTGTCCTTGTCCTTATGTGGCGCATGTCATTCATATAAGGGGCCCTCGATCTCATGTGGCGCATGCCCTTCATAAGAGATCGCCTCGGCCGCATGCCATTCATATGAAGTCTGTCATCCTCATCTTGCCATCTTTTCCCATTTCCCCATGATTGCTCTCCCTATATTGTTATACCATGATAGGAGAGTGACGTTACGAAGGTGTCCTGGTAGCCACTCTCTAAGCCCAAAGGCAGTATCCTTACTGCTGAAGGTAGCACCCCTCTGGCCCATGTGGGCTCATCTTGTCCCCCCCCCGGGTGGCGTACCTAGAAGAGAGCTCTCTCACTGTTACCCTTTGCAATTCTCCTTCTCCATCATGGTGAAGGTGTGTGCAGAATGGAGTAATCAAAATTACATCAATAATAACTTATGAATATGCTGCCATATGAGTATCCTCCCACATTTAAATTACCTAGAAGAGAGCTCTCTCACTGTTACCCTTTGCAATTCTCCTTCTCCATCATGGTGAAGGTGTGTGCAGAATGGAGTAATCAAAATTACATCAATAATAACTTATGAACAAGCATAAACCATTTAAATTATACATTATACTCCCATATGAGTATCCTACCACAATTGGATTAATGGATCATTTCTCAATTTGATGCCTTTCCTATATACCTTGACTGCAGATCTGTATGTCTTCCTCTCTTGATGAATATATCAGAAAATATATATTTTACTCCTAATATATAAACATATATCCTTTTCTCCTTCTTCCTCCCACACACCTATCTAAATTTATACCCTATACTTCCTATGAAGAGAGGCATCCCGTCATGTAATAATCGCTGCCTCTCTTAAATTAATCTTCCTTGAGTATTAATCTCATCTCCAAATATATTAATTCTTGCCTTTGTCAATGGGATTCAAACATATCACTTTATAAAATGAATCGTTGCTTTATCCCTTCAAAACTAATCGCTGCACATGGTAATCTCTGTATAGATCGCTGCCTATTATCAAATAAGAATCGCACCTCTTGAAATTAATAATTGTTTCATGTTAGCCGTTTGCCCTTAGATTAATCAATGCAGCCTCTTATTATAATCGCTGCTTCTAATATTCTATTGCTGCATCTACTAATACCAACGTACCTTTTAAGGATTTTCCCCCTTACCTTTTATTATTATTAATCGCATGCCCGTATACTATAAAGACTCTTATTTTAAATTATTTAAATATCTGCCTTTAGTGATCGCTGGCCATCACACTAACTAATCGCTGTCTTTATATTAATAATCCCTGCCTTTACAAGACTGCCTCCCGTATCATATCAGATATGAATCGCTTTATATGGATAAGGCATTTTTTTGTCTTATTAAAGTTTGTCAATATGTTATAAATTATAATATATATTTATTCTCATATTTACATATTATATATATAAATATATTTATTAATATATATAATATAATGATTATAATTATGATAATATTTAAATGGTTAATATTAATATTTATATTTATATTTGTATTTATATTTGTTATTTATAATAATATACCTTTGCTTAAATAAATATATTATATTTTAATTATATTAAAAATATTTATATAACAGTATTATTTAATATTATTTATTAAGTATTATATATTAATAATATATGTTTATTTAAATATTAATACATGCGCAATTATCTCTATTATTCTATTTAACTAAACACCACATTTTACGAAAGCAACTTCACCGTCTTTTATCATGATGTTTAAATCTTTAATTTCAACAATGCCTTAATATCGGGATATCACACCTAGGGTTTGCAAATTAGACATCATTTTTCACCATTTTTGATATGTTTATGATCTGATTTCTAGCAGCAGTGTATTGGGAGATGTTTGGCCATGTTTGAGCCTATGAACTTGATGTAATTGCATATTTGATAATCTGATTTATAGCAGCAGCTATTCATGTTCAGAAAATCAGAGTTATATGTCATTTCATGTGTTGAATTCATATTTGATGTTATCTCCGTAAGGATACCTAATCACCATGTTTATTTGAGCATTTGATATACTTTTGTTCGCTGCCATAATCATTTGTAATTCAGAAAACAGAAAATCAGATTTCAGATCTAGGGTTTGTGCAGAAAATTTAGGATAAAATTCAGACTTCATAGGGCGGATAGCCCTTGGGATATTACAGTCTGCAAGGGAAGTAGAGATCTTTGTAGTACCTACCATAGCACTAGGTTCAAATTACATGATCTGCTTACCCTTGTCCAGTGTCATAGTGTTGGTACTTGCTCCTTCAAGCTGTGCAAGCAGTCTTCTTAGCACGACATTCTTTTGTGGAATGAGTGTTGGAGTTGTGAACTATACACCACTTTCTAGTCTTGGACTGTTTATTCTAATCATTTTGCAGCTGCTGCTTATTTTGTGGATGGTGTTGAGAACCATTTTTTGTTTTGGGATTCTGCTTGGAGGGCTTAGATTGGGCTTTGGTCTGAGACTTTGAATCTTCTATCTTGGTCTTGACTTTGGCCTTTGCTTCAAATTTGCAAGCAAATCTGTAGGCTTCTCCAATGGAAGATATTTGCAAGAAATCCATATCTGCTTGGATATGTGGTCTCAACCCTGACCTATACTTGAAAACAAGGTTTTGCTCTGAACCTTGAATACCCATTTTGGACACCAATGTATGAAAGGTATCTATACATTCCTGCATAGATTGATCTCAGCCTTGGTACAGTTCAGAGAACTTGATGTACTGGTCATCATAGGTTCCAACTAGATAGAAGGTCTCTTTAAGGGCTACTATGAAACTATTCCATGTGTCTATAGGTGTGTCTAAGTCATCCTCATGTGTTGTGTAGTAGTTATTCCCCCATTTCTTCATTGAGAGAGAAACTTTCAGAAATGATTAACCACATAGTATGAACAAATTAGGTGAAGCCAGTTGTCTAGGGCATTTGCATCTATTTTACCTTCAAACATGGGGATGTCTAGATTGACTTGTACCTTGTATGGCGTGTGACCATCAAATGATTTATGTAAATTGGAAGGGTTTTTAACTTGCTTGAAAGGTTGTGAAAATTGATCAATAATACTCGCTTTTTCGTGTGCATGGTGTTCTTCCAATTCTTCCTATTGCCTTTGCAAAGCATTGCCTATCATTTTTTGGAACATCTTTGGAGTTGGCATCACTAACGTTTTGTCTCCCATTTGAGGACATGAAGGAAGGTATGATGAATGTTCATGAGTTTCGAGCCCTAGCTTCCTATATTCAGACCTTGTGTGAGTAGGCATATAGATAGAGACGAAATTTAGATACAACTACAATATCACTTGGAAGTTGGAAATGATAAGTGAGTTTGCTCTGATACCACTAATCTAGGGCCTAGGATGAAGACCTAATGAATGACCCAATTAAAGAGATTCAATTAGGTTATATGTGCGGAAGTTTTATATTTATGACAGAGATTAAAATGTGCAAAGTGCAATTGAACAGGGAAACAAAGAAGACATTGAAATTGTAGTATAATTGTAACATGAAAGTTATATTATGCTAGTTTTGTACAAGATTTGTGAGAATAGATGTGTGATGTCTATGTCCTCATTGTCATCCTACAAAGATGTAATGTCCCGCATTTAGCCCAGCCACATATTAAGTTAATATTTAAATATATCTTAGATAATGGTCAATCTTAGTTGTAGATTGCTTTTGCTTTTTCAGTCTTTAGTTTAGTTCTTATCAACTTTGCTTTGTTAGCTTCAGTTTTCTGCTTTATGCAAGCTGTTCGTCTATTGTTAGTATATGCATTCTCTTTATAAGAGCATTCGCTCTTCTTTGTAAACTATCTGATTATATTCAATATAAATCTTTCATAGTTTATGTAACATGGTATCAGAGCAAAGTTACAAACCTGGTTAGTCTTCACATTTTTTAAAGATTTTTTGATCTCTATGCTAGTCGATTTGGGTTCTTTCTGGGCGTTGGAATCTGGATACCTTTCGATTTGTGGTTGCAGGTGTTGCTCTGTCTTTTTCGGCGTTCTCTTCTGAGTCGGGTTTTCCATAGTCATGGTCGCCGTTCTTTTCTTGGCAGCGTCTGAAAATCCCTATCGCAGGTTTTCCTGAGAGCAGTGTCTCATATTTTCGTTGGCTTTTTGTTTTAAGGCTGCCGTCTGCAATTTGTTCCCTAGGCGATTTAAAAAAAAAAACCCTAGCACATTCGCGCAGTGGAAGCATGGTTTTTGATCGCGGATTTCGCATTTCTTTTGGACTGTGATCGACGGATCTCTGGAGGGTTTCAGCGCGTTCCAATTTCGGTGTCCTTGCTTCCTGGTTCGTGATTTTGTGGGCGACTTTGTCCTTTTAGTCGTGATTTTAACTTATGTTTTTTCTGTAATCTATTTGGCGTCGGATTCAGTTCAGGATCGCGTTTTGCTTCTTCCGTAGGTGGTCCTTTCAAGCAATCTGGTTGGGTGATTTGCATGATTTTAGGGTTTCTTGTTAGCCGACGACGTTCATAAGATCTATTTCAGTTCTATTGTCAGCGATTTTTGCTGGGGGCCGTTTTGCTTTTTGATCATAATCCTTGGTAGCCATTAGGCTTCATCATGAGGTTCGTGGCGTTTGTTTAGAGTCTTCGAGTGGTTGCAGCAGTCAGTGGCTTGTCTTTTTGTGATTCAGCAGTCTCAAGTATATGGGCTTACAACACCTGACTCTGTTTTGTGGTCCCACACTTGGACCAACGGCAAGTTTTTGGTCTTCGCATCTATGTCTCGATGTTCGTGTTCAAGATTGTTGAGCCTGTGTATTCTTGATTTCCGTACTCTCGAGATTTGGGTTTTGAAATCCGTGTTCAGATTTATCTTGAGATTTGTGCCTCGGTATTTGTGTTTTAGATGTATTCTATGTTTTCGGAATCTATGATTCGTAACCCGTGCAAGGGTTCTATTCAGTATCTGTGTTGTCTATCTGCTTCGATATTCATGCCAGAAACTTATAATCCGTCTTTTCGTGTCTCGAAAAACGTGAAGTATGGCATCTTTTTGGATAGCAGTCAGAAGTTCTTTTTGGATAGCAGTCAGAAGTTCAACGGCAGCAAATTTGTAATCATCAGTATTCTCTGCCAGATCTCAAAATTTGGGTTCCTATTCTGTAGCCTTGAGAATGGGGTTTTGTTTTCTGCTTTCGACAACTTCCTTGTTTGGCAAATGTTTTTGCCTAGTCGCTGTTTCTGGAGAGTTTTCTGCTTTTTCGTGGTTTGCAGCTTTGTGGGCTTCTTTGATCTGCGCCTACAGCGCTTAGGCCCTTCTTGTCGTCAGCTGGATCTGCGGTCATCTTTTGTGTTCCGCCTCTTCGGATTCCTCGGGATTTGTGTTTCGACACCCGTGCTCGGGTTCTGTTCTCTGTTTATGCCTCCACCTGTCTCGGAAGGTAGTCTGTTTTTAGGGGGTGTTTTTAGTTAGTGGATTGACCATTAAGGGGGGGTATTAAGTTAATATTTAAATATATCTTAGATAATGGTCAATCTTAGTTGTAGATTGCTTTTGCTTTTTCAGTCTTTAGTTAAGTTCTTATCAACTTTGCTTTGTTAGGTTCAGTTTTCTGCTTTATGCACGCTGTTCGTCTACTGTTAGTATATGCATTCTCTTTAGAAGAGCATTCGCTCTTCTTTGTAAACTATCTGATTATATTCAATATAAATCTTTCATAGTTTATGTAACACCACATAGATGGTGGAGATTAGCCTATCACATGACTTCCGTAGGTGTAATATACACCCCTGTTGTGTTTATATTTTGATGCCAATTTTTTGTTTTTTTGATTGTTCTGAGTTTAGGGTTTCATTGAATATATTGCATGTTTGATATTTGCATTGAATACATGAAATAAAGAGCATATAGCATAAACCCAGAAAATCTATAATAGATATCAACAAACTAACAAAGACCCAGATTGAAGGAAGCCAAAATATGAATTATCATAACATACCCAGATGGAGTTTCACAACTTTATACAAATGCTGATGAAGGGCCAGCCATACAAGACATAGGAATTCACTCACAACTTCCGGGAATGCAGTAGTTAGCTTTTGCAATGAAGAGAAACTCAAAACCTTGCCCAAGTCGCCTCCTTTGGTGAGTAGAAATGTCCCAAGAAGCAGCTCTTTCAATTACCAGAAAACCCACGAACTGTCTCAGCTGGTACGACCTATGTAGCAGCATAAATCAGCAAACATCCAACTGAAATCTCCTTCAAATACATCTGTGATATATCAGCAAGGTATTCCCACTAATGGCCACCACCTTCTAACTCCATTCGAACCCAAACAAGCATCAAATCTTCACTTGGGAAATGGTACAGCCTCATACACAGTACGGCCTGCAGAAATGATGGTACGGCGTGCTGTAACAATGAATGGCAGCTCCAAAACAATGCATAAATATCATAAAATTGCTGGTAACTTGGTCCTTCTTAGCTGCTCATGAATTCTTCATAAAAAATGAATGTAATCTTCTCAAACCCTCATCAAACTACCTCCGGTGAATGCACAAATGAGACCTCTGGATGAAGCCTCCAAAAAATTGACCAAGTGGGTTTTCGTCCACAAAGCCAAAAATCAAATCCTATCTTGCAGAGGTTTTCATCTCAGCAAGACAATACCAAACCAGGGAGCCAAGCTCCAAAAACCCTCATGGGAAAATCTCAAAGAGAGAAGAAAATAATAATCCAAGCATGTCAAATGAAGAGCCTTTTCTTCCTTTTATACTTTTTCATCTGGGAGTTTCTAAAATCCTCTTGCATATGGGATAAAACATGAGAGGGAAAATACATTTTAAAATATTATAATTCTCTTTAATTCTTATCTCAACATCACCCTTAAAGTCCCCTCTTTTAAAACAACATGAAGTTGTCGAGCCTAGGCACTAAGGTCCAATATTAAATATTAATGTTTAATTTACGGACTTTAAAATGGAGGCCAAGATGATGTCGGAAACCAATGATCTATAGCTCGTTGGAAAGGTCTTGACAAGACGAATCCAACCCCACTCTCAAAATCCCGTTCTGGTGCCAATCCCGAATTTACTAAAAATAGTAACGACCATAAGCAAACTGAGCCAACTCGGAGGGTGCCAATTGGATCCACAAACCATCTGATAACCCTGAGTTCAATGCAACAACTGGGAGAGCCAACAACTGACTACCAAGTCACCAAAACAACGCCAAACTGACACTTACTAAAAATAGCAATGTTCCCCGAGGACCAAAGAGAACAAACCCAGAAAAACCCAGAAAGATTGCCGACATGCAAGCACTTACTATAAATAGTAAGTACGGACAAGTTGTTCGAAATCTCTCCGGAAAGTGTCAACCAGCTCCACTGGATCACCCGAACACTTTGGTGACATCGAAATACTCCTCTGATTATGCTGTCACCAACCCAGAAAGTGAACTCTGACTGATCTGCAAGAGAACTTGAAAATAGGGACATTATAGTAGGCTAATAACAATGGTTAGGATATCAATTTAGGGACTTACTAGTTATAGTAAGTCAGGAGTAGGGCACTTACTATTAATGGCAGGGCAGTTTACTATTAATGGCAGGGCAGTGGTTGATGGTCATGGCACGAGAGTTTATGGTTTCGAGATGTTCAAAGCTTCATTAGATATAATATAAGTTAAATTAAAGATTTAACTTATGTTATTTTAATAGACATAATATGACATTAAGTTATAAGGTAATGTCACTTTATAAAATAAGTTATCACTTAAAAAGTAACTACCTAGGAGATGGGCGCCCATGGAAGTCATAAGGGACTTTAAATTATGAAATAAAATAATAAAAAGAAAACATTCTTGGGCATTGGGGTTTGAGAGGAAACAAAAAGGGCAAAATGAGTTTCATTTGCATATGCTAAGTTTATGAAATTTGCTCCCATATTGAGATATTGTCATGCTTTGGCTTGGAGCTTGGCTCTAGAGTTTTGGAGATCGATTTGTGGAGACGAAACCCCCTGCAAAATCGCCTTTCTTTGTGCATGAAAGATTGCATCAGGGGAGGATACTTGGAGGCTTCATCCAGAGGCTTCAGTTGTGCATTTGCCGGAGATATTTTGATGGAGTTTTGAGCATAAATCGAAGATTGATTGTGCAGTTTGAGTTAACAGCAGAGAAGAAAGAATATAGAACAGATATCGATGGATTTTGGTGTGCTTTGAGGACTGTATTTACATCTGCTGCTGGCCGTACCTTAGCTGGGACAGGCCGTACCTTCATTTAGGAGATATTCTGTGTTTTTGGAGTGGGTTTTAATGCATATTATCACACCTTTTTGGTCGTTCAGCACCTGCAGACACATCTGATTACAAATAGAGGAATTTGTGAAGGGTTTGGAGTTGTTTATTGCTGTTTCAATGTACCAGCTGGGCCGTACACTTCAGGGAGAGTTGTGGGTCTTTTCCTAGATAGAATATCCATCCATTGGCTGCCTATTCTTCTTGGTGGAGGTCGATTTGGCTCCAAGAAATTGCTGCTATTGTACCTGAACAAAGATTCCAGCATTTTTGATGTAATGAATGTGAATTTCCCAATGCATATGTAGCTAGTTCACTTCCGACAAAATACCAAGTTGAAGATTTCATTATGGGTATGTCACAGTAATTAGTTTTAGCTATTTTTATGAATTGGGTCATTGTTCGTTTATGCAAATTCATTCTATATTTTCTGGGTTTTCAGTCTATGCTTTATATTTCATGTATTTCGAGCAAAAACAAACATGCAAGCAAAACCCATGAAACCCTAAACACAAACACAACAGAAAACACAAAAAAAAGTATACAGGGCAAAACATATACCAGGGGTGTATGTTACAAAAGAATGGCTATGTACATTAATATACAAAGAAAGTGAAGATGAAATGCCAGTCGAAACTGAACAGTTTCATGTCAACCACTTCACAACCGCTCAACTGTTCCACAATCGCTGATGACAAGTCAAATCGTGTGGCACTGTAGAAGTTGAGCTAGAATTTGTGATTTGGAACTAGGTGCTGATTAGGATGAGGATCTTGTTGACAAAATCGCAAAGGCAGCTGAGCAACACCTGAGATTTTTGGTGAGTTCTAGCAACCCAAATCGCCTTGGTTCAAAGAGAGGCTACAGAATCATCAACCACTAAATGGTCTCAATGTGGGATCTTGTAATGTCGTTAAAGGATCTATTTGGGCTGGGCTGGGTATTTTCGTGCTATTGGAAAGTGATTCATACTTGACCTTCACAATAAATAGAATGGGATACTGAAAGAGGGGCCATTCTTCAAAAAACGTATGTGAATCAGGCCCACTTTGGTTATTCTCTTTTTTCATTAGAATCCATGTAAATAGACACCTGCCATTTCAACTTCACATTTCCATGATCCTGCTCAGGTGGATGCCCTGTAAAGAACCTGAAATGCTTGTATTGTCAATTTTCAGAGTGCAATTTATGTTCTGAAGACTTTGGGTCAAGATTTGTCATAGATTCTACTTTTGTCTTGTTTGCTAGAAATGGACATGTTTGTGCAAAATAGTTCGTTCTCTTGTTTTCTAGAAATGGACATGTTTGTGCAAAATATTCCTTTTTATTCACGATCTACTAAAATAGTCTTCTTTAGTTTGCTTGTGTAAATTGACTCTTTAGGATATCATGGAAAACCCACCATGTTATTAATAAAGTGGGATAAGCAATAAAGCCACCTTAGCTTCATTCAATTTCAACAACTAAATACAATCTCTTTAGAAAGAAGATGCTAACATATGATTAGGACCTCATAATAAAAATATAAAAACTTCAGTTGGCTTGCACTTAAAAAATAATTTCCATGATCCTGCTCAGGTGAATGCACTGAAAGTCAACTTCACATTTCCATGATCCTGCTCAGGTGGATTCACTGTAAAGTAGCTATATTAGAAATGCTTGTGTTGCCAATTTTCAGGGTGCAATTTATGTTCTGAAGACTTTGGGTCAAGATTTGTCATAGATTCTATTTTTGTCTTGTTTGCTAGAAATGGACATGTTTGTGCAAAATATTTCTCGTCTGCTAGAAATCAACATGGTTGTGCAAAATATTTTGTTCTCTCGTTTTCTACAAATGGACATGTTTGTGCAAAATATTCCTTTTTATTCATGATCTACTAAAATAGTCTTCTTTAGTTTGCTTGTGTAAATTGACTCTTTAGGATATCATGGAAAACCCCACCGTGTTATTAATAAAGTGGAATAAGAAATAAAGCCACCTTAGCTTCATTCAATTTCAATAACAACTAAACACAATCTCTCTAGAAAGAAGATACTTACGTATGATTAGGACCTCATAATAAAAATATGAAAACTTAAGTTGGCTTGCACTTAAAAATAATTTTTAACCTACTTTTTTGATGCGTGCTAAACAAATATATAATGCATTTCATCTGCATATTTACTTTAGACATTTATTTACTCAATGAATAAACAATATCTATCAATATATTATTTCATTTGAGACTTTGGTTCTTTTATCAGAAAATCAATAAATATGCGATAAGATTGCACTTCTTTTTAGTTGCATCCCAAATTAAATTTACATACCTATTCTTACTTTCATTCAAATTTCTTTTACAAACTAAGTTGTAAATTGGTAGTAATGAGCCAGATTGATGCATTTGTCCTTTCTTGACCGTATTTTGGCTAAAGTGGATTGGAAAAGGTTGTAGCTTTTCACTTTAATAGGATTAGGCATTTTTTAAGAGATTGCAGTTTCATTCATATTGAGGGTGTAGAACATTTGTCCAAATTATACCATGTCTTTCTATATATGGATACTAGCCGCTTCTTCCTGTTCATTGCGAGGTTCTGCGTTTCTCTTTTCCATGTTTTTAAAGTGGTTTTGTGGTCTTAAAACACATCTTTAACAAGTTATAACTGATAAGTGATAACATGTTCTTAGTTATCTTAATGCACATTATTTGTTCCTCATCTTGATGATGGATCATAGAGTGTGATCTTAAACGTCAATGCAAAAAACATACACAGTTGAATCCAAAAGCTATCTAAATCAATTCTTCATGGGCTGTGGAAAAATCGTGTCTAGTATCTTAGATGATGCTTTTTTGAGAGGTACTATGGAGTGGTTATAACAAAGCAACAGCTAATAAATATTTGAAACATGCATATTTGATTTTTGGTGATATGTCCTTCAGCTGGTTCTATCATCTATGATGGGTGGTATCATTCTGACATTACCTGTAGTGTGGTCTGGAAGGACAAAAGTAAAAGGAAATTTCTAGTTCCTCTTAAAGACTGCTAGAGTAACAAGGAGCAATTAGGTTCCAATTTGTAGAGCTGGTTTAAGGTGGCAATGATTCATTATGGATCATTAGTCAGCCCCATTGAGATTTAAACATGAAAGAAGAAAAGAATAAAAAACTCGTGCTTGTATTTCTGTTAAAATTGGGGAATGTTGAAAAGTGGAAAACTACATGCAGCTCCAAAAATATGGAGCTGGTAGGTGGTTTGCATACATTTGTTTGGGTCTGTTCCATACACAAATAACTGAATGTAGCAGGAAATCAGAAAGGAGCTAAGAGAGGGAGAGAACACTGATTTTGAGCTATGTACTCTTGTAAGTAATCCTTTTGGAGCATTAATAGGGTCTATTCCATATCCAAATAACTGAATGTATCAGGAGGAGCTGAGAGATGGAGAGAGCTCTGATTTTGAGCAATGTACTCTTGTAAGCAATCCTTTCAAAGCATTAAGAGGTGTCCATTTGAATGCAGGGGTTTTTCGTTGGTAAGTTAACAAGCCTCCCTGCGATTGCTTGCATTTAGATTTTCTTTTATTTTCCAGTTCCAAACTTTCTTGATGTTGCTATTTGTTGTAATTTCCATTTCAATGTAGAGAGCTTTGAAAACAATTAGTTGCTGCAAGTAGTTATAAAAATTCCACTTAAGAACTGTGTTGATGGATTGTCCAATCAAATATTTGTGAAATTTCAGATCATATAGGTATCAGAATAGGTTGTTTCTTTGGCTTGTAATTTTGTATTGCAGGTTTATGCTTTCCAAGAAGAAAGAATGGGATGGTGGAGTTGTTTTCCAAGAGAGCCTGAAGTAGGGACTAAGAAGTGGAAAGCTCAAGATAATTCTTCATTTGCATCCATGCAAAATTGTTGTTTGGATCCCAACAAAGTCAGGTTCTTGAGATTGAGGACAAGAGTTAAAAAAATCTCACCAATTCCATTAAGAATTGGCATTAGCCCTCATAAAAGTGGCAAGGGGAAAAGCTGAAAAGGTGAAATGCCAAGAGGAAGAGGAGGATGATGATGAGAGCTTTGAAGAAGAGACGATGGGTGGGGCAACATTAAATCTGCCAGTCAAGTTGGAAGTCAAGGTATAAATACAAGCTTGGGAGGGTCAATTTGATCCTGAAAAGCTTAGTACTTGACTCAAGCAACTTGAGGCCTATTTCTGCATACAAAATGAATGAGAAGGAAAAACAAAAACTTACTTTAGCCTGCCTGGAGATGACCAGCTATGCTTTGATATGGTGGGAGAGCTATGTGGATGCCTGGCAATCAAGCAATAAGCTGAAGGTGGCTAAATGGAACCGATTCAAGGAGTTATTAAATCACAATTGTATATTTATAGGTTACAAAGAGAGTGGTTCATGAAATAACCATGTCAAGAGGTAAAGTGTTCAAGACTACCTTGCATTTCATAAAGATGTTTTGTTGAATATTTCTCTTGATGAATTGATGGTGGTTGTGAAGTACATTGGAAGTTTAACTGTCACATTGAAAGGCATATTTAGCTCTTTGATGTAAGAGTATTGAAGAGGCAAGCAATAAGGTTCGTTACATTGAAATGAGCAAGAAGTAGCAGCTAAAAGATGAAAACTGTAAAAGGACTCTAGAAGAGGCATCCTCAAACAAATGTAAGAAAATTGCAGCAGTTAGCTTTAAAAAGAAAAAACATTGGAACTGTTGATGTGTTTCCCTTGCACATACAACGTAGAATAAAATACCTATGTACTCTATCCTCTCTGAACAAAATCCCTCAAATGCTAAGCTAGGTGATCAAATGAGTAGATTCCAAGGTTCTTCATTGGTTCTTTGATTTCATAACTTGGGATAGCTTAGTAGTAGGATGTGACTTGCTGTTTAACACAAAGAGGACTTACACAACTGTTCAACAATAGGAAACTTGTTTCTCTTGGATAACATGTAACATAGCTTCTGACAATATGACAACTTAAGATATGACAGTGAAAGCTCTTGAATCTAATCCTAACGAGTTTTTTAAAGAAAATGCAAAAGAAACGGGTTTAGAGAACTCTAATCTAGATGCAAGCAATCACCACTAATTCATTGGAATCCCAACCACACTTTGCTTCACCATAAGGAAACAACTATGCAAAGGTGATGCAATCTTCTAAGGGAAAAATAAGATTTTCAGATTACTTCTGCACATGAAGGTAAATGAACACAAAGTAATTGAAGTTAAGTTCAGATAAGGTTCAGACTAACCATGCACTACAATCTGCCATTGACAAATTATAAATGGTATGAACTATGGAGACTCCAAACATGAATCAACAGTAACAACTCCCATGAAACATAAAACTAAATTGCTGAAAACAAACTAAACTAATTTTATTCTATGAGTGAACACTTAGAAACCATGCATTCATTTGAAACAACACAAAATCACCATGAAGAATTCAACAATGAGTTTGTATTTATTTCATCCGAGTCTTGAGCAACAATTTCTCAGAATATTCCCCCTTTACAAATGAGAGCAAATGGGCTTATATAGGCCTCAAAATTCAATGGATGGCCAAGATTAAAACTAGGAATCAAGGGCCCTTATTGTGCCATGCAGGCAAGTGGTTACAAAATTTACTAAAATTAGACATTGCATTAATGATGCATTCAGTAAGTGGAGTGCCCTCCTTTATGACCTCTCCTTTTTGTGATAAACTTCACAAATCTAGTTATGACACGTGCAACCTCCTCCATAGGGACACTTGGTAGAGTTTGAATGGTGCATTCCACAATTTGCAGCTCCTCTGTACACTTGACAACTGTCGTCTCCCATCCAGCCATGGATGTCTGAAACATGCCCATGAAAGTGGAGAGTGTGCAAACATCATCCAACAACTCCCTGGAAACAGCCTGTGCATGTTGAAAATACCTTGCATGTATTTTATCTTTCAGCAAGTATTCATCAATTTCTCCATTGGAGTCCACTATCTGGTTAATAGAAACAAGTATTTTGTTTTGAATTTCTCGAAGTGCTTCTCTTGTTCGAGTGCTGTCACTCTCAATCTTTCCAAGGATCTGCTCCCTTATGCTGAGGACACAATACCAGGAAGGAAAACTATACGCTGAACCATGTTCGATCACTCCATCTATCAGAGTGGCACTTGGAGTATAGATCAGCCTCTTCAACTGAGGCATAACCTCTTCTCTTACAACTCTGGATTCTGCACAGGAAACCAAAACATTCTGAACTCTTTCGAATATTGAAGAAGCCTCCTTGTATAACTTCACAATCTCATCAATGAAACTCATATAACTCCTTGTCATTTTGATTTTTAGCTTCTACCTCTATCATGACTACTTTTTGTTCCTTAGATGATTTTGACATAACTTCATCAATCTGATTACCTTGTTTGATGACTTGATCAGTTTGCACTTCTAAAGCTATCTGTTCATTAGGCCTCGCTTCATCTTCCTCAATATCTATTATACTATTGCACTCTTGTCTTGAAGATGTACTAGTTCCATTTTGATCATCATTCTTTTTCACCTTCTTACTTGGTTGAATATCTTCATGCGGATCAGCACCTTCACCCTCTGAATCACTGGCATCACTGGAGTCACTGCTTGACTCGTTACTTGAAGTATCCTTGGACTGATGTGTACTAACTCCTCTGATCAAATTGTAAGTAAATTGGACATTTTTCTCCTAATGCCTTCGAATTTGGAAGTCCACATATTTTCTTGTATGTGCCACAAGTGGCATCATCAAATCATCATTGCGCTTGACTTCCTGTTCCGACCAATTGATGGTGAAAGGCTTGTCCTTCTCCTCTTCATACGAACTTTGTGAAAGTCTTTTGTGATTCTCCTCAAGCTGATTTGGAATGTTGATTACTCTTGTTGCTCTGACCAAATCCAAAGACAATCTGTAGCAACCTTTCTTTCTTATTTCCATGTCATCGTATGCATCCATCCAATGATCCTCGAGCTATGGTCTATGCTTGTATTTGCTCCCAAATTTCTGCTTGACTGTGCCAAACGGATCAAAGTTGCCACGTGCATCATTGTGGCACACTAAGTTGTAAGCTTGCAGCTCTATCTCTGAATTTTCAGCTGCTTGTAGTGACATACAGGTCTCAAGCCTCTCGATGCTGATTGGAAACTTCGTTGTAGTCTTCTTTCTCTTTCTTTGAGCTTTGTCGAATGCAATCAGTTGTCTTGTGACTTCCAACAACACCATTCTGTCAGTGGGGTACCTTGGCAACCTATAAGGCAATGATGAATAGCCCTCAACACGGATATATGTGAATCTTGGAAATTGAATAAACCATTTTCCGTATTTTGCCACGAAATTCATAGCTTCTTTGGACAATCTCTTGCATGTGTTGCCTTGCAACAATCTGACAATATACATGGAAAAGGCATCACTAAACCTTCTGTAATGAGATATATCTTGCAGGTGCAGCTGAGGATAGCAGTCATAAACTTTGACCTGTCCATCTCTGTTTCCAACTCTCCCCTTGCAATTCAGTCCTGGGTATCTCTCGTTTCTAGCAAGCATATATATAACATATGAGCTCATATAAAATGTTTTTGTTTCCTGCAAACTCTTCAACTGATCATCGATATTGTTGCTGATCATTTCAGCCCAATCTATCATCCTCTTTCCACTTATGATTTCTTCGATAAAGAAGAACAACCAGGATTCGAAATTTGTTGACTGTGGGCAGCCCATGATGCAGTTCAGAAATACAACCATATAATTGATTTCTTGATGAAAATCAGATTTGTGAAGCTTCTTCGGTACTTTGCTTACATGTGGCCTTGGTTGCACTAACTGGTTGTTTATCACTTCCATACATTTCTCGGGTCCAGCTAGATACAGTTGCAAGGCAGACTCCTTGGTACAAAAAGTAGTAGTTTTGTGCGAGGGGATGTCAAAAGCTTCTGCAATTGCCTCTTTCCTCAGATGAGCTAGTACTTTGCCATCTCTGGTCATAATGCATCTCTTTTCGTGATTATAATGCTTAGCGCATTCCAACATCAACTCCGGACACAACATTGCCGGCGAGAAACAAGCAGCTTGAATAATCCCATTCTTCAACATTCGCCTGATCATATCTGAAGGATTGGATTTGTATAAGTTCTGTCCAATTTCCTCCATGTTGGTCTTCCCGAGATTGGTGTCGCCGAGGTTTTGCCACTTCGATGTGATCTTCGTTTTCGACCATGTTCCCTTTAAATTGCTCCTCATCAGTGCCTGTCTGTCTTTAGCACTCATTGCTCACCTGCACGAATATCGAGAATCAGTATATTGGAATAATGCATCAAAAGGATAAAATCTCATCACCTAACATATGCGAGATTTAAAATATGCCAATTAAAATCACCTTGTTCTTTCACAAAGAAAGTTATTAACACGGGATTTGCAAAACCTATCCCGACTTTTCAACAAATTTTGCTCTAAACTTGCCATTTTCACATGATGCTCTGCTCGTAGAAATGCAAAACTAAAATAAACAAAAGTTCTTCAAATACTCGCATCATCAATTTTACAATTACATTAGTTCACTACCTAAACAACTCAGTTCACTACCTAGGCAAATTTATTCAGTTTCTATGATCACAAGCTTGTGCTCGGAATTGCCGATGATGTCGAAGCACCAAATGTCTCTAAACGCTCCCTGAATCCTTAGCTAAAATCGATCATGCTCTCTGATAATACTCGAAAAATTCCATTATGGTGCTGCTAATCAATGCCTAAATGGCCTTCATCCTTGAATTAGTTTAGATATCCGACTTCTTCTGCGAATACTTGAAAGTTTAAACCCCGATGAATGCTCCCATACTAGAGCGATGCTACAATATACCCAGCGAAGTTGTTATACACGAAAAAATGTGCATCGTTCTACACTATAAATGACATCCATCACTCAGCATTTTGAATATGAACCTGCGCAAAACTGGTCGATGCATTCAATGGATGCCACGAATAGCATTTCCAAGGCACTATTTTTGGATAATGCTAGATTTGGGCATAGCGAATCTTTCCGTTTTGTGTGTCTTAAATGATTTTGCTAGGAATCATAACCGTCGAGGGAGGGAGGGGTGGACGTGTGGGCAATCTTCCATTTTTACGTATTTTACTCTTTGCATATCTATCATCAATCAGTAATACCTGGTGGACCCTCCATTGCAGTGCGTAAGACACGTAAATTGTGATGAAATGTCAAAAGTCCGCTGCACTAACATTATGAGTATGTGCCATAAAATGGGCTCGAAACGACTATGCATTGTAAAGGGATTGCGGTCACCTGCCTGAGACGGGCATTTTGGTGCTCAAGGCATAATACAGATAATGCCATCAGTTAAATAAAGTCCGCCTAGAGCGGAACGCATGGGATGAGCGGACATTCTAACGTGGCTTGCAATACTCAAAACATCCCTACATAATACATGATGATTGATAATGTCCGCATAGGCGGATCTTGACATAGCCTTTTGTATGAATCGACGCCCCAAGCGACTTCATCTTTGCTCAATTTCACCGCTCAATAAACCGACCAGTCTAGATGGGCCTCAAAATACGCGATGCACAAGTTGAAACTTCGCACCATATAAAACAATCAGACACCCGCCTAGAGGGACCTATGTATAGGTTGACAATCGCGACAACTCAGATAGTCACCTAAGCGGACATTTAAAATGGTTATGCAAACTGGGAATCTCACCTACTTACCAATCGACCGTTTACTTGCTTCAGCGGACTCCTAAGACCTTTATGAATAAATTGAACCATGCGAAATGCAAGGTGAGGTTGGGATGAGTTGGAGCGGCCTTTTAACACCTCCTTGCATAATGCCAAGATTGCATCATATTCAAGTCAACCCTCTATCTGTGCTTAAGCGGACAATTTCGACCTCTATGCATGAATTACTAATTGCAAAGCCCACCCGGATATGCTCTAGGTGGATATTTGGGACGTGCTAGGATAATTTAAAATTCTGCCAATATGCACTCTAATCACTACTCAAGCGGACATTCGAATATGCTATGCGTAAGTCTGAATTTTCAACTCCCGTCAACTCTACATTCATACGGGGAATTCCAGGCGGGGGGGATCACGGCCAAAACCTTAAGAACACGGGGGGTCCCCGTTACCAACGGGGCGATGTTGTGGTTTGGTCACAACAGGACCATTGTGAAGTGTATAGCAATTTGGATGAAAAGTGTTCGAAATTGTACCCCAATTTGAGGCCTAAATACAATTGGCAAAAGAAAGGGGAGCAACAATCCAAAGCCAAAGAATTGGAAGCTTAGAATCTTTGCAAAGTATTTTGAGATGTCTTAGAAGGAATGGGGCAAAATTCAAATAATGAGGAATACAAGAAATATAACTTCTTGGAGTAGAAGAAACGCATCCCCTTTGGTAAAGAGAAAATCAAGCTAGGTGAGAAGTGTGGACTTTAGGTGAGGTGAATGATGATGGGAATAATGGGTCAGGATTCATTTTCGATTCAGATTTACCAGTCAAACAACAGTTGTGGACAGTACCAGCTAGTAGCATTCCTGTGTGAAAAAACTGTTTCTAAAAAAGGCATTGACCAGCCTTTGTGGCTGCCTAATCGGGCAATGATCAAGGCAGAAAATTTGCAGCAAGGTAAAGTACCAGGCAGTGGACCTCCTGTTTCCAGTAGTGTAATGGAAGAGCTCAAAGAAGATGATGAAGCAATACTCGACAATGCTGAAGAAAAAATCCTAAAAAGTTATGGATTATTGAAAGCAATAGTTATTTGTATAGTGAATCCTGCATGATTTGGTTAGTTAATTTTTGATAATTTGTTAGATAGTTCTGTGTTTTTTTAGTAGGCTGCAGTAGTTTGAAATGGTATACTTATTTTTCTTAAAACATCGGTCCAAGCTTGGGGCATAGTCCTTTGTAATATTCTCATTTCAGTACACTAAATAAAAATCGAAGTGTGTAATAGTGTTTTAGGTGTGAGGAATGAGAACATAGCTGTTGATTGTTGTTGCAAAGAGCTCGATTGGAACATAGGATGGTCCTATGGAAGGAAAACATCTGCATGAGTTTGGCATGCCTAGGCATCACATTAGTGAATAATTCTATGTATAATAAGTACCTAACTTATGAATCAAGATTTGCACTTCAGTTTGTTAGTTTCAAGTATATCGGTCATTTGTTCAAGTTTTTATCCCTTTTTTGTATTTTATTTTTTTCCAGAATTGAATGTATTGTTGCCTAGTGATTATTTGGTAGCTTGCAGTTAAATATCTACATCTCATAACTTCCACAGATGATGCTGTATAGTCTAGCCTCTAAAATTCCTATACAGTGGAGATTGTGGGGGTCATCATGGACATAACCACTGGCTTAGAATTTTCGTAAAACAATCAGTCCAATAAAATGGGTTTAACTTGCCAGTCTTTCGTAATTGTTTGTCTTTCACAATTATCTTGCTTATATTTATGTTTAAATGATTCTAGATGGTATTTGGCTTTTTGAAATATTTCATCAGATAAAGAAATTGATTGCAGATTAGAGGAATATTTTTAATTCACAATTTCTTTTAGTAGTCCAAGAGTTTCTTTTTCCTTCATACTTAATGGTGAAAATATTAATTGGCAGGAAGAGACATGGACTTCGTAGAACTTTCAGCCTATGGCACTGTGCATCATGGACAGGAGTCAGGAGGCTGCAGAATACAGTAGTTTTTTGTTCCATTCTCAGTTCAGCAATTCTTGTATTCAGGTTCGTTTTTATTTTGGAGAAGGCTAACCATCTCCATACAGTAGAAAGAGGGGAGTGTGTATGGTGAATAAAAAATATGTTATTTTGTGCCCTTAAGCATTACATGAGGAATGTTTAGGTCAGCTTTAAAGTATGGTTCTTGAAAAACGTTGATGGACTAAGTTTTACAATGATTATTGTCTATACATGGATACTCCCAAAGGCAGACAAGCATAAATGATATATTCAAGTGAAATTCATGAGATAAATTGAAGTTGGGTTAATCTCATCATTTATAAAAATGTTAAAAAGTTTACAACATCCAGGTTATTGTTGCCACAATTGCTTTTATTCTATTTTTTTCTAATTATCTATCTATTTGAATTTGTGCTTAGGATGGTACAAACACATGAGATCTACATTTTGAGTCAGGGTGGGGGAAGGATTGGCATCTTGGGGAAGGTTTGAATTATAGAACAAGTTTATTCTTTTGCTAATACTAGCAGTCGCACCTTGGTGTGCAATGGGTACGCAGACGATAATTGTATTCATAGAGTCCTTTACTTCATACATTATAGGGTCTATGTTGGTGTGTAGGGAAATCACTACACATGTTCAGTTTTATTGGCTATCTGAATGAAATGCAAAACAGCCAGGACCATTTCAATCATCTTGCATCTTTCTTGAGCATTGTTACTATTGATTCGAGAACTTAGCTCAGTCCTCCTCATTGAGGGGAACACCTTTAAAGTGAATACAAAGTGGGATGTGAATCATGTGATGGCTTGTAGAAATTTCCATACTTGTCATTTCAACCAATCTTCCTCCATAAAGGCATGACTGTGTGTGTGTCTTTCACTTCCTCCGTTCCCCTCTATGTGTGTAAAATTGTAATGTCCCCATTTCTAGCATGACCACCTAACGGAGTTTGAGTTAGCCTAGTCTTCATTTCCATAGGCTAATTCACTTGGAAAGGGTTCATGCTGAGGTTGAGCTTTGGTTTTGGTTGTTGGCTTGGCTTTGATTTTATTGGGCTAACCTATTTTTTCTAGACATGGTGAGCTTGGGATTTGACAAGATATATTTTTATATTGTTTATTGATGGGTCGAAAATATTTAATTAATTTTCCATGAGGTGGAACGACCCATTTGAGGGTATAAGGTGGTCAAAGAATGAATAAAATAATAATATTTATTCCTTGAAATGGTGCGATCCAATTAGAGGATAAAATATTATTTTTAAAATCAAATCTTTAATTTGATTTTGGGCGCCCAAGGTGAATTGAGTTGGTCGGCCTCATTGGAGGGAAAAAGATTTGAAAATTGTCTTTTCAAGGTTGGCTATGGGAGAGATGCGTCATGGGTATAAAGAAGAGTTGCTTGGAAGGCATTTGACATCTAGAACACTATAGCATTTTTGGTTCGAGTTATTCTCTTTGGCTGCAACAAAAAGTTGAGCATTGAACCAAGGACAAAAACCTAGCTCATCATTGTGGTGATTCCGTGACGGGGATCAAAGTGTACTTCATTGCTGATTCATTAAGGAGAAGGGCAGATTTTTCATATCAGATTTGTAGATCAGATTCGAGGAAGGGTTTTTGGCAAGCTTTGGCCTAGGGTTTTCACCTAGGGTTTGAGCGCCACCTTCTAGGAGTGGAGTGAGCTCATTTTTGAGGCATTTTGTGACATCCTTTGGCTGCTAGGGTTTGAAGAGTACAATCAGATTTGGTGCAGCAGCAGATTGGCCATCCTTCGACATTGTTGATTGGTGTTTTGATGCATTTTTGCTAGGGTTTCATCATTCCATTGGAGAGCCCACTTGTGGAGGAGATTTTGGTGATTTGATTGCATCCATTGGCGATTTTGACAACATTTTTGGAGCAGTGATTTGTTGCAGACCTGAGAGCTCACTTTGGATCAGCCATTTAGTGTGTTGGAATTGCATTGCACTAGGGTTTGAAACCCTAGATCTGAGCGCCACACTTTGGAGGGTCAAATTCATCATTCGGAGGTCGAATTTGCATATGATTGGTATGTATAAACCCTAGGGTTTATAGCATATGTTAGCTGGGCTTTGTTTGGCATGTTTGCCATTTGCATTTGATGTATTTGAATACATTACGAATTCTGATTTATGACAACAAATTTTTTTGATTTGGGTTTTATAGCATTTTGGCATCATTTTGGAGTTGAATTTCTGTGTATTTCATTGCGTATTTCACCTATGGCAATGGCATGTATTTTGGCATAGTGATTTTGTTGTTCTTGACATAATAATTTGCTGTAATAAGTGTGTAATCAGATCTGAAACAAAAAATAAAATAAAATTTAGATCTAGGGTTTGAATCATATTTTGAAATAAAATCAGAAAATTTGGCAAATACCCTATAATTGGGATATTTCAGTGGTATAAGAGCTTGGATCCTGCTAGCCTGGAGGGCTTGGGAAAGGACTAAGTTAAATCTTATCCTATTAACATACCTGAGTATAAGATCATCAGCTAAGTCCCTCCTTGTAAATTCAAATCGAACTTATAATCTCTGACTTGGATATTTTCTGAAAGTTGGATATTTATTTAGCAGACTTAACTTATTACTTTCTTTTGTATTTCAGATGCAATTTCCACTTCTCATACACTTCCGATTTTTGTGTCGATCCATGGTATTGCAGGGCAAAGACATTGATATAAATATGTGAGTGACGGTAGGAGTCACATCTATGATAGACGTGACTCCTCAAGGAGTCACGCCTATCACAAGTGTGACTGTCACTGCTTGTATTGTAATCGGTTTCACTGATTTTAACAATTACTAATCACTGTTTAGAATGTAGAAGATGTTTATGCTTTGGTAATATATCATTCGATCATGCTATATTGATATTTATCTTAACATACCTTATATATTAAGTATGAATATATAAGTAATATTTAATATTACTTATATATTCATATTTATTATTATGTTATCTGATCAAAGCTACAAACAACTCAACACTCCCTCTTAGCTCGGGAAGATAACAATATCACAATAATCTCTGTGAATATCAATTATCTGATCTATAATGAATTACTCAAAGTAATTTAATATCACATAACTCATGATATATAGTATCACCTATCTCGTGATACGTAGCATCACCTACCTCGTGATACTAAAGGATATACTATACTCGAGAACATTACATTCTCCTTATATATATCCTAGTTATGGTATGTGCACTGACATTAAGTCACATAATGTCTACCATAACTTAATCATGATAACTCCATGATTCATACCAATATCAAGTCACATGATATTAGTCTAATGAACATTATAAGATCGTCACCTTATAATGTTAGGTACAAGTGTAGATTATCCAAAAAATCGTCACCTTTTGGAAATAAACACAGAATGGGTAGGCCCATAATGTCATAGTCACACATATGACACAAGATGTTTACACATTAAACATGTTTAATATATTAGTACAAATCAATTAGAATTTTACATTTCAATCATACCAAGATTTTTCTGAAGTATTCAACTTTTACCTTGAGGAGTGGTTTAGTAAGAATATCTACAGTTTGATCTCTTGTACTGATATACTCCAACTGAATCACATTCCTTTCCACCATATCACACATAGTGATGAGGAATCTCAATATGTTTAGATCTATCATGGAATACTGGATTCACGGATAGCTTAATACAGCTTTGATTGTCGTAGTGGATGATAGTTGGTTTCAGAGGTTTACCAAATAATCCCACAGGCAGTTTTCTATGCCATACTGCCTTTCTAGCAGCCATAGAAGCTGCAATATATTCGGCTTCTGTAGAACTCTGAGCAATTGAAGACTGTTTTCTGCTGATCCAGGATATCATTGCTGACCCTAAACTGAAACAACATCCGGAGGTGCTCTTCCGGTCAGTTACACTTGCAGTCCAATCTGAATCTGTGAATCCATGTAGATCTAAGTCAACCTTTTCATATTTTAAGCCATAATTTAGAGTACCTTGAAGGTATCTCATTATATGTTTCACAGCCACAAGATGTATCTCCTTGGGCTCACACATAAACTGACTTAAGGCATTTATGGCATAACAGATATCAGGTCTGGTATTGACCAAATACATCAAGAATCCAACTATCTGTTTGTACAGAGTGGGATCTGCCAACGGAGAATCTGCTGCTGCTTTCTTCAATTTATGAAGATTTGTTTCCATGGGGGAAGACATAGGTCTACATTCCATCATACCAAACTCTTTTAATATATCAATTGTGTACTTCCCTTGGTTTAGAATAATACAGTCCGATTTCTGCCATACTTCCAGTCCAAGGAAGTAGCGTAATAGACCTAAGTCCTTCATGTCAAATTCTGAAGCTAGATCTTTCTTACACCGATCAATAAGGTAATTTTCTCATGTAATCAATTGATCATCAACATATAATATCAATATTAACATATCGCCTTTGCTTTGTTTGAAGTAGAGATTTGAATCTGCATCATTCTTTGAGAACCCTAATCTCAAGAGATAACTGTCAATTCTTTCATACCAGGCTCTGGGGGCTTGTTTAAGTCCATATAGAGCTTTCTTTAATTTACATACATGGGATCTTGCATAGTGAATCTCAAATCCTTCAAGTTGCTCTAAGTAAACCTCTTCTTCAATGGTTCCATTTAAGAAAGCAGTTTTTACGTCCATTTGATGGAGTTTCCACCTTTTGGCTGCTGCAATAGCAGAACTGCCCTGACTGATGTATATTGAGCAACTGGAGCAAAAGTTTCGTCGTAATCAATTCCTTCCTTTTGTGAAAATCCTCTGGCTACAAATCTTGCTTTGTATTTCCCTATACTGCCAGCCATTTTGAAGAAACAACAGATTTCCCTTTTGATCTAGGTACTATATCCCACACATCATTCTTCAGGATGGATTGATACTCCTCTGTCATGGCATCCTTCCATACTTGGTGCTTAAGAGCTTCTATAGCACTAGAAGGTTCTGATTTAATGAATTCACTCATTAAAGCTACATAACTAGAGAATCTCTTAGGTCTTGTGCTTTCCCTAAAAGTCCCTGATGGAGCGGCATAATTTTTAGCTTCTTCCATTGTTTTGGTGGCCCAGAGTGGTCTTTACTTGGGATTTTCTAGTGATGTGATTTGTTCATGGTTTACCTCTTCCTCAGGATACTCCCTCTGAAACTCAGGTGTAGGATCCTCTTCTATGCTTGAGTTGGAAGTTTGAATTTCTGACTCAATATCATTTCTGGCTCTTTTGAAAGCTATGTCTTTCTCAAAAATCACATCTCTGCTTAGTTCAATCTGTCTTTGACCAGGTATATATATTCTATAAGGTTTTGATGTTTCACTATAGCCTACAAAGATGCCTTTTCTCCCAGAAGATTCTAGCTTAGTTCTTTTCTCTTTGGGCACATGAATGTAAGCAGGACAACCAAATATCCTTAAATGACTAATGTCTGGTTTTGTGCCAGTGAAGGCTTCTTCAGGAGTTTTGTCATCAATATGAGAGTGAGGACATCTGTTCTGTATATAGACAACAGTACTAGATGCTTCTGCCCAAAGTGAAGTGTCTATATTCTGATCAAGTAACATAGCCCTAGCAGCTTCTACAATGGTTCTATTTTTTCTTTCTGCAACTCCATTTTGTCGAGGATTATAAGGTACAGTGACCTCCCTCTTAATCCCATTTTCATAGTCATAATCATTTATATTCACTTTCATAGTCATATTTATATCCATATTCATATTCATGATCAAAGGCCTTATGCTCTACCCTTGAGAGGATCATGTGTTGCCCTATCATTAATCCATCTCTAGCTCCATAGGTATGGTTCATTGAGGAGCCATTAACCATCCCATACGGAGGCCCAAAGGCTTCACTCCCACACAGAGTTCTTCACCATATGGCTTGATGGAACTTCATGTCCACACAACATTCTTCATCCCACCAAGAGTCACCTCACGTTAGACACATTTAACATTGATGAGCTCATCATTACCATAGGCCCAAGGACTTCACACCCACACAGTGTTCTTCATCTCTTGGCTCAAGGGACTTCACACCCACACAGTGTTCTTCATCCACTTGAGGGTTACCTATGTCCAACATACAATCTCCTAACTTACCCATACACCTAGGATAACGAAATGATTAATGATGAGGCTAATCCTTTTCTTGGATATAGCACAATCCTATGATTTCTAAGTCTTTGTTGATATTTCATATGATGACTTACCATTTTGGCCTCATATCATATGGCCCATCACATATGATCTAATGTTTGATCACTTTCCATTATCATTATTGATCATGTTCATTCTATATATACACATTTATCATATTAATTCATTCTTCCTTGTATATTCATTTATAATGACATTCATTTGTTCATCCATTATATGTAATCAAGATTCCATATTCATGATGATAATGTACATAAATATCCTATGTCAATTATATGACTAATTTCATTTGATGGCTATTCTAGTCAATATAATGTAATGCATTCCTATAAGCTAATCATATCTTATTTCATGTCATTCATTTCTATCATTTACCAATGTATCATTGAGTAATGCATTTGCAACTATATATTACTTATTGCAATATGAATATGCATATCTTCAGAAATTGCCTTAAGACATTTATAAGTTCAATATATAATAGAGATTCCATACCTTTGTTGATTTAATTACAGATCGATTTATTCCTCTCCTTCCTTGATGCCTATCGATCTTCTTCATTGACTCCTTTTATTTCCCTTTGAGGGATGCAACTTCACCAATCATTACAAATCTTTTCATATATTATTTGCTCATGATTGCTGCTGTCTTTAATTAGATCTGTCCTCCTAACATAGATTGCTGCTCCTTATACTCATGGATCGCTGTTATGAAGATAACGATTTACGCATCTTGATTTTCTTTACACCCTTTTCTTTTTGCTGTTCTTTCCTTCCAATGTCTTCGAATCGGATTGCTACTGCCATTTGAGAAATGAGATGTATTAAATCTGAATTTCTCAAGTTCGATTTTCTGCCCGGATTCTGCTTAACTTGGCTCTGATACCATGTAAATTCAAATCGAACTTATAATCTTTGATTTGGATATTTTCTGAAAGTTGGATATTTATTTAGCAGACATAACTTATTACTTTCTTTGGTATTTCAGATGCAATTTCCACTTCTCATACACTTCCGATTTTTGTGTCGATCCATGGTATTGCAGGGCAAAGACATTGATATAAATATGTGAGTGACGGTAGGAGTCACATCTGTGATAGACGTGACTCCTCAAGGAGTCACGCCTATCACAGGTGTGACTTTGTCACTGTTTGTATTGTAATCGGTTTCACTGATTTTAACAGTTACTAATCACCGTTTAGAATGCAGAAGATGTTTATGCTTTGGTAATATATCATTCGATCATGCAATATTGATATTTATCTTAACATACCTTATATATTAAATATGAATATATAAGTAATATTTTTTCACTGATTTTAACAGTTACTAATCACCGTTTAGAATGCAGAAGATGTTTATGCTTTGGTAATATATCATTCGATCATGCAATATTGATATTTATCTTAACATACCTTATATATTAAGTATGAATATATAAGTAATATTTAATATTACTTATATATTCATATTTATTATTATGTTATCTGATCGAAGCTACAAGCAACTCAACACTCCTACACTTGGAAGTGATTTGGTTTGGTTTTATCCTTGCATGTTATGTGACAAAGGATTTGACCTAGTTAGTGGGCTAGTTAGATTGTCCTTATGCAGTCTCCATATTGGCAACACTATAGAAGAAGAACATGACAACAAAGAGAACAAGACAAAGTCAATCCATTTGTAGAGGACATGGATAGAGAAAGAGGTGGAAATGGGAATGGAAGTCTTAGGAGAAATGAGCAGCAAAACAAGGACAACTTCTTGCACACTTTTGCCCAACAACAACAGATGTTTCAAACTTTTCAACAACAATTGATCACGACCATTGGATAGTTGAGGGTAGATCAATCTACTCCAAGAGAGGGCAACATTGCAGGGAATAATAATGTAGGAAGAACAACCACTAAAACAGGGAGAATGGTCACCTCTGTTTTAGTAGACCTTTTTGTCCTACATTTGTGCAAGAAGAGAAGAAGAATCATCTGAAGAGGAAGACGAAGATACTCATATAACCGGTGATGTGATGGTTGCCTATGATGAGTGCAATACAGTTCCAGCAGTGGTTAGGAATGCAATTACCTTAAATCAATTCATGAATCAGTGGAAGGATAAGAAGAAAGGCAAGCAAGGAAGAAGACCTAAGAAGCGACCTAAGGAATACAAAGAAGCTTTGAAGAAGATTCCTCTTCCTAGCTTTGATGGTAGCGGTAAGACAAGTGCTAGGGCTTGGGTACACAAATTGGATACATTTTTGAGATTGAAGCCTATGCCAGAAGAAGATGCCATTCAATTTGCAACTATGCATCTAGAGGGAGTAGCCTATGATTGGTGGCATCATGGGTTGGTGACACAAAATCATGCAATGATCACTTCTTATGACAAGTTCACACGCAAACTCATTGCTAGGTTTGATAGGAAGGATGTGGAAGCCTACTATAGGGATTGGGCACATATGAAACACGTTGGGTGTGGATGTCTACATCAATGAATCCCAAAAGGTTGCCGTGATGGTTCCTGATATGACATAAAGAAGGGTAGTGATGTTTGTAGAAGGATTGAATGATAAGTTGAAGGGTTTGGTGAAGGCTCATAAGCCTAGTACACTTGATGATGCTATTCAGCTTGCACTTGACCTTGATACTACTCATTCATCATTTCAACTACAAAAGAAAAGCTTCAAGGGCTCTAGTTCATTTTAGAAAAAGTTCAATCAACCTAAGTACCCACCTCCTAGGATGGACAATGAAGCAAAGAATGAATTAAGGAGGAAGAAACTTTGCTTTTCTTGCGAGGAGCCTTGGGAACCAGGACATAGATGCCTTGGAAAAGGCAAGGTACATCTCATAGAAGTAATTTTTGATGAAGAAAGTGAGACTAATGAGGAAACTAGTTTGGATAGTGATGCAGAGCATATAGAGCAGCCGCCTCAGCTGGAGCTTGAGCCTGACACTACAGATGATACAAGACATGTCACCATTGCATCTATTTTCGGAGTGCCGAGATATCATGCCTTTCGGTTGAGAGGAGTTATTAAGGGATACATGGTCAATTGTCTGGTTGATAGTGGAGCTACTCACAACTTTATTGATGAGGGTTTAGTTGTGAAGAGGGGACTATAGGCTGAGGACTTTCAGGGTTTCAGTGTGACAGTTGCAGATGGCTTTACCATGAGTTGCACTAAGAAGGTATCTCAACTTAGTATTCTGATGGGTGACTACACATTGATTATTGATTTCTATGTGGTAGGATTGGGAGAGATTGATGTTGTTTTGGGAATCCAGTGGCTACAGTCACTTGGCAGATACATACAGGATTTCCAAAAGATGGAACTTGAGTTTATGCAGGATGGGAAGAAGGTTGTGTTGAGAGCACTTTCAGATGGAGGACTTAGGGTTGTGTCAGCAAGGAGGATGGAGACATTGTTCAGACATGATGATGTTGCTTGGGTAGCGCAGTGTTTCATATCTTCCAAATCTTCTTCCAGTAATCAAAAGTATCATGTAGATATACAGTCAGTGCTTGATAAGCATAGTATGGTGTTCGGAGAGATTCCTCCCGGTAGGCCATCGGACTGTGGATTTGAGCATGTCATTGAGTTGGAGGGCTCCAAGCCCGTCATCACATCTTATCATCATCCGCGACATTTCAAGGAGGAGATTGAGAAGATGATTAAGAGGTTACTTGACATGGGACACATTCGGCTTAGTTCCAGTCCTTTTGCTTCTTCAATTGTTTTGGTGAAGAAGGATGGCACCATGAGGATGTGCATTGAACGAGAGGACAATTAAGAACATGTATCCCATTCCCATGATCGATGAGTTGCTTGATGAGTTACATGGGCAGTGTACTTCTCGAAGATGGATCTTCGTTCAGGGTATCATTAGATTCATGTCCGCGATGAGGATATTCATAAGACAACTTTCATATGTCATTATGGGCACTATGAGTTCTTGGTTATGCCATTTGGTCTTACTAATGCTCCTGCTATATTTCAGTCATGCATGAATCACATCTTTCGTAAGCAGTTGCGTAAGTTTGTATTGGTGTTCTTTGATGACATTTTAATATACAGTAAGACATTGGAGGAACATCTTCAACATATTGATGAGGTGTTGAGTATTATGGAGGAGCAGTCATTGTATGCTAAGGCTTCCAAATGTGAGTTTGAGATGATCGAGATCCTTTACTTGGGGCATGTGATTGGAGCTGATGGAGTCAGATTTCACCAGGAGAAGATATAGGCTATTTTGGATTGGATACCACCGAGGAACATTTAAGATTTGAGAGGGTTCCTTGGGCTATGTTGCTACTATAGGAGATTTGTTAAGGGGTTTTCATAGTTGGCACAGATCTCACCAAGAAGGGAGCATTCACATGGTCAGATGAGGCCTAGGCTACTTTTGACAAGCTCAAGCAGGTGATGAGTTCTTGTCCAATATTGGCATTACCAGATTTCATGCAACCCTTTGTGTTGGAGTGTGATGCTTCAGGAGAGGGCATTGATGCAGAATAGACATCCCATTGCTTTTGAAAGCAGGAAGTTGAGGGATGTGGAGAGGCTTTATTCCACCTATGATAAGGAGATGCTCGCCATCATGCATGCATTGGCTAAGTTTAGATAGTACTTGGTAGGAATTCGATTGTGGTTAGGACCGACCACAATAGCTTGATGCATTTTCTGTCACAGACAGATTTGAATGAGAGACAACATAAGTGGGTGAGCAAGATTTAGGCATATGACTTTGACATCGAGTATGTTAAGGGGAAGAACAATGTGGTTGCTGATGCTCTATCCATGAGGCCTACTCTTTGTTCTATGTCAAAGATTTCAAAAGATTGGAAGGCTCACCTTTTGGTTGAGTACTCCAAGAATACATTTTGCTTGTGAGATCATGGATGGAAGGACTCAGGATGATAGGTATAAGGTGATTGATGATGTGATCTACTATAAGGATAGGATCTACTTGGTACCTGAGTCAAAATTGAAGGAGAAGATTTTGAGGGCCGTTCATGACACTTCTCTTGCAGGGCATCCATGGTTCTTCAAGACCTACAGACAGGTGAGAGAGAGATTCTCATGGAAGGGTCTCAAGGATGATGTCTTGCAGCATGTTAGAGAGTATATGACTTGTCAGTAGAACAAGTCAGAGCATACTTTCCCAGCAGGTTTGCTTCAGCCATTGCCTATTCCAGAACAGAGATGGGAGAGTATTTTGATGGACTTTATCACTGGTTTACTGAGAGTCCAAGGCAGGGATTGCATATTTGTTGTGGTCAATAGGTTGACCAAGTATGCACATTTCTTTGTGATTCCATCATACTATTCAACACTTCAGGTTGTAGAATTATTCTTCAGAGAGGTGTTTAGGTTGCATGGACTTCCTAAGACCATTGTCAGTGATTGGGACAACAGGGTTCTCCGCATGTTTTGGCAGGAGCTTTTCCGCTTGGTTGGTACTGAGTTGACACCGAGCACTAGTTATCACCCATAGACAGATGGGCAGATAGAGATTGTTAACAAGTGGGTTGAGGGATATCTTCACAATTATGTTGCAGGACATCAGCGTGCTTGGATTAGGTGTTTGCATTTGGGCGAGTATTGCTATAATACCACCTACCACATGTTAATTGAAATGTCACGATTCAGGGATTTGTATGGTTATGATGCTCCATCATTTGTAGACTTGGCCTTTGATGATTGTCGGGCTCCCAGAGCTAAGGAATTGATGTAGGATAGTAAGGATATCCTTAAGCCACTTAAGGATAATATTAAATAGGCTCAAAATCAATAGAAGATGTATGCTGATAGACTAAGGTAAAGAGGACTTTTGAGGTTGGTGACTTGGTATTTTTGCGCGCCTTCAACCATATAAACAATCTACACTAAAGAAGAGTGGTGCAGAGAAATTGAAACCCATGTTCTATGGTCCCTACAGGATTTTGAGGAGAGTTGGAGAGGTAGCATATGAGCTTGAGTTGCTTGCAGGTAGTAGGATTTATAATATTTTTCATGTGTCTTGCCTCAAAAAGGCTCTTGGACAACAAATTGTTTCTTCTCGAGATCTCCCACCTCTTGTGAAGAGGGCACTTTGGTTTTGGTTCCTGATAGCATTTTAGAGATGAGGGAGGAACATTTGAGGAACAAGGTGATCCGTGAATACTTGGTGAGATGGAGAGATTTGCCATTGGAGGATGCGACGTGGGAAGAGGAGCAGATGCTGCAACATCCATATTTGCAATTGCTTGAGGACAAGCAATCCCGGGAAGGGAGGACTGTAATGTCCCCGTTTTTGGCATGATCACCTAACGGAGTTTGAGTTAGCCTATTGTTCATTCCTGTAGGCTAATTCACTTGGAAAGGGAATGTTGAGGTTGAGCTTTGGTTTTGGTTGTCGGCTTGGCTTTGATTTTCGGAGGTTTGATTTTATCGGGCTCAACTATTGCTTGGGATTTGACAAGATATATTTTTATATTATTTATTAATGGGTCAAAAATATTTAATTAATTTTCCTTGAGGTGGAACGACCCATTTGAGGGTATAAGGTGGTCAAAGAATAAATAAAATAATAATATTTTATTCCTTGAAATGGTGTGCTCTAATTAGAGGATAAAATATTATTTTAAAAATCAATCTTTAATTTGATTTTGGGCAGCCAAGGTGAATTGAGTTGGTCGGCCTTATTGGAGGGAAAAAGATTTGAAAATTATCTTTTCAAGGTTGGCTATGGGAGAGATGCGTCATGGGTATAAAGAAGAGTTGCTTGGAACCTATATTTGACATCTAGAACATTATAGCATTTTTTATTGGAATTATTCTCTTTGGCTGCAACGAAAAGTTGAGAATTGAACCAAGGACGAAAACCCTTGTTCACGGTGAGTTGGACGAAAACCTAGCTCATCATTATGGTGATTTTGTGATGGGGATCAAAGTGTACTTCATTATTGATTCATTAAGGAGAAGGGCATATTTTTCATATCAGATTTCTAGATCAGATTCGAGGAAGGGTTTTTGGCGAGCTTTGGAGGTATCTTGGCCTAGGGTTTGAGCGCCACCTTCTAGGAGTGGAGGGACCTCATTTTTGAGGCATTTTGTGACATCCTTTGGCTGCTAGGGTTTGAAGAGTACAAGCAGATTTGGTGCAGCTACATATCGGCCATCCTCTGGCATTGTTGATTGGTGTTTTGATGCATTTTTGCTAGGGTTTCATCATTCCATTGGAGCACCCACTTATGGAGGAGATTTTGGGTGATTTGATTACATCCATTGGCGATTTTGACAACATTTTTGGAGCAATGATTTGTTGCAGACCTGAGCGCTCACTTTGGATCAGCCATTTAGTGTGTTGGAATTGCATTGCACTAGGGTTTGAAACCCTAGATCGGAGCGCCACACTTTGGAGGGTCAAATTCATCATTCGGAGGTCGAATTTGCATATGATTGGTATGTATAAACCCTAGGGTTTATAGCATATGTTAGCTGGGCTTTGTTTGGCATGTTTTCCATTTGCATTTGATGTATTTGAAGACATTACAAATTCTGATTTATGACAACAACATTCTGATTTGGGTTTCATAGCATTTTGGCATCATTTTGGAGTTGAATTTATGTGTATTTCATTGTGTATCTCACCTATGGCAATGACATGGATTTTGGCATAGTGATTTTGTTGTTCTTGACATGATAATTGGCTGTAACAAGTGTGTAATTAGATCTGAAACAAAAAAAATCATAATTCAGATCTAGGGTTTGAATCATATTTTGAAATAAAATCAGAAAATTTGGCAAATACCCTAGTTGGGATATTTCAAAAACTTTCTCATTCTCTATTCTGTCTATCTCTCACTTATCTCTCCATATATATATAAAACTTTTTCTCTCATTCTCTATTTTCCCTCCCTTTGTCACTTATCTGTCCCTCCTCTCTCTCTAGCTCTTTCTCTCTCACCGTCTCTCTTTGCCCCCCTCTCTCATTATATATTATAGAATATACAATTTTATCTATTAATAATAAACATATCATATATTTAATATTTATAATTATTTATAATTTAATTATAAATCTATTATATATAAAAACTATATTATAGTTATATCTATTATTATATATTATATATTATATAATGTAAAATTTTAAATATATTGTCAATATAACATTATATTATAGAATTGTATATATATAATTCAATTATATATTATATTTTATATAACAGATTATTAAATATAAACATAATATATTATATAGTAACAAAAAACTATGTAAAAGTCTTCTCTCCAATGGTAAATGTTTAGAAAACACTCTCTATAATGATAATTTCTTTACAAAAAGGCAGTTGCTTTCCATAATCCCGTCTTGTGAATAAAAATAGTTGCTGCAACACCACCGTCTCTCTCTCTCTCTCTATGAAAGTAAGATAAATATTGTAAATTATTCACTCCTATGCACCTTCCAAATACATGAAACACACTTTATTAAACTCTAAACATATTTTTTGCCACCAACCCCATTATTCTTATCCTCTAGAATTAAATTGGTGTGGGTTAACCCCTAAATTTTGTTGAGCAAATAATAGAATAACAAATAAATTAAAAGGTGGAAGAAATTTGAAATGATGCAGCGCCCGCCTGCTTCGTAAACCCTTCCTCTGCACTCTGTTGTTGATTTTCCACTGCTCTCAATGACTCCTAGCGATGGGGTTATGCTCGTTCTTGGTTTTTGCGCCCTTGGTGGTGGTTCTGGCTCTCGTGCGGGTGTTGGTGATAATTCGGATGGCCTTGTCGGCTCCATTGGTGGTGTCGTGGTCAACCTTGCTATGCACGTGCCTCTTGTTGCCCATGTTCCGCCTGCCCTCGTTGCCTTGGGGGCTAGAAATGCCTATATTGGGGGCGTGAAGCTTACTGCTTCCCCCGCCGAAAACATTTATGCTCATCCAAAGGGCTTGGGTCGTGGGACCTTTGCGACCATTATTGGATAGCAGGTCCCGTCTCGCCTCGCCTTGCACAAGACAAATCTCAGCCCATCCCCTAATCTCAATCCTCCTCGGTCATCGTGTGTGATTAGGTTGTGATTGATAATGAACGATATTACGCTTCTCATGCTTTGGTTTGCAGATTTATCGGTGTGTGGCCCTCTCTTTTATACTTGCACCAGTGGGTTTTGGACTTGTGGTGGCCTCTTGTCAATGGAAAAATTGAGTTGTACCCCTGCACGAGGGGTTTCTTTATTGCGGCTTTTGATTCTCCACAAGACAAGGATTTGATTTTGGATTGTCGATTTTGGATGTGGGGTGAGCATTCCTTCTTGCTCAAACCATGGTCTACTTCCTTCAATCCACTTTTGGATCCACTCAATATGATGGAGGAGCATCCTGTGGTGTAAGGGCAATCTTGCATCACCCAAAAAATGATGATTTGTTTTTTGTTCTTTTCATTTTTTGTGTTTTCAGGTAACCCATTTGCTTGAATAATGATTTAGAACCTTCAAAGCTAAGAATACCATAACTTACTATTTTTAGTAACCCTATATCAGAGGAGTGGTTGGGCTCGAAATTTTCCCCAAAGCTTCGGAATAGTCAAATAAACATTCTTGGTAAATTTCAGCCCAAGGTCATGTCTGGATTGCAAGCTATTAAAGTTTTCATTTTTGAGGTTTCTGAAAAAAAATCTGGAATGAAATTTGAAGCACTTAGACATCTCTAAACGGCCTTAAAGTTATCGTAATTGGCGAAGCAGGTTATAGCTTGATAGATCTCTTCACGAGCTTTCCAACGCATCAAACGATTTGTCAATCGGACATGCAGTTCAAAAGTTATGGCTCCCGGAAGTTGCGCTACCTAGTTTTTTTCAATTTTAAAATTTGAAAATATTTCTCGGGTGGGAAAAAAGGGAGAATTGGGTTCATTTTGGCATCCAAATGGGAGTTACACATTTTAAAGCAAGCCGACATTGGGAAAATTACATGAAGTGGTGATGATGTGTATTTATAGCCCATTTTTGATAGTTTCGGAGGAGGGGATGGAGGGAGTTATTGGCAAGTCTTGTTCATGCGAATCAAGAGGTCAAGTAGATATCAAAAGGCTTTGTAAGTCAAAAATTTCTATTGTAAGACAACCCATATTGTTGTAACAAGCGGGCATATGCCCTGGAAATTGTACTTCAAATTTGTAGCCTTTTACAGGCAAGTTTAATGAAGAAAATTTGATTCAGTTTACAGATTTTTTAACTAGTCTTTCTTGAGATCTTGTTCTTGTCTATTTGAAATCTATAAATTGTTGTTATATGTGTTTTGGGTGGAGTCCACCCTCATCACAATATTAGTCCTATTTGGGTCAGACTTCCCCATCTACCTCTTCATTTTTGGGTGGAGTCTTGTTATGAGGCCATTGGCAATGCTATCGGTCATTTTTTGAAGGTTGATGGTACGACCTACGTTCATGGGCCATCCGACTTACGCTTGTAATCTAGTGGATATTGATACCTCCAAGGCACTTCTTGGGGTTTTTGTTTTGTTGGTGGAGGATCAGCCTTGGACTTAGCTGCTTGATTATGAGGTTATCCCCTTTCGCTACATACAATGCTTTGCCATCGGGCACATGGCTTTTGATTGTCCATCTCGTCGCAAGGTGGGCCTGACTTCTTGGTGACGGAATTCCCTCGTTGACCACTTGACTGTCAGTGATTTTGTCTCTCAGGATGACATGCCTTCTTCTCATGGTTCTCCTGCAACAGATCTTGTTCCTTCGATGGTTTCCCCTTGGGTTGGTGTGAATCTGGAGATTCCCCTGATTCTTGCTGAGAGCTCTTCCTCAGATCCATCTTTGGATGCTCCTTATATGGTTCCCTCTGTCTAGGTGCGGTGGGAACCCATCTCATGTTAGTTGAGTTCCCTCCTCGTGATTGGAGGTTCTAGTGGAGTGTGTAGTAGAGGAATCCCCTCTCCTCTCTCCTTGATTGGAAGATTCAGATGGTGGTGTTTCTTAGATGGTTTTTCGTTGTAGGAAGGGGGTGTATATGTCCCCGAGTCAAGGGTGTGCGGATTGCCCGTTCGGGACCCGACGTTGTATAGGTTAGCCCTTTGTTTTATAAGGGTTTGTCCCCAAGGGTAGATTGGTTGTAGTTTGTAAGATTTTAGGACTTGTCAAAACCTGAGGCTTGTAAAGGGTTTATGGTCCCTTCAAAACCAACTTAAAATTAAAAGGTCAAATAAGCTCACTCACATTGAGACCATAATTTTTCTTGGGATTCACCTCATAACAACTCATTTTGCACATAAGACAGTTTCAATATATCTTCAAATGGAGCAAATAGAGTATTCCAACACAAGCAAACAAAGAGAAAATTCTTGAGTGAAATACAAATTCGTTTTTTCTAATTTTTCCTAAGACACATTCCATCATCCTTACCACCCTTTGTACGCTGTCACATAACACAAATACTTTTCTATTTTTCTTCAACATCGAGTCAAATGATAGTAATGTACCATTGACTTAAGTTGAAAGAGGGGTCAAAACTACAAGAAGAAAATATTTACGATGGATAGCATGTGTAAAAAGTGAATGTAGGCACAAACAAAGAGAAAAAATGATGCTTGACTATAAAGGACTCCCCTTTCATTGCAGGAGATGCTTTGCTATTGGACACCTTGCTTTTGATTGCCCTCGTTCTCACTGCAAGGGTTTGACAACTTGGTGGAGGAATGTCATCCATGATCACTTGACTGTTGGTGGTTTTTTTGATTCTATGGATGACATGTTGGAGGATGAGGCCTAGGAACCCCTGGGTATGCCTTGACTTCAGAGTTTTCTCTTGATAGGGCTTCTTCTCGAGGCCTGGTTTTGGTGGCTCCACCATTGGACCTCGTATCCCTATCGATGAGTGGTGGGTCCATTGCCCCTATGCTTCCTAAGGTTTTGGTGCAACTTTCACCTTTTGCGGATTGTCATTCTACACATTTTTGGGGTTAAGTCGGGGCAGTGGTATAGGTTAGCCCTCTCATCTCCTCTTGTTTTGAGGCTTTGGAGAATTATGTCTTGGGAAATTGTTCTAAGAAGGAAGAGAGGTCTTCCTAAACATGCTAATGAACCCCACACCTGAGGCTTGGGTGTTTGGAATGCGAGGACGGGGCCTGGGGTTGTCTAGGTCGCTAGTCTAGGTTTGGTGTGGTCTACCTAGGTTGCTTGGTTGCAACTTGGTTGGTGTTTGACTGCTGTTGGCAGAAGCCCTTGTTATTAAAGGTTCCAAGACCTTTCAAAATCTGGTTAAGACTCTTGTGTTGGTGGGTTGTTATGCGTGGCAGTTTGGCTGTAGTTGTGTTGAGGGGTGGCTGTTTGTTTGCCGCCACCTTGGCTATGTAAAAGACTTTTAGGTTCTTTTAAAACCTTCTTTTACCCCTTAATCAAAAATAAAGAGAAATATGACGACTGGAAAAATTAGCAAATAAAAAAAACGTGTGAGGTGTTGATTCATTCTATCTTTATTCATATCCATATGGAACCATGTGTAACGTCCCCTTTCTAATAAAATACATTTGGTTGATTTATTAGTCCATTCCTATTTTCCCATGGACTAATATTAAAAATAAGGGAAAATATTTAATTTAATATTTTAATTGTTTTCCCATAAATTAAGAAAATTATAATTTATCGGGAACAATTAAATATTAAAAAATTAAAATTTATTGCACAAGTGTGGGCATGGATTTGGTGAGGAGTCTTTTGTAACTGCTAGATGCTAATTCTGGATGTTTATGACAACTATGGCAGGAATCTATGACAGGATCAATGACGAATTGTACATGCAGTTGACTGTTAGTGGCAATTTATTTTTGGCATGCAAGGTGGAGTGGGAATTTTAAAATGCTTTTTAATTAATATTTTCCACCAAATGGGGCAGAATTTAGGCACCCATTTTGGCCCTGGTGATTATAAATATTTCAATATTTGCATGTGGAGGGTCATTTGTCATTTTAACTTCTCAGTTTTACTGTATGGACACTTGTGTTCTACAATCTTCTCTTCTGTGGACGAAAATCTATAGGAGATTGTGACCTGTGGATGAAAACCCATTGGTTGTTGGGATTAGAGGATGAAAACCCTTTGGTCCTTGAGGGAATTCTCATCTAGGGGAGTGCATTGGAGCTTTAGAGTTTGGTAGTTTCAACTAGTTTTCAGTATAGTGTACATGTTTTGCAGGTTTTGGTTGCAGTATTGAGTTTCTATGTGATGTAAGGTGCTATTGTTATTGTAATAGGTGTGTTTGTTGTTCTTGTTCATTTCCAGGGGCTGAAGACATTATCTTTTCAGTTTGGCAGAGTTTGACTATGTTTGGGTGAAATACGTAGTGTGTATTTCAACATTTTGTGGTGTATTTGCAGTGTATGTTTCAAATTTGTATTTGTTGTTGCTGAAGGTGTTATGACTATTGTAACAGTCCATTTTGATGTTAAAAACATATTTATATTAATAATATTAGTTGTGGGAGTTTCTAGTGCGTTTGTTGCAATTTTGATATTAACTAGTTAGTTTGTGAAGTATTTTGGTGGAATTTGTTTATGAAAATTTCAGATCTGAAATATAATAGAAAATTTATAGTTGGGATAATACAGTGGTATCAGAGCTGTGATCTTGCTAGCCTGTAGATTATTCTGATGTTTGATGTTACCAAGTGACATGAAACTTAGATATCAGAAAAGAGAGCAAATGAAGTTGCAATAAGAAGGGATAATGGAAGGAGAGGTAGATCCAAAAAAAAAAATTTAGAGCAACAATGCGAGAAATGGTTCATGGGCAAAGAAGAATTGTAGAAGGACAAAACCGCCTTGCAGACATGTTTGGCCAAATGTGTCAATGGATGAAGAACAATTCAAACAATAACAATAACAATGGAGGAGCTGGTACTTTAGGTGAAACTAATAACGAGAAAGGAAAATGAAAAGAAGTGGTTACATAGAATTAAGGAGTTAGATTTGATAATAGATCTCTCAAGCCCAAATTCATTCAAAGGGTAGAAGAGATTCCAGATGTAGAAACTACACTTCAAGATGACATTTCTATTTGTTATGCAAAATATAGAGCACTTCCACTTCATATTGAAGAGGCCATGACATTGACAAACTATATGTCAACGAGGAAGACCAAAGGTGCAACAAAGCAAGGGCCAAAGGTACAGACAAAGCCAAATGATTTGGAGCATACTTTGGGAAAATCAACTCTCACCACTTTTGATGGGTCTGAAAAGAGCACTGCAAGCTCGCACGGTTGCAAAAATTAGATACATATTTATCTCTCAAACCAATGGTAGAAGAAGAAGCTATTAAGTTTGCCACCCTCCATTTAGAAGGCATAGCTCATGATTGGTGGTATCATGGTTTGATTACCCCAAATCTTAATCTTATCCATACTTACAAAGAATTTTATAATAGGTTGATTGAAAGATTTGATAGAAAGGATCGAGAAGAACATTTCAGGGAGTTGACTTGCCTCAAACAAAAAGGTAGTGTGGAAGCTTATGTTGCTGATTTTTAGAAGTTATTTGTCATGGTAATTGACATTTTATAAAGAAGGCTCATTGTTCTATTCATAGAAGGATTAGCGAAGCAACTTAGGGGATTAGTGAAGGCATTTAACCCTTCAACCTTGCAAGAAACTATCAAGAAGGCTTTTGATTTGAAGGTAACAGTGCCTCAACAAAAGACTTATTGAAAGCCATCATTTTGGAACAAGCCCAAAGGAAGTTTGCAGAAGAAAACATTTGCTGCACCAACACAAAAGACTACACCTCCAACTACAACAAAGAAGATTGATGATGAGACAAAGAACGAGCTTAGGAGGAAGAAGCTATGTTTCTCTTGCAGAGAAACATAGATTCTAGGGCATAGATGCCTTGGCAAAGGGCAAGTGCATTACATTGAGGTTGTTTCAGACAAATATACAGATTCAAATGAATCCGAAGAGTTTCATGATCCAGAAGATTCTATCCATGAAGAGGAAGAGGAGGTTAACAAAGAAGGCTCACTTGCAACTCTTTCTGGAGCTCTCAAATACCATTCTTTCAGAGTTCGTGGAGTATTATCAAGACAAAGAATGACGTTTATGATTTATAGTGGGGCAACCAATAATTTTATTGATGAAGGTTTGGTAGCAAGGAGAAACTTGAAGACTAAAGAATTTGAAGGCTTTAATGTTACTGTAGTTGATGGTTTCACCATGCCTTGTGCTAGAGTGATCATACAACTCAACATAACTTTGGGGGATTATAAGGCCTGTGATGAATTTTATGTTTTTGGTATAGTAGAGACTGATGTTTTGGGTGTGCAGTGGTTGCACTCTTTAAGAGGTTTTTACCAAAACTACCAGACTATGAAGTTCAAGTTTCAATCAGATGACAAGGAAATTGTTCTTAGAGGGATCTCTAATGGAGCTCCATGAGTTGTGACTGCAAAAAGGATGGAAAGAACTTTCCGAAGAGGCCAAGTTGCATGGGCAACAAGTTGCTTGATTCTTCCCACCAAGTCCTCATCAAATAAGAAAGGTACTTATCATGTAGATATTCAGAGAATTTTGGACAAGCATAGTATAGTCTTCAATGATATGCTTCCAGGACTGTTGTCGGATAGAGGATTTCAGAATGTTATATAGTTAGAACAGGGGGTCAAACCTATTATAACTACACCATACCATTACCCAAGAGGATATAAAGAAGAAATTGAGAAGGCTATCAAAGAACTTCTTGAGATGGGCTTCATAAGACCTAGCTCCAATCCTTTTGCATCTTCAGTAGTACTTGTGAAAAAGAAGGATGGCACTATGCGGATGTGTATTGATTATAGGGCCTTGAACAAGAAGACCATAAAAAACAAATATCCTATCCCCAGGATAGATGAGTTACATGGTGCTGTGTATTTCTCAAAGATTTATTTGAGGTCTGGGTATCACTAGATTTGCATGAGAGAAGAAGATATTTAGAAGATTGCATTCTGATGTTACTTTAGACATTTTTGAGTTCTTGGTTATGCCCTTTGGACTCACTAATGATCCAACCACTTCCCTATCCTGTATGAATCGAGTATTTGGTAAACATTTGAGGAAGTTTGTTTTAGTATTCTTTGATGATATTTGATTTACTGTAAAAGCTAGGAGGAACATTTAAAACATTTAGATACTGTTTTGGGTATTCTGGAGTTGCAATCTTTTTATGCCAAGATGTCCAATTATGAATTTGGTTTAGTGGGGCATGTCATAAGTGCCAAGGGTGTTCAAGTGGATGAACAAAAGATACAAACAATTTTAGATTGGCCTCCTCCTACTAATCTAACACAGTTGAAAGGACTCTTTGGATTATGTTGTTATTACAGGAGATTTGTGAAAGTTTTCTCTCAGTTGGCTGTTTCTTTGAGGAATTTGACAAAGAAAGGAGCCTTTGAATGGTCTGAATATGCCTAAAGAAAATTTGACAAGTTTAAGGAGGTAATGAGTTTGTGTCCCGTACTTGCAATTCCTGATTTTTCATTGCCTTTTATTGTTGAATGTGATGCTTCTAGATAAGGTGTTGGGACTATCCTAATTAAAAAAAGACATACAATAGCATTTGAGATTAGAAAATTAAGTAAATTGGAAAGAGGATATTCCATCTATGACAAGGAGATGCTGGCAATTATGCATGCTTTGGAGAAGTTTAGGCAATATTTAGTTTGTGGAAAATTTGTTATTGAGATTGATTATAATAGTTTAAAATTTCTCTTGAATAAAAAAGATTTGAATGAATGCCAACAAAAAATGGGTTAACAAGATGTAAGCATATGACTTTGATATCGAGTACATGAAAGGTAAGCAAAATGTGGTGGTTGATGCACTTTCTAGAAGGCCTACTCTATGTTCACTATCTACTATTTTGCAGATTGGAAAGTTTCTATTATAGTAGAGTATGCCAAGAATTCATTTGCTACTAATATTCCTGATGAAATGGAGAAGGATGACAGGTACACAATAGCAGATGGGCTGATTTTATTCAAGAACAGGGTGTTCATTGTTCTAGAATCCAAGATGAAGAAGAAAATTCTAGAAGCTTTCTATGATGCATCATTAGCAGGACATCCTGAGGTTTCTTCAAAACTTATAGACAAATCATGGAGAGGTTCTCATGGAAGGGTCTCAAAGAGGATGTTCTTGTACATATCAAAGAATGTGCAACTTGTCAATAGAATAAGGGAGATCAAATGTTTCCTGCAGAGCTGCTACAACCTCTTCCCATACTGGAACAAAAGTGGGAAAGCATTTCCATGGACTTCATCTCTGGGCTGCCCAAGGTACATGGAAAATATTGTATTTTTGTTGTGGTAGATAGATTGATCAAATATGCACATTCCTTTGCTATCTCTATTAATTACAAGGCACAAGTTGCTGATTTATTTTTGAAGGAAGTATTCAGATTACATGGATTACCCAAGAACATTATTAGTGATAGAGATAGTAGATTTTTTAGTGCATTTTGGTAGGAGTTATTTCACTTGTTAGGGACCAAGCTTACTCCAAGTACAAACTACCATCCTCAAACAGATGGTCTTGTAAACAAATGGGTGGAAGGTTACTTGAGAAATTATGTATCAAGTCAACAATCAAAATGGATGAAATGGCTTCACTTAGGAGAATACTATCACGACACATCTTATCATATGTCTATCAGTATGTCTCCATTCAAAGCATTATATGAATATGATGCATTAACTTTTGTTGATTTGATATTTTTAGATAGTAGGGTACCTGCTGCACATGATTTGGTGAATGAAAGTCAAGATATATCAAGATCATTGAAAGATAAATTGTAGCAAGCACATAAGCAACATAAGGTTTATGCAGATATGTAGCATACATAAAGGACATTTGAAGTGGGAGATATAGTGTACTTAAGATTGCACCCATATAAGCAATCTTCTATCAAGAAAAGTGGGAAGGAAAAGGTTAAGCCAAAATTTTATGGACCCTACAGGATCTCCAAGAAAGTAGGTGGAGTAGCATATGAATTGGAACTTCTCGAAGGTTGCAAAATTCATAATGTTTTTCATGTTTCTTGTTTGAAGAAAGCAGTTGGTTTGCATGTAGTTTCTTCCATTGATTTACCACCATTAGATGATGAAGGAAGACTAATTTTGATTCTTGAAGCTGTTCTTGATACCAGGGTTAAGAAATTGAGGAAAATAAGTATAACAAAATATCTTATCCGTTGGATGTCTTGTTGAGGATGCTTCATGGGAAGATCCTGAATTTTAGAGCATCCAAATTTGAATTGCTTGAGGACAAGCAATTTTGGGAAGGGCGGACTTGTAATGTCCACTTTCTAATAAAATAAATTTGGTGGATTTCTTAGTCCATTCCTATTTTCCCATGGACTAATATTAAAAATAGGAAAATATTTAATTTAATATTTTAATTATTTTCTCGTAAATTACGAAAATTATATTTTATCGGGACAATTAAATATTAAAAAATAGGAATTTATTGCACAAGTGGGGGCGTGGATTTTGTGAGGGGTCTTTTGTAACTGCCAGATGCTAATTTTGGATGTTTATGAAAATTATGGTAGGAATCTATGATAGGATCAATGACAGATTGTACATGCAGTTGCTTGTTGTTAGTGGCAGTTTATTTTTGGCATGCAAGGTGGAGTGGGAATTTCAAAATGCGTTTTAATTAATATTTTTCACCAAATGGGGTGTGGGAATTTAGACGCCATTTTGACCTTGGTGACTATAAATATTTTAGTATTTGCATGTTGGAGGGTCTTTTGTCATTTTAACTTCTTACTTTTACTATATGTACACTTGTGCTATGCAATCTTCTCTAGTGTGGACGAAAACCCAAGGGAGATTGTGACTTGTGGATGAAAACCCATTGGTTTCTAGGATAAAAGGACAAAAACCCTTTGGTTCTTGAGGGCATTCTTATCTAGGGAGTGAATTGGAGCTCCAGAGTTGGTAGTTTCAACTAGTTTTTAGTACAGTGTGTGTTTTGCAAGTATTGGTTGTAGTATTGAGTTTTTGTGTGTTGTGTTAGTTTACAGATTTGTGATTAAACTATATTTTCTCACACCCACATATATGATGACAAATGTACTAACAGTTGAGTTCATTCGCAATTGTATTTGCAATGACTGCATTTTTTGACAAGGAGCGTCTACCTTTGAAAGATCTAAAATGAATGAATAAGGGGTATGCTTTTAACTAGAAAGCAGAAAGGTGGCGCTTTTAACCAGAAAATAATAAAGGCATTCAACCCAAAGAATAATTAAAGAAAAGAGAAGCACAAAGATTCCTTTCAGGAACATTCACAACTTTAATATTTGCAGTAACCTAATCACCACTGGAATTCTTAATCCAACTTCACAGTGGAGCAAACCTTTTCATGTGACCAGGGGCTTTCCAAACTTAACTGTTAAACATTTATCTTAACTTCCCACCTCTGACTGCCCATGTGACATGCCTGCCACTAGCCGCCAATAGTTAACATTAATTGCCAGAATTAGACCCCCCCTTTATTTGCCCAAAACTAGGTTTTTTTTCATTTTCTCATAACTTCGGCAAATCATATTAGATTTTTACAAAATTATAGGCGTTGGAAAGCTAATTCATCCAACTCCATAGTGGTGCAAGCCTTTTCATCATATCTGATCAAAATAATTAGGTATAATCATTTGAAATTATTGTTTGCTTGCAAACTTTAATCACTCATATCTTTTGCATATCAAATCAAAATCCAATGATTTTTTTTGAAATTGTATAAAAAATCATAGGGAATACAGTGGTATCATCTAATTTGTGGTATCTTATCATCTATTTCTATTTTTTTAGATTTATCATTTTAATCCAACGCACTTGTTTGTAGATTTTTCGCTTGTCAAAGGTCAAATCTCTCAAATTACTAATAGGTTTTCTACAGGTTCACTTGTAAAAGGCTTATCATTAAACCAACATGTGTTTTCTTTTTTTGGTGATCTTGGTTGTGTCTTAAGGTTTGTGTATGCTCCTCCCTCACATTGAAAAATGATCTTGGGAATCAAAAGCACCCTTTAGACACATTCACTTTCGTAACACACATTGATTTCTAAGGGAGAATTAATCTTGTTTGTGTGGATCAAGTGTGTGTGTATGATCTCCCCTGACACTGCAAGGCGATCTTGGGGATCAAAAACACCTCTTGGCTCACTTTGTCACCCAAGGTGTGTTAGTGTGTGTATTCTCTCTCCTTGTGCTTAGTGTGATCTTGGAGATAAAAAACTCATTACATCTACCTTTCCCTTTAGGAGGCCTTCTTGGGGATTTCATCACCCCAAGGGATGACCTCAACCACATGTTCCAACGTGTTATATCAAAGGGGGAGAGTGAAAGATGTAACTCAGTCTAGTCATCGTTATGTCTCGCGCAACCTTGGGGCCCCTAGTGATTTAGGACACAAGGTGAAGGGATTGTACGCACCTTTGCTCCCATCCCACGCTTGTAGATGGACCAGTGTTCATAGACTTGAGCCCCTCATACCTTGCGTATATCAGTGACATCCTTAGAGATCCTGTGTAATCCTAGCTTAAGACCTTTTGGCTATTATTCCTTGTGGTGCATCACTGCCGGGGAGGAGAAATGCTCACATGTACTTTCATGGGTTGAGATAGAGATAACTTTGGTGAAACCTTAGTCACTCCAAGGTAAGGGATTTCTCATGTACGCGGCTATCCCTACCTATCCATCACATGGTAAATCGTATTAATGGATTAATTTCCATTGTGAGTCCACAATGATAAACACTCCCACTTGATTAAATTAGGTTTATTCATGTGTTTGGTGTGTGTGTTCATTTGTTGAAACCTGTGCACTTCTCTAATCCAAAATCTGAATCATTTGCAAAATTGTGCATGTAATGTGAAATCTATTGTTTGCAAAATTGCCTAAGGTCAAGCTTCGAGCCATGCCTAATCACCTTCTAATAATTCAGTTTTGTCCAAATTCAATCCAATCCAACTTCGTCCTAATCCCTCTAATCCAATCCACCTCATCCCCAATCATCCTAATCACCTCATCCTAATCACCCTATCCACATCATTCTAATCAATCCCCAATCCATCCCTAAGCCATCATCTAGGACTCTAATCCTAATCAAGTTATCAAATCCAATCAAGGTCCTAATCCTTGTCCTAATCATCCTCATCCATTATCATCCATAATCCACTATCCTAATCCAATTTCATCATTCATCCTTATCCTAATCATCATCCATCAATTGTCATCTATAATCCACATCATAATCCACTATCCTAATCTAATCTCATCATTCATCCTTATCTTAATCCAACTCCATTCCTTATCCATCCTAATCCACTCTTATCATTCATCCTTATCCTAATCCAATCCCATCCATTATCATCTTTGATTCACATCATAATCCAATTATTGAGCTTAAGCCAATCCTTCATCATCATCTTAATCCAATCCCTTTATCCACCTAATCCCATTTCAACCAAATCCTAATTTAATCCATTTATCTCTCATCCAAAGTCAATCAGCAATTATCCATCTATCCATTTTAATCAAGTATTCAATCCTCAATGGACTTAATAAAAAATCATCCTTTGAAAATCAAAATTTGGTTAAGGACTTAACCTCCTTCATACCCCATCAAATTTCATCCAAAAACTAATCATTATTCCTCCAAATTATCATCAAAAGACTTCACCCAAGGATCCCAGCCCTAATCTACTATTATCCATTTCAAATCCAGTAAAAAATCAAGACCTTAAGTCGATCTCATTATCTTTAATCCAAACTTGCTTAAGAACGTAAGCCTATCTTAAGTATAGTTATCAAATCCAATCAATTCCTACTTAAGAACTTTGTCTATATTATGTAGAAATCAAATCCAATCAACTCTTGCATAAGAACTTTATCTATCTTAAGTATAAAGAATCATACCTTATTCATCAAATCAAATCATTTTAAGGTCTTGACATTTGATCCCCAATCATCCATAATACTATATCATCCCATACCCCCCACATCCTAGATCTTAAACCAAGAACAACATGGATCCTTATGCAAAAATAGAAGAACTTAAGTGTATGTATGAGGGATTAGATCCTCTCACTAAGGCAAAATTTAGAGATCTCATTGTTCATAAGCCTATATCACATATTCTTGAATCATTGGAGACACTCAAGATTATTCTTATGACCCTATCACATCAACATCACCATCCCATATGTTTTCCCCATCAAACTCATACCAACCTTCATCCTCTTATGTGACCATGTCATCATATCAATCCAACCTATCAATTCCTCAAAGTTATCCAACCTCCACCTATTCATATACCTCACCAATCCCTCCACCACAATATCCCTCCAACCCTATTAATCTTCATCCATTAGTCCACATACCTTCCAATCCATTAATCCGTTCAATCCCTCCATGAGAATATCTCTCCAACCCTCCTAATCCTAATCCATTAGTCCACATACCTTCCAATCCATCAATCCCTTCAATCCCTCCATCACAATATCCCTTCAACCCTCCTAATCATAATCCATTAGCCTACATACCTTCCAATCCATCAATCCCTTCAATCCCTCCATCGCAATATTCCTCCAACCCTCCATTAAGGGAGCCCATATAAATGGATTTACAGAAATTGGTCATGCAAACTTCATTAAATTTCCTATGACAAGACCATATGACAAAAGCCAACTAAAGTCCCCTTGGTTTAAAGATCATGAATATTGTGAAAATACCATCAGGCAAAAGGCCATAAAATGTCTAATTGCATAAGAATTAAGAAGTGCATCCAAGATCTCATTGATCATGGTGAGATTGTGATTGAGGATCCCCTTGCCAACTCCTCATATCAACCCAAATTATCCTTTTCAAATGGTATCCAAGGACTATTAGCAAGGAATCCAAAACCATCATGCAATCCAATGCCTATCCTTGAACCTGAAGATGGAAGAAAATGTTGAAGACAAAACAACATAAAGGAAACTAAAAGAAAACAAAGTTATACATTTAAAGCCTTCAAATCTCCTTCTCTCGTTGAGAAGGTGGAGGAGAGATGCACCCAAGTCACTCCTATCTTTACCCATGTAGAGAAAGTATTGGAATTGCTCTTATAAAACTCAACACAATATTGGATTTGGCTTAGCAAATTGATAAATTTTTTGGCATAATGAGGATCCATAAACTTAAGATGGGATGTTATTTGGACAACATAAGATTGCAATGGGATGAGATGAAAATGGCTTGGATTATGCTTGTATTTATAAGCATTCTGGAGGGATTTTCGGTCAAGGGTAGAAATTGAAAGTTGAGATTCAATGGTGGAGATGAAGAGATGAGATGGAGGGCTAGATCTTCATCAACAAAAATGGAGGGTTGTGATTAATTTGGAATTTTTAATTCACCTTGGGAAGGCTTTGCATTAATGAGGATTAAGACTTGAGAGTGAATAAAAAAATATTTTCCATGGGATAAGGTGGAATTAAAAATTAAGATTTATTGGTGAATGGGATGACATGTGACACATGTTTATTTGGCAAACACATGTGTGAGCTCTTTGCACTAAAAAGAGCTCTAACATGAAAGAGGAAAGATGAGGTGGAAGGGTCATGTGACCCCTTTGAATAAAAAATTGCTTTTTATTCAAAGAGTGTGGGGAGATGGGTTAATCAAGGTTTGGCCCATTTAATTAAGTGTTTAGATTAATCAATATCGCTGTAGAAAATTAGTGAGGGGGTTAATTAGTGGCTAAAATTAATTAAATAAGAATTTATTTAATTAATTTGGGTCTAGGGGCTAGCTAATTAAATAATTGGTATTTATTCAATTAGGCTAGGGAGATTAATTAAATAAACATGTTTTATTTAATTAATCTAGGTTTAGGAAATGAGGGAAATTAATCAAATAAATATTAGAGTATTTATTTAATTAATTGTGAATGATGTTTCTAAGGTTTAGTAATAAATTGATTGAATTAATTTATTACCAGGGATGAATTTGGGATGAATGGCTAGGGCTGCATGACTTAGGATAAATTAATTAAATAATTTTGATTTTATTTAATTAATTGGTGAAATGGATAATTAGTAGTGTAATCGATGCGGGAAAGTGGCTTGCGAGGTCAAGACATTTTCAGGTGTCTACAAAACCTATCAAAGAGCCTTCTAGTCCTATGAAGACACCGTCATGCAATCTAACACCTATCCTTGAGCCTATTAATGAGCCTTCAAGTACCATGCCTATCCCTCCATTACCATCATGCAGTCCAATGCCTATCAAGCCTATTGAAGAGCCTCTTACCATGATGTGAATGTCAATATCAATGTCAATATCTATCATGTAGCCATGTTGTCCATCCAAGAGCTATATCAAGAATCCAATCCAAAGCATGATCAACCTTGCACCCAATCAAGTCAAGATCAAACTATCCAAGCTCTTCAAGAACACATTATCGAAGCTACACAAGATTCAACTTATCAATGCACCACCATCCATGATCAAGAGATCAACAATCCTCCCATCCATGATCCCACAATCATCCATGATCAACAAACCCTTATCACTCTTATCCAACATCCAACTAGTCCTATACATAATCCAACAACTTCCCATGATGACACTTGGTCCCTAGGAAAACATAGACAATCAAACAAATAATTTGGATCATATCACACAACATCCTAATGAGCATAGTGTTAATCAATATCCAAGCATCCCAACTCATCCGTTTCCTGATCCCACACCATTTCCTCTTGATCCCATCCCAAATCCATCTCCCATTGTCCCTTTACCATCCCCCATCGATCCTTCACCATCCTTTATCAACCCTATACTAAATCCATCATCCTATCCCCTTAGACCCAACACCTTCATTTTTGGTGGTTCTCTTGTAGGAGAGGAACAACTTGTATAGGAGAGGAACAACTTGTATCCACCACCCATCTTCCCCTAGCTAATAATGGACTCACATGTTAGTTCCAAAATAACAAAGATCCCATTGTACATAACATTCTCCAAAACATGAAATATCAAGGCAAAGGCTCAGGCCTTCGTGAACAAGGAATATTGGAGCCCATCCATGTCAAAATCCATCCACAATCGCATGGCCTTGGCTATATATCTAAAGGAAAAGAATCCACACATGTTGGTACCACCCACACACCTCATAAGACATTTTCTTTCAAATCCCAAGCTAGGTGCCTCTCATCGCACCTCCAAATCATACACCACCATCCCTCCTCCATCTTATTTCATCCATCAATCAAAACATCCTCCCATCCCTAAATCCGCTCTTCCTCCACTCCTCCCAACTCCCAATATTCCCATCCTCAAATCCCCCTATCCCTTCATATTCTAATTATCGCTTTGTATGTGGATGATATGTTATTTTCAGTAACACTAAGGGTATGATCAGTGAGTTGAAAGATCAACTTTTAGGTGCATTTGACATGAGGGACCTAGGGGCAACCAGGTATATTCTTGGAATAGAGATCAAAAGGGATCGAGTAAACATAAAGCTTTGGTTATCCCATAGTAAGTATGTTGATACTATTTTGCACAAATTTATCATGCAGGATTGCAATCCAGTTAGAATTCCCTTACCAGTTGGTACTAAGTTTTCATTAGATATGTGTCCTAAGAATGAAGATGATTTAGATGATATGTCTGAGGTGCCATATGCTAGTGCTGCAGGAAGTTTGATGTATGCAATGGTTTGCACTAGACCAGATATTGCCCAAGTAGTGGGAGTTTTCAGCAGGTTTATGTCTAACCCTGGTAGATGGCATTGGAATTATGCAAAGAGGGTGTTAAGATATTTGCGTGGTACTTTTGATTACTATTTGTTTTATTCTAGTACTAATACTGTGGATAAGAGATTGGACATACAGGGTTTTGTTGATGTAGATTAGGCAGGTGACTTGGATAGTCGAAGGTCCACTAGTGGCTATGTGTTTACTTTGTTTGGAGGAGTTGTGAGTTGGATGAGTAAAAGGCAGTCCATCGTTGCTTTATCTATCACTGAAGTAGAGTATATGGCTGCTACTCATGTCTCTAAGGAGGTAGTTAGGTTACGAAGATTGTGTACATATATTGGTTTTGATTGCATGATTATTTAGATTGGTTGTGATAGCAAGAGTGTAATATGTTTGGCCAAGAGCCCCATGTATCATGCACGGACTACGCATGTGGATGTTCAATACAATTTTGTTCATGAAATGATTGCTAATGGTTATATTGAACTGGAGAAGGTTGACACTTAGGAAAATGTCGTAGATTCACTTACTAAACCTATTAGCACAAAAAAAGTTTACGTGGTGTGGGAAGGCCATGGGCCTTGTTCCTAGTACTTAGTTGTTTTATGCTTTCCTATGGATGTATTTACAATGTATGATGTCAAGTGGGAGAATGTTACGATTAAGGTGCCATCAACCTTGTAAATCCTATGTATTTAATTACTCCTAACATTGTTTGTAAATCATTCATAAGGGATGAAATATTCACCAAGTAGCGATCTTGTTTCAGCGGCACTTTGGATCCTTCTACCTGACTGTGGGCTTTCCCCCCACTACTATCATCGAGGGGTCCATGGGGTGGCGAAAAATTCCTAGTCCCCCTGACAGGGGTTCTGAGGCAATGCCCCCGAAGAGATTTTTTTAGAAAATTGCCTTAGTAGTCAATATGAACCGTTCATCATTAGGTTGCAGATCTGAGAGTAGAGGTTATGTTAGGGTTTTTCTCCTAGAAGGTAACACTCTTTTAAAGAGGGCATTGTATTATGGCTATGTATGAGTATTACAGGCACTGCTGGATTAAAGACCTAAGAGGAGATAGATAGTGTTGTATTGTAAACTCTGTTGAAGTTAATACAAACTGATGCATCTCTTCTTGTGTGAAATTTTTTCCTGAAAGGGTTTCTCCATGTAAACATTGTGTTATGTGTTTGATGTCTTGTTCCATTATTTGTTTGTGTTGATTTCATATAATTTCCATTTTGGTTCTGCACTAGCTTAATAGTTACAATTGTAATCAGATTTCCATTCTATAGTTGTTCACCTTCATTTCTAACACATCCCCCCATCTTATATCCCCTATCCTGCATATATCCCCATCACATCCCTATGGTCCATGCTTTTGCATAATCATTCATCCTTTATCCATCCATCACCTATTCATCCATCCTCCATCTACACCATCCATTCCATCTTCCCCCATCTACCAACATCCACACATGTAATACTACTTGATATGGTCCATGTGCGACAACTATCTAAAATGGGACACTATCACTTCACTATGGGAACAAATGCTTGAGTCCCCATCTTCCTCCAAATCCTTTCCTCCATCCTTCCCCCCATCCCATCCAAATAGCAAAAAAAGAAAATAAAAAAATAGTAAAGAGAAAAAAATTATCCAATGGTGAAAACCATTTCATGGTGCCTTGGATAAGTACCATGATGAAAACCCATTTATGGGCGTCATGTGTAGATCAATTATCTATGTACCTTACACTTGGGGGCAAGTTGTCTCATCTATCCCATCCTATCATTTCCATATATCCTATCATCCTTATCCATTACATCCGCATACCTATTCCATTTAACCAAACCATCCTTCCCTTCTACTTTTGACCTTGATAAGGACAGAGGCAAAATGTTGAAAAATGCTTTGGAAATTTCTTGATATACCCAATCTTGTTCAACCAATCCTATCACCCTATCGTTACCAACATTGTCACACAAAGTTTTGAGTATAATATCTAGAGTGGGGCATGTTATTCCTATAAAACATTGTCCTTGGAGATCACATCCTGAACCCCTCCTTCCATCCACCACACATCATTCATCCCATCCACTATTGTCAATCCTTTAATCCATCCATCCAATCCTCCTTTCTTGCCCTTTAGACTTGGTGTTCCTTTGTCATTGGTATCTATCAAAAAGGCTATCCAAATGCAATCCAATACGACCATCCTTAATCTAAGAAATAAAGCCAAGTGCAATCCATCCTTAATCCATTCCAATCTAGCCAAGTAATCTAAGCAAATAATCCAAAAGTTTCCATCAGTTTTGTTCCTAGCCTTGCTACAAACCTAATCAACTTAAATCATCATAATTATCATTATCATTGGGATATATCATTCCCAATCCTAGTGTTGTTCTATGACCAACAACACTATCCTTATCAAATCAATCAATTACCAATTTTTAGCTTGACAGGAGCAACAACCTCGTTTGTTTTTGAATCATTTGTGCATGCATTCTTTCTTGCTTGTGTGTGAACATATCATTTTACTTGCATTTGTATTAGTCCTTGTAGCATACAGTCATAATGACATCATGGTCTTCCATATCATGGTACCCAATGACATGTTTTCTTGTGAACTTTTTTCTTTTGAGTCAGTCCTTCATGCACAAGACACATCGTCACTCTGGTCTTTATATCTTGGTGCATAATGTCTAGTGCTATATCAAACTATATGGTTGCTCACCCAATTCAACATAATGTATCATTCATCCATTTCATCCATCTCTTATCTTTCCTCCATCTCCTTAACCAATCAGTTTCATCCATTTCGAGAGTATACCCGTGTTCTTCCAACTTGCCTATCCTCTCAAGGAGCATCTCATCTCTCCATCGTTCCTCCTCATCACTCATTCAAGTGGTTGGGGCATCCATTTATCCATATCCTATCTTCTTTGAAATGATGTTACTTTTCTTAGTTGCAACATCATCTCAACGAGGGGCAAAATGTAGACACTTGAAATTGACCACATCACTTTCGACACCTCCTAACCCCACTTTCAACACCTTTCGACATCATTCATCCTAACAGTCCCCTTTAGCATCCCCCCTTCCATTAGCCAATTAATTAAATAAATTATATTTATTTAGTTAATCAAGATTATCTCTCCCACCAAATTAATTAAATAAATTATATCTATTTATTTAATTACTTTTAATCCATTTTATCTATTTACCAAATTAATTAAATAAATATAATTTATTTAATTAATTTAATCCATTTTCCCTCTAGTCAAATTAATTAAATAAATCTTGTTTATTTAATTAATTTATCCTCCCACATCATCCTTCTCCAATAATTAATTAAATAATTTTATTATTTAATTAATTATTTTCCATATGTCCTCATCCTTATCCTCTTGCCGCAAATAATAAATGAGAGGCAAAAAAGTCAAACTAGCTTTACATCTCAACCATCCATTTCATATTACATCTCCAAATCTCAATCGATCACATAAGGATATGCCCTAGAAGCCTCCATCCTTGCCCTAATGTTGTTTCATCAAATCCTAGTTCCACTTATTGCACCTCTTAATCCTAGCCATCCATCTTATCATCTAAGTATCTATAAATCAAACATCAATCAAGTCATTTTCATATATCACACAAGAATGTAAAGTTATGTTGTTGGTGTGAGCAATCAACATATCATTATCACAAGCATATCTAGTGGAGCTAGGGTACACTCCATTGCCACTCTATCAGAGGAGAAAGGATGATTTGAGGCAAAATATTGTGTTTATTGCATTATCTTTGTGTATTTTCCTCTTATCATTTTCTTGTCTTTAGAAACATTTGGTTATTTAAATTAGGTATGTTAGCACTTGTGAAGATACAAACTATGCTCTATTTTCAACATAAAAATTGTGACCAAGTTAAACCAAGACTTATTTGATTTTCTCTTCTTGATTTATATGTTACGTTAATCTATATTTCTGGTAGGTACTTGATTTGTGTGTGTATTCATTCAAATAAAGAGTTGAATTGATATAGAACATTCCAGAAATACAAGTAATCAACATCATATAAATTAGTGATGTGACCTATAAGACATTGGTTCTAATTGCCTTTTTACTTTACATGAAATACCAATCAAAAGTGCAAGTTGGTTGTTACTACAATCTTTACTCTAATTATAAAGCTAAAATTATGACCTATTGTGAATTCATTGACACATAGCCATCAATGGATGGGCGATTTAGGGTTTTTAGAATGTTTAATGAACCTTAGACACAAGAATCCTACTATGGGGCCAACAATTTTGAATAGTTACAACAAATGCTCTAGCAAGTTCAAAAGAAAACTAGTTTATGGTTCTATATTGTATATTTATGTGTAGTCCCTAGGCAAACTCACACAGTTTCTTAGTACTCACTAGGTAGAACATTCATACTTAATGAATAGAATCCATTAATAGTATAGAATCCATCTCCATTAGAGCATTTTGTAACATGTTTTAGGTCATTTAAATTCTTAGAGCTGATTATGGTTCCATAATGTAGATTCCAACAAAAAGCCTAGTATAATTCACATGAGTTGTTTTGAGAGAATAAATTCATTATTGTTCTTCATAATGAAAAATATAGCAACCCCTGTGAATCCCTCCCAATGATGAAAATTTGTTTTTTGCTGCAAAAACTATACATAATTAAGACACTTCATTCATTATTAGATGTTAGAGCCATGACAACAAGAAAATAAACTACATGACAAAATCAAGCATTTCTTACTAATAAAGACCACTAACATTGTGATATCAACGCCTCATCTCAAAAGACCAACACAAGATGAAGATAAAAAATGTAGACATGGTTTATGAAGTTAAATCAATCACCTATTCCATATTGAAAGAACAAAAATTATAGCCTTTACCAAAAACCTAAAAGTCTTCTTCCATTTTTTCTCCACTTGCAACAAATTGAGTTCTTTGTGCTTACAATATTCTTGAGAAACACCAATAATGAAGGAATGTTTTGTATCATATTTTCATGTTTACTATATCGTATCGATTCACCTTTTGTCCTTGTTTAAGGAAATACAAAGGTGTTTTGATTATTAATATTACAGATATATAAAAGAGATGGTTAGCCAAAAACATGACTATAGTTGTTTTTGCCTACATAAGGCCTATACTATATCATCAAAGAACCCTAGATAATATGCTACAAGAGAAGATGGCAAAGGGAAATAATCAAAGAATGTAAAGTTATGCATGGAAAAAAATGTTTGCTTGCTAATGAAAATAAAAAATAAATAACGGAAATCAAGTAACAACGACGCTAGGATGGGATTTATTGCTGTTTGCACACAATGCCCAAACATATAAACAAATTTCAAAGTGATAGGTATCGATTCCTTAATTTTCTTTCATAACAATCTACAAAGACTTTAAAACTCTAAGAATGAAAAAAAGCATATATAATTTCTTTCCTCGCTAAAAACAAAAGCCCATAATGCAACGAGGTAATAAAATATAGAAACATGCATCTAAATCATGGCTATTAAAAATAACATATGAAAAAAATTTAAACTCTTACATAGAATGCTCATACGTTATATCTGGTCCATCCAACAGATCCAACCACGCAGAATATGTCGATTGCTTCATATTATTAATGAATATATGACCGCCAGATTTTATAAAGCACAACAAACTGAGACACGTACACTAAATGAACCCTAGGAAACAAGTAGGTGTATCCACACTTGTCCTACAACAAACCCTCAAGCATCTACACTTTCCCTCCAACAAACCCTCAAAACCACAAGCATACCACGTTCACAACCATGCATAACATTAGGAATGAGCTAATTTTTTCCTTCACCAAATTTTTATTGGGTAGAATAATCTAGCCCCTCCTTGTAAATGAAAAAACCTTGCTCAACAATCAGAAAATACCAAAATGCTTGTGAAAACATAGAGATTTAAAAACATTACAAAGCAACAAAATATTTAGTTTGGCACAATTTTTGGGGAGAAATTAATAAGAGTTTTGTTGACTTGAAAATATTAGTCCCTATTTAATTAGAAATTTCTAGCTAATCTAAGTTTAGAACTTTGATTAAGTTTAAATAGAACAATTTGATAGCTCCTCAATTTCACACATTCCATTATCAATAATATTACTAAACTCAATTACTTTATTTACTTTATAATGTATATAAATTATCATAATTTAATAAATATACAATGCTTATTGAGTTTTCTAAAATTTTTTCTTTGAAGTCAACATAGAGTTTGCAATGTCTTTGGCAAATTTAAATTGAGGTGGAGCTTTATTACTTTGGTTAAATCACTTATCTTTACATTATATAAAATGTTTAGATTAATTGTTTAATCATTTAACCATGATGTATAGTTTCAAATGTACATAAATATCATTATTATATTATTTTTAAGTTTGGGTTAAATAAGAGTAGTACTAGGATGAGTGCCTCTTTGGAAGTTTCAAGGTTTTATCCTTCTGAGCATCACCTAGATGCAATGAAGCAATGAGTACTAAATGATTATTTATGGTTAGTATTCATGAGATATGGGTCAATAAAGATTCAATTTAAACTACACATTTAAATCTTGATAAATAATCATAAAATTTTAAAAAATTAAACATAATATCTATTTAATAAATTATAACACAAGATCAATTGATAAATAAACTAAAGCATATGTTTTTAACGATGTTTAGACACTTAAAGTTTTTGTGAATGGATTTCATTATAATTAGTAGACCAAAATCACTAATTGTAACTCATGATGTCCACTTTGTTTCTTTATAAAAAATTATCATAAACCCATTATGATCTAATTTTAAATTGAATTAGAAATCAAAACAAAGCCACTAGTCATATAGAAACTAATTATTGCATAATGGCTAGTCCTTGTTTTTGTTAGTGATAATTGTATATGAAATTATTAATTCAATGATGAAAATTTATTTGCATGAATCAATACATTAAGCGGTGGTTAACATGTTATGGCAATGGAATCAGTAGCTCGATAGATGAGGGCCTCCCCTTCCATTCCTAATGATGTTTTACTATTGGGCATCTTGCTTCTGATTGCCACCATCCTAGTCACAAGGGTTCAAATACGTGGTGGTGGAATGCCTTCCTCGGTCACTTGACAGTTGATGACTTAGATGGTTTTGAATCAAATGGTTTTAAATCTCAAGATGTTAATCTTTCTTCCCTTGCTTCCTCAGTAGAAGCCTTGATGTGGCCATGGAGACATCTCCTGTGATGGCTCTCCATGGTGTTGGTGCATCTTAGGTGAGTTCTATGCTTCAGGTATCGACAACTCGAGTTGTAGGTCCCACACCTCCTAAGGTTGTTGGTGTGGAAGATTTAGTTCCATCCACTACAATGTCTCCTTTGCACCTAGTTTCTTCGGTGAGGGATTCTTCTCCCCATACATTGCCCCCAGAGGGGACTGCAATGGTAGTTCCCCCCTCTTCCTCCTTGGTATGAGGACCAGGAGAACTATGCTTCTTGGACTATTATCCAAAGGTGGAAGAGAGATTTTACCAAGGTTGTTCCTCTATCACGCACTTAGAATAGGACTTTGGTGATGACTTGGAGAGGTCTTGTCATAGTGTAGGATCTTACTTTTGGTGTTGTTTTGTTCTTAGCATCTAGGCTACAACTATGCCATTTTTTGTCTTTAAGCTATTCCATTCCTCATGGAACTCGTATTGCTCACCTTTGGCCGCTCTATTGCAAAAGGGTTTGGTCCATTCCAAAAACCCATTTTTATGAATATCAAAAACATGTTATGGCATTAATGTAATTGATATAAAGACAAGATTAACAACTTAAAAAATTACAAACAAATATGGTTCTAGTGCAAAATCATGATAATTATGTGCTATTATCGATCGAGGAGTGGCAATGCTACAATGAATGGAAGGATCATGAGAATAATTTAGAACTTTGACTAGGATAAATTTGAAACAACTTCTTGATACTTGTATGATTAAAATAGTTAATAAATAGTCAATTGTCCCTTCCTCAAGTAAGAAATCAAGGGCACAAATACTATAGCACACAAATACTATATATAACTAGTTGGATTAGAGCCCCAAATGAACAAAAATGTTCACCCAATTATAAACTTAACTTGTATACAATATTTTCTTTCTTCACATGAAAATACTTGTTTAGTTGAATTTGATATTTGTTAAATTTAGAAATAAATTGAAGCTACCTAAAACCTAGTGCAAGAAATAGAACAAATAAAACTATTCTAGCAAATGATATGGAATCAAAATAGCATAATAGAGTTAGTTTTCACAAGAAATATGCAAATACTTAAGAAGAAAAGTAGCATTACAAGAGCTCACAAAAGCATGAGTGAATAACAAGATAAAGAAGTGGATACATATAGGTGGGAGATAAATTTATGAAAGATGCCATCTACCGTTGTTATGACCCACTCACTACAACTAAGCAAGCTAAATTAAATGTGTTGGAAAATACATAATATCCAACTAAGGAAAATAAAAAATCTACTTGATCACCCCCTAATTTGGACAAATGAAGTTTGATGAGGTGCCCTTGTACAAATAGATCCCCCCAAAAGAAAAAGCCCCCCACACAAAAGAAGAGAGATAGAAGCCCCCCAAATAGAGAGAAAAGACCACACAAAGTAGAGAGAGAAAGGAAGGTCTAAGAAGCCCCTGAACAAGTAGCCTCCCACACCTCCAACAAAGCTCATAAATGAATAAACTTTCTTTCTATGAAGGGTTTGGTGAAATTGTTGGCAATTTTCTTGGAAGTTAGGCAATCTAGGAGATTAATGACCTATTCATGGATAAGATTCCAAATGTAATGCATGTGAACGTATATGTGCTTGGCCTGTTCATGGTGGAATGGGTTCCATGAAATGTATATGGCACTTTGGTTGTCACAAAATATGATAGTGGTCATCTGAATTAGATACCAAACTTAGTGAGAATATGTTGAAGCCAATGGCTTTAGTGGCAATATTAACAACCTCACAATATTTATCCTCAACAGAAGATAGAGCAATAGATGACTACTTTCTTGACCAACAAATAAAACTTGAATCAAGTGATAAGTTGTAGCCTGATGTGGGCTTGCGATATTGAAAATTGCCTACCCAATATGAATTTGTATACCCCACCAAGTCAATATCAATGCTTGCTGTGTAGTGAATCCCAAAATTGTGAGTATCCTGAATGTAATGGAGAATCCACTTGACTGCCTTTTAGTGTAACTCATGGGGCTTTTGCATAAACTGAGAGACCATGCCCATAGCATATGAAATATTAGGCCTTGTATGAATTAGATAAATGAGGCTCCTAACAAGTTGTCAATATAAGGTACCATCAGCCAAAGGTGAAGAGCATTGAGCCTCAAGTTCAATTCTAGAAAGAAAGGAGTTAGAGAAAATCAAGAGCATTCTTGGACTGTGCATTGGTACTCCCAGAAGTAGATCAAGACATCTCAATCCCAATAAAATAATGTAACAAGCCCAAGTTAGTCATCGAAAACTTGTCATGAAGGGAAGTTTTCACTATCAAAATGTATGAACTCCTTGTGATCAATAGCTCATCAACATATAGAACCAGAATGAGGAGAGAATAATGTTTTCTCATTGACATTCAGATTTGAATGGCAATGAGAAAACCCAATTGTGAGAAGGAAGGAATCCATATTATCATACCAAGATTGAGGGGCTTGTATCAAGCCATAAATAGATTTCCTAAGTCTACAAACCAAGGAAGACTGCTATAAAAAACCTTGTGGTTACTCCATGTATATCTCCTCGTTAAGGTGTCTATGAAGAAATGTACTCTTCACATCCATCTAGTGAACCTCTTAGGAATGTGCTACAACCATAGCAATCATGAGTCAGATAGAGTTAATCTTTGCAATGGGTGCAAAGATATTAGAGTAATCAATATCATGAACCTAGGAAAACCCCTTTGTAACTGATCATGTCTTGAACTTATCCACTGACGCATCTACTACAAATTTTGTTTGACAAATCCCCTTGCATTGAACAAGTTTCCTTCCCTTAGGAAGGGGGATAATATCCCAATTATGGTTCCTACCCAAGGAATTGTACCCCTCCTACATGGTTGCATCCCATTCAGGAATGCCAAATGCTTCTTGAAAAGATTGTGGATTAGAGGCAAAAGAAATGTAAATATGTGGAAGTCCTTGAAACTATGAACATATTCACCTAGTGTCTAATGGATCCCCAACCCAATAATTTGTAACATCTAGTGTCTATTAAGCCTAAAGTGGACCTGAAGTCAGAGAATTTGGAGGAAAGTTCTCAACCTCTAAATGATGACTAGGAGAGGAAAGTGAATCCCCAACATACAAAGAGGATGAAGAAGAGTACTCATCATCAAGAACCTACTTAGGTGGATTTGAATCCCTAGAAGTACTGCCAACAAGCTCAACTCACTCCAATGCGAATTTAGAAGGATGATAAGTGTCAAGAGTGGAACTTGAATAGACCTCCTCAAAGTGAACACTCCTCTCAATGAACAACTCAACTGTGGTGGGGTGGAGTTAATGACCTTTAAAACCATCTAGATAACCTACAAATATTCAAGGCCTTACATTTCTCTATAGGAATGTGGGACCATGCGGGAGAACCAAAAACATTGAAGTGCTTAACTATTGGTTTTTGACTACTCCAAGCTTCAAAAGGGGTGACTCCCTTCAAGGCTTGATGAGGAACATAATTTTAGATATAACAAGCACAGTTAATGGCCTCCACCCAATATTGATGTGCAAGAGATTTGGAGATCATGCAATTTGTCATTTCCCTTAAAGACCCGTTTTTGTGTTCTACCACACTATTCTATTAAGGATTGTATGGTATTGTGAACTAGAAATCAATCCCCTCTAAAGTGAAACACTACTCAAAATGATGGTTGAGATACCCACCACAAATTTTCGTGCACAAAAGCATGATGGATTTCCCTAACTATTTATTTCCAAAAGATTTGAAGTCCTGAAATAACTCAAAGGCGTCAGACTTCTACTAGAGAAAGTACACCCAAGTATACCTAGAAAATTCATTGATGAATGTCAAAACACATCTAGCCTTATTGAAGGAAGGATGTGGAAATGGACCAACCAAATCACTGCGAACTTGCCTATGACAATAAGAACATTGCACATTCTTCTTTTCTTGAACTAACTTGTTTGTACCTATATTACCTGTAACATGATTTGTATTTTCTTTTCCTCTATATCCAAGACCTTCATATTTTGGCCTCACTATAGGTTCAATAGGCTTTCTCATTCATTGTCCAAACTTTTCGAAACCTTTTCTTGTTGAAATGTGCAATACAATTGAGAGGGGGGGTGAATCAGTTGTAACCAAAATTTTAAAACCATCAACACATCAACTTCTTAATTACTGTTATTGTAATTTAACTATGAAGGCATGAAATCAGAACTTAAACACATTCACACATTCAACACATGAGACACTTGATTTTTACATAGAAAACCCTATAAAGGAAAAACCACAGTGAGTGTTAGCTCACAATATAAAAGATATATCAAAATTTACAATAAGGCTCACTGCCCAGAATGCTCACTACAAAAGAAGTGACTCACTGCCAATGGGGTGGCTCATTGCCTGTGGGTGGATCACTTCAAGAATTGGTGAATTGAGATATTAGCATCTACTCCATGCCAAGATTCAGTTCTATTGAAGCACAGTAAAATTCCTTTGATCTGCTCTACTTCTTCACTTCAGACTTATCTTCTTATTTTCACATATCCATACATTTTTCATGACTTCATTACAAGTATTTATACAATTCATCAACCTTGGAATGATCATCAAGGTCAGCATTACAATCATCAACCTTTGGAACAATTTCCAAGGTCGGCATACATACATATTTAGCTAATATTCAAATTAGGTATGGTCTTAATCTGATTGAGGGAGAAGAGAAATGAATGCGGACCACACCAAGCCTTAGCTGGGACTTAAATGCAATTTTCCACGCAACCACATGCTTTACAAACTTTGAAGCACAACCGCAAGTAGTGAGAACAACCAGGTTGGCCAAGACTGGAGTTGACACTAAGACTTTTAGGAACATGCTTCATGCACGATCCAGATTATACTTTGAAGACCAATCAAAAGATAGGAACATGATCTAGAGACTCCCACAAGCACGTTACAATCACCAAGAACATCCACACAACTTCTAAACACTTTATCCATAAGATTCTTCAAACCGGAGCACTTGAACATTACTCTCGGCCACTGCCATAAAGGAAAGATCACTTGCGGAGAACCAAATCAAAAACCTTTAGAACTGAAGACACATAACATCATCACAAACTTAATTTTAGAACCGCAGATTGTGAAACTTAAATGTGGAGAAATGCGGAGCATAATACATTCTCCCTGTCACCATTAAATACACAAAAAAATAGTTTTTACTCTAGTGAACAAAACTCACTCAAATCTTCACATCATAGGCTCAAACTTGAAACATAGCATCTACATACATCCCTTAACATTACTTCCAATCTGTAGGAAAAGATATTCAATCTACAGGGTATGCGGAGCAAAACACTGCACTACTCTGGTAGATAAAGCAATTCTGCACTTTGTACTAATTCCTCAAATACTTGTTCAGACTTATTCAAATGACTTTATTAGGTGTTGATGTCAATGACAACACTTATTGCTCATACTTGCAACATTTCCTTCATATCCTATCTTTTTCATCATCTTAAAACCAACATTCTATGGAGAATTTCTTGTATCGATATCATCACAACTAGCAAATTTTGTAGATTCAATTTCTTTATTATCTTCAACCTTGCATTATTTTTCTAAACAAGCTTCAACTTTTTCACATAAATGATTTGTATCACATGAAACATCACAAGGTAATGGTATAGACTTTAGACATTAATTTTCCTTGATATATGCAACAAGTAATTGATCTAATTGACTATTTTGTTCTTTCAACTTTGATATTTCATCTTTCTATAAATTGTTTTCTTCTACCAACCTCTTCAACTTCTCTTCCAAATCTTCATTCTTCTTTTTAATCTTGTCAAACAACTTCAACTCTTCTTCTAGCTCTTCATTTCTATCTTGAACTTTCTCCAATTATTTTTATAGATTATGATTTTCACATAAATTTTCATATTTTTCCTTTCCTAACTCCTTTATCCTTTCCATAAATTCTTTATTAATATTTTTAACATTCATCAATTCTTCATTAAATTTTATCAATTCTTCTTCCAAAAAATCCTTTTCACCCCATAAACTTTTATTTTCTTTCTTAACTCTTTTACCAACTTTTCCCATTTGAAAAGATAACTTAAGTTACATGGTGTTGCTGCACTTCACTACAATTGTTTGATGGCCTCACTCGCCTTCCTCCTTCTACAATGTCTTTAGACTTTTCAAAATCTTGTTATCTGCCTTCTGGCTACAATCTCTATGATCTATATTGTCTTTAGAAAAAATCAACTCCTTTGGTGATCAAAACCTCAAGTCAAACTTCTACTACGATAGGTTCTTCAAATGATTAAAATCTTGTAAATTTGCTTCTATGGCTAATAACCAAACTTATGCCTTTCAGTGACTTCCACGATTTCCTTCTCCTTGGCAGTTTTTACTTCCTATGATAAATTTTTGTAGCTTCCTTAGATCTCAAATTCATTCTTAGTAACTAAATTCCTTGCTTCAGCAACTCCTTCCTTTTGTTTACAAACCCTTGATTTTCACAGCTTCCTATAGATTTATTTTAACCTCTGCGATTCAATACGGGTGTATTCCTTTTAACTGTGATGGTTGATAACTTCCTTCCTTTCCCTTTTGCATCCTTCTGCAGATCCTGACTAATACACTTAGCGATTTGTATCGAGGTAAATACTGCAACTTCTTCTATCCTCAGACAATCTTTCTTCTATTTATTTGATCTCCTTCCAATAGGCAATGATCACAACTATTTAACTTTTTATTGGACCTTTCTTTTATTTTTGTAATTCTTGCAGCTCTTCAAACAATTTTGATTTTGACAAGCAACTACATTTTTTTTTAATATTCTGTAACTATGATTTTAGCTTTTAAACCCTACCAAATTGACATTTTTTTCTTTATTGAATGGAGCTTTTGCCTTATTATCTTTTGGCATCGACTAAATAAATCAAGCAATCAAAAACAAACTTCAACAAACCTTTTACCTTATGATGGACCTCCAACAATCTCCTTTTAATTATATTTAAACCCTACAAACCTTTTGTCTTCAGACAAGCATTTTAGTTACTTCTTTGAACTGGTGGCTCACATCCTATGGAGGTAGCTTCAGTGCTTTAGCTTTTTTATTCTTTTTAGTAGTTTATATTTAATGATCTACTATTTGGCAGCTTCTACAAAGTGATTCAAATCTTCCTCCTTTAATTCACCCTCCTTTCTTCAATCTTCAATTTGATTTTATCCTTGACTTCAATAAATGCAGCGATCTAACTTTTTGTCTCCTTTCTAGCTATCAGGCTTAGCCGATTTTCCTTTGGCATCTTAAATTTTGGATGATTTTAGAAATTTCTTTAAAGATCCCACAACAACAACTTGTATACCATTATTTAGACGATGGCTTTAAAAACTGCAATTCCTTCCACAACTTTTTATGTCTTCAATGACAAATTCTACTTTCCTTTCTATCAGATGGCAACCTTTGAATCACACCTCATAAGATGCAACTTTCTTGTATGTTGTGGCTTCACAATAAGACCTCCACAATTTCCTAGGGTCTCTGTTTGGATGATCTTCTGCTGGGATCTCCTTTCACATCGACTTTCAAACCTGGTTTGATCACCACCTCCTTTTTATTATCTGTAAACCCTTGCTTCATGCAAATATTATTACCTTTGATCCCATGATCTGACCTGCTCTGATACCACTTGTTGGTGGTGAGATTAATAATCTTACACAAGACACAAAATACTAAAACATAGAATACACAAACAAATTTACTCAAATAACCATAGTGCTACAACACTTCAACTTTCATTGATAACATGATTTGAACACACTTACACCCTTGATTATCATTGTCACATCATGCCTCTTTTATAGAGGTCTTACTATATGATGACTTTGCCTTTCTAGACTCTTCCAATCATTATCTTTTCTTATCTAAAAACCTCATCCTCTAGAACCTTTCTCATCATTGCTTCTTTCTAGAAGCCTCCTTGACTTATCTAGACTCATTTAGAAACTTGCTAGTTTCTTTCTAGACTTATAATTTTACCTTTTTTTGCCTTTTTGTCTTTTCTCATTTAATTAATTATTTTTCATTAATATTGGTGGGAGAAAATAATCACCAACACTCTTGAGGGGGCATCCCATCCCTCCATCATTCCTCCTCACCACTCCTTCAAGTGGCCGGGGCATCCTTGTCCAATTATCCATATCCTATCTTCTTTGAAATGATGTTACTCCTCTTAGTCACAACATCATCTCAAAGAGGGACAAAATGTAGACATCCAAAAATGACTATGTCCTTACAACAATATTAACATCATCTATACACATTTATCCTAGAACCCCTCCATGTCCCCTTCTGATTAATTAAATAAATTATATTTATTTAATTATTTAGATTTATCCCATTCTCCAAATTAATTAAATAAATTACCTTTATTTATTTAATTAAATTCATTTCCTCCATCACCCAAATTAATTAAATAAATCATATTAATTTAATTGATTTAATCCATTTTCCCTTTAGCCAAATTAATTAAATAAATCTTATTTATTTAATTAATTTATCCTCACACATCATTCTTCTCCAATAATTAATTAAATAATTTTGTTATTTGATTAATTTCCACTTGTCCTCATCCTCATCCTCCTACCACAAATAATAAATGAGAGTCACAAAGTCAAACTAACTTTTCATCTCCACCACTCATTTCATACTACATCTCTCAATCTTAGCCATTCACATAAGGATGCCCTATAAGCTTCTATCTTTCACCTCTTAATATCCACCACCCATTTCATATTGCACCTCTTAATCTTATCCATTTATTTCCATCTCTTAATCCTAACCATCCATTGCACCTCTTAATCCTAGCCATCCATCCCATCATCCAAGAATCTATAAATCAAACATCAACCTAGCAATTTTCAAGTCTCATGGTCATGCAAAGTTATGCTGTCAAAGTGAGCAACCAACATATCAAAAGTCTTTATCAAATATCATTGGAGCACATCCACCATTGTCATGGTGCAACAAGGGCTATTGTGGTAACATTGTTGTTATTTCCTTTGATTTCATAGTCCTTTGCTCTTGAGGTGACGTAGGTATGGAATAGGTGATTTCATTGTGTATTGTTTCCATTTTTATATTCCATATTTCTGCATACACAACCTTTGTTCGAAGGCCATGTTGGCTGGATCTTTGAACAAAGGTACCTTTGTTCGAATAAATATATTTGAACAGATGTGTTTTCCAATGTTCACACCCATTCTACATAAAAAATCTAATGTCCAAGTTTGGGAATCACTATTATGTGTTCACCCATACCCTTGAATAACCCTCTAAAAAACAAGAAAAAAATTGCTAAAATGAGAGATATGTGCTTCCCAAAATGACCTCCAAAATTGAAATTTTTTTGCCTTATTTCTTGCCTTCACGGTGCCAAGATCATGCTTTGATACCACTTGTAATGAAATGACTTACAGAATAGAGGAGTATAATAAAAAATATGATAATACTTGATATTAGTAAGCCACTTTGAGGGGAAACCTCCAAATGTCTCCAATGAACAACATAATTCGTAATATGATGATCAATAACACTCACTACCTCCTATATATACCCTACTTATGCCTTGGATATCTCCCAGGCTGACTTAGATACCAAAATATAACATCTAGGCCAACCTAATTGACTAGATAAGAATATAATAATTATCATATAATTTAATTTAGAGTTAAGGTAGCCACAAGCTGACTACTCATAAGACTATACACACTATAAGATTAAGGGTGTAGGAGTAAATTATAAAAAAGAAGTAAAAATTAAAAAAAATCATATTTATAAAATATTGTTTTCCATATATATGAGAGAAAATTTTAAATTTTCTTCACCTCCTTGGCAAAAATACTCATAAATTTTGGCCACAAGCTCAATATTTGTGTGGTTTCTTCCATGTGAATCCACGCTCCACCTTCTTCTTCTTCATGCACTTTTCTCTTTGTTATTATTTTATGTAATAACATTTTAAAGAGACATTTCTTCCAACATTCTTTCTCTTCCAACATTATTTCTAAATTTCAAAATGGTAAATTCTTTTTTTCACCTCTACTGGGGGTATTCACAATCTTTCCAACATTCAAAACTCAATTTTCTTTTTCCTGTTCCTACCTTTCCAAAAATCAAGTAACAATATGAGGGGCATACATCTCCCCTTAACACTTTTGCATGCTGACAACTTGCTTTTCCAAACAAAGCATAGACAGTGTGGTTAATTAGTGATTTGTGTTTGATTTTCCACTTTTCTTTGGATCACCTAGAAACAAAGCACGCTAGCCTGAGTGATTTGTTTTACTAATCATTTTCATGACTCCTAGAAACAAAGCAAGCTATCCCATGAAGTCATGCTGCTAGGATCAATATCTATTCTATTCATTTCATTGAGATTCCTTTCTCTTCATGACATTGGTTGATTCTCTTTGATCCCCTTTCTCTTCATGTCATTCTTTTCACTGGATTAGATTTCTTCTATTATCACTAATTTTATTTTGGACTAACATATTTCTCTTGTAGGATTAGATTATTTTCTAACATTGTGATCTTGTAGAGTTGTGGTTCCTAATATGGCAGTTTTGTAGGTTCTTGGTTTGGGGGCAAAGTTCCCCTACTCGAAGAATTTTTCTTGTGTCCTCTACAATATCCTTTTGGAGTATCCCTTTTTATGGTGCATTCATTTCTATACTTTAGCGTATCTTATCACTTAGTGTCATCATACCTCTAAAGTGGGGGCAAAATGTAACATAGGAAATTGCATACCCTAGCAATTTAATGTTATGTTTTGGGATTACTTTGGTGTTCTTTCCCTTAGCATGTTTCAGGGATCAATTTAATCTTATCTTGGGCCTTTTTCCTCACTAGATTTTTAAATTTATTTATCACATTCTAATTATTCTTGCCGACCTAAGACATGTGCTAAATTTGAAGTTTAATTTCTTCATGAAGCCAACATGATGCACATATATCCATTGTTACACATATGGTTCCTAAGGTTTTCATTGATGTCAACACTATCATGGTGGTGTTATGGTGTTCATGGTTGGATGTCATGCCCTATCCAACAAACAAGACATAGTTCATGGTTGGATGTCATGTGCAGAGAAGGTATAGTTCATGGCTGGATATCATGCCCTATCCAACAGAGAAGATACAGTTCATGGTTGGATGTCATGCCTTGATTAGTGAAGAGTTGAGTATGAAGTAATTTTAATATGGGAATTAAAAGCACTAAGAAGATCAGATGTGTTGCTGATGTTAAAAGATGTTATTGATGGCCTGAAGCATGTATGTTCCAAGTTTCATGATGATTGGATTACCGGAAGAGTGTTTTGCTATTGACAGTCTGAAGATAGTATTGTTTATATGAAGACATTCTGTGTAGGGCAATGGAGTTCTCCACATTCATCCACATTTGCAGATATGGATATGCGGTTCTGGTAATGTGTTTAGGGTTTAGTGAAGGTGATAATTCAAAAGGTTTAGATCATTTGTCCTTCCGTTGTGAAATTTATGCATGCTAGAGTACCCACGTGTTTTGACAGAGTGAACTGGTGTTGAAGGCATGTTGGAATGCTCCACATTCCTGCGGAAGTGAATGGTTGCCTTTGTAGTTTTGTGGACATGTTTATGGAAGTGTATTACATGCTTCCTTGCAGTTTCAAGGTTCTTGGTGGTCTACAATCTCAGTTTCTTAGTGACAGTATGTTGCAGTGTGTTCTAGATGATATGTTGTTCCTAGAGTTCATGGTTGAAGATGTGCAACACAAATCTTTAATGCGTGGAGGTAAATGAGTGTTTGGAGATGTTGTATGAGCCCTGTAGACTCATCTGGAAAAGTTTCATGAAGATCTTTCTTGTTTCCAGTATCACACAAGGTTTTCAAGTTGTTGTGGCTGTTATGCTTCAAGTTTCATTTGTCTTTGCTTAAGGCTATCCTATTTTCAAATGAACGGAGTGTGCAGATGTAATTCCTTGATGTTTGATGCTGTGAAGGATGTTTTAGACCTAATTAAGAAAGTGTTGATGTCAGCAATGTATGAATCTTCTGCTAGTGTAGCGTGTAGTCTTGTTTAGGACTTGTCCTCTACACGTTTCATGTTGTGTGTTGTTTGGCTGACTTGTAAATGTATTTTTCATGTGGTCTCTGGCCGAAAAGAAATGTAATCAATGTAATATCATGTATAAATTATAAATAAAATTGAGTTAGGTGAAGTGTGATTGCAAAGTAAATGATAGATCTAGCATGCAAAATAAGGAGCAAAATGAATGCATTATGATGTGTGACTGAAGGAGAAAGAGCAGAAGTTGTTGATGTTATCCTAATTCATCTCAAAGACATCTATGTGGTAGTGATCAAGTATAGAGTGTGCCTATCTGAACTGATCATCAGAAGGGAGTGTGAAGAGGCAGAATTGCAATCATCAAAGGTGTGAGTTTCAATATCAGTTTTCAGACAGTAGAAGGACTGTCATACTGTAATCTTTTGTAAGTGTGTTCTCAATTTAGGGAGTAGTATCTTCCTTGGGAGTGACCCTAAAATAAAGCCCTTAGGGAGTAGTAGTTGGGAGTGACCCTAAATCAAGGTTTTCAGGGAGTAGAGGCTTCCTTGGGTTGTAGTCCTAAAACAAAGTTATTATTTGGAGGTTCATATATTGTGAGTTAATCCTCACCATGCTTTTTCCCTTCTAGGGTTTTCCACGTATATCTGGTGTTATGTGTTGATGTGCATTGTGTTAATCTTTCATGCTTATGTTAATACTGTGATGCTTAAGTTTTAATCTGCTCTGGATAACTTGAGGTTGTTCAGATACTGATTCACCCCCCTCTTAGTATCCTGGTGTGTCCAAAAATTGGTATCATAGCCATGTTCCTTTGAAGGAAGATTAACCACCTGAGGAAGGTCCATGATGGCACATAATGGATGCATCAAGATACTTAGGTTCGATGGAACAAATTATGCTTTTTGGAAGCTAAGGATGGAAGGCTATATCAATTCTCTAGGATGTGGTGTTTGGAAAGATGTCAATACTGGTTACAAAGTTCCAACTGCTATTCCTACAGATCTAGATGAAGTTCAGGAATATGATAACAATGCCATGGCAAAGTTTGCTATCATGAGTGGGTTAGCTGATTCAAAAATTTCAAAGGTAATGAGTTACAGTTCTACTAAAGATGTTTGGGTTAAACTTGAAACCATTTATGAAGGAGATAAGAAAACAAAGTAGGAAAAGATGTAAATCTTCAAGAGCAGATTTAAGAACCTAAAAATTTCAGAGGATGAAGACATTGTTGGATATATGCTCCGGGTGAATGAAGTTGTCAATGGCATCACAGGTCTTGGTGGAGAAGTGAAAGAAGATGAGATTGTGAAGAAGGTTCTGAGATCTCTTCCCAAATCTTACAGTCATAAAGTATCTGCTATTGAGGAGAATACAGACTTGGATACATACACTGTAGACAAATTATTTGGTTCCCTTACTGCCTTTGAAATGAGAGAGTTTGGCAGTGATGCTCCAAAGAAAGAAGCTACATTCAAAGTCAGTATGAAGACAAAGGAAGACGTTGCTGATGAAGACGAGAGCTCTAATGAAGTTGAAGCAAATTTTGTGAGAAGATTGAAGAAAGGCACTAGCAAATACAAAGGTAAGTTACTTTTCAAATGTTTCAATTGTGGAAAGGTTGGTCACTTTGCTTCTAAATGTCATTATAAAGAATCAAGGGGTAGTAACAAAAGAGACAAGTTCAAGAGAAGTCTGTATTCCGTGGAAAGAAGTTATTCTTCAGAAGATGAGGATCATGATGATGTTGGAAAATGTGACTCAAATTTACTGGCTTGATCTTCTCCCTGCAGGTTATGTTTAAATCCTTCATCGGCCTGACATTTAAATTTCGGCGAGAAATAGTTTGTTACCTAAGTCACGGTGTTCCAAGGTTTCCTAACCTAAGTCGCAGGGTTCTAAAGTTTTATAACCTCCCGACTTAGCAACTTTGAGGTTCACTTTGTTGTCGGTGAGTCACGAGTTTTCAGAACATCGTAACCTCCGACAAGAGGTTCTAAAGTTTGGGTTTTTAGCGACTTAGTGACATTGAAGCAGAAGATACCAAGAGACGCCCGCTATCTTTTGGTAGGACTTAGTCTATACCTGGTGGGGGATTGACATGGTTTTGTACGGTGACAACGTGGCTGCCACATTAGCTGTGGGAACCACTTAGTAGTTGCACTATGTGAAGCGGTAACGTCTATGATATACTTGATCCTACAACCCTTGCTAGCCCGTATCTCTTGTGGTGGGTCCCAGGAAGACCCTAAGGGAGAGCGGGGATTGGCTGAGAGTTGAAGACTATATGACTTGGTAGGTATTACAGTTGTTGAAGGGACTGCAAGCACATAAATCATGCATAGCCTCCATGAGGACCCCTATGATGATTCAAATCCTTGTCACATACATGTAAGTGTGAAATAATGTCCTTTAAGCAGCAAACCTCTTGATGACGTGTCCTCTTTCTTGTCTTGTGTTGTTTCTTCTTTGTCGATTTCTCTTTCCTCGTTTGCTATGCTTTTCAACACTTGTTGCGACACTTGTCAACTTGCATTTTCTGAGCTTTTGACCTTGCTCCTAAGCCTTGTGAGTGTCTTGTAGGTGAGTTTTCACTTTTCCCCTATGTTTTTCATCCTATGCACCTCCTAGAAGCCTTCTAGAGGTCTCCCTATCCATCTCCCACCTTTGGTTTTCAGTTCCACCCAACCAATCCAAATCTCCCCCTATTATTTCTAGATCTCCCCTAGGAGATCCTACAGGTGCAAGTGGAGATTTGGATTCTTGCACATGACTGACCTATTTTCAGAGGCAGAGCCCCTCCTTTTCTTCTCTTCTTTCATCTCCCAGCCTATTTGTCTGCAAAAGACCCTATCCAACCCAGATCTCCCCCGGGTTACCTAGGGTTGCCAAGGGGTGACCCTACTAGCAAAAGGGACGAACCTACCATTTTTCCAGCTGTGGAAAAACTCAAGTTTCTCACTCATTTTTGCTCCATTTTCACCTGTTTTTCTTCCAATTTGTATGATTTTTGATGCCTAATATAGAGTTAACTATTTCATGCACCCACACATGCATAATTAGCTCTATTTTATCTCAAATTAACTCTCCAATCAATCTCATGCATTCCCTCATCTCCATTTCCTCTTCAGTGATAAGCTATAATTGATTTATCACTCCATAGTTCGCTGAGTTCACTGGGTAATCAACCTTGTTAACTCCCCAATCATCCTTGTTAACTCATCAATCAAATGAGTTAACTTCTCAATCAATCCCATTCCTCAAACCTATAAATACACCCCTCTCTCAATCACAAAGGGAGGCAAACTCATTGTGCACATAGCTCTTACCAGTTTTTGCTCTCCAACTTAGCATTCAAATGCTCTTACAGGAGGAAGGTGCCTTTTTCTTTATTTGTTCAACCAAGCAATGTTACATTGCTTCATTCTATGCCATTATGCTCAACCAAAGCTCTCATTGAGCTCATACAAGCTTCATCAAAGCTTCTTTTTGCTTCTTTGTGTCATTTTGTCGTCAAGAGGATCTCCCACTGCCACAAAAGGACTTGAGGTTGTCATTATCAAGGATTTCTGAGGGTAGTGGAGTCACACAAATCTTCATTTCTCTTAGGTTTCTTCATTGTTTTATTCAATTAATAGTAATTAAAAAATCAAATTTGCTCTTGGGAACAGTAAAACATTGCTTTTTCCTTGATAATTAGATCTTACATGTTAGATTAGTTGTTTTCATATTTCTAGATCTATATTATTAGAAGAAGCATTTTCCTTTTCTTTAGATTAGATTACTTCTAAATCATCGAAAACACAAAAAACATATATTAACTTTGCATTAGAAAAATCATATTAGATTGCAAACATACTTCTCTTTCATAGATTAAAAACACTATTTATTTCTAAAATACTAAAAAAGAACAAAAAAATGTTTGCATATCATTTAGTTTGCATGCATATAGAAACCCTAGAATAGACAAAAAAAACCCTTGATACCATCACGAGGTAAAAACAAGTCAAAACATAAAGTCAAACCCTAGGTCAACTAAACCCTAGGTTAAAACCCTAAATCTAGTTAAGGTTAGTAATCACACATTTACCTCTATCTTGATTCACAAATGTGCTTAGGAGTGAGAGGAGAATGGGTGAGGGCTATTCGTGATGAGATTGAGGAGATCAATCCACGACCACAACAAGAAGTCTTTACTCTACCACAAGGAGACCCATTTGTCCTCTTGTTATTAGAAGAAACTAGACAACACCAGATACAACAAGAACTCATCCAACGCATAGAAAGACAAGAGGACATAAACGAACAAAACTGTTTACCCACATAGAGGTGGAACCTAAGAAACCCCATCAGAAGAAGGGAAACTAGTGACTGTTCGGGTCATAGGGTTATCTCAACTACAACTTCAATTGAGTGAAACATTCAACTTAGCACACAACAATAAAGGCCGCAGTACTTGCCGACCCCTCTCCACAAAGTCTAGCTATCCAATGAGCCAGACCCTCGCCATGTCTCACATTCCACGTGAGCGAGAGTGACGTGGCAGATTGCCTCATGGCAAGGAGGGAAGGGTCCTTGTGAGTGCCAAAATCTGACCTGACAACCCCAGGCAACCAGAGTCACGATTTTGAGTGTACATATTTTGGTGAACCTGATGTGAAGGGCAGAGCCTCTTGGTTATGCTATTTGCGTTCCCATTTTAAACGTCTCAAAACAATTAATAGAAACTTCAAGACATTCTTTCACTGCTCTTCGTAGCTGCTTCAGCTTCTGTTGCTTACGCCATCATCTGTTCCATTTATTTTGTGGTGTCTATGGCACCCCTGACTATGACAGAACCTGACTTAAACCAAGGGAACATCCCCTCAAGAGAACCAAAAATGCCCTCATTTGATAGGTATGTGCTACTACATATTGATGTGCCAATCATCAACTGTTATGACTACGAAGATTCTGATTATGAACCAGAACAAAGAGAATCCAGGCGTTCTCTATCTTTCAACAACCTAGCTTGGGAAAACAACCCGACCATACCAAATGCGCCACATAAAGCAAGAAGGATAAGGTCAGAGAGACACCGACCCTAAAACCTTCCACAAGTACATCGAGTACTCATCTTGATGAGGAAGTTAAATGATTGGAAAAACATCTGCAAGAAGCCAAAGACGCTCAAGAGGCATTGAGGATTGCCTTGCGAGAAGAACAAAGGGAAAACACTAGGTGTAAAGAAGCATATCACCATGAAAATACTCGATGAGAACATCCTAGAAATGAAGAAACACCTAGAGCTGCTACTCCTGCAGATCTAATCGCAACTCTAGTGTAGAAAATTAGAATCTTGGAAGCAGAGCAAGTTGCTCCAGAAAGAAGGCAAAAATCCCATGAACAGGACCAGGGGCATCACAAAATCCCCCTACCTTAATTACTATTCACAGAACATTAGCAATGACACATGTCTGAATGGGAATCCTCCTATTCAAAATTGTCCAACAAATCCAACTATAGGTTATCAAAACCCACCTACAGGGTTATTACTATCAACATCAACCCTGCAATCTCAAAGTGCCTTTCTAGGAACATATCTTGAGTATTTGAAAGAACCTTTGGACCAAAGCATAAGAAGCATGCAACTACCTTGGCCATTGCCAGATCTCCTAAAGTTTAGAGGAGAAGGAGATCCGAATTCCCACATTAAAGCCTACACTACGGCCATAAGAGAACTCCTCCCTTGGGATGGGGTTGTAGCAAAAGTCTTTTTGAAAACTCTTGAAGGCATCGCTCTGGATTGGTATTATTGATTACCAGAAGCTTCAATTAACTCATTTAGACAGCTCATCGGAGAGTTTGTCATGGCGTTCGACATGAACAAACTCATTGAAACAGGGATTAGAGAATTCCTCACAATGAAACAAGAGCCAAACAAATCTGTAGCCCACTTTGTCACTTGATAGAGACAAGTCCTTTGTTCTTCAACTAGTGCTCTAAACATGGACCATTGATAACCGTGCAACCTCTTTTTGCATGCCCTGAACAAGGACATGAGGGAGGATGTTCAAAAATTGCCATATAAATCCTATGAAGAGGCATTGGAAAGTGCTTTGAGGATTGACGAAGCCGCCATCGACAGTGGTAGAAAAGTCTACGAGTCAAATGGAAAGCTGACAAAGGAAGACACAGGAAAATATTCCTCTGTCATTAAAATCCTTAAAAACAATAGGAGTGCAACCATAGACGGGCTGACAGATCAACCCCCAATCAATAAGATAAAAAATGATTACAATGGGAGAGATTACTATCCTCCTAATGTTAATGCCATAGACCGACCTAGAAACAATAGGCATTACCCTCAAGACAATTATCAAAGTTGGAACCATAACGGAAACGGGAATGGAAATGATGGAAGCTACGAGAGACCCCCATACGAGTTCAATCAATTTTGTTCTTTTCATAGAACAAGGGGGCACAACACATAATCTTGTAGAGAATATAACAGATTCATGGCAAGGTTGCCAGAAGACCAAAAATGTTTATTCATAGAAATGTTCTTAAACCCACAGGAGGTCACGCCGGATAACAAAGATACAAGACAAAATCAGGCTCCAATAGCACCGCAAAATGCAAACATGAGAATTTATCAGGACCCGTTCCCTGTGCATAAAGACATAGAAACAATGAACCAAAACAAGACGACTCAGAGTGGTAACCTTGAAATCCCACCGCAACTGGGACAAAAAAGAGAAGCTAGGATGATGGGATTAGTCGAGATTATGCACAATGAAGAAGAAGAGGAGGGCCATGAGAATAAAAATGAGCAAATACTAGCATGTGAAGGTATCATCTTAGTAGTAGAACCAATACCACCTCCAATCAGGCCTTATGAGCTCGTAGAAGACTTAAAGAAAACATATGCTCACATAAATCGTTCATCGACTTACTCAGGAACTCCCCTTCACATCACTTAGCATTGCTAAAGGCAATAGGCTTAAAATACCTCAACCAAATTACACCACCACCTAGTGAGCAAATCAATCATGTGGACTACGACCTTAGTCCACCAAACTTAGAACTCAAAGATCTAGGGTTTTTCTTTGACTTACAATAGATGCCTTCCGAGGTAGAGTTAAGAAAAAAGGGGGACACTGTACTATATCTTCAAGTGTGGATCTATGATACGTGCATCAAACAAACATTAATTGATGATTGGGACGCAGTGAATATAGTTCCCTTCTCCCTATTAGAGAGGATGAGTTATGGACACACAAATATCACCGCCTAATGAGATACTCTAAGTGGATATGATAATTTAAAGGCGGCCACCATAGGTAAAATTACCCTTCCAGTAACTTTGGGACCCAAAACCATTCCAACCACTTTCTATGTCATAGATAAGGATACAAGATATAACTTGATTCTTGGAAGGCCATGGATACACAGAATGAAGGCTGTGCCATCCACATTGTTTCAAGAAGCTTGATTTTTACACTTAGGGAAGGTATATGTCGCAAAGGGAGATACAGAACCTTTCATCATGTTAAAATCAAACACGCCAAACCGGAGTATAGGTATCCCCATAGACTATGAATTCCCTACCAACAAGTTAACCGTCCCTAATCCTACACCTCAGTCCATATGTATAAAATGAATGGAAATCTCAAAAAAGACCATAAACGCTGCAGAGATCAAAACTTTAGAGAATGAGCCATTACCAAAACAAAAGGAAACGGTCCCTAAAGAAAACATGATTGAGATCATGGAATTAATTGAACGAGATGGACCATTCCAATTCCCTCTAGAGGTACTCATGATCAACTTCCAAGAGGCCTACAAACTATTCCCTTGCATAGGGGAGAAGCCTCATAGAACTGAAGGATTGGTCTTTCAAACCACTACATTAGATTTGAGAGATGCGGACCCGCACCCTTTCTCGGACGCCGAGGAAGACATAGCAGAAAGTTACACGCCATTGTCACCACTAAGTGAATCATGTGTCTCTGAGACACCAGAAGAAATAGAATCGTATGAGCTTCTCACACCAACAGAGGATTCACATCAACTAGTAATACCCATGGAAGAGGTGCATTCTATTGATAATGAATCAACTAATGTTATAGGAATGCTACCTAGGATGTTCATGGTATCACAACTGCAAGAAAAACCAACCACCTCTACCTCGGTTCAATCAAATGAACTCAGAGAGTGGGAAGCACCTTTGGTAAAAATTGAAATGGTTGAAAGACTTCCTGACGAAGATGAGTAAAGTGAAGGTATCTTTCACAGAGAGTGGAAGATGAGAGTGGTGATTAGTGTTGACAACCCTGTCATTTTCAAGTTACCAAAAAGTTACATCAGATATGCCATGGACTTAAGGCCAGAACCAAATGGGAGGACAAGTATAAGCTTTGTCCCTCCTGATGAGCAATGGGAGCCACAAACTCCCCTAGAGTTGTTCCATTTTTTGCAAAGAATCTAAGTAAGACTAGATGTGAAGATCTATATGCAAGAACAATTCGACCTATTAGCAGAGCTATTGAATTGTGACATAGTCCTATATTGGACTCCTTCTCATCAACAAGCCTTTCGAGACTTACTTCGTCTCATAATGCCAAGAGAAACCACAGAGTTGGTAGCAATAGATTCAAATGACAAACCTTATAGAATAGGAGAACTTGTCCTAAGAAGAGGTAGCATGAAGAATAAGAAAAGAAGACGAAAAAGAGCTTTTTTAGAAGACTGGAAAAGGGCCTTACATGGTAAAAGAAGATGTCAGAAATGGTGCCTATCTTTTGTGCACAATGGAAGGAGAGGAATTTGGCAAAACGGTAAATGCCTTTCACCTCAAGAAATACTATGTTTAAAAACACCAAAAAAATTAAAAAAAAACATAAAAATACAAAAAAAATTATAAAAAATCAAAATGTCAAAAAAATAATTTGTTTCTTGCATTTCTAGATCATTTTGTTCAGCTTGCATTATTGTTAGTGACTTGCTTTTGTATTATTTTCTTTTCAATAAGGAGTCTAATGTTGCCCAGATATACATCATCCTTTCAAGACCTAGAGAATAGCCATTTTTACAATCACCATTATCCCCCTTCATTCCCCACGATTCTAATCAAAGCCTAGCTTTTAGCTTTACAATGATCCCAATCTTATGATTCAAGATGTTAGGTCTAAACAAAGTTAGTAATCAAATCTACAGTGTTCAAAGGAAGCTTGCAAGTAGTACTTCCCAATTCCTCCGTAGTAGTAGAGAAGTCCAACCAGATTACAAAAACTTTAGGTGGCACTCAGCCCCTTATCTTTCTTGGCCAAAAACGTCAGGAAGATCAAAATTCTGAAGGAAGCAATCTAAGATTTGAGTGAATAAAAAAATGAGTGATCAAAATAAGAGTGTCAAAAAGTGAGAATTGAGAGATCAAAGCATTGCATATAAAAGTTCCAAAAAGCATTCATTTCTTGAAAAGTCAAAAATTGAAAAAATGAGAAAAATCAAGTGAGGAAAATATAAAAAAAGCAAAAAATAAGAGACAAAAAAGAGTGAAAGAGAGAAGATTGTTGAATGTCCGTACTCTCGGGTGGAGATCAATCTAAGCTTGAAGCCTCAAGGGTGACATTCTAATAGAGAAAGAAAGGTACAAAACACACACACGCATTAGTTGAGCAAAATTGAAGAGTCTAGTAGTCTCTAGGATCATCTTCTACCAAGGGACACTTGTTCTTTCCCATTTATCCTTTACCTCGAGCCTACCTTGCTTGCCATCTATGATCTGAGTCTGGCGAACATCAATAAAATTTGCTACTTGTCTAAAGTTGAAAGCTTGTCAGATTATCTCATCTGGACAAGGATCAGTGTTTAACCTTTAGCAAAGCCTAAAATCAGAAACGCTCCATTTTCATTCCCACTCCCCACTTGAGTTTCCCTAAACCCTATCTGACAGCCTTGAATAGGTCTCTTATATCAGGACAACTCACAATCCCCTGAGTCAAAAATTGTATTTAAGAGTAGTCACATTGTTTGTCCCACATTGCATCCATACCAAAAATCAAAAAAAGAGTCTCAAAGCAATAAAATCCAATATTCATATCTCATGACATTCAGTAGAAGTAAATGTTTCATTTCAACATTTCTTGTGTTCTTGCATTATCATATCCTAAACTGTATCTCATATATATGCCCCCAAAAAATTACAAAAATATGTCATTGTTATCATACTTGCATCGTTAAAAGAGTTGAAAAGGTCAAACATAATCAAAAAGTTCCCAAACCTCCAAACATGCACAAGAGATGAGTACAAGATTGATAGGCGAAAACCATAAAAGGATAAACTTTCATAGATACTTCCGAAGTTTACAAGGGTATTAAGGAGATAGGACAAAACACTCTCAAGAGAAGTAGAGGCCCCCCATGCAAGGGGGCACGATTTCAAGAAAAGAAGTCAAGGGCGGTTCCCTCCAACGGAACCCTCAGGACTTCGGCTCCTCCGTCTACAAATACCACTTGTCGCTCCATGAGACCTATGAGAGTGAGGTGCTCTACTGTGAGCATGTGACTATGAAGGTCCCACCATGCTAAGCATCACGATATCCAACATTAAAGCGAGCCATCTCTCAAAGTACCCGATTCTCACCTTAAGGTTCTCAACCTGAGTCTTCAACTCTGTATTCATCTAACATCCATGATAGATAGGAGCAAAAATTTTAGTGTGTCACTCTACAGCAGGTGGCACACCAGGATCATCTAAAAGAAGGTCACAAGTCATCCTAGTGAAGGGAGAAGCTAATCCAACATTAATCTCATGAACAAAGTCCCTCCACTCTCTGACGTTACCTAAAAGAGAAAATTGAGAGAAGAGCAAGTCAGTTCCCCATGAAAAGAGAAAGGACAAAAGTGCAAAAAGCAAATAGATTAAACTTACGTGGATCACCAGGCTACTAATTAGGGTCAAATTGTCACATCACCTCATCTGAATGAGGAGGTCGAGGAACAATAGGAGGACCCTCGGGGATATCAGGAGCATCGTCTGAATCATCAATATCATCAAAATCCTCATCCTTGGGAAGGACCTCATTTGACGAATCATCATCATCTAGAACATAGTCCTTATCAGTAGATTCGGAGTCCACAGTCACAAAGAGAGATCAGGAAGGAGTCCCTCTCCCTCTCTGTCCTTGTCTGGAAGATCGAGTAATGAATACTCCAAGAGTGAAAGGAGTCCAAATGACTATCCTCTATCCAATCTCACCCATCTCCTGGATTGTCCTATAGCATGTGGACATTGGGGGCAAGTCCTTAGGAATGTCCTCGCCAAACTACTGTGAAATATGATCAACTTGATAGGCCTCAACCAGACCATTACGGTCTGAAATCTTAGATACTTCACGATAGTGCTCTCTAACCTCGCCATCAGGGGCCCAAGATCCCTCCATGTCACGATAAGGATCAAAGATCATGTCCTCATCTGTAAGAGTAGCAACAATGGGTAAAGAAGCATCAAAGTGACCAATATGCATCCACCTCGCTGTTCTTGGTAAGCATCTATCTGGAAGCAGAATGAGCTTCTGATAGGGCCTCATGTGCTCAAATATCCATGTCATGATCAAAGAAGAGTGGCTAAAAGCTAGAGCCCCTCGCCACGAAATAAAATAGAAGTCTTTCTAAACAATGGCCAAGATGTTTGGTTCCCAAGCGTGAACTGTGCCCTCCTCAATATCACAAATGATGGGTACCCAACACCATCTCAGACGGGCCGAGGCTTTGTCTCCTGACAGCCTCGATGCAATCAAACCAATTCAGAATCTCCTCAAAAGCAGAATGCGGAGGCATGGAATAGAGGTGAGCTGGACTCTCATCTAATCCCTAGAGTGATTAACCCCATTGAACATAGCCCAAGAAGCCTTGTCCTCAAAGGACTCACTAACTGGAAGAACTAAAGGCTGTCCTCTCACAGGAACCCCAAGTATACGATACACATCATAAAGAGTGATGGTCCACTCTCCAGATATCTGTGGGAACCTAAATGTGTTTCTGTGTACATCCCAGTAGGTCAGAATGTCACAGCATATACGAGATACGGGATGAATCACAGGTACATGACAAACTCTAGCTAGACCTACCCTCTTCAGAATAACATGATCCTCAGTACTCAACGAAGCAAACATCCCTGAGAGCCATCTCTACTCTCGGCAAGCATTCCATCGAATACTCATGTCCTGTAAAATTAGAAGAGAACTTTAGATTAGATCTCGTAAACTCGTAAATATCCCTAAAAATCTTAAAACTGTAGAAAACCTTACACAAAAAAATTGTATAACCCTCAAAATTGTAATAAATAGGAGAATACAATAATCAAAACATGTTAGATCAGAGTGAAACAAGTGTTAAACAACATGTAAATTCAGTCAAAATCAGCCCAACATGGTCGCCCCCGGGTGACCCAGGTGTTCTGGATCTCCCCTGGGCGACACTACTATTTTGTAGGATCTCCCCCGGGCGACCCTACCTGACAAAAGGGGTGACCCTAGAGGAAGATCCCTCAACTAAAAACTACTCTAAAAACTCTATTTTTTGACCGATTTCAGAAAATGAAAAACCAATCTTTCTCTAAACGACGAGACAAATACAATGCAACAGAGAAAATCATCAAAAACAAACAATTTTAAGAGATTTTTCATAAAATTCAAACTAGGGTTTAGAGAAGGGTTTTTCACTGATTGCATACCCAATTCTCCATAGCTAAAGAAGAGGCAACCATCTTTGCGATCTCCTCGACGATACCTTTCTAACGACTGCTCATGCAAACGATTCCGTCACTGTTTTGCTCCAATCTCACAATTTGACTTGCTTTGTTTGCCCGTAGCTTAGTTTCATTTATGCATTTTTAGATTAGTTCATTGCTTTTATGCATCTCTTTCGTGCATCATTTTGTATGCTTTCATCCCTACAGGTTCAAATCGACAAAGGCAAACAACTAGTCAAACTCGAATGATCCATGGTAAGTTTGTCGTTTCAATTTTCATTATTCATTTTGATATATTTAAATGCCAGACTGATATTAGTTATTGTAGGTACAATTGCAAGAAAATTGACAACAGGTAAGGCCTAGTTTGGGAACGGTACCTACCTTTCATCCAGACTATCGTCCCTAAGGGGGCAAATATGTAAGCACAAAAATAACACACAACCTCCACGAGGACCCCTATGATTATTGAAATCCTTGTCACGTACATGTAAGTGTGAAATAATGTCGTTTAAGCAGAAAACCTCTTGATGACGTGTCCTCTTTCTTGTCTTGTGTTGTTTCTTCTTTGTCAATTTCTCTCTCTCCTCATTTGCAATGCTTTTTGACACTTGTTGCGACACTTGTCGACTTGCACTTTCTGAGCTTCCGACATTGCTCCTAAGCCTTGTGGGTGTCTTGTAGGTGAGTTTTCACCTTTCCCCTATGTTTTTCATCCTATGCACCTCCTAGAATCCTTCTAGAGGTCTCCCTATCCATCTCCCACCTTCAGTTTTCAGTTCCGCCTAACCAATCCAAATCTCCCCCTATTATTTCTAGATCTCCCCTGGGAGATCCTGCAGGTGCAAGTGGAGATTTGGATTCTTGCACATGACTGACCTATTTCCAGAGGTAGAGCCCCTCCTTTTCTTCTCTTCATTCATCTCCCAACCTGTTTATTTGAAAAAGACCCTATCCAGCTCGGATCTCCCCTGGGTGACCCTTCTGGCAAAAGGGGCGACCCTACCATTTTTATAGCCACGGAAAAACTCAAGTTTCTCACTTGTTTTTGCTCCATTTTCACTTGTTTTTCTTCCAGTTTGCATGATTTTTGATGCCTAATATAGAGTTAAGTATTTCATGCACCCAGAGATGCATAATTAGCTCTATTTGATCTCAAATTAACTCTGCAATCAATCTCATGCATTCCCTCACCTCCATTTCATCTTCAGTGATAAGCTATAATTGATTTATCACTCCATAGTTAGCTGAGTTCACTGGGTAATCAACCTTGTTAACTCCCCAATCATCCTTGTTAACTCATCAATCAAATGAGTTAACTTCTCAATCAATCCCATTCCTCAAACCTATAAATACACCCTTCCCTCAAGTACAAAGGGAGGCAAATTCATTGTGCACACAACTCTTGCCAGTGTTTGCTCTCCAACTTAGCATTCAAATGCTCTTACAGGATGAAAGTGCCTTTTGCTTTATTTGTTCAATCAAGCAACGTTACGCTGCTTCATTCTATGCCATTTTGCTCAACCAAAGCTCTCATTGAGCTCATACAAGCTTCATCAAAGCGTCTTTTTGCTTCTTTGTGTCATTTTGTCATCAAGAGAATCTCCTGCCGCCACAAAAGGACTCGAGGTTGCCATTATCAAGGATTTATGAGGGTAGTGGAGTCACACAAATCTTCATTTCTCTCAGGTTCCTTCATTGTTTTGTTCAATTAATTGTAATTAGAAAACCAAATTTGCTCTTGGGAATAGTAAAACATTGCTTTTTCCTTGATAATTAGATCTCACATGTTAGATTAGTTGTTTTCATATTTCTAGATCTATATTATTAGAAGAAGCATTTTCCTTTTCTTTAGATTAGATTACTTCTAAATCACCGAAAACACAAAAAACATAGATTAACTTTGCATTAGAAAAATCATATTAGATTGCATACATATTTCCCTTCCATAGATTAAAAGCACTTTTTATTTCCAAAATACTAAAAAAACACAAAAAAATGTTTGCATATCATTTAGTTTGCATGCATATAGAAACCCTAGAATAGATAAAATGACAAAACCCTTGATACCTTCACGAGGTAACCACAGTTAAATGATCCAATTAAACCCTTGTTACCATCACGAGGTAAAAACAAGTCAAAACGTAAAGTCAAACCCTAGGTCAACTAAACCCTAGGTCAAAACCCTAAATCTAGTTAAGGTTAGTAATCACACATTTACCTCTATCCTGATTCACGAATGTGCTTAGGAGTGAGAGGAGAATGGGTGTGGGCTATCCATGATGAGATCAAGGAGATCAATCCAAGACCACAACAAGAAGTCTTTACTCTACCACAAGGAGACCCATTTGTCCTCTTGTTATTAGAAGAAACTAGACAACACCAGATACAACAAGAACTCATCCAACGTATAGAAAGACAAGAGGACATAAACGAACAAAACTGTTTACCCACACAGAGGTGGAACCTAAGAAACCCCAACAGGAGAAGGGAAACTAGTGACCCTTCGGGTCATAGGGTTATCTCAACTACAACTTCAATCGAGCGAAACATTCAACTTAGCACACAACAACAAAGGCCGCAATACTTGCCGACCCCTCTCCACAAAGTCCAGCTCTCCAATGAGCCAAACCCCCACTATGTCTCGCCTCCTGTCAATTGGGTACTTCTATGTGAGCGAGAGTGACGTGGCGGATCGTCCCGTGGCAAGGAGGGAAGGGTCCGTGTGCGTGCTAAAATCTGACCTGATAGCCCCAGGCAACTAGAGTCACGATTTTAAGCGTACAGGGACAAGGGAGTTTAGTGGGACAAGATTAAGTGTCTCCCTGACACTTCAACATGGAACGACGGACAAAGATGGAACCGTGAACAAAACCAATAGAGATTGAATGGTGAGTAAGGTGTCGACACATGGCACCAGGTTACTCATTGATTTCACATTGTTGTTGTGAATCAACGTGGCCTTTGGCAGTTGGTTGTTCGGTTGCCGATGGAAGTTGTAATACTGGATGTCAAGGCAGTTAAACTGTTTGTAACTGTTGTCTGTGGAAGTTGAACTAAAACATTTGAGAAGTTTGTAGTATAATGCAGAAGTGCATTGGATCAGAGATAGAGAGAGACGGAGTTTTGTGAGGGGTTATGGTACAAGATTATCTCCAGATGAAACAAGATGTAAATCTCCATGAAAGGCTTAGTGCTTGTATTGTATTGTAACTGTATTTTTTGGTTGCTGAATAATACAATGGATCTATGCTTTTGGAGTTTGGGGTTTTTTACCCGTAAGGGTTTTTCCCCACGTAAACCTTTGTGTTCTTGTTCTCTGATTTGTCTTTCATGCTTTGTGATTCTTCTTATTGAATCTGTTTAATAATTGCTACTGAAACTGGTTTATTTCTAAATTGTAATTACTTCCTTCTGAGGGTTAATGTGGGAAATGAACTATGTCTGATTCCGCTTTGTGATATAGTTGTGTGTGTTTTTGAGGCAATATAAAGAAATTTAAACCTACCGAAGACACTGCTGTTCTCAGATGTTCGTTTTGAGATGGTCTCATTTCCTTATAAGTGGTATCAGAGCCTTCTTTTGGGATTTTTTGTTCCTGGTGTTTCTGGTTCTGGCTATTCATTCTGTGAAGATTTCTTAGTTTGACAAGCTTGAGGAAATATGAAGGAATCGACTGATGATTGATCCTCTGTGAAGTGTATGGTTTTTTTCTATTTTGTTTTAGTTTCAGGAGACAACATGTAGCTTGAAGGATGGTGAAGATGGAGTAACTGGAGTTGGTCATATTGAAATGATGTGGTCTAAGGCTCCTAGTTGATAGTAGAATAATCCTGATGCATGGGGTGAGATTTTTTCTTTGTAGTTGTGCTGCAACGAAGAATTCATATTGGGTGTCTGTGTGAAAGGCTCCCCGGTGGTATGAAGAAGATTGGCTTGTTGTTCAGCTATGAAGTAATGTTCTTCTGCTGGGTGTTTGTTCCTGGTTTTGGAAGATTGTTTTTGTATACCCTGATTGCATATAAGATATGAAGCTGATTATTGGATGATCTGAAAGCTTCTGCAATAGCCAAACTCTCTCAGATGCATGTGCATGTTGGTGGTTGTGGAGTTGGCCTACAAGTGGGCCTGCAGTTCCTAAACTATTGTTTCCTTTTAAGGATGTTTTGTACTTGCATGATCTCAGATTCATGTTCTTTGGATTTGAGGGGTTTTATAGTTTTTGCTAAAATCTATGGTTATGCATATTCATGTTAATCCATTATTTTGGTTTAACTATTATGGTGTTATTGATTCAAACTTTTGAGTCATCCAGATGTGAAGTGGATATGGATGTACATGGGTGTTCTCGAACATAGTGGTTTTACAAGTTTTACACGGTCAAGAAAAACTTGTGGTTTTGTGGAGCTGCTGCTAAGCTATTTTCTAGACCTTGGATTTTGGGGTGTTGTTGGATGAGATAGTTGTAGTTTTGCATGTATGCTTCATGCTTGATATGAGGAGTTTTTTAGCTTTCTCAATGTGGAGATCTTGGTATGTGATTTGTCACTCATAATCTCTACAATATTTTCTTGACAGGTTCCTTGACTAGGATAACTCATATGTGGACTAGTTTGGAAAATTAGATCTGTGGTTGATTTGATGTTTGAGTCTTATGGTCTACATGTTATCTTCTTGTTACCTTAGTCTATAGGTTTCTAATGTGATGATGAGTTTGCATGTTTCATGTTTTGGATCTACGAGTTATGCAATTTTGTGGGCTGATCACCTATTTGATTGTAGTGGGATAAACCGAAAGTGGACTATCTACATCCACAAGATTGATTCTATGTTTATGTAGACTTGTTATCTGGCCTTGTCTGTGGTCACTTGTACATTGGTGCAGTTGTTCTGAGATGAGAGGATGGATGATGTTGGGTACCTGAATAGTTTGTTATGGGGACCTATAGCATGTGTATCACGATGTCATGAATAGCTTGGATACATAGTTTTGTGTAAGCTTTTGACAGTGATGGAGTATTTCCTTGGTTCAGAGATCTTGGTGCCACTTGGTTTTAATTGTCACACAGACATGTTAATGAGTGGACCTAAAGGATTTTCAGATTAGTAGAAGTTTGGTCATGATGCTTGGAAAGCTCGGTTGCCACAGTTCAGTGGGAGCTTTAACACTGACTGTGGATTCATCACTTGGTGATGGATGATCTTCTTTAGTGTTGCAAATGTTACAAGAAGGAGCTCTTAGATCGTGTTGCTGCAGAAAGGTTCTTTTGCATTTGCGTGGACACTATGTGAGGATGTGAAACATCTTGGAGCTATTGAGGACTCTAGGTGTCTTTGGTTGAGGTGTTGGTGGTGCTTGACAAGTGATGTTGGTTTAGAGTTTGTTTGTTTTATGTCATGGTATACTCTTGTTTATGCATTAGAGTTTTGGCATGATGCATTGCTCTTGAGACCATGGTGTGTTCACTTGGAGCCTGGGATATCCTAAGGGGGATGTTAAGATCATGATGTCATGACATATCTTGATTCAAATGATTGGAGCTTTGACAGTGGTCTTTGTGTTTTGGGTACATTGAACATTTGCTTGATTACTTCATGATAGTGCAGTGATACATTTGGAGTTTAACATGAGGTGACTGTTTGTAGGTGCTCATGGATACATGGAGAATAAGGTGAGGTTGTATTTCTCTTAAGATGAGAGGAGTGTGTTGAGATGGTTACTCATGATGTGATTTCAATAGAGAGTCCGAGAAGCCTACACCTTGGTTGGACGTGAGTTCACCAAAGACCTGTGAGGAGATTGCTCTTGGAGGATTCATGATGGCTTGCATATCCTAGAGGAGCATTCTCATTCCCACTCTTGGTCTACTTGGCAGTTTAGTACTTGAGAGGTATTGCCCATTATTTCTCTTAGGTGTTTTATGCTTTCTTTCATTGACAAGGATCTTGAACTGCTAATAGATGGTTTTGGAGGATTCATTGTGAGTGATAGATAGCATGGTTATCTCCTTGGGATTGGATTTTCATTTATGATGATTATAGGAGATAGTTTATGGGCTGATTTCCTAAGATGGGAAATGGATTAGTTTGATTTTCTTTGGTTTGAGAGGATTACATCCATGTTAGATACATGTTACATATGTAGTGTTTGATCTCTTGAGATTGAACAATTTTAGGTGTTGATTTGCTGTTCTCTTTGGGATTGTGAAGAAGATCTTACTTGACATAGTTGGCATTTAGAGGTGTTTGTAGAAGGATTTTCTACAAGTATATGATGTGCAATAATTCTCCCTTTTGTCTTGGTTGACTTCCTGGATGGCTTGTTTCATGTTATAGTGGTTTGAGGTTTGATTGGAGCTATTTGTGGTCACTAGCTTGTGGTCATGTGTTTTCACTTATGTTCTTGGGTGATGACATGGAGGTTCTATTATCTCTTTCCTTTGTTGGGTGTGGAGAACTTGGGAGAGTTCTGAACTAGTGGTGGAATTTTTCTTATAGGTTATTTGTTTACAGATATTGCATATCATTGTAGATGATTCCTTGGTGCTACATGATGTTATTTACACTTTCTATATGGTGCTATTGGTAGACTTGGTATGCCTTGACCTTTTTCATATTTCATTACACTTGCAATGGGAGTTCCTGGATGTGTTTGGTTTCTTCGACTGGTTGACACATGGAGCTTGTATTTGCAATTGATGGGTTGGCTTTGTAGGTGGCATGAGTTTGCTGATGTGAATACCTTTGAGGTATGGATATATTGGATGGCTTAGCACTTGCTATGTGTGCTATTTTTAGTTACGTGGGTTTTTGTTCAGTTGGATGGGAACAGTCAGTTTGCTGGTTGTTCTAGCTGATGTTTTATCTTGTTTCTGGAGGAAAACTTCATGGTAGTGTTTAGGTTGAAGCTTTTGTAGAGTTTGTGAGCACAGTGAAGTGGTGGTAGTATTCTGTAGCCTTTGCTATCATTTGGATCTGATGCTTGTGTTCTTTAGACTGGTGCATATACACCTTGGCTCATTCCTTTTCCTTTGGTGGATGGCTGAAACTATATGGATGTTGTTGCAGGTGTCTTGGTTAGAGCACAGAAGCATTGTTTAAGATTCTTGAGATTGCATGTATGGTTGTGATAATGTGATTAAGTAACTTCAAGTTTGAATGAAGGCAGTAAGTTCCTCATCAAGTGGGAGCATGTTGGAAAATGTGACTCAAATTTATTGGCTTGATCTTCTCCCTGCAGGTTATGTTTAAATCCTTCATTGGCCTGACATTTAAATTTTGGCAGGAAATAATTTGTTACCTAAGTCGTGGAGTTCCAAGTTTTCCTAACCTAAGTTGTGGGGTTCTAAAGTTTCATAACCTCCCGACTTAGCGACTTTGAGGTTCTCTTTGTTGTCAACAAGTCGCGAGTTGTCAGAACTTCGTAACCTTCAACAAGAGGTTCTAAAGTTTGGGTTTTCAATAACTTAGTGACTTTGAAGCGAAAGATACCAAGCAACGCCCGCCAATCCGCTGGCTTTTGGTAGGACTTAGTCTGTACTTGGTGGGGGAATGGGGAGTGATGTCAAATGATTGACATGGTTCTATATTGTGACAACATGGCTGCCACATTGGCTATGGGGACCACTCGGTAGTTGCACTATGCGAAGTGATAATGAGTGTGATCTACTTGATCCTACAACCCCCACTAGCCCGTATCTCTTGTGGTGGGTCCCGGGAAGACCCTGAGGGAGAGTGGGGATTGGCTGAGAGTTGAAGACTGTATGACTTGGTAGGTATTACAGTTGTCGAAGGGACAAGGGAGTTCGGTGGGATAGGATTAAGTGTCTCCTTGACACTTCGACATGGAACAAAGAACAAAGATAGGACTGTGAACAAGGCCAAGAGCGATTGACTGACGAGTAAGGTGTCGACACATGGCACTAGGTTACTCGTTGATTTCACATTGTTGTTGTGAATCAACGTGACCTTTGGCAGTTGGCTATTCAGTTGCCGATGGAAGTTGTAATACTGGATGTCAAGGCGGTTAAACTATTTGTAACCGTTGTCTGTGGAAGTTGAACCGAAACATTTGAGAAGTTTGTAATATAATGCAGAAGTGCATTGGATTAGAGATAGAGAGACAGAGTTTTGTGAGGGGTTATGCTACCGGATTATCTCCAGATGGAACAGGATGTAAATCTCCATGAAAGGCTTAGTGCCTATATTGTATTGTAACTGTATTTTCTGGTTGCTGAATAATACAATGGGTCTATGCTTTTGGAGTGGGGATTTTTACTTGTAAGGGTTTTTCCCCAAGTAAACCTTTGTGGTCTTGTTCTCTGATTTGTCTTTCATGCTTTGTGATTCTGCTTATTAAATCTATTTAATAGTTACTATTGAAACCGGTTTATTTCTAAATTGCAATTACTTCCTTTTGAGGGTTAATGTGGGAAACAAACTATGTCTAATTCTACATTGTGGCATAGTTGTGTGTGTTTTTGAGGCAATCTAAAGAAATTTAAACCTATCGAAGACACTTCTGTTCTTAGATGTTCATTCTGAGATGGTCTCATTTCCTTACAGATGATTCAAACAATGAAACACTTTTCATGGCCCTAAGTGTTGGTGACAAAAAGGATGATGTTGGAAAATGTGAGAAGACTGATGCCTTACAAACAAATCAAAACAATGAGAGATCAATGGATGTATGGACTACCTTTCATGCAAGAGAAGAATCCAAGGCTTGGGTAATTGACTGAGGATGCTCAAATCATATGACTGGTGACAAGGAGAAGTCTATCATCCTTGAGAAGTGGGAGGGTGGTGCTATCAAGTTTGTTGGCGATGAGTTAGCACAAATTTATGGAAAAGGTGCTATAACTATTGATTGGAAGAATAGGATTGAGGATACCCTCTATGTCAAAGGGCTAAAACACAATCTTCTCAGTGTCAGTTAGATGTGCAGCAAGGGTTATAAACTCCCCTTTCATGCCAAAGGTTGTGAAATCAGGAAGGCAGGGCTCGAAAAACTAGTTGCAGAAGATATCAAAACATATGGTGATATCTATCATCTGAAGGAGGTGAATGGAAGAACATGTTTGTTGGCTCAATCTAGTGCATGTTGGCTGTGGCATGAGAGAATGGGACACAACAATTTTGATAATATGGTAAAGATGAGTTCTACTCATGCAGTGAGAGACATGCCTAAGATAATCAAGCCTACAAACACAATATGGAGGGAATGTCAAATGGGAAAGTAGACAAAGGCAAGTTTCAAAATCAAGGAGTATTCCTCCTCAAAGCCATTGGAGCTGATTCACATTGATCTATGTGGTCCTACAAGAGTAAAGAGTCAACAAGGTGATGTATTTTATGTTGCTCATTGATGATTATTCTAGAATGACTTGGGTTACTTTCTTAAGAGAAAAATTAGATGCCCTTGATAAATTTAAGGTGTTCAAAGCTATGATTGAGAATGAAGTAGATGCTAAGATCAAATGTTTGAGGTCTGACTGAGGAGGTGAGTTTAATTCAAATGAATTTGAAAGATTTTGTGAAGATCATGGTATTAGGAGACATCTGTCAGCTCCTAGGACCCCTTAGCAAAATGGGGTAGTGGAAATGAAGAATAGGACTGTGCAAGAGATGTCTAGGGTAATGTTGAAAGATGTAGATCTACCTGATATGCATTGGAAGGAGGTAGTTCACACTACTGTCTATCTAACTAACAGAGTGCAACTAAGGGTCAACAACACTAAGACCACTTATGAGCTATGGTATGGAAGACCTCCCACTGTCAGATACTTCAAAATTTTTGGTAGAAAATGCTATATCAGAAGAGATGAAGAAGACCTAGGAAAGTTTGGTTCAAGAAGTGATGAAGGAATTTTTCTTGGTTACTCAACTAGAAGCAATGCATATAGATGCTACAAAAAGAGATTGGGAAAAATGATTGAAAGCACAAATGTCAAGGTAGATGAAGACCTGTATCAGATCTCACAAGAATCACAGGACTCTGAATCTAATATCTTTCCTTTCATTAAAGATGAAGAAGAAGAAATGAAAGAAGAAAAGGAATAAGAACCGGGGTAGATGCCTAAAACTCCAGCAAAGTATGCTCAGAAGAACCACTCAACAGATCAAATCATTAGAGATAAGGATGAAGGTGTGCAAACAAGGAGAAGGCTTGCTAAGACACATGAACAAGTAAACTTGTGTTTGTTATCAAAAGCAGAACCCAAAACCTTTGTTGATGCTAGCAAAGATGATGGATAGATAAAGGCCATGGAAGAAGAATTGGATCATATTGAGAAGAATCAGACGTGGGAATTGGTTCCCGAACCAACCAACAAGAATGTTATAGGAACAAAGTGGGTGTTCCGAAACAAACTAAATGAAGAAGGCGAAATTGTAAGGAACAAAGAAATATTGGTATGCAAAGGATACACACATGTTGAAGGCATTGACTTTGAGGAGACTTTTGCTTTGGTAGCCAGGATGGAGGCAATCACAATCTTCCTTGCTCTTACTGCTCATAAGAACTTCAAGGTATATCAAATGGATGTTAAGTAAACATTTCTAAATGGTGATCTAGAGGAAGAAGTCTATATTGAGAAACTGGATGGTTTCTAGGTATCAGAAGTTCTGGACATGGTATGTAGACTCAAAAAGGATTTGTATGGTCTCAAGCAAGCACCTAGGGCTTGGTATGCTAGGTTAGACAAGTACTTTAGTAGGGCTTCAAGAAAGGTACTACAAATAGCAATGTTTATATCAAGGAAGAAGGAGAGATGATTTTGATAGTTGCAGTATATATTGATGACATCATCGTTGGTGGAGATGATGATATGTGTAAGAAGTTTGTAGAGGAGATGCAAAAAGAGTTTGAGATGTCTATGATTGGTGAGATGTCTTTCTTCCTTGGACTTCAAATTTCACAACTAGAAGGTGGTATCTTTATTTCTCAAGCTAAGTATGTCAAAGAGTTGTTAAAGAAGTTTGGTATGGAGGATTGAAAGACAATGAGTACTCCCATGGTCACAGGATGTCACTTGAGCAAGGATGATGAGTCTCCAGAGCTAGATCAAATTGTCTATAGATCTATGATTGGAGGAATGTTCTACTTGACTGCTTCTAGAATTGATATTATGCATGCAGTATGTGTGGTTTCCAAATATCAAGCCAATCCCAAGAAAACACATGAGAAGGTAGTGAAAAGGATATTTAGATATTTGAAAGGAACTCTAGATTATGGCCTATGGTATCCAAAAGGTAATGACTTTGATTTGAGTGCTTACACTGATGTTGATTGGGCTGGTTGTGTTAATGATAGAAGAAGTGCAAGTGGTGATGCTTTCTTTTTAGGAAGTGGATTGGTTTCATGGCAAAGCAAGAAGCAAGATTTAGTATCCTTATCAACTACAGAGGTAGAGTACATTGCAATAACATCTTGCTGTACACAAGTGTTGTGGATGAAGCAAACCCTAAAGGATATCAAGGTATTGTATGATGAGCCTATTCCTATTTTGTATGACAATACAAGTGCTATCAATATTTCCAAGAATCCAGTGATGCATTCTAGAACCAAGCATATAGCAATCAGGTATCACTTTTTGAGAGAGAAGGTTGCAGATAAGGAAGTGAAGTTGGAATATGTTCCAACAAAGGATCAGATGGCAAATATTTTCACAAAGGCTCTTGCAAAGGATAGGTAATTGCCGTTCCTTGCTAGATGCATAATGGTGTGTTTGTCCAGGGGGAGTTCATGTTATATCTTGTTTTTGGACTAATGGAGGCTACCTCTCAGGGGGAGCAGGTAGTGGTTGTTGATGATAGGGGGAGCTTGTTTGCTACAAGAAGTCATGCTCTAAGAAAGAATGTGTAGGTATGTGGTCACTGATGAGCAAGTAGTGGTTTCCCTTTGTCCTTGATGTCAAAGGGGGAGAATGTGTAGGTATGTATTGCCATCAATGCCAAAGGGGGAGATTGTTACACATATGCTTCCTAAGGTTGTCATTGATGTCAACACTGTCACAAGGTTGTCATTGATGTCAACACTATCATGGTGGTGTGATGGCGTTCATGGTTGAATGTCATGCCCTATCCAACAAAGAAGACATAGTTCATGGTTGGATGTTGATAGGCTATTGTAAGGTCCTAGCACTTTAGTTGAAAATAAGTCAGTTATGTCGATCGAGTAGTGTCCAAGGCTGTATGCAATAGGGAATATTTTTGGACATCTCACTTAGTAACAATTTTTCTGAATTTATGAGAAGCTTAAGACAAAATCTAAACTAGAAAGCAAAAAAACTTTAAGCTAGAAAGCATCTGAATTCTTAATCTCTAAAGCATAAAAAAACTAACTAGGAATCAACACTTGGATTTTAACTATGAGTTTAAAAACAAAGGCATCTAACTATTAACTGAAAACACATTTGACATTTTGAATTAATAACTAACAACAGATTTATAAATGAAATGGATGCTCTGGAAATTTCAAATGAACATAATTTCAAAGATCATTAACTTAAATACCACAACTTGCAGGAACACATAACAAAGGTAAACACGAAGTGACATTGATCTAAACAGAACATTCACGAAACATAAATAACAAAACCAATTCATAATAATAAAAATACTTGTCTATTCTATAATCCCTCGAGTGGCCAGCTCTTGGGAGATCCTATTATTGATTCAAATCACATTCAGCACTTCAACAACTCCAAAGTAAATTCCATTCATAACTTCCATTGCTAAGAATAGAACTGGCGATATTCATTCATAAAGTATCATAGAACATAGCTACAGATTATCACTTCAAAAGAGATTGTCTTCATTCATAACACAACGTAACATATATCCTTGTTTCGAGCAACTACATATATAAACTGTACTACTCCAAAATCCTAAATTTCAGATGGTGGGTAAATGCCATTGAAGAAGTCTTTAAAGAAAAACAAAATTAAAAACTAACTGGATGTCTATGAAATAAACACATTAAAGGCTTTGAGTGGAGCCGTAAAGTCTTAAGTATGGCCAACAGAAAATAATAGAATTGCTAACAAAGTCTATGATTATGTATGCCTAAATTTTTGGCACCCTCAAATTCTGACGCTTCGACTTTAGCTTCTTTGAAGTCCACTCCTTTTGTTAGGCCATACATGAAACCCTACATAATTACGCAACGCTACACATTAGTGGCTAATTTCAATCAATTGGAAAATAAAGATTTATACATCATTTTATCAAAAATAGATAAATATTGCTTCTAAAAATAAATAAATTGGCATGGTTAGGGTGATTGGGCAAGACAAGCAGGTTATATGGCTTGTTGTAAAAATGAGGTTGTTTATACCTCATCAGATGTCATGTGCGGAGAAGGTATAGTTCATGGTTGGATATCATGCCCTATCCAACAGAGAAGATACAGTTCATGGTTGGATGTCATGCCTTGATCGGTACAGAGTTGAGTATGAAGTAATATTAATATGGGAATTAGAAGCACGAAGAAGATCAGATGTGTTGTTGATGTTAAAAGATGTTATTGATGGATTGAAGCATTATGTTCCAAGTTTCATGATGATTGGATTATCGGAAGAGTGTTTTGTTGTTGACAGTTTGAAGACAATATTGTTTTTGTGATCACATTTGCAGATATGGCTATGCGGTTCTGGTAATGTGTTCAAGGTTCAGTGAAGGTGATAATTCCAAAGGTTTAGATCATTTGTCCTTATGTTGTGAAAGTTATGCATGATAGAGTACTGATATGTGTTCTGACAGAGTGGACTGGTGTTGAAGGCCTATTGGAATACCCCACATTCCTCTGGAAGTGATTTGCAGTTTTGTGGATATGTTTATGGATGTGCATTACATGCTTCCTTTCATTTCAAGGTTCTTAGTGGTCTGCAAGCTCAGTTTCTTAATGACAGTATGTTGCAGTGTGTTTTGAATGATAGGTTGTTCCTAGAGTTCATGGTTGAAGATGTGTAGCACAAATATTTAATGTGGGGAGGTAAATGAGTGTTTGGACATGTTGTATGAGTCCTGTAGACTCATTTGGAAAATTTTCATGAAGATCTTTCTTGTTTCCAGTACCACACAAGGTTTTCAAGTTGCTGTGGCTGTTATGCTTCAAGTTTCATATGTCTTTGCTTAAGGCTGTCCTATTTTCAAATGAGTGGAGTGTATGGATGTAATTCCTTGATGTTTGATGCTATGAAGGATGTTTTGGACCTAATTAAGCAAGTGCTGATGTCCGCAAGGCATGGATCTTCTACTAGTGTAGCATGTAGTCTTGTTTAGGACTTGTCCTCTACACGTTTCATGTTGTGTGTTGTCTGGCTAACTTGGAAATGTATTTTTTATGTGGTCTCTAGTTGACAAGCAATGTAATCAATGTCATATCATGTATAAATTGTAAATCAAATTAAGTTAGGTGAAGTGTGATTGAAAATTAATTTATAGAGCTCGCATGCAATATAAGGAGCAAAATGAATGCATTATGATGTGCGACTAAAGGAGAAAGAGAAAAAGTTGTTGATGCTGTCCTAATTCATATTGAAGACATCTCTGTGGCAGTGATCAAGTATAGAGTGTGCCTATCTAAAATGATCGTGAGAAGGAAGTGTGAAGAGGTAGAATTGCAATCATCAAAGGTGTGAGTTTCAATGCTAGTTTTTAGACAGTAGAAGGACTGTCATATTATAATCTTTTGTGTTCTCAATTCAGGGAGTAGTAGCTTCCTTGGGAGTGACCCTAAAACAAAGTCTTCAGGGAGTAGTAGCTTCCTTGGGAGTGACCCTAAATCAAAATTTTTAGGGAGTAGTAGCTTCCTTGGGTTGTAGCCCTAAAACAAAGTTATTATTTTGAGCTTCATATATTGTGAGTTAATCCTCACAGTGGTTTTTCCCTTCTAGGGTTTTCCACGTATATCTACTGTTATGTGTTGATTTGCACTGTGTTAATCTTTCATTCTTATGTTAATAATGTGATGCTTAAGTTTTAATCTGCTTCAGATAAGTTAAGGTTGTTGAGATACTGATCCACCCCCATCTTAGTATCCTGGTGTGTCCAACATCCACGTGATGCACTAGCATCCCATAAGTTTTCAAAAATTAAAATGTTGGTTTCCCACACAATTATCTATTGTCACTTGCTGTAATACTTGTCTTCCCAAAACATACATCTGACATCCAAATCTGACCCTTCAACTTCCAAGAAACCATTTTTGAAAACATATTCTCTTGGGTAAATGCTTCTAGAATAGAACTCTCCAACACATGCAAGAATTTTTCTTGGCTCTCTCTTGACTCTATGTTGCTAAACATGTCACCATTGTTGCAGCTTACTCAAGGGTTCTATTATGTCAGAAAATGCCCCCTTGGGGGCTTTTCCCTCTTAAGGTTTAGCTCCTAGGTCCCGTTTATGCATTTAGAGTATTTTTCATGTTAATCTAACTTCCTAATGAGAAAACCTTGAAGTTCCATGGTAATTTGGACTCAGGGGATGCACTTATGACAAACCCTACCTAAAATAAGGGGGGGGGGTGGACTTGGGTGCCCGCAACCTAGTCCTGTCCTATTTTAGGTCAGGCCCAATTTTTAAGTGTCGGTTTGTGACCGTTATTTAGGTCCTATGTCGAGATGGTAAGTTTCAATTATGAAATTCTTGGTGGGAATGTTTGTAGTTACATATATAAGCATGTTTAGACATTCATTTGTAAACTAGATGGATATGGCATACTTGTGGCTTATGTTAAGGTGATTCAAGGCATTCATCATGTGTTGTAGAGAAGACTTTGTGTTTTTATCGTGTTTGTATTTGTAGATTTGGCATCCATCTCCTCATGGCATGAAGAGCATCTTCCTTCCATGAGATCTTCACTACAATGTGATATCAATTGTGTTTTCAATCATTTATCATTTGGATTTTGCCTCTATCCCACAGGGATATGCACTCTTTCTCTGACAATGGTGTTCGGAAGACTTGAATGTCTCTCCGGGGCTTGACTAAGGCAAGTCTCTAAACACCACAAACCCCAACCCATTTTTTCATGATTGCAGGTTATAGGTTGCAGGAGCAAAAAAAGTGTTGCAGGAGAGTAGTGCAGACTGTCAAAATTGCTGATTTGAAGAGAAAATAGGGACTAGACTTAGGCACCCGCTCATTAGTCCTCTAGATCTCGCAATAGGAAAATCTCCAAGACAACAGGAACAGGTTGCAGACAAGGTTTCCAAATCCCTAAGAAAGTGGCACTCGACTAGGGAGCCCGCTCATTAGTCCTCGATTGTTCCTCTTTTTGAACTTTGAAATTTGGTATGCATTTGATTATCATTTGGTATCTTTGTATGCGAGCATTTTCCGTGATTTGTCTGTTTGCTTCCAAATTTGCATAATTAGGGTTTTGAGCATAATTGGGCATAATTGAACAACAAATCCACATAATTCCAATCTTCCCTACATTCCAAGTGACTGAAGGCTTGATAGTAGATTCCTACTCGACTTAAAGTCCTTGAATGTTTAAGGTGAAAGGAGGATACACATAAATTATCAAATCAAACCATATCCAAATTTTACCCTAAATAGGTCCATACCATCCCTCCATCGTTCCTCCTCATCACTCCTTCGAGTAGATAGGGCATCTATTTCCAATCATCCATACCTTATCTTCTTTGAAATATTGTTACTTTGCAACATCTCAAAGAGGGGAAAAATGTAGACATCAAAAAATGACTAATGCATTTTCTCCATCTCATCACACTCCATCTTCATCATCCATTCATTATTATATTTCTTCTATTCATACTAATTAAATAATTTTTAATTATTTAATTAATATATTAACACTTCCTCTGTGTTAATTAAATATGTTCATACATTTTATTTAATTAATCACACTAATTTTTATTCCTCTTCCCATAAATAAATAAAATATATATTTTATTTATTTTCCTCAATTTTCATCCTCACATGAATCAAATAAATTATATTATTTAATTCCCATGATTCTCTCCACTAATTTCTCTCAATCAATTTACTTAACTAATCAATCAAATGACACAACTAATCAATCAAATGACACAAATCAGTTAACTAATCAATCGATTTTTGTTAACTCTCTCATGTATTCTCCTCAACTAATTTCAATCATTGATCTTGTAATCCATCCTCCACCGTTGATTCTTGTTTTTGAGAATCTATAAATTCATCCTCATTCAAGCCATGAATAACACATCCATTTTGCACACTTACTTTGTCAATTTATCTTTGTGAAATAACATCCTTCCCAATTAAATAAAATCCTTCTATCTATGGTTATGCTAATTTGTTAAAGCAATCCACATACACTCATATTTCCAATTCATCCACGAGCATAGCTAGTAGGACTTGGGTACATTCTACTCCACTCGAACAAGAAGAAGAAACTGATTGAAGTGAAGGTATAATTATGTTTGATTTATCTGTGTTATTCCTCTTTTGTCACTTTTCTTGTCCTTCATTTTGGCACGCCCGATGGGACCCCCGTCCTTTAATCTTTGTTTTTGAAGGTTTTTCTAACCCAATCTTGCTAGTTTTAAAGATTTCCTCATATCTTTCAAAAAGTTGGGAATTGTTTTATAACTTTTTAACTGGGGTTTTTTGATCATCTAAGGAAGCTATAGAAGAAAAATTAAATTTATATCATTAATATTGGGTGAATTATGATGATTTTATGATTTCTCATAAATCTGCATTTTAGATTGTAAAACAATGAATTTGTCTAATATTTTTATATTTCTAGAAATATCTCCAAAGTTTAGTAGGGGTATGTTCTTTTCATTTTTATTTTTGAGGTCAAAAAAGTTATGAAATAATCAGATCTATGTCAACTATGGATTTTTCATAAATCTACTTTCTAGGATGCAAATCAAGGAATTTTTTAGATATGTTACGTTTATGGAAAACTATCATAAATTTAGTAGGGGTTTGTTCTTTAAATTTTATTTTTTGAGGCAAAAAACATTACAAAATAATCAGGTTTAGTTTGACTATGTGAAAAAAAATCTGAAACTGCAATCTTGTGATGAGCATATCTTTTATATACATCTATTTTTTTGCATCATAACATTACTTTTTGATCTTTGTAGTAGTTTTATTACCATTTTTAATACATTTTCTTGCATAAAAATTATTTGTCCAAGACTATCTTTCAAACTATTAACAAGTTTGTTATAGATTTGCCAGTCAAAGAACAAAAAAATTGAAACTACTAACTATTGGTTTGCAGATTTGTTTGTCCAAGACTTTCTTTATTCCACTAATCTATGCACATTAAATTAAATTAGAGAGTTAATGAACAATGTATTACATGTCTATGTAAATGTGTAGATGTATGCTCTCTCCATGCACCTAGTGTGATCTTGGAGATCAAAAATCTCACATTTCCTTTGTGTTTTAGATTAGATCCCAAGATTGAATTAGCATGTGTAAGCTCTCCCCTTGCACCTAGTGCAAGCCTAGGGATAAAAAACACCTAATATCAATATTGCCCTTTAGGATGCCTGCTTAGGGATTTCATCACCCTAAGGGATGACCTCAACCTTGTGTTTTGACATCGTCAATCAAAGGGGGAGAACAAAAGTGTTACTACAATCTAGTTATGTCATCATTGGCACAACCTTGGGGCCCCGAGTGATTCTGGATATAAGGTGAAGGGATCATTTGAGCTCTTTGTTTGGTCTCATACCTTCGAAAGACTAGTGTTCACGGACTTAAGCCACCCGTACCTCATGTATATTGGGGATGCCCTTAGAGAGCTTATTGAAACCTAGCTAAGACCTCTTGACCAATCTTTTAGTGTGGTGCAAGGGTCAACAAATAACCTTGAAGTTACTTACCATGTACCTCCTGAGCTAAGATAGAAGGTTTCTTTGGGCAGGATGTCAAGGCCTCCAAGGAAATGGATAGGGTGAGCACTTGCCACTCGCTCCCTAGCTATTCACTCTTGAAAGGTATTGAGTGTGGGCCCATTCTGGGAGCCACTCCCACTTGAATAACCTTAGGCTTATTATTGTTCTTGGAGTGTCTTCATTTGTTGAAACCCATGCATTTACCCAATCAAAAATCTAAATCCTTTTGCAATCTTGTGCATGTTGTGTGAAACCTATTATTTGAAAAGTTGGACAAGATCAAACTTCAAGCCATCCCTAATCGCCTTCTAATCATCCATTTTCATTCAAATATTATCTATCCACCTTATCCAATCCACATCATCTCCTAATTATCCCACACATTCATCCTAATCATTCTAATCACTCTATCCACATCATCCCATTCTATCCCCAATCCAATCTTAATCCATAATTTAGAATCCTAATCCTAATCAATTTGACTAATCCAATCAAGGTCCTTATCCTAATTCTTTATCCACCTAATCCACTATCCTAATCTAAATCATAATTTCATCCTTATCTTAATCCAACCTCATCTATTATCATCCCTACTCCATATTCTAATCCAATTATCAATCTTAAGCCAATTCTTCATCATCATCTTAATCCAATCCCTTTATCCACCTAGTCCCATTTCAACCAAATCCTAATCTAATCCATTTATCGCATATCCACAATTAATCATCCATTATACATCTATCCATTTCTATCAACCATCTAATCCCCAATCCTTGATCAAAGATCATCCTTTGAAAATCAAAATTTGGTTAAGGACTTAGCCTTCCTCAACCCCATACACTTTCATCCAAATCCTAATCATAATTTATCCAAGTCACCATAAAAATGCCTCACCTAAGGAACCTAGACCTATTCCAATTCATCCATTTTCAAATCCAATCCACTCTTTCTTAAGAACATAAGCCTATATTAATTATAGAGAATCATCCTTTTTCAAATCAAATCAAATCATTCTAAGGTCTTGACATTTGATCCCTAATCATCCATCACCCTTTATCTTCCAAAACCCCATCTGCATTTAATCAAGATCCCCATCTAAGAATAATACTAATCTAATGTCTACAAGCATCATGAGCTAGTTTGACAAAATGGTAATGGAAGTTAAAACATCTATGTCAAACCCCATTCCTCAAACACATGATACTGTCCATCTTGATGCAAAATACAAGAACTTAAACGTAAGTATGGATCTCAAACCATATCTCCAATCCAACCCATATCACTATAATATGAACCTAATCCATTCACATATCCTACAGGCTCACATCAAACATCTCTCAACCATCATTATGGTACCTTTGACCAAGGGAACACCAGCCTAGCACAAGATCTTACCAAACAACTTATGGCTGAATTCAAAATCTTACGTGCACAACATTTCGGTAAAAATCCTCCACCTCCCAATCCATAAATCCCCTCCAACCCTCCTAATCCTAATCTATTAGTCCACCTACCTCTTAATCCATCAACCCCTACACTTCCTTCACAATATCCCTCCAACTCTCCTAACCCTATACATCAACATCACCATCCTAACAATCCATCCAAAACCCAAATCATCAAGTCATGAATCCCTACATGAACATGCAAAAACCTTATGATCAAGCATTGGATAGCACAACCTACATCACAGTGCCTAATTGTATACTGATGGTCATCCTTTTGCTACCCTTGACAAGGGGAATCCACTTCCATCCATGTCCCAACAATAATTTTTATATGCAAATCCTCCATCTCCTTGTTCCTCTTAACCAAGTCCATCATCCCCATAATCTAATCCACCATCTAATCCACTATCTAATCCATCATAAAACTCTCCTACTAAATCCACAAGAACAATAAAAAAATTACAGCTAAGTAAAAGCACAAAAACAAACATGTGGAATCATCCCACCCCACTTCTCCAAAACTAGCCAAATGTGTCGGTGATGATGTTCTCACCCACCTAGCACCCATTGCAACCAAATAATCTACCCCATCCTCCATTCCATCCAAAAACCTATCCCAATCATCTCCCATTTCTTCATCTACCTCATTAGAGGAGCCTACCCAAACATGAAGGCAAACTACACACTCCCCTCCTATATCCATCCACTTGATCCTAATCCTAATCCTTTGACATATGTCCTTATTGTCCATCCATTATATTTCCCATCAACCCATACAATTATGAAGGATGTGATCCGATGGCTATTAGCAAGGAATCAAACACCATCATGTACTCAAATTCCAATCCTTGAACGTATTAAAGAGCCACCTAGTCCTATGAAAACACCATCATGCACTCAAATACCAATCCTTGAACCTATCAAAGAGCCACCTAGTTCTATGCAAACACCATCATGCACTCAAATGCCAATCCTTGAGCCTATCAAAAAATTTTCAAGCACCATGCATATTCATCCAATACCATCATGCAGTCTAATGCCCATCAAGCCTATTGCAGAGTCTCTTACCATAAGTTCAAGTGAAACTCCATTATGCACCCATGTTGATGAACATCCAAAGCTTATTGAGCCCATCCAAGCTACTTCCATCCCTATCCCAACTCAAGAGATGTATCAAGAATTACGTCCAAAGAATGATCAATCCTATACCCCACTAAGTCAAGATCAAATTATTCAAACTGTTCAAGATCAAATTATCCATGATCAAGATCCTATTTATGATCAAGCTCCCATCTATGATCAATATCCTATCTATGACCAAGAACACCATGATGATCCTCTTAGCCAACTTTACAGCTTCCATGATCAAGAGATTGTCACTCCTCCTATCCATTATCCCACAACCACCAATGATCAAGAAGCCCACACTACTCCTATTCTTCATCCAATAACATCCACTTTCCAAGATGAGACACTTGTTCCTCAAGAAAACACATACAATCCAACAAATAACTTGGATCATATCACACCACATCCTAATGAGAATAGTGATAATCAAGATCTAAGCACCACAACTCATCCCTTTCCCGATCCCACACCATCCTCTATCGACCCCATCCCAAATCCATCATCTTATCCCCTTGGACACAACACCTTCATCTGTGGTGGTCCTCTCATAGGAGAAGAGCAATTTCTATCCACCACCCATCCTCCCCCATCTAATAATGGACTCGCGTCATGTTTCCAAAACAACGAACACCCCATCGTACACCATATGCTCCAAAACATGAAATATCAAGGCAAAGGCTTCTAGGCCTTCATGAACAAGGAATATTGGAGCCCATCTATGTAAAAATATATCCACTATTGCATGGCCTTAGCTATATGTCCCAAGGAAAACAATCTAAACATGTTAGTTCCACCCTCATACCTCATAAGGCATCTCCTTTCATTCACAAATCTGATTTATCCCATCAAACCTCCAAATGATATGCCTCCATCCCTCCATCATCATACAAATCTCAAAAGCATGTAACCATAAATCTCCCTAAATCCACTCTTCCTCATCTCCTCCCAACTCCCAATATTCCCATCCTCAAATCCCCTTATCCCTTCATCAACAAGTCCACTAAACCCCCCATCTACATATCTCATTCCCTTAAATCCCTTAAAATTCCCAATCATGATCAACGAATGCACAAATTGACCAAAAATGAAGCTATAAAAACCCCATGGGATTCAAAAATAAAAATTTGGATGTCTCCTCACATAAATAAAAAAATCCACAAAAGCCTCAAGGTTATCGTGCCATAAAATATTTCCACTCAAAATCAAAGCAAAATCCATCTAAAAGGATACAAACGCCCACACCATAAAAAGAAAAATCTAAAACAAAAATGGTGTGAGTACCCAAGAAAAAAGAAACAAACAATCCAAATGGAGCATCCAAATCTCAATCCATCCCCAAATCCCAAAATTCCTGCTCCCCATCAAAAATCTTAAAACTCCTAAGTCCATTTGGGTCTCTAAATCCCCAAATCGATAATTCCAAAATACCCTATCCCGATCCACTAATCGGAAATCCCCATTACTCTCAACACCTCACCAAAATTGAAAGCTTCAAAATCCAATACAGTGTGTGCAATCATTGTTCTTGGTTCCCCTCCACCCCATGGCATTCCCTCATGCATCTGTCCCCTCATCTTATATCCCCTACCCTACATATCTCCCCCATCACATCCCTATGGTCCATGCTTTTGCATAATCTTTTCCTCCATCATCAATTCATCTATCCATCTTCCATCCATACTATATACACCATCCATAATCCATATCATAATCCACTATCCCCATCTATCCATAATCCACATCATAATCCATCACATCCACTTCATTTCCATCTCATGCAAGCATCTACAAATATCCATGCGCACGCCCATCACACTCGACAGGGTTTATGCACAACAACTATCCAAAATGGGAAACTTTCACCTTGTAATGAAAACAGACAGTCGTGTCCCCATCTTCCTCCAAACCCCTTTATCCCTTCATCCAAAATTCATCCTATTCCCTCCAAAAAATAGTAAAGAAAAATCATTCATCTAATGGTGAAAACCACTCCTTGTGGTGCCTTGGATAAGTACCATGACGAAAACCTAGAAAACATGTGTCATGTGTAGATTGATTGTCTATGCACCTTACACTTGGGGGCATGTTGTCTCATATTATCACTTTCATCCCACCCATCTACTATATCCGCATACCTATTCCATTGATCCAACCCATCCCCCCCTTATACTTTTGATATTGATAAGGACATGGGCAAAAATGTTGAAAAATGCTTTGGACAACTCTTGATATATCCAATCCTTTCCAAACAATTCCATCACCTTTATCCATCATAAGCATTGTCACGTCAAGTCCTACGTATAATACCTAGATTGTGGTATGTTATTCCTATGCGACATAGTCTTTGGAGATCACATCCTAGACCCCTCCATCCATCCATTATAAACATTCCATCCCTCCCATCCCTTATCGCCAATCCGTTTATCCATCCATCCCTTCCAAGCATTCTATCACACATTCTAATAAGCATCATCTTGCCTTGTCATCAATGACACATATCTACAGTGGGGCATATGATTCTTATACAAAATAGTCCTTGGAGAATACCCTAATGCACCCCACCCATCTATCCAACATTCTCTCTTCCTCATATCCACTATCATTACACCCCCCATCTATCATCTTACTTGAATCCACTATCCTTCGACCTGGTTTTCCCTTGTCATTGGTATCCAGGAAAGAGGCTATCCAAGTACACTCCAATGTAACCATTTCCTAAACAAATCCAACCATCCCATCCTAAACCAATAACTCACCTTAAATCTCTCAAAAATCCAAAAAATCAAAACATCTCCAAAAAAAATCAAAACATCTCAAAATCCAAAAAAATCAAAACATCCAAAACAATCCAAGCAATAAATCTAACTGCAATTCATCCTTAATCCATGCTAATCTAGTCAACACTCTAGACAACTATTCAACAAGCATATCTTGGTTTTGTTTAAACCTTGCTCTCAAACCTATCAATCAATCCTTATCCAATCATCATCATTAGTATATATCATCCCTAATCCTTGTGTTGTTCTTGGGATATATTATTCACACAACACTATCATTATCAATCAATCAATAATTAGTTTTTAGCTTGACAACGTCAACAACCTTGTTTGTTTTTCTATCATTTGTGCATGCTTGCTTGCTTGTGTGTGTTATCATTTTATCTTGCATTGGCATCAAGTCCTTGCAACATATTGCTACAAAAGGCATCATGGTCTTCAATATCATGGTACCCTAAGGCATATGTTTGCTTGCAACCTTTGTTTTTTGAGTTAGTCCCTTATGCATGAGATGCATTGTCACCCTGGTCTTTATACCTTGGTGCATAACGTCTATCACTATATCAAACTCCAAGATTACTCTACTCAAGTTAGCACAACCAATCATCATAATAAATCCATCATTTTTGTTTCATCCATAATCATATTTCTTGCATCCATCTTTTTATTTTCTCCATTTTTAACTATTTTTCTTCCATCATTTTCCATCTTTCATCTAACTTTTTCTTCATGTCTCTTCTTTAGAGAGCATACCAATGTTTTTCTAACCCACCTATCCTCTTGAGGGGCCATACCATCCCTCTATTGTTCCTCCTCATCACTCTTTCAAGTACCTGGGGCATCTATCTCCAACCATCCATACCTTATCTTCTTTGAAATATCGTTACTTTGCAACATCTCAAAAAGGGGCAAAATGTAGACAACAGAAAAATGACTAACACATTTTCTCTGTCTCATCACACTCCATCTTCATCATCCATTCATTATTATATTTCTTCTATTTATATTAATTAAATAATTTTTAATTATTTAATTAATATACTAACACTTCCTCTATGTGTTAATTAAATAAATTCATACATTTTATTTAATTAATCACACTAATTCTTATTCCTCTTCCCACAAATAATAAAATATATTTTCTTTATTTTCCTCATTTTTCATCCTCACATGAATTAAATAAATTATTTTATTTAATTCCCATGATTCTCTCCACTAATTTCTCTCAATCAATTTACTTAACTAATCAATCAAATGACACAACTAATCAATCCAATGACAAAAATGAGTTAACTAATCAATCAATTCTTGTTAGCTCCCTCATCAATTCTCCTCAACTAATTTCAACCATTGATCTTGTAATCCATCCTCCACTGTTGATTCTTGTTTTTGAGAATCTATAAATTCATCCTCATTCAAGCCATGAATACCACATCCATTTTGCACACTTACTCTGTCAATTTATTTTTTTGAAATCACATCCTTTGCACGTAAATCACATCCTTCTATCTATGGTTATTCTGATTAGTTAAAGCAATCCATATACACTCATATTTCCAATTCATCCACAATCATAACTAGTAGGACTTGGGTGCATTCTACTCCGCTTGAAAAAGGAGAAGAAATCGATTGAGGCGAAGGTATAATTGTGTTTTATTTATCTTTGTGTTATTCCTCTTTCATCACTTTTCTTGTCCTTCAATGACATTACTACCTGTTGACTTTTTCCCAGACTGGATGCTTATTCCCAGATTTCCCTACAAGGTAGCCATCAGTGATCAACAGGATCTCTGGGCCAGGGGGTCAACAGTATAGGAGATAGACTCTATATTTTATCTCCTCTTCTTCTTCAGGCTCTGCAAGACCTAGGGGGGTATTCCCTATTCAACATCCATGAGGATATGCATACAAGGCTGGGATGCTGACAGAAAGCAGATAGTCCTCCTGTAAGTAGACCAAAACTGAAAGATAAGGGCAAAGGGGCTAGCTTTGGGCCTATTTGCAGTTGTAGACAGAGGACTGAGGTTCCTAATCTAACTCTAATGTCCTAATGCTGGTTTTAGATTTTGCTTTGGAGTTTAAGTGTGGATGCAAAGCTGGATATGGTTATAACACAAAACAAAGCATGATTGGTGCCTATCCAGGGCCTGGAGTCAGTAGACATACACCTGTGAATGATCAGCATGAACAACTAAAACTGGATTTCAAGGGGATATGTGTGATACCTGCCTTACAGGCATCTCCCAATACAGAGTGTTAGGTTATCTCTACTTATGGTATCCCTACTGCAGTATATCCCTCCCAATGTTCAACCTGAAAACAGTTTGATCTACCCCTTGAGTAGAAGTTAAAAGATCAGACAGTCAACATAGGAATTCTATGCCCTAGAATCCAAACATTACCAAACATCCAGATTCAGAAGAAGAATACATGCAATACTGGAGACAGAATTAACACAACACATGCCAAACAGCATTTCTCATATAAGTTTAATCATGAAATCAGTGGGTTCATGCCAAAAACAAACAACAAGAGATACATAAACTCACAGGTAAGCTGTACAGAGCAACCAGATCAGCTTGTTATGCATTACAGAGCCAAAATCATCAACTTTCAACAACTCTCAAATGAGCAAGACCACCTGCTTATAACAGCCAGGTAGGTGCTTAGCAATTAATTACAAAGGTTGACCAAAATTTCGCCAGATACACAGTATCATGAAAATGGCGCTCAAACACAACCGGATTGGCGCCCAAACTTGAATGCAGCAGGTAGGGGAGGAGACAGGAAGATGTCTCGAGCCCTGCGCTCCTGTCCGCTGATTGACACCTCCAGTCGGGTACCAGATCGACCCACGCCATCGCCCATACCTCTGCAACAATCGCCATTAATGGCGCACCAACCCGCGGCCTTGGGAAGATCATCAAATCTGCAATCGCAACCATTTCCCGCCGAGACTCATCATCATGATGTTTGAAAATGCAGGATATCAATATCCCACATGCACCCCGCGATGACCTCAATAACACTTTATATACTAGGTCATGAGCATATATCATGTCGGTGCTTTTGCTCCTGACGACACTAGTATAGACCTCATCATCATCATCCTCCAGCAGCATGATATCCTGATGTTCGAAATATCACCCTGACGTCATCATGATATTTGAAATATAACCTTCATGATAATCGGCACAACCTGATCCTTTGGAGGAACATCCTCCTGCTGAGCTTATAACAAAAGTCTGGCCGATGAACATCCTGATGACGTCATCATCATATACTGCTGACGTCATCATCATATCTGCCTACTGCGCACCTCCTCATATCCGGATGACGTCATCATCATGTTTGTAAATATCAGGAGGTCTCTTCAAGATGATCAGTTGTTAGAAATATGACCCCCGCGGACCTTGATGACGTCATCATCATATTAACATCATCATGATATTCGGAAGACAACCGGATATTTGGAAATATCCTCCTGACGTTCAAACATCAGGTTGCACTGTAGCTCCTCTGTAAGATCGGGGCGATAACTGAATATGATGATGCTGCTTGAAAAGATCACCCCCCGGAGATAATGCGCGAAGCCAACAGGCGGATATCTCCTTGATATTAGCATCATCATGATGCTCGAGCAAACATATATCCGGGTGATATGAAAATATCACCCCTTCCTTCGGAATATCATGATGCAGATAGGCAGAAAGAAAAATATCACCCTGATATACGGATGACGTCAGCATCATCAGGATGTCAAAACAACGAACAAGAAGTGATACAACATCATCAGGATGATATTGACCAAGATCATCCTGACGTTCAAAATATGATGACCCTAGTGAATATCGGGTCGCACTTAGAACTCTTCAACATCATCATCAGGATGATCATAACCAAGATCACCCGATGATAAAATATCACCCCGGCGAAATATCATGAAGGCAGAAAATATGATGACCTCCGCAAGCAGCAGGATGATAACTGGAAATATCATGATGATGACGACCCTTAGGAAAAAACGAGTCAGGTCGACAACTTAGAGAATAACCCCTTCAAGATATCGGGCCAACATCGTCATCATGTTTGAGCAAGGTGATATTCGGAAGATCACCGGACACTTGAAAAATCACCCTCGCAAACAACTGAGGGCGCACTGTAGCTCACCAGTATCATCAGGATAATAAGCAAACATCACCCGACAGTTGAAATATGATGATGACGATGAGAAAAACAAGTCGACGAAGAACATGCTGATGAAGATCATCATCGAACCAAATATGATGATGATGACCTCCTCCTCAGGAAAATATGATGCTGCAGTTTGAAAAACGCTGAGGAGGTCCAACACTTAGAAAAAATGGGCAAGAAGATGAAGGCTTCAGATGAAGAAACCTCCTGATCATGACAAATCACCCCAGGTCAAAATAAGTGCTAACACTACCAACTTCTTCGAAGAGCTCACTTCTCTTCTACATCATGTTGGTAATATTGTTCTCATTTTTATTTGAATAATATTGCAATAATCTATTTATTACATTTTCTTCTGTATTTATTGGTGATCATGACCTCCACTTGTTCAATCCAATATGTACACTAGGGTATTCTTCCCCATAGACTAGGGATTAATGCTTATAAATTTACTTTATTATTGTTGTTCTTAGTTCCTAAATGCACATAGGCTAAGAGCACACACTATTTCAATCTCTTTTCCATTTGATTGTCTATGGAGGTCAAAAGACAAAAGTAGCGGCTTGACTATTTCTAGCAAGCTCCTAGGCAGTTCCAACCATTTTTCTTGTTCTAGCTACAGATGTTTGGAAGATTACAACTACATAGATGTTTTCTTGTATCTTCCTTCCTCATGTCATTTCATTATTTTAATGTGTTCTATCTAGTTTAAATTTATCTTTCTATCACTTGGTATCCTCTGGTTTGCTATTTTTGTCCCTATTTCTTGTTGTGTAGACATTTTCAAAATATGGTGGAAACATTGAGTTTTGTAACTTTTCTGGATGACAACATGTAACCTAGATGAGAATGCATGAAAATGAATATAGTGCATCGCACTAGCATCCTGGGAAGTGAACTTCATTATTTGATCATAGGTTCCTTTCTATCTACCTTTTACAATTCAGAATCTAATTTATTCATTTTGTAGTTTAGTTTTCTATATTAAGGCATTTTCCAACCTAGCTCTATATTTTAACATGGAAAATATATTATTTTTGTTAGGGTTAGCTGGCAGAAGATATCAATTAAATGCAAATAAAGATTAAACAGAGAAATGGAAATACACAGAATTAATAACAGCGAGAGACAAGTTTTAACGTGGTTCACCCAAACTCGGGCTACATCCACCAAACAGAGAGTCCAATATTATTATCCAGTAAATCAAACCGATTACAACCAGCAATCCCTACAACTCAATACTGCTGCAAAATGCTACAATACAATATATCAAAACCCTAACCCTTAGCCACTTTTATCAAGCTTTTTGTCGGTTACAAAAATAGGGTTTTCTTATGTCGGTCAATGAAAAAATAACTTCCAGTGCCTTTATAAAATAATAAAAAACCATGTGAGGTTTCGGGGGCACTGCCCCCGAGCCCCCGTGAGGGCGCTGCCCCTCGACCTCTCCCTGTATCGCGATAGGGAACGCGCAAGGGGCGCTGCCCCTGGACCCCGCAAGGGGCGCTGCCCCCAAACCCCCGCAAGGGGCGTTGTCCCTTGACCCCGTAGGAATTTGGGGGGAAACCGCGCCGATAAAAGTGGGGAAAATGTAACCTCCGAGTCTGATTAGGCTCCATATAACAACAATTTTAAAAGTTGAAACATTCTAGAACGATTCCAATGTTGGGAATTAAGGTGTCTCAACCTTTGTAATTTCCTAGCATTGGTAATTTAATTGTATATTTAATTATTGCCTAATATTGTATTTTACTTACACATTCCATTTGGTCACATAGTGAGGTGGCATGGTGACATGCCAACTTACTTAGAATGTGACTTGGATGGTCAAGTCAAACCTACATGGATTTGGGAGTCCCATATTGAGGTAGCATTAATTTGCCATGTGTCAGCATCTTTGGTATGTGAAAGGCAATATTCCATATGACAGAATCTATGACACATAAGGGCCAAGTTTGGAGATTCCTATGACAAGTGATGACAAGTGTCGGTTGGCATCTTTGCATGAGGGAAAGTCATCTTTGGGAGCCCAAGTTGGGCTATGACATGTTGTAAGTAGAATATGCTATATTTAGCATTGTATGATGGATTCTCTTACAACATTTAAGATTGTTATTGTGGGCAGATTTTATGACAGTTGTAAGTTGCGTAAGAGAATCTGTCATAGTCTATTTTTAGCCTAGAGCACTCTACATTGGGAAAGTCAAATCTGCCATGTATGATAGATGTAAGGGATGTAAGGACAACAAGGACAAGTGTCCCTTGATGCTGAAAATGGCCATGTGGCCAAGGTGGATGCCTATCCCAAGATGCTCTCAAGATATGCCTTGTAATCTCTATAAAATGCATAGTTTGGAGTTGTAGTCATATAATGTTTTTACAGGTACTGTTATGCTACCAGAATAACTCCAGAATCGACATTTGTGAACTCTTGGAAGACTTGCATTGCAAGTGTATTGTAAACTATTGTCGTTTTGATAATACATTGTGTAGGTTTAGAGTGTGGGGTTTTTAACCTGAAAAGGTTTTCCCCATGGTATATCTTGTGTCCCTTTCTGTGTTGTGTTGCTGCTGTAATCTTTATGTTATTAGTTTAATGTTTTTGCAATTGTAAGGATTTAAATGAATTTGCACTCCATCCCCTCATTAGATTGGTGTAGGAAGTGTGTTCCATGTACCTTGCTTCCTTTCAGTTGGTATCAGAGCTTGATCACCTATGATCCTATTTTTTGGGTAGGGGTTTTTTGAGCTAATCTTCGATTGAGTGGGAGTCTGTACAGAGTATTTTGTGATCTTGTTACAGCAAGAAGATGGCTAACACATCCAGAAGAATAGAGGTGGAGAAATTCAATGACACTAATTTTGAGTTATGGAAACTTAAGATGGAAGACATGCTTGTTGATCATGACCTATGGGAGACTGTATCCGGTGTAAAACTAGCTGCTATGGCACAAGCTGATTGGGATCTCAAAGATCGAAAGGCTAAGGGTCTCATAAGACTTAGTCTAGCTGATTCTGTCTTGTTGAATGTCCATGAGGAGAAGACCATGAAAGATATTTGGAAGAAGTTGGGTGATGTTTATCAGGCCAAGTCCCTAGTGAACAAACTTTTTCTGAGAAAGAAGTTGTATTCTCTGAAGATGGAGGATGGAGGATCTATTACAGATCACCTGAATGCTTTCAACATGTTAATTGCACAATTGACATTAGTTGGTGTGAAGATGGAGGAGGAGGATTGTTGCATGACCTTGCTTTGTTCTTTGCCAGAATCGTGGGATCATCTTGTAATGGCTATTGGGAGCACCACATCCACTTTCACAATGGATGAAGTGGTATCTTCATTGTTATCTAAAGAGATGCAGAGAAAGTCTTATGAGGTGGCCAAACGAGGCTCTTGCAGTTCGTGGAAGACCTAAGGAGAAAGGGAAAAAGAAAGACAAGAAAGTTGATAAGGGTAGATCCAAATCCCGTGGGAGATCCAAATCCCCTAGAAAGTCTAAGGCTCTTTGTTGGAATTGTGGTAAATCTGGGCATTTTTGAAAGGAATGCAAAGACGGAAAGAAAAAGAAAAAGAAGAATGCCCCAAATTCAGATTCTGACAAGTCACAAGATGATGGTGATGCCTTCATCGCAGCCCTGGCCACCCATGCATCTGATGATGTGTGTTTGAGAACTGATAACAGTGATGAGTTTTGTTCGACAGAGTTTGATAAGTTCTGTAAAGAGCAAGGGATTGAAAGACATAAGACAACTCCTTACACCCCATAGCAAAATGGAGTTACAGAGTGGATGAATAAGACACTGATGGAGAGGGCTAGGATTGTGCTTAGTGGAGCAAGCCTCGAACAAAGTTTTGGGTTGAAGCTGTTGCCACTGCTTGCTATCTGGTAAACAAATCTCCTACATCAGCTCTTGTTGGTAAGACACCTATGGAGGTGTGGTTTGGTAAGAAGCCTTCAGTTAGACATCTTCATGTTTTTGGTTGTGAGGCATATGCACACATGCCTAGGGAGAAAGGGTCTAAATTGGAGAACAAGGCTGTTAAGTGTATCTTCATTGGCTATGGTGTCGGTGTGAAAGGATACAAGCTTTGGGATCCTATGGCTGAAAAAGTGTTGTATAGCAGAAGTGTTATCTTCAGAGAGCTAACACCTTCTTCTGTTGTTCTATAGCTAGAACACACAGAAAAGAAAGAAGACGTGGTTCAGTTTCCTTGTACCCCTGACAAGACTGAACCGATAGACCTTGTGAGACCTAATGATGAGGAGAGCTCTAGCAGCTCTGAAAGTTTAGAAGAAGAAGAAGAACCTTAACCTCAGTCATTGAGGAGGTCTACACGAACAAGGAAGCAACCTAATAGGCTTGGTTATTCATTGCTTGATTCTAGTTGTGCTTTCGCTTTGCTTACTAACACTGATGAGCCTAGAATTGTGTTAGAGGCTATGGACATGAAAGATGCAGGTTCCTGGAAGGAGGCCATGGATTATGAGATGACTTCCTTGGAAAAGAACAAAACTTAGGACTTGGTACCTTTGCCTGATGGATGGAAACCTGTTGGATGCAAATGGGTGTTCAAGAAGAAATTTGGTGCAGATGGAAGTGTTGAAAAGTACAAGGCCAGACTGGTTGCGAATGGGTATTCACAAGTGGAGGGAATTGATTATGGTGAGATTTTCTCTCCTGTTGCAAAGTTGACATCTATTTGATTCCTCTTATCTCTTGCAACTGCTTATGACTTAGAGGTGGAGCAGATGGATGTGAAGACAACATTCCTTCATGGTGATTTGGAGGAAGAGATTTACATGTCACAGCCAGAGCATTACATAGAGAAAGGTAAAGAAAATTTGGTTTGCAAGTTGAAAAAGTCTTTGTATGGTTTGAAGCAGTCTCCTAGGTTGTGGTACTTGAAGTTTGATGCCTTTGTGTTGTCAATTAGATATTTGAGATCAAAATCAGATCATTGTGTGTATTATAAGTTTGAAAATGATTGTATTCTCATTATTGCACTATATGTTGATGATATGTTGCTGATTGGGAACGGTAAGAATATGATTTTTGATTTGAAGTCTCAATTGTTAGCACAGTTTGAGATGAAAAATCTAGGGGCAACCAGGTACATTCTGGTAATGGAAATCAGAAGAGACATAGCAAACAAAAAACTTTGGTTAAGCCAGAGTAAGTATGTGAAGACAGTGTTGGATAGATTCAGCATGGCAGATTGCAGACCATTGAGTGTTCCTGTTTCATTAGGGACAAAGTTATCTGTGAATGATTGTCCAAAGTCTCCTTCTGAGACATAGGATATGAGTAGAGTACCTTATGTTAGTGTTGTTGGCAGCTTGATGTCTGCTATGGTTTGCACAAGACCAGACATTGCCCAAGCAGTGGCAGTCCTTAGTCAGTTTATGGCTAATCCTGGATGAGTACTTTGGGATGCAGTGAAGAGAGTGTTCAAATATTTGAGGGGTACTTCTGAGTATTCCTTATGTTATCATGGTTATCCTACTGGACCTTAGCATTCTGTGAGTATTTGTGGATTTGTGGATTCTGATTGGGTAGGCGACATTGACAACAGGAGATCCACCAGTGCTTATGTGTTTACCATGTTTAGTGGTACTATTAGTTGGATGAGTAAGCGACAACCTGTGGTTGCTTCGTCCACTACAGAAGGTGAGTGTATGACATAAACTCATGCTTATAAGGAAGCCATTTGGCTTAAGAGGTTGTGTTCAGATATTGGTTTTGATGCAGGATAGATTACTATCCATTGTGACAATCAGAGTGCAATTTGCTTAGCAAAGAATCCTACCTTCCATGCTAGAACAAAGCACATTGATGTTCAATTTCATTTTGTTCGAGATATGGTAGAAGATGGGAAGGTGTTGTTGGAAAAGATGGACACTTTGAAGAATGTTGCAGATGCATTGACTAAACCTGTGGGCACAAAGAAGTTTAGATGGTGTTCAGAGTCTATGGGCCTCTCGGCCTATAGCAGTTAAATCTTGTCATTTCTTTTGGCTCTTGTAAAGTGTTCAACAAGTGGGAGAATGTTGGGAATTAAGGTGTCTCAACCTTTGTAATTTCCTAGCATTAGTAATTTAATGTATATTTAATTATTGCCTAATATTGTATTTTACTTGCACATTCAGTTTGGTCACATAGTGAGGTGGCATGGTGACATGTCAGCTTACTTGGAATGTGACTTGGATGGTCAAGTCAAACCTACATGGATTTGAGCATCCCATATTGAGGTGGCATTAATTTTCCATGTGATGACATCTTTGGTATGTGGAAGACAATATTCCATATGACATGTAAGGGCCAAGTTTGGAGATTCATATGACAAGTGATGACAAGTGTTGGTTGGCATCTTTGCATGAGGGAAAGGCATCTTTGGGTGCCCAAGTTGGGCTATGACATGTTGTAAGTAGAATATGCTATATTTAGCATTGTATGATGGATTCTCTTACAACATTTAAGATTGTTATTGTGGACAAATTTCATGACAGTTGTAATTTGTGTAAGAGAATCTGTCATAGTCTATTTTTAGCCTGGAGCACTCTACATTGGGAAAGTCAAATCTGCCATGTATGACAAATGTAAGGGATGTAAGGACAGCAAGGACAAGTGTCCCTTGATGCTGAAAATGGCCATGTGGCCAAGGTGGACGCCTATCCCAAGATGCTCTCAAGATATGCCTTGTAATCTCTATGCTGGAGTTGTAGTCATATAGTGTTTTTACAAGTTTTGTTATGCTGCCGAAATAACTCTAGAATCGACATTTGTGAACTCTTGGAAGACTTGCATTGCAAGTGTATTGTAAACTATTGCTGTTTTGATAATACATTGTGTAGGTTTAGATTGTGGGGTTTTTTACTTGAAAAGGTTTGCCCCACGGTATATCTTGTGTCACCTTGGTTTTGTGTTATGTTGCTGCTGTAATCTTTATGTTATTAGTTTAATGTTTCTGCAATTGTAAGGATTTAAATGAATTTGCACTCCATTCCCCTCATTAGATTGGTGTAGGAAGTGTGTTTCGTGTACCTTGCTTCCTTTCATCTAGCACGACTTTATTCTTTTTCAATAGAATAGTAGAAGATAATTTCTTTCCAAAACTAGTTTTATCCTAGTGTAATTGTTTAAAACATAATAAATTTATTGGTTAAACCTCTTTTTCAATGTTATAGCAAGCTAATTGATATTAAGTGTACTTCAAATGTGGATGACCATTTGTCATGCGATTCACTCAATTGTAAGAGTTGATGAGAAACCCCACAAGACTCAAGAATCACCTGCAATCAAAATAACCTTCCACAAGAGAGAAGCAATGGAAATGCTATGAAACCAATAAATTGTATTAGATGCATATATAACGATACAATGTACGACAATGAAACCTTGTTATAAAGACAAGGTTGAAACCCTAAGTCATTCTAAGATAATGAAAAGTGTCTCAATTTATGGCTTAAGACAAAAATATAAGTGACCTAAGTAAGCTTAAGTATACAATTGTCAATAGGACCTAATATGTCCTAGTTAGGTAAAACACCCTTTTCACAATAACACCCCCCTTAAGTACAACTTAGGGAGAAGCAAAGATACAATGATGGATGGGTCCCAAATACAAGGCCATGTTAGGTACACATGTACAAAATATCTCTCACAAATGGAGTAAAGGAGAAAAACTCGAGGAAAAACCCCTCTCCAAAATAGAGAAAACATAAAAGTGATGGGTTGAGGACTCGATATGACCCCCCAAGGACTACATCCAACACAAACATGTAATAAATAACCCCTCCATAGAAATAATGAGATGATAGATCCCCCCAACAAAGAAGTAGCTCTTGTGCTAATGGTGAATGTTTGAAGACAAGACACAATCCACTGCCTACAAACAACGTTTCTCCCCTTGGGAAGAAACAAATCCAATGATGGATGTAGAAGAAACTCTTACAATCTAGATGAAAAGGGAATCTAAATACAAATATGTGTATCAGGATACAACTTAGGTGTCCTCATGTTGGAAAAGGATTTCTCCTCCAAATTAGGAATTGAATATCCAATCAAAGAAGTATAACGAGGAGAGGAAAGAGATTGAACTACAACTAAAAACATTGAAGATGTGATGACATCATTGCCATCATTTGAAATGTGAGACTCCACAAACAAGGATGTAATGTTTGATAAATAGGAATCCCAATGAGGTATATTAGTAAGAATTAAATGATCCTACACCAAAGAATCACTAGAAGCTCTCCAAGAAGCAACTATGAACTCTGAAGTAGGAATAGGTGATGGAGATATGATCTCAATAGGAGGAGAAGGAGCAATAGGAGAAATTTCTGTCATCTAAACTAGAAAGATACCAAATATGCAAGATCCTCTAAAGTATCATCATCAAAGGGTATATTATCTGCACCATGAAGGTGTATGAGATAATCCATAGCAGGATCATCTAGGAATGAAGAGAGATGTGGGTCTCTATAGATCTTCCAAATTTGGGTCCAAAGAGTGTGTGGGAACTCAATATGTGAGATGGAACACATAGTGTCAAAATCAACATTGGAACCAATCAATCTTACAATATGATCAATATTATTTCTCCATGCAAATTTCCTCCCAGGTGTATCTGGTTTAGGTATGATTCCATAAAGATAAGACAAAAGATTGAGCCACCTAAGATGTGTCAGGATGCCTTTTCACCAAGACTCATAATTGTCCTTAGTCAAGGTGACCACAAAAGGATGAAAAAAAACAACCCATGATATCTCCTCAAAAGTTTCAAGTTAATGTGCTACTAAAAGGTAAAAAAATAATGCCGTGTTTGACTCATGTTCTCAAGAGAATATGATTTCTTGGACGACCACGCTATAGAAGGTAAAAAATTAATGACGTGTTTGACTCATGTTCTCAAGAGAATATGATTTCTAATTTCCTTGTTATTGAGTTGTGATTGGATGTTGTTAATAATCCACATTTGTAAACCTTGGGATGATTGTAACATGAAGCAAATATGAAGGCGTGGAAGCAATGCAAGTTGTAGTTTTGTCTTCACGCAGAGTTCATAAATGACATATTGTTTGATATTGTCCCATTAGATGTTCATTATCTAATTTTTAGGAGTCCCTACTTGGTCATGAGGGATTTTATTTATTATAGAAGAAATAATCAATATAAGTTGATATTGAATGGGAAGGAGTTTGTTTTGAACTTACATGAGGGAAGGTCGAAGATTACTCTTTCTGACACTTAAAATAGTAGAAGCTTAATCGATGCCAATGGAAGGATCATTTCCTCTTTGTTGAAGGGACATAAAATGCATGAAGAAGCTATAGTTGGAGCTATACACAAATTTCATACACATAAGTAGCAAGGTAAGGGGCAACAAATGCAACAAAGTGCCAAGTAGTCTCATGTAGGTAAAACATATGCAAATTGAGAAAGATGAAGAGCATGAAGTCAAAGGGACCCCTTCAAGGGGAAATGGTCTTTTCCCTCACTTTTGCTAATGTGATACAAGGATCAATTGAGGAGTAGGTGGGTGTCCACAAGTAGTTCACTTATGCATAAAGAATGAGTTGATCAGGTGTAATTGCCAAACCATGTTGAGTAAAATTATTACATTGGAATGGGGGCTTGAGAGTTCTTCATTTCTTTTATAGTTTTCATAAGATTTTGGGACCAAAATCTCCCCATTAGAGGTGTGATCCAAAAGCTTCGGTCAAAACCTTCAAGACCATTGGGGTCATGTATTTTCATGTTTGTTGGAGTGTTAAGAGGAGCTAGGGGATGGATTTTGTCACTCTTGGTGGGTTGTTTTACAAAAGGGAGCTATGAAGATGGTTGGATCCAAAAACCTAGGCCAAAACCTTAAAGACAATTGGGGTCATGGTGTTTCATGTTTGTTGGAGTGTTAAGAGGAGCTATGGGATATAATTTGTCACTCTTGGTGGGTTGTTCTACAAAAGTGAGCTATGAAGATGACTGATGATGGTTCAAGATGGTATGGGACATCTCTATAAGTCTTCAGTAAAAGTTCTGGATCTTTGAATGACCCATACAACCTTTTTTTTGTAAAATCACTACTTTTTATAGGCGACAAAATCACCATATACCATAAAAAATGTGTGATCACCCTTGGTGAACCAATCATTTCACTAAATCTAAAGTAGAGCATGGAATGCAAATGTTTTCATCATTTGATCTTCCAATTTTTTGATTGGTCTTTCATTTTTCAAGGATGAGAGAGTCAGGGGATGTAATATATTGCTTTCTAGTGACCTTTGTGGGGTTGGCTCTCATTCTATGGTGGTTCAATCTTTTGACTATTATAAGTGTGTTGTTGACAGTCTTTCTTGGTGAGAGGAGTGTTGCAAGTGTGTTAGGAGCTTTAGATTTGTTGTCTAAGCTCATGGATTCTATGGAGGCCATGTCTACATCTAAAATAAACTTTTTTTTACTGGAACACGGAGTAATTTACTCTTTAAAGCTAGATTTTTTCACCCAATGTTGGGTTTTCTCTAGCGAAAATTATTTGTTCACGTGTTTTATTCTTAATTGTCATTTTGATTTTTTGAGATGTTATAAGTTTTTTCCTTGATATGCAACTACTATTTGAAGTGGTGTGAAGTGTGTATTGAGGATTTGTAAGAATATTTTCTTTGTATTCATTTGTAATGGTTGAGTGAGGAATATCCTCCTTGTTTACATATCAAGTGGTATCATAATAGTTGTATTTGGAAAACAATGTTGTAGGGTTTGCAAGTATATGCTATCCACAAGATCGAGTGGGGATAAGATTTTGTTACCTTTTGAGCTTGGAATTGGAACAAGAGAGTGGTTAAGAAGAGCAAGAATGGAAAGAGAAGATGATGGAGAAGTGAGGTTTTAAAAACTTGATGAGGATGCTACATATATTCTTAGAGTAGAGGAGAAGGTGGATAAATTGGAAAGTATGATGTTGGTCCTAATCTCCAAGGTAGGAATTCCAAAAGAGAACATGGAAGAACCAAAAAGAAGAGAGATGGAGCAAGGTGTCCTCTAAAGGAAGATTCAACATAGAGGAAAAAATGATATATAACCTTATAATGGTGAAATTAGCATTGAGAAGTTGGACTAATGGTTATCCCAAATGGAGGTATACTTTATTCTTCATCAATTACATCCTCACCCACTATTTCTTTTTGCAACATTAAAGCTTTACAAACATGATCTTACTTGTTATGAGAGTTATGCACACCCATTGGAAGTTAGGGAAGTGCCACTAGTTTCAAAGTGGGAAAGATTCAAGAGGCTGCTACGGGTCATGCCACAATAATGGGTTACACTTTTTGGGCAAACTTGACATTGAAATCAACATTTTGAACTAAATCTTCACTTTCTGACACCTATAGCCGCTAAACCATTAGAAATTTGAAGATGATGCGAACTAGTTACTTGTGAGATTTTGTCTGTAGATTCTAAATATATATTTAAAAATTTTGGAGTTAAATTGAAATTTTTTTGCGTCTCCTTTGATAACTAGTTTTTAATAGTAAACAACATTTTTTTAAAGTGGTGTATTTTGTCGCACATAAATTTTTTTCTACAAAGGATAAAATTCTGATTCTTTTGAATTTAGATTGGTAACACTGATATCTAGAGGATGCATTTGGTTTCATAATGTTTGTTGAATATTTTTTTTAATTAAGTTTTGAAGTCAAACCAATTATAATTTAGACATAGGCGTATTCTATCCAACATAATTTTTTTGTATGTATCATAATTCAATTTTTTTTTTGTTGGAATAAGGACATCAATACCTAGAGGACATGTATTTTTTAGAATTTTTTTGCTCTATTTTCCTATTTTTTCGTATATGTGAAACAAAGACCTTGATGTTCATTAAAAACCTACATTCACAAGAAATAAAAAATAAATATTAATCAAATTAAATATATTTAAAATTATATTTTTGGAGAAGCTTATAATAAGTACTACATACTTACAAAACATAAATTTTAAATGAATTCATTTGATCCCCCAAAAGGTAAATCAAAAGTGTTTTTTTATCAGCATTTTGATAGGTGTAGAGGAGACTCCATTATATGTATGGTTTAAAACTAGTGGGGTTCTATCCAAGGGGGTTTGAATCTAAGGGGGTTTGATCAAACCCTCTTCAATTAAAATCCTTTAAATGGAACATTTCAAGGCCTAGATCATTATATTTTCTAAAAATATGTGATTTCAACAAAAATCAGGATGTCCCAAAAAGTGTAACCCATTATTGTGGCAACACCCCTACATAATCAATTTTATCCCATATGTCATATAGAGGAGTAGGTTATGTAATGGCACTACTAGAGACAAAGTTAGGGACAAAGTACACAAGCGCACATGAATGAGTTTAGAAAGAGGGTCGTACATATGGGAAATGATGTAATGGATCAAGAAGTTTTCATGAAGTATGTTGGAGGACTATTTGGTCACTTAAAGAGGCAAGTCCTAATGACCAAGACCCAAGATATAGATAAGGCACGTGCACATGCACACTATCTTGAGCTAGATTAGAAGGGTAACTCTTTCAACAAGAACAAGTGGAGTGACGAGTAGTAGTTTGGTGGTAACAAAAATGAGGATAGTGCCAAAGAAAAAAGTTAGATGTCTCCTCAGTCAATTCAAGGGGAAGAAGTAAATGATAGTCTCATTGCACACATTTTGATAGAGGTAGGCACTTCAAAGGGAGGTGTTGGAAATCACAACTTGAATTGAAGCCTTCTATTGAGGAGAAGAAAGCCAATGTGATACATAAGACAATGAAGATTGAGTGTACTTTACATGTGGATGAAATTTTTTCATGTGCTACGCTTAATAAAGGAGTATAAAAGGTTGGTGATAGATCACATGGAGTTGAATAACTCACATAAATTTTTTTAAATTAAGGTGCAAGTGAAAGGTAAGAAAATTAATGCCATGTTTGACTCATGTTCTCAAGTGAATCTAATTTCTAATGGTATGGTAGTGAGTTGGGATTGGAGATTGATAATCATCTGCATCCATATTACTGGGGATGGTTGCAACATGGAGAAAATATGAAGGTGTAGAAGCAATACAAGTTTTAGTTTGGTCTTCATCTAGAGCTCATAGATGAGGTATTGTTTGATGTTGTCACATTAGATGTGAGTAATTTGATTTTTGGGAGTCCCTACTTGTACATGAGGGATGTTGTTTATTATAGGAGAAAGAATCAATATAAGTTGGCATTGAATGAGGAGTTTGTTTTGAACTTGTATGAGGGGAGGTTGATGATCACCATTGCTAGCATTTCAAATTGTAGAAGACTAATCAATTCCAATTGAAGGATGTTTCCTCTTTGTTGAAGGGACAAGTGCATGAAGAGGCTACTATTGTAGCTAAGAGTGACCTTCATATGCGTAAGGAGCAACAAGCTAAGAGGCAATAAATACAACAGAGTGCAAGATTGTCACATCTAGGTAAGCATGTACATTTTGAGAAAGATGAAGAACATGAGATCAAGTGGATCCCTTCAAGGGTGAATGGTCCTTTTTATTTTAGTTTTGCTGATGTATTATGAGGATCAATTAAGGAGTGGGTGGGTGTCCATAATTCCTTTACATATGCATGAAGAATGAGTTATCTTAGGTGTTGCCAAGTCATGTTGAATAGCGTTCTTACATTGGAACAAAGGCTCAAGTGTTCATTTCTTTTATAGTTTCCAGAAGCTTTTAGGGACCAAAAGCCTCATATTTGGGAAGGTGTGATCCAAAAAATGGGGTCAAAACCTTATGGACTATTAGGGTCATGGTGAGTCATGTTTGTTGGAGTGTTGAGAGGAGCTAGGAGATAAAGTTCATCACTCTTGGTGGGTTATTTTGTAAAAGAGAGTTGTGAAGATGGTTGAGGATGATTAGGGATGGTATATGACATCTCTAGAAGTCTTCAATTAAAGTTGCAGACCTCAAAATGATCCAAAAACATAATTTTGAAAAATGATCGCTTTGCATAGGTGCATATTTTCCATATACTATGGTGAATGATCCAAGTACCACAACAAATGCTTGAACATCCTCTGATGAAATTAACGATTTCCTAAATCCTAAGTAGAACATGGAATATAAGGGTTTTTGTTGTTTGATATTCCAATTTGTCAACTAGTCTTTCATTTTTCGAGGATGAGAAACTTTAGAGAGGTCTTATAATGCTTCCCCATGACTTGTGGAGTCGACTCTCTTTCTATGGTGGTTTTAGTCCATCTTTTGACTGATACAATTGTGTTGTTCATATCCTTTCTTGGTGAAACTAGCATTGCAAGTGTGTTATGTGTTTCATATTGGTTGTGTAAGCTCATGGATGTAATGTCCCCATTTTTGAGTTCTCTTGAAGCACAGTTGGAGCTAACTTTCTGGGTTGGTGACAACCTAATCAAAGGAGTATTTTGATGTCACCAATGTGTTTGGGTGATCTAGTGGAGCTGTGTGACACTTTTCGGAGAGATTTTAGACAACTTGTCCGTACTTACTATTTATAGTAAGTGCTTGCACGGTGACGATCTTTCTGGGTTTGTTCTCTTTGGTCCTCGAAGAACACTTCTATTTTTAGTGTCATTTTGACGCTGTTTTGGTGACTTGGTAGTCAACTGATGGCTATCCCAGATGTTGCATCGAGCTTAGTGATATCAGTTGTTTTGTGGATCCAGTTGGTACCCTTTGTGTTGGCTCAGTTTGCTTATGGCCATTACTATTTTTAGTAAGTTCAGGTTTGGGGATGTTTCAGGATTTTTAGAGTTGGAATGTTTTCATCTCTTCGAGACCTTTCTAGTGAGCTATTGGTCATGGGATTCTGACTTCATCTGGATGGGTATTTTAAAGTCCGAAGATATATTTTATTATTTCATGAGACTTTATAATGTTTAATGGCAAAGTGACTTTATGAAGTGAAATATTAAAAGGGTCACTAGGCAAGTTTGGGCACCCATCCCTAGGGGGATAAAAGTAATTTAAAAATATAATTTTCTCCTCAAAAAAGGCAATGCCCCTCTTGGGTGTTTATAAAGGCAAAAAAGTGAGTCATTTGGGATATGCTTGGATTATTGACTTTTCTCTCTTATTGAGATATCCACTGCGTGGGTTTGGAGTTTGGCTCTAGGGTTTGGTTGTCTTGCTGAGACAAAAAGCTCTGCAAGATAGCATTGATCCTAGCTTCTGGAGATAAAACCCTCCATTAGCAAATACTTTTGAGGCGGATGCATCTAGTATTCGCATTGGTGCTTTAATGAAGATAGTATTGTTGAGGGTTTGAGAGTTTATGGACATATTCTTTGCATATTTATGAAGATTTCCTTATGCAGTGGTGAAAGACTGATTTAATAACATATTGGAACAAATATTATGAAGGGTTTGGAGCCGTTAGAGTTTGCACTTGCTGGTCGTACCATATACTTGCTAAGTCGTACACATTTGGGGGCAATTTAGGGAGTGTTTGTGGTTGATTCATTCCTCCATCTAGTTGCTTATATGCTGCTGTAGTAAACAGTTAGGAAAAAAGGGGCTATGAAGAGTTTGGCCATTGATATTTGCTGATATCTCAGTTCAGCCTAGCCGTACACCTCTTGGAGGTACGTGGGGCATTCTAGAGTAACTATTTCATCATTTCTATGACTTCTTACTACTTCCCAATGGGCGTCTAGGATGTTTATCAGCTGATACCTATTTGTATTGCATATTCTCTGGTCTTTGGAGTATCTTGGAGGATTTTCTATATAACCCAATGCTGGTCTGGCTACAACATATTTTTGAAGTTGTATTTTATCATTTGGGTATGTAATGATAATTCATTTAATGAGATTTGATGATATGGGTCATTGTTTGTTTATGCAAATTTATTGTACTTTTTCTGGGTTTTTAGTATATGCCATATATTGTATGCTCCAGCAACACACATCTGCAGGAAAACTAAAACCCCTTCTGCATCTTTTGTCTAGTCTGAAAGAACACATTCTAATAAAAATAACACTATTAAGATCTTAAAAAGGAACCAACAGGTGCGACACACTACAGTGGTATTAGAGCTAAAGATCTTTCCATCTTGTGAGGTCAAATTTAGACATGCAGATGAAAATATGAGACATGCAGCTTAGCTTCGCATGTGAGTGATCAACACTTGCATGAGTGTTCAGAGTTGGGAGATTGATAAGTTTTGAATAGTGATTGTGAGATCATGGCATCTCTCATGAAGGGTAATCTTTGTGAAAAGACTTTTTGATGCGGGATTGAAACTAAATTTTTTGCTATGGACAGATGAGAGGCTTCTCAGCACTTTGGAAGAAATTGAGAAATATTTATCTAAAATCCCTTAGACACCTCCTGAATCAATGCATAGGGCTTTGGTTCCTTCAAAGACTTCGCTATGTAAGCCCGAGTTGTTGAGGCATCCATACAAGAAGGTAAGATTGACGGTTATCACATGCATCAGTGAAGTCATGAGAATTTCAGCTCTTGAAGAACCATACAATGATGATTTAATGAAGGAGATGTTACAGTTGATTATTGAAAGTTTTCATGGGCTGGGTGATACCAAAACCTTATCTTTTAACAAGAGTGCTAAAAAGTTAGAGATTATGGCTCAGGTCAGGTCATGGTTTTTTTTGATTGACCTCAAGTGTGATGGTTTAATTCTCAAACTGTTTCATTGTTTCATTGATAAAATCAGAAAATATCATGCGGATGGTGTTAAAGCAGCAATGCAAAATATCTTGTCTTTGATTTTAGATGAAGATGATGATATCTCCAAGTTGTTATTATCTAACTTGCTAAGTATTTGGAGAAGGGAACAACATGTTTCATCGGAAGCACATTGGTTGTCTAAGACAATGATTGAGCATAGAATTGAGAAAATTCAAAACCATTTGACAGAACATGAATCTATTGCTTATGGTTTACAGGTTGCAAGTATTCCTATAATGAGCAAGAACCAAATGAGAAGACAAGGCCTATGCTTCTCTTGCAGAGAATTTCGGGAGCTTAACCAACAATGCATGGATAAAAGGGACTCACAAAGTGACGATGGTTTGACAGATGAAGTTGCTTTCAATACTCAAGAGGTTGTTATCAACCCTGATAACAATTTTGATTTTTATGACAACAATCAATTTTTTGAGTGTAGTCGTGATTTAAATGTTATGGCACATTAGGAAAATGTTGTAGGAGAGACTTCTAGTGTTGGCACACAAGATATGGGTGTCGAACACGAGGAAAGCAAGGAGAATACAAGCCATAACAGTTCTAATTTTTGTGACAGCAGTCTGATCTATTTGCATCAGTGTGAGGTTACTACCGGTACACATGAGAATGATGGTGGTGTGGAGTCACCTAGTGTAGACACTCAATTTCTGGGTGACATTGATGCAATAGGTGTTGTGGATTCGAGCCACAACAAGTTTGATTTTGTGAATCAGACCTTGGGAGATATGAACAAATCAGAAAAGTTACTTGTTGGTGATGGGTCGCAGGATATCTCCTTGGTTGAACATGCATCTACCTTGGAGGAAGCAATGTGCATCGATATTGGCAAATCAATAGCCTCTAGCATGTCATTTGAGCCATCCATAGAGGTTCATAACAACATCACACTTAATGAGGATGTGTGCGAAGTGGATAGCACACATGAGGTTGCATACCAATCGGTGAGTGATGATGATTCAGCCTCTTACCATAGTGCAGATTACACATCAGGAAATTTGTGTGGAGACAATTTGTCAGAGGAGTCTAATCATTTGGCAGGGCAATTAAAGGTGAACGAGGGCATGATTGCTGCAGCTTTAGAACACTTTGATGTTGCTCAGTAGTTAGTGACACATTGTTGTTGGACTCTAGGTATATATGAGCACCTTGATAGTGGACTTTCCCTTGCTAAGTTTCAGGTACTTAGAGATGTAGTTGGGATCATCAAGAATAATTACCTACAACTATTATCAGATAGAGATAATCTTCTCAGGCTTGATGGTATCTATTATGATGCTCTAAAGGGAAAGGAAGAGGAGGTTGATGAGCTTGAGGTCACCACGGACTCGTTGAAGAGCGCTCAAACAACCCTTCAAGAGTCAAAGATATGGATAGATGAGCTTACCGTGGAGTTGAGCTTAGTGCAGTCTTCATCTCCAGCAGTCACAGTCCCCATATATATGACCATTTCTAGTGATGATCATACACCCACGGATAGTGGTAAGGAGTACTTTTTGGATATGGCTACACCCATTACAGTTGTAGATGCAGGTGATATAGATGGGATGGGTGTTTTGGTTGAGAGTAGTAGAGAACCAGATGTTACATTAGGGGTCTCTAAGGATAGTCCCATGATAGGTGATGTAGAGCAGATTATAGATAGCTCGCGTGATGAGTTGGTGGATTCTCCAGAGAATGGTGTGACGGGTCACCACACTACTCCATCATTTTCTCAGGAGATGTGCATGGCATCATTCATTGGAGAGATCGATTCTCATGTTGATTTGTTTCCCTCTCCTGGAAGTAAATCAGAGATTGCATCCTATGCAGCTGATTGTGATAGACAGCTTAAATTGAGCTACAGAGGTGGAGAGATCAACTGAAGGTTACCGAAGGTAAGGTTGTTCAAACCTTAACTTGTATCGACAACACCCACAAGTTTGTGGAGGACCTCTTTTGGACGGAACAATTGGAGGAAAGGCAGTTAGGGGTAGTAGTGGGCACTTCTATATCTAATTTGCGATAGCATGCCATATAGTGGATTAAATCAGAATACCTCCATTTGCTTTCAGACCGAGACTTTGCTATTGGGTATGTAGAGAGGACTTCCAAAGTATCTACCCAATTAGCCATTCATGATCAGAGACATGAGCCATTTTCTGATTCGAGTGATTGGAGTGATGAGGAGTGTGTTTTCCATAACTATGACGGTCAACCATTGACATAGGCAGGTGCTTTTTATCTTGACTACATAGTGAGGAGTGCTCATCATTTCTCCTTTAGTCCACACAGAGAGGACCTGATGATGCATAAGTGTGGATTGGCTCGAGACTTATACCATCCATTGTGGGATGAAGGGTTGCCATCTACAGAAGATGGAACTAGGGATTGTAGGTGGCTAACTCAGATACATTCAGAGGATTACTGGCAGGGTCAGAGATAAGATTACCGTCATGGTGGGATGTACCAGATAGAGTTTGCAACTTCTTTGTCTCAAAAATTTCCATTGGAGACATGGCTTTAGAGAGGTTGCAGTGTCGGTAGGCATGATGACATGTTTAGATATTACAACGGTGATGGAGGAGAGTTTTATCTTTCCCTCGATTTGAGAGGAGCAGTTTCATAGCTTCCAGCACCTATGTTGGATAGTCAGCACATCCATAGGAGTTTTACAGGGGATGATAGGGAATGTTGTGGTTCAGTCACTTTGAGATTTACTTACCCCTTCATGATTGTTGGATGTGAGGTTCTAATGTTTTGGGATCCAGGCGGTGACAAGTTTGGCGTGTTAGTTCAGTTGGATTCTGTTGTGTTCCTTCACCACTCTCTGCATGGTGAAGATTATATCAGAGTAGCACAGTGGAAGTCAATAAGTGATGTGTATGGCAGACTTCCATATTGGCTTTGGGACCCAAGGGTTCCTATGTCTAGCAGATTGTTCTATACTGGGATAGCTACTTACATTGATGCTGAGCATGGTTTTACCTCTACCCAGCAGATGCAGTGGAGATGCTGTTGGACATTCTTTAGATTGATTTGGGATCTTTGTGTTCAGCTTTGGCATGTAGGTGCAGATTGCTTGAGGGCAAGCAATCTTTGGGAAGGGCAGACTGTAATATCCCCATTTTTGAGTTCTCTTGAAGCACAGTTGGAGCTAACTTTCTGGGTTGGTGACAACCTAATAAGAGGAGTATTTCGACGTCACCAATGTGTTTGGGTGATCTAGTGGAGTTGTGTGACACTTTCCAGAGAGATTTTGGACAACTTGTCTGTACTTACTATTTATAGTAAGTGCTTGCATGGCGACGATCTTTCTGGGTTTGTTCTCTTTGGTCCTCGAAGAACACTTCTATTTTTAGTAAGTGTCAGTTTGGTGTTGTTTTGGTGACTTGACAGTCAGTTGGTGGCTATCCTAGACGTTGCATCGAGCTCAATGATATCAGTTGGTTTGTGGATCCAATTGGCACCCTCTGTGTTGGCTTAGTTTGCTTATGGCCATTACTATTTTTAGTAAGTTCGGGTTTGGGGGCATTTCAGGATTTTCTAAGTTGGAATGTTTTCATCTCGTTGAGACCTTTCCTGTGAGCTATTGGTCATGGGATTCTGACTTCATCTGGATGGGTATTTTAAAGTCTGAAGATATATCTTATTATTTCATAGGACTTTATAATGTTTAATGGCAAAGTGACTTTATGAAGTCAAATATTAAAAGGGTCACTAGGTGAGTTTGGGTGCCCATTCCTAGGGGGATAAAAGTAATTTAAAAATATAATTTTCTCCTTAGAAAAGGCAATGCCCTCTTGGGAGTTTATAAAGGCAGAAAAGTGAGTCATTTGGGATATGCTTGGATTATTGACTTTTCTCTCTTATTGAGATATCCCTTGCGTGGGTTTGGAGCTTGGCTCTAGGGTTTGGTTTTGTCTTGCTGAGACGAAAACCTCTACAAGATAGCATTGATCCTGGCTTTTGGAGACAAAACCCTCCATTAGAAAATACTTTTGAGGCGGATGCATCCAGCATTTGCATTGGTGCTTTAATGAAGATAATATTGTTGAGGGTTTGAGAGTTCATGGACATATTCTTTGCAGATTTATGAAGATTTCCTTATGCAGTGGTGAAAGACTGATTTAATAACAAATTGGAGCAAATATTATGAAGGGTTTGGAGCTGTTAGAGTTTGCACTTGTTGGCCGTACATCCTCCATTATGGTCTTACCATATACTTGTTGAGTCATACACATTTGGGGGCAGTTTAGGGAGTGTTTGTGGTTGATTCATTCCTCCATCTGGTCGCTTATATGCTGCTGCAGTAAACAGTTAGGAAAAAGAGGGCTATGAAGAGTTTGGCTATTTGATATTTGCTGATATCTTAGTTCAGCCTAGCCGTACACCTCTTGGAGGGACGTGGGGCATTCTGGAGCAACTATTTCATCATTTCTATGACTTCTTACTACTTCCCAATGGGCGTCTAGGATGTTTATCAACTGATACCTGTTTGTATTGCATATTCTCTGGTCTTTGGAGGATTTTGGAGGATTTTCTATATAACCCAGTGCTGGTTCGGCTACAACATATTTGTGAAGTTGCATTTTATCATCTGGGTATGTAATGATAATTCATTTAATGAGATTTGATGATCTGGGTCATTGTTTGTTTATGCAAATTCATTGTACTTTTTCTAGGTTTTCAGTATATGCCATATATCGTATGCTCCAGCAACACACATCTACAGGAAAACTAAAACCCCTTCTGCATCTTCTGTCTAGTCTGAAAGAACACATTCTAATAAAAATAACACTATTAAGATCTTAAAAAGGAACCAAACACACTACAATGGAGGCCATGTAAACACATCAATCAACCTTTTTGTTAGTGGAACATGGAATAATTTGGTCTCTAGAGTTGGAGTTTTTCACTTAATGTTGGGTTTTCTCTAAGAAAAAATGCTTGTTAATATGTTGTGTTTGAAATCTTCTTAATTGTCATTTCAATGTGTTGAGATGTTATAAGTTGTTTTCCTTGATATACACATCGTTATGTTGATTTGATAACTATTTGAAGTAGTGTGAAGTTTGTATTGAGGGTTTGTAAGAGTCATTTCATTGTATATCCTTTTCTAATGATTACCCGAGGAATATCTCCCTTGTTTACATGTCACTTAGAAACTTTTATACTTATATGGAATCTATAAACTTTAAACTGATATTGAGGCGGAGTTAAAAGTTTCCTCCAACTTAAAAACTTTCATGTTTTTGTAATAACTTACATGACATATTTTCTAAATTCGAATTAAAAAATATATGTACAAACTATTGATGTACATTTTCTATAATTTCTTAGTTAAAATTTCTCATTTTTACTAAATTTTCTATCTAGACCAAAAAAAATCCATATAACCAGAGGCTTGAAAAAGCTCCCATTTTTTCTAAAACCACTAATAATTGTTTTAGTTAACCCGCTCCATAAAAAAAATCTAAAATTTATTTATACACTATTTCTTATAGGAACTATTGTTTTTTAAATTTTTAGTATGGAAGACTAATTAGGACCTCATTTGACTCGGTCCCTAAAACCTTCAGCCACATGAGCTGCCCTTACTCATGCAACAATTGAAACCAAGGATTCTAACTTGCAACCACTATCCATGTCTTTCAACAACTTAACCATCTAATCTACACCTCGTAGATTATAAGAACTTCTCTTAACATAAATGTTCTTTCTAATATTTATTTTAGAGTTAAAATTTAAAATTTATTAATATAATAAAAATAATAATCTTATTGAATTCTTTTCCAATTTCAAAATTTAATAAATTCTCGACTTTCAAAGATTGTATTGAAAACAAAAAAAAACAAAAACAAATGATTTCATTGCGTTGGAAGGTAAGAAATATAGATCGTATTATTACGTAAATTTCGCGAAACAAATGGTTGAACACTTTTCCAAGCGATATACACGTGTAATCAGAGGTCGAACACCGAACACAAAGACCAGGGTTCGAGTCTCACAAAGCAAATGAACACACACAGCGAATATTTACACTTAAAATTTCAGTTCTAGACGTGCTTTAGCGGTGGCGGAGCATGCGGCGCTGAGCTGGCGTGATCCTTATTAGGTTGCGGATCCGCATAGTCCAAGTGAAATTCAACAATCTTTCGATGTATATTGACATTCGCTTCTCCCGACAGCAATCTTTCTGTAATTTGACGCTCATTCTGATTAGTACTTCCCTGTTCCTGCACGCAACGAAAACAGAACACTGAGATTTGAGCCACTAAAATGTCCCTGGGATTCGAACCGGAGAATCTTATGAGACTCACCTTACATAACCCCGTAACAGACGGGTACTCCACGCCAGACATCTTCTTAACAGATAAATTTGCTGATTCTGTAAAAGCATAAAATAAACTGGATCTGTATTATTAAGAGGTCAAGGGATCGATTCTCACGACAAAAACTTTGAAGGGGAGAAACTTGAAAGTTTACCTGTAGTTGTAGTGCACCATATTCCGTACGCTGCAAGAAATAAGAGAAGCCAGCGAGCCATTGGACCGTGTTGCAGGTAAAGCAGAGATGATCTTTACTAGAAAATTTTTCTCCTTTGCAAAATTGTATTGCTGTGAATGTGATTATCATGAGAAAAACAGTGATAATGTGTAATTATTAGGGCGTGTTTTGCCACTTCAAATGATGCCGGGGATAAAAGCTTTCATGAAAATAAGTAGGTAGAAATCGTGGCAAGCAATGATGAGGGATTTTAGGGCTTTTAGATGCCAGCTGGCGGTCATATGAGAGGGGGAGCTAATTTTGTGGTTAGTTATATCTTAACTCATTCTCTTATCACCGTTACAATTCCAAAGGTAAAACCCTTATCTTATTAATCAAGACATTGAGATGCACAAAGCATTAATGGATACCTAGGAGACCACATTGCTGAAGTCCTTCAAAAACTATTGATCTCCTCCTAATCCTAGGAGGTGCATAGGGGACAACCAACTAATTAGCAAAGTAGAGGGATCTACCTCAAAAAAAACTCTTAGGCTATATACAACACACAAATTTAGGAGGAAAGTTTACGATGAGATGAAGTCATTTTAAAAGATTTTAGGTATTAGAATTATTTTAAAATTTTAGTAGTATAAAATTAGTGGCGATTTCAAAATAGGTAGCTTCTAATAAGGGTGTTTGCGAAACCATCACAACAGTTTCATAATTGATGTAGCAAAAATGTAATTGTCAATTGTTGAAAAGGGGTAATTTTGTTCTAATCTAAGAAACAAGAATGTGAAGCATTTTAGTTGACCAAACCTCTTCAAATTCCATGCAAGAGGACTTCTAACCCATGCTTGAAGTTTTTAGCACTCAATAAGAAGAAATGGACAACCCAAGACAAAGGAGAGGAGAAGAATTGAAGTTGTTATAGCAATGACAAGGTGAAGAACAAGTTGAAAGTGAAGAAATATACTTAACATAACTATTATTCTGTATTTGTACTTGTTTATCCAAGTAATGCATTTTGGTAGAAGAGCATTTGTTATACCATCTAGGTTTTACCCCTTTCTTGGGGTTTCTTGGAATAAATATTGTGTCATATTGCATCTTTTTTTTTTAATTTCAGTCCTTCATTTATGTTCACAATAGGACTTTAATTCCTCCAATGACACTATCATTTGGTAACACCAAGTAGCACAATAGTTTTAAATAATTTTGGTTAATGATTTCTACTTGAAATTAGAGGAAATTATGGATTAATTGGTATTTGAGCTATAACACTTTTTCTAGATTCTTCTCAAGGTGTTGTAGGTTGTTGATTGCAAGGTACAACCATGGCAAAATCTAAGAAGTTTGAAGATCTCCAATAAATCCATGAGCAAGTATGGGCAGAGAACAAAGCCCTTTGGGAGAAAGTACACCTTTTGAGGGAATAATTGAAGAGTTGCAAGCTAAAAGGGACCAAATTGAATTCTTTATTGGAATCTTTGAGCAAATGCAACAAGACTTGATGGTGAAGGATGAATTGCTATCAAAACTCCAACATGAAGAGAAAGAGGAGTCTACAAGAAAGTGGATCAACCCTTACTCAAGAAGAACAAACAAAAAATGGGGCATGCAAGGAAAACACCCATGAGCATGTTTTCTTCAATGGTTTAAATTTGATTATTGCACTAATAAGTTTCAAAGGCATATTAAGGGTATGTGCTCCAAGTTGCTAGCAAGGATGGGCTATGATAGAAGAGGATTTGACAAGGACGATCAAGGAATACTTCAACCATCATAATAAAAAGGGAATTACACGAGGGCCTTAGTTATAGAAGTGTGGAAATTGGAGAAAGCTCAAAGAAGTGTCTACACCATGCACAAACCACATACAACCCAAGGGCGGCAAAAGTTCCTCTAATATTTATTTTGTAAAGCCCCGAGAGGATTGTAGGTTGTCTCCAATGATCTAAATCCAAGGTGATTTGAGGGACGATCTTGTGTATTAGTTGGCAAAGGACAAGATTGTAGAATATGCAAATGGAACAACATAATAATAAACCAAATACACATTTGAATGCACATAAGACTTATGGTAGAAATACTACATCCATTCAGAATGCTTAGGGGAAATATTTACTGAGGGTTTAGGTGTGAATCTATTGATTCCTATCTAACTAGATACATGATGTACATGTTGCACATATGTTACCTAAGGTTGTCACTGATGTGGTTGTGTGGTTGTCATTGATGTCAACACTTAGTTTGGAACACACAGCTTGGGTTGTTTGATGTCAACACTCAGTTTATGATGTGCTAGTAGTAGTTGCTGATGTTCATGGTTGGATGTCATGTCTTGATTAATGTCAAGTAGAGTTGTATTGAGCATATTTGTGGTCAGTAGAGATGATATCATGATGATATATTAAGATGGGAATTAGAAGCATTAAGATGAAGAATGATATATTAAGATGAGAATTCAAAATATTAATGCTGATATTGAAAAAATGTTGCTGATGTCTTGTATCTTGTTATATGCTCTTTCTTGATGATCCTAAGGAAGTATGTGTTGCTATAAGAAGGTTCTGGTCTCCGGAAGTTGGTGAAGGTTTCTACTGCAGGAAGTTGCCTAGTAGACTACTTAGTAAAATGCTCCACATTCCTCTGCATTTGAAGATAAGATCATGCAGCTTAGAAGTTGAGTTCAATATGTTCTAAAGGTGTTATATCCAAGAGTTCAAGTCATTATACCTTCAATAGTGAAAGTTACAAGTGACAGAGTTCCGGTTTGTGCTCTAGAAGAATAATGTGATGATGAAGGTTGATTGGAATGCTCCACATTCCTCTACAAGTGAAGATTTGTCCATGCTGTTTTGTGGACATGTTCAGGGATGTTCAATACATGCTACTTTGTAGTATCAAGTGATTTGGAGGTTCGCATGATATTTTTGGTCTCTCCCTGGTGGTGTGAAGATAAACAATGGGCAGTGTTGATGTTGTTGAGGCTGACTTGGGAATGTTGATGATGTGCGCCACAAAGTTGTTGTTGTGTGGAGTTCAAGGAGTGTTTGGAGATGTTGTATGAGTCATGTTGACTCATTTGGAAGAAGAACAAGTAATGTTTAATCATTCATGAGTACTGCCAAGATTGTAAAGGCTGATGTTGTACAAGTTTCATGTTTTCTTGCTTAGGGGTGACCTATTTCAAATGTGTGTAACGTGCAGATGTTATTCCTTGAAGAATGATGCTGTGAAGGATGTTTAGGACTAGGTTAAGCAAGTGTTGGAATCCGCAAGGTGTGTTCCTCTACTTGGCGTTGCATGGAGTTCATGCTAAGGCTTGCCCTCTACAAGTTTCATGATGTTTGATATTTGGCCGACTTGTAATTGTAATGTTATTTTTTTCCTTGGCCGACATGCAATGTAATCAATGTAATATCATGTATATATAACAAACCTAGTTGATCTAGGTGAAGTATGATTGTGAAGATGAATATGTAAAGAGTAGAATATGAATATGATATGCATTATGATGTGTGATTGAAGGAGAAAGAGTAGAAGTGTTAGAGCCTATCCTAATTCATCTTGTAGACATTTTTTAGATAGGAGGGAAGTAAAGAGTGTGCCTAACTGATTCAATCATTAAAAGAGGAGTGAAGAGGCAGAAGTGCAATCATCAAAAGGAGTGAGCTTCAATGTTAGCTTTCAGACAGTAGAAGGACTGTCATGCTGTAATCTTTTCTGAGTTTGTTCTTAGTTCAGGGAGTAGTTTCTTCCTTGGGTTGTAGCCCTAAAATAAAGTCAACAGGAAGTAGTAGCTTCCTTGGGTTGTAGCCCTAAAACAAAGTTGTAATTTTGAGCTTCATATATTGTGAGTTAATCCTCACCGTGGTTTTTCCCTTCTTGGGTTTTCCACATATATTTGGTGTTATGTGTTGTTATGCATTGTGATTGATCTTTCATGTTTATGTTAATACTATAAAGTTTAAGTTTTAATCTGATCTAGATGATTTGAACATTGATTGGATGTTGATTCACCCCCCCCTCAGTATCTAGGTGTGTTCAATAATTGGTATCAGAGCTATGTTACTCAGAAGAAGCTTAACGACTTGAGGAAGGTCTAGGATGGCTCATAATAGATTTCACAAAGCACCTGTGTTTGATGGAACAAATTATTCCTTTTGGAAGCTAAGGATGGAAAACTATCTATCTTCTCTAGGGTTTGGTGTTTGGCAAGCTATCAAGAAGGGTACATTGCTCCTACTTTTGAGCCTACAGATGCTGATGAGATTAAGTTGTATGATAATAATGCCAAGGCAAAGAGTTCTATCATGAGTAGGCTAGTTGATTCAGAACTTCTAAAGGTAATGAGTTGCAAATATACTAAGGATGTCTGGATAAAACTTGAAAGCATTTATGAAGGAGATAGTAAAGTGAAGCAAGCTAAGATGCAAATCTTCAAGAGCAAATTTGAGACCCTAAGGATGGCAGAAGATGAAGACATTGCTAGTTATATGCTCCGAGTGGATGAAATAGTTAATGGCATCATAGGTCTTGGTGGAGAAGCGAAAGAAGATGAGATTGTAAAGAAGGTACTAAGAACTCTTCCTAAATCTTACAGTCATAAGGTATCTGCTATTGAGGAGACTCAGGATTTGGATAAATATATAGTGGATCAATTGTTTGGCTCTCTCACAACCTTTGAAATGAGAGAATTTGACAAAGGTGCTCCAAAGAAGGAAGCAACATTCAAAGCAAGTAAGAAGACAAGAGATAAAGCAACTAATCAAGATGATGACCTTGATGAGGTAGAGGCAAACTTTGTAAGAAGATTGAATAAGGGCACCGACAAGTACAAAGGTAAGTCACCTTTCAAATGTTTCAATTGTGGGAAAATTGGTCATTTTGCTTCTAAATGTCTTTTTAAAAAATCAAAGGGTAGTAACAAAAGAGACAAGTTCAAAAGAAGTATGTATTCCATAGAGAGCAACTGTACTTCAGAAGATGAGGATTATGATGATTCAAATGATGAAACACTTTTCATGGCCTTAAATGTTGGTAACAAAAAGGATGATTTTGGGAATTGTGAAAAGTCTGATACCTTGTAGAATGCTCAAGATAATGAAAAATCAATGGTTTTATGGACTTCCTTTCATGCAAAAGAAGAAGCCAATACTTGGGTAATTGATGTGGTTGCTCTAACCACATGACTAGTGACAAGGAGAAGTTTATCGGCCTTGAGAAGTGGGATGGTGGAGATGTTAAGTTTGGTGGTGATGAGTCAGCACAAATATGTGGAAAAGGTGCTATAACTATTGATGGGAGGAACAAGACTAAGGATGTCCTCTATGTCAAAGGGCTAAAGTATAATCTTCTCAGTGTCAGTTAGATGTGCATTAAAGGATACAATCTTACTTTTCATGCCAAAGGATGTGAAATTAGGAAGGTAGGGTTTGAAAAACTAGTTTTGGAAGGTATTAAGACATATGGAGATATTTATCATCTAAAAGAGGTAAATGGAAGAACTTGTTTATTAGCTCAATCTAGTGAGTGTTGGTTGTGGCACAAGAGAATGGGACACATCAACTTTGATAATATGGTAAAGATTAGCTCTATTCATGCCATGAGAGACATGCCTAAGATAACCAAGCCTGTAAAGACATTATGAAAGAAATGTCAAATGGGAAAGTAGACAAAGATAAATTTCAAGAGCAAAGAGTTTTCCTCTTCAATGCCATTGGAGCTGATTCACACTGACCTATGTGGCCCTACAAGAATAAAGAGTCAACATGGTGAAAGGTATTTCATGTTGCTTATTGATGATTACTTTAGAATGACTTGCGTTACTTTCTTAAGAGAAAAATCAGAAGCCTTTGATAAGTTTAACATTTTCGAAGCAATAGTTGAGAATGAAATGGATGCTAAGATCAAATACTTAAGATCTGATAGAGGAGGTAAATTTACTTCAAATGAATTTGAAAAGTTTTGTGAAGATCATGGTATTAGGAGACATTTGTCTTCTCCTAGGACCCCTCAGGAGAATGGGGTAGTGGAAAGGAAGAATATGACTGTGCAAGAGATGGCTAGGGTACTGTTGAAAGATGCAGATCTACCTGATATGTACTGGAAGGAAGCAACTCACACTACTGTCTATCTGTTTAACAAAGTACAATTGAGGGTCAATAGCACTAAGACCCCTTATTTTCTTTGGTATGGAAGACCTCCCTTTGTTAGATATTTCATGATCTTTGACATCAAATGCTACATTAGGAGAGATGAAGAAGACCTTGGGAATTTTGATGCAAGGTGTGATGATGGGATCTCTCTTGGTTACTCAACCAGAAGCAAGGCCTATAGATGCTTCAACAAGAGATTGGGAAAGATGATTGAAAGCATAAATGTTAAGGTAGATGAAGACTTGTATCAAATCTCACAAGAACCAGAGGATTACGGATCTGATATACCCCCTGCATTGAAGAAGAAGAAGATGAGAAAGAAGAGAAGGAACAAGAATCAAATCAAATCCCTAAGACTCCAGCAAAGTATGTTTAGAGGAATCATTCAGTAGATCAAATCATTAGGGATAAGAATGGAGGTGTGCTGACTAGGAGAAGGCTTGCAAAAGCAAGTGAGTAAGTGAATCTGTGCCTACTATCAAAGGTAGAGCCCAAAACCTTTGCTGATGCTAGCAAGGATGATGGATGGTTGAAGGCAATGGATGAAGAATTGAATCAGATAGAGAAAAATTAGACATGGGAATTGGTTCCCAGACTAGCCAATAAGAATGTAATAGTAAAAAAGTGGGTGTTTCGGAACAAACTAATTGAAGATGGTGAACTTGTAAGGAACAAAGAAAGATTAGTATGTAAGGGCTATTCACAAGTTGAAGGTATTGATTTTGAGGAGAATTTTGCTTCGGTAGCCAGGATGGAGGTAATCAGGATGTTTCTTGCCCTTGCTGCTCACAAGAACTTCAAGGTTTATCAGATGGATGTCAAGTCAACATTTTTGAATGACGATATAGAGGAAGAGGTCTACATTGAGCAACCTGATGGTTTTCATGTTGCAAATGAAGGTAGAACTACTGTTATAAACTTTAAAATTATGTGTTTACAAAGCTAAAAATAAGATTAATCTGTAACAATTAATGTGTAAGTGATTTTGCACTTTCAATCCAATGTAGAAGAGAAGAGAATAGCTTGCAAGAAGACAAGTATTTACGTGGAGAAACCCCTAAGGGAAGAAACTCCACACTCAAAGATGTTTCCTGCTTGTATTAAATCTCTTTGGAAAAGATTACATTCAATACTGAAATTCCTCTAAGTCCTTGATGCACTTAAAAAAAAAAGCTTCTTTCTTTTTTCTTCTAAGTCTTTTTCACAATTCAACTCTCTGGAAAATGTATGGGGCTTTTTTTAATTAATACATAAGCTTCTTAATTGGAAAGCTTGAAACTCAAATTACAATAAATTGTAATTGATAACATAGGAACAAATCCTCATGCAAAAACCAAGCACTCCAAATAGAGAAGATTGAAGTCAAACAAAGTCAAGCCTTTTGTTAACTGCCTATCCTGGATGTAGGCACCCAAGTTTGCCCAAGTAAACTTAGCCAACATCAAATATATTTCCAGATAAAAGCAAAAATAGAAAGTCCTCAAATTGGGTGTCCAAGTTTGCCCAATCTCTTTCTGTTAACTGAAGTGATCAACACACACCAATCTCATGCAAACAACATGCAAGATTGATGTCCCCAAGGTTATTCTGAATTACCTCCTTCTATACATGCAAGTGACATGAAAACACCTGATTCAACATGCAACTGATACCCATTATCTGAAACACTGAGATGTACCATCCTTCAAGTTTCTACAGTTGGATTGTTCTGCAAGTAATCTCTCAAAATTGACATGAAACAACATGCAAGATCATATAACTGACATGTAACAACATGTTGTTGGATGCACAGGACAATTGAGAGGGGGGGTGAATCAATTGTACATTAAAACACTAAACCCTCAAGCTATTTCAATCTTCAAACTCTTATTATGCATTAGCAGAATGTAAACATATGAAGCATCAATGCAAAACACATCAAACACATAAGAACACTAGATTTACATGGAAAACCCAAGAAGGGAAAAACCACGGTGAGGATTAGCTCACATATATATGAATACCAACACCAAAAACAAATAGGCTGACTGCCAAGGGCTCACTGCCCAAAAGAAAGGCTCACTACCCAGAAGGACTCACTGTCTAGAAGAGAGAAGAATAGAATAGAACTATTACAGAGAGATTCACTATCTCAAAGAAATAGGAGAAATCCACAACTACAACTTCTTGTCATCCGCAACCTTTGGCTCATTGCATTTGGTAGTCATAAGCATTCAAGTTCACACACAACTTGCTACCCTTGATTCACATTCACATCATCTTCTCTGCATTTCTCCACTCAACTTCATCTTGCATTTATACCATCTACAACCAAGACCTATCTCAATTAGGTTAGTCCTAATGAATTGTGTGCACCTCAAACGTGCAACACCAATTAGGTTAGCACTAAACACTTCCGTGGTGGAAAGAAGTGAAAGTGGACCATGTCAAGGGTTAACTAGGACTCAAATTTTCATCACCAAGCTGCTCATCACATCCACAATCCACGAGGTACCTCTGCAAATAGCGCTAGCATGCCAGGTTGGCCAAACCTAAGCTAATGACCACATCCACACTTCTCCAAGTCCAAAAACATCATGCAGACCAGAGGGAGACACTTCACAACATTCACACATTTTCCCAAAGTATTTACCATCATTAGAATCTTCCACAACACTATCGCAACATTTCCTTAGCATACTTTGATTGTGAAATGAAGATAACTTTTTCTAATTGACTGATTTGTAACCCAAGGAAGAAATTCATTTCCCCACATATTGTCATTTCAAATTCTTTCTGCATCTCTTTTGCAAATTTCTTGCACATACCTTCATTTCCTCCAAAGATTATATAATCAACATATACCTCCACAATCGGGATTTTATTTTCTTCAACTTTGAAATACAGATTGCTATCTACAGTGCCCTTTTGAATCCTTGCTATAGCAGGTACCTATCCAACCTTGCATACCAAACTCTAGGAGCCTATTTGAGTCCATACAATGCCTTCTTCAATCTGCAGACCATATTTGGATCATCTGATAGCTGAAAGCCTTCCGATTGTTCAATGTATGCTTCTTCTTCCAATTCTCCATTCAAGAATGCAAATTTCACATCCATCTGATAGACTTTGAAGTCCTTATGAGCTGCAAAGTCCAAGAACATTCTAATGGCCTCTAATCTTGCCACTGGAGCAAATGTTTCCTCATAATCTATTCCTTCCACTTATGAGTAGCCTTTACACACAAGTCTAGCCTTATTTCTGACTACTTAGACTCCATTCTCATTCAATTTGTTCCGGAAGCCCCATTTATTTCCTATCACATTTTTGTCTGCTGGTCTTGGGACAACTTCCCAAGTCTAATTCTTCTCAATCTACATCTATTCTTCTTCCATAGACTTGATCCAGTGCTCATCTTTGCATGCTTCAGACTATTTTGGGTTCTATTTTGGACAACAAACACAAATTTACCTATTCATCTGCTTCTTATTAAAATACCTTTGTTCTTATCTCCAATAATTTGATCTTCAGAATGATTCTTCTACACATACTTGGGAGTCTTAGGTACCCTTTCCGGAGCATCTATTTATTAACTTGCATTTCCTTTTCTTCTTCTCTGTCTTCTTCTCTGCAAGGGGACTCATCAGATTCATATCCTTCTATCAATACTGAGCTTTGACATGGTTCTTCATCCACTTTGACATTTGCACTTTCAAATAACTTCTTTAGTCTCTTGTTGTAGCACCTATAAGCCTTGCTCTTTGTAAAGTATACAAGAAAGATTCCTTCATCCAATCTTGAATCAAACTTTCCAAAATTTTCTTCATCTCTCCTAATGTAGCACTTGCTTCCAATGGAGTCTTTGAATGGTTGACCCTTGCTTGCACTCTATTTTGTATATAAAATGCAGTGTGAATAGCTTCTCTCCAATAGATATCTAGTAGATTTGCTTCTTTTAACATTGTCCTTACTGCTTTCTGAATTGTCCTATTCTTTCTTTCCATAACTCTATTCTGCTGAGGAGTCCTAGGGGCTAACAAATGCCTCTTTTTTCCATGATCTTCACAAAAGTAGTTAAACTCATTGGAGGTGAACTCACCACCTCTGTCAAAAATCAAACACTTGACTTTAAGATCAATTTCATTTTCAACCATAACCTTAAATGCTTTAAACTTGTTTAAGGCTTCTGATTTTTCTTTGAGAAAAGTTACCCAAGTCATTCTAGAGTAATCATCAATTAACAACATGAAATACCTGTCACCTTGAAAGCTTCCTACTCTTGTAGGTCTACACAGATCTGTATGCACCAACTCCAGAGGTCTGGTGGCAGAATACTCTTTGATCTTGAAATTCTTCCTTTTTTGCTTCCCAATCTGACATTCCTTACAGGTTGCATTGATAGGCTTTGTAATTCTTGGTAGATCCCTCACAACTTGAGTAGAGCTAATCCTCACTAGATTGTCAAAATTAATATGACACATTCTTCTATTCCATAGCCAACATTCATTAATTTGAGTCATGAAGCACATACCATTATCACCTTTGAGCTGATATACATTTCGTTTTGTCCTTGTTCCTTTAGCAACTAGAGTTCTGGAGTTTTCTTTTTCTAATTTCACAGCCACCATCCTGAAATACAAGGTTATATCCTCTGCTACGCATTTACCCCACACTTAGAAGATTATGCTAGAGACCCTTGACATAAAGAACATCATTTGCATTGTGCTTTCCATCAAAACTGATTGAACCTTTTCCACAGATCTTAGCAGATGCATCATCTCCAAACTTAACAAAACCTCCATCAAACTTCTCAAGTTTAACAAATTTGTTCTTGTCACCTGTCATATGATTTGAACATCCACTATCAATTAACCAATAGTTCTTCTCTTCTCTTGCATGAAAAGTAGTTACCAAAGCTCCATCAAAGTTGTACCCTATTTTCAGAGCAATTTGCTCTATGCATATTTTAGGATTAGTAGAATTAGTTCCAATGTTCAAAGCCATGAACAAGCATTCATCACTTTCATTAGATATGATAGCATCTTCTTTAACATAATAACTCCTCTTGAATGATTTTCCTTTGTTATCCTTGTGTTTGTCATTAGAGATTTTTACCAAACATTTTGAAGCATAATGACCCATCTTTCCATAGTTAAAACATTTGAAGTGTAACTTACCTCTGTATTTACCAGAGCCCTTTTTCAATCTACTTACAAAATTTGCTTCTACTTCATCAAAATCATCTGGATCTAACTTATCATTCTTTTCTGTCTTGCTAGCCTTAAAAGTAGTTTCTTTTCTTGAATCATGTTGACCAAACTCTCTTATCTCAAAAGTAGTTAAAGTACCAAACATTTTATCTCTAGAATAAGTATCTAAGTCTTGGGTTTCTTCAATAGCAGAAACTTTAGCACTATAATATTTTGGAAGAGTTCTTAATACCTTCTTTACCACTTCACTTTCCTCCAGCTTTCCACCAAGACCATTGATGGAGTTGACAACTTCATCCACTCTCTGCATGTAGCTAGCAATATTTTCATCCTCTGACATCTTTAGGGTTTCAAATTTGGCCTTCAAATTTTGCATCTTTGCTTGCTTGACCTTCTCATCTCCTTCATAGATACTTTCTAGCTTCGTCCAGATCTCATGAGTAGTTTTGTAGCTCATCACCTTCACTAATTCAGAATCAAAGAGACTGTTCAGAAGAGCTCTCCTTTCCTTGTCATTGTTCTCATAATCTTTGATCTCATCTTCATCCTTTAGACCATTAGTAGGTATAGTATATTTTTCTCAACTAACTTCCATATGTCATATCCCAATGAGATGAGAAATCTTTCCATCCTTGTCTTCCAAAAAGCATAATTTTTTCCATCAAACACTGGAACCTCAATACCCTTTCTGTGTGCCATCTGGATCTTCCTCAAGCGGTTAAGCTTCTTCAATGAACTTGGCTCTGATACCAATTTGTTGGATGCACAGGACAATTAAGAGGGGAGGGGTGAATCAGTTGTACATTAAAACATTAAACCCTCAAGCTATTCCAATCTTCAAACTCTTATTATGCATTAGTAAAATGTAAACATATGAAGCATCAATGCAAAACACATCAAACACATAAGAGCACTAGATTTACGTGGAAAACCCAAGAAGGGAAAACCACGGTGAGGATTAGCTCACATATATATGAATAGCAACACTAAAAAAAATAGGCTCACTACCAATGGATCACTGCCCAAAAGAAAGGCTCACTACTAAGGGCTCACTACCTAGAAGGACTCACTATCCGAAAGAGAAGAATAGAAGAGAACTGTTACAAAGAGATTCACTATCTCATAGCAACAAGAGAAATCTACCACTATAACTTCTTGCCATCCTTAACCTTTGGCTCACTATCTCCAGCAACTTCAAGCACACTGAAATGTAGACACCTTCCACTCATTGCATTCAAGAGTCATAAGAATTCAAGCTTACACACAACTCACTACCCCACATCATCTTCTTTGCATTGGTCCACTCAACTTCATCTTGCATTTATACCATCTACAACCAAGACCTATCTCAATTAGGTAAGTCCTAATGAAGCATGTGCACCTCAAACGTGCAACGCCAATTAGGTCGGCACTAAACACTTTTGTGGTGGAAAGAAGTGAAAGTAGACCATGTCAAGGGTTAACTAGGACTCAAATTTTCATCACCAAGTTGCTCATCACATCCACAATCTACGAGGTACCTCCACAAATAGTGCTAGCATGCTAGGTCGGCCAAACCTAAGCTAACAATTACATCTACGCTTCTCCAAGTCCAAAACCATCATGTGGACCACAAAGAACCACTCTACAACATTCACACACCTTTCCATAACATTCAACACCATTAGAATCTCTTGCAACACCTGCAACCTCCTGAAACAAAGAATGTCTTTATTCTTCACATCAGGATCCTCTACCTTTGAACACCAACACAATAACTGAACTTGTGGAGAAACCCATCGTGAGAAACTTCAAGGGAAGGTAGATATAGACTATATAAGCACATCCCTAGATCTGCAGGACAAGAAACCTCAATGCAGAGAAATGCAGAGCAATGCCATTTATCCCAGATAGTCTTCTACACAGGCAAACACTCTGTAAAACACATCTTTCACTTCTGTAGAACTTGAAACTTTGGATATAACACCTTTGAATACCTTTGATCAACACTTCCAAATTGCACAAGCATATCTTCAACTAAGAAGAAATGTGGAGCTCAACATTAAGCACACTTCTGTCACACTGCATACCTTTTTATCAAATTTTCTCAAAAGCACTTGGAAACAAAGTGAACTACCTGCTATAGGTTGACATCAATGACACCACCAACAAGTTTCCAACACATGCAAGCACATGCAAGTCCATAGGAGTGACATGCAACAACATGCAAGAACATGCAACAACATGCGAGCACATGCAAGTGACATGCAACAACATGCAAGCACATGCAAGTCCATAGAAGCAACATGCAACAACATGAAAGCACATGCAAGTAACATGCAACAACATACAAGTAACATGCAACAACATGCAAGTAACATGCAAGTCCATGCAAGTCCATGCAAGCTTTTATGAACTCATGCAAGCAATATCCAATTCATGCATCTCTAACACTTTAGTTAACTCCAACATTATATCGATGCAAGGTGTCTCAACATTATCCACTCATGTACATAAAAAAGCACAACTCCAAGTCTAAATATAAGTCCCCATCAAAAGAGGGTGCTCAAGTTTAACTCCCACTTACTAGGATTTATCAAACTCTCAAAATAGACTTAGGAGTTGTAACAAAGTCTTCATGGCCCCCACCACAAAAGTGGACGCCCAAATTTGACCCTATTAATTGGGAATTAATTACAATAAGCCAAGTGATATAATTAATCAATAATTAATCTCTCAAAGTCCTTATGTGTTGGGGAGGACATTCTAAGAACTTTGGAGACACATGAATTAGTTAGGATTGCAAGTTAATGATAACTTATCCTAACATTCTCCCACTTGACATTATACATTGCAATTACTCTAAATGATATAATCAAACTTTAAATCAAGTATAGTGATCAAGGCCAATGGCCTTCCTGCACCAAGAGAACTTATCTGTAGTAACTGGCTTCGTAAGATAATCTACAACATTAACCAAAGCATCAATTTTTTCAATCAAAACCTTACCACTCTCAACCATTTCTCAGACAAAGTGATACTGAACATCAACATGCTTAGTACAAGCATGATGCATAGGATTTTTGGCTAAACACATAACACTAAGACTGTCACACTCAAGTCTTACTATCCTGCAATAAAAACCGATACCTATTCCAAGTCTCTATATCCAAACTGCCTCTTTAGAGGCATGTGTAGCAGCCATATACTTTGCTTATGTAGTGGGCAAAGCAACCATGGGTTGCCTCTTACTCATCCAACTTACCTCGCCTCTTACTCATCCAACTTACCTCAACTCCAAACAAAGTACAAACATAGCCACTTGTGGACCCTCGACTATCCAAGTCACCTACCCAATCAGAGTCAACAAAACCCTGTATGTCCAATGATTTATCCACATTATCAATACCACGATAAACCAAACAATAATCATAAGTTCCTTGCAAATATCTAAACACCTCTTAACATGATTCCAATGTTCTTTACTAGGTTTAGACATAAACCTGCTTAAAACTCCCACTGCTTGTGCAATATCTGGTCTAGTGCAAACCATTGCATACATTAAACTACCAACAACACTAGCATAAGGAACATTAGATATCTCTTCAAAATCATCATCAGAAGTAGGACACATGTCTAATTTCAGCTTAGTACCAACTAGAAAAGGAATGCTAACTAGTTTACATTCATGCATATTAAATCTTTGCAAAATTGTATCAACATACTTAATCTGACCTAACCATTATTTTCTGTGAAGATGATCCCTATTGATATCCATTCCAAGAATGTATTTTGCAGCCCCTAAGTCCTTCATATCAAAAGATTTAGAAAGATGAGTTTTAAGCTCTCTAATCATTACCTTGTTGTTGATGTGACCATCATTTGTCTTGTTTTTATTGCTTTAATTACTTATTTCCCAAAGACATTTCTAGACTCATATATGTATTAATTATGTCCATGTTTATCCTTAAGAAACTGAAGCATGAAGATGATATATAATATGTTGATAATTAATTATGTCTGGATAATAGATTGTTCATGTGATAAGTTAGTATTTTATGTTGATTCTAAGTGATAAGTGATGCATAAATATTAAATAGAGTACTAACTCCTCATGTAGCAAAAGCTCGGCTTCGTATCATGAAGAACACTAAACAACCCGCAGTTGAAGGAGATGCTGATATCCGCAAAAGATGATACAGGTACCTACTGCCAAAGGAAGAAGATCCTAAATTAATTGGAATGAATCACTCATGACTCTATAATGGTTATCTTTCAATAAATGATGCAGTTGAGGAACCTAGATCGTGCTATATGATTCTGTTTCTAAGTCATGATTATTCTTTATGGATAATGAAGAGGTAGAATTGTAGAGGATTGTGTTATCTCTGCCGCCTTCATGTTAGTTAGTTTCCTATTTTCTGTTGCTCTGTAATAAAGTCCTTTTTCCTATGATGTGGGATAATGTGAAGTTAAGACATTTATTGTTCAGTAGCTTTACTCATAAAAACAATGTTGATCTTGATTAGCTAGATTGGATGGAGTAAGATTAGATTTTGTTTCATATAGTTTTGAACAGAGATATAGTAGCAGATTTTGTTGTATCCTTGTTACTTTTAACATTCAATAAAGGAGTATGTGTTTCTAAGTTTTGTTTATGACTACAGAGATTTGGTAGAGATTTAGTTAGATCTTGTGGGATCACAACCACTCAAGCCAACCACTTGAGGTACTGTGCTTCTCCACCTTGTTCATATGTTCAGTTTATAAATTGTATGATTATATATATGTGTGTATGAATGATGTTTTGTTGTTATTAATCATGTGAAGTAGTTTAACCTTGGTAGTTTGTGTTGTCAAGTCCATTGAGTCAAGGTGATCACTAACTGAACCACTTGTCAGTTCCTCTTTTACATAGAAGTTACATAAAGACATTTGATTATTGGTGTGTTGGATAATCTAGTTGTTTTCCATTATTCCTGTTTACTTAGAATATTGTAATTTCTTTGTTTCCCTTACACAACCTCTAGGATAAAACTCAAGAATCCTTAACTGTACACACAATACAGGCATCATCCAAGAATAATACGATTCCCTGGTTTGACAATGTAAATGTAGCATGTTATGTAACCGGTAGATTGCTTGATAAGGGATCTATTGGTCCATTGAGTAGTATGTATGTCTTTTCTACACCAATATATTGGTAAATAATGAAGCTTGACATTTTTGGCACCATTTCTAGGGATGGTGCTAAGGTTTAGAGTTTCTGAGTTCTTGTTGATTTATGCTTGTATTTTGTTTATTAGGACACATACTTTCTTTTCAGCATTTAGGATTGCTTAGATTTTCCATATATCTCCAAAATATTTACTAACATGGTGCAAGAATAGAGCCACTAGCTCATACATTATTGTATGTGGCGGCCAAGAGACCATAGAGGGACGTTTCTTCCAACTAGTTCAACAGAAGAAGAAGAACACTTTGAATTATCTCTTGGTCTGGAGAACACTAAGGATTTTAAAGATATTGTAGATTGGAACCAAGACATCATGGTAGACGAAGAAGTAGAAAACCCAACTAAACCAGTCACCTTTGCCTTTCTGATTACAAATCAGGAGAGAGCTGACACCTTGAAAAATATCCCTCCTTCTACTTTACCAAACTTTCATGGGCTAATCATTGATGATCCTGATACATTTCTCTTTGAGTTTGATGTACTCTGTAGGAGTTATGATTACACTATAGATGCATACAGGCTTAAGATTTTCCCAGCCACCCTCAAGGATGCCACATTAAGATGGTTTATGGGTCTAGGAGAAAACTCTGTAACTACTTGGGCCATCATGAAAGAAAGGTTTCTACAGAAATATCAGGACTATTGATGTGGTAGAGACATGAAGGGGGATGACATCTTCAAGATGCCACAAAAAGATGAACCTCTAGAAGATTATGTTGAGAGATTTAAGTTTTGCCTCAAAAAGTCAAGATAGAATAGGCTCTCTCCAGAGTCACTCAAGCTGGTCTTCCTAAGAGGTGTGAGCAAGGAATGTATGGATGTACTCAATCTAATTGGAGTAGGAGATATCTCTCAACTAGGATTTGATGAAATTTGTCAAATCTACGGAAACTATTCACTTTCTACTTTAAAGAAAAATAGAGGTTTTAGAACCTTGTCTTCAAGTAAATCATCCACTGGAGTCTCCAGAGTAGAGCTTAGCAATCTCTTGTCCAACATGAAAGAGGATATCATAATCCATTTAGCAACACAGCTGGACACTTTGCATATAAAGAAGAAATAAGAGGCATCAGAGGCAAATTTAAGTGAATATTGTCGTCATTGTCAACAGAAGAAGGCCAATTGCCAATGCAAGGGACTTCCTAGTATTTTTGAGGGTAAGAATGAGAAAATAGATTTCAGAGCCATTGAAGATGAAGAAGGTCAAGTGTTCTACATTACATAATGAAGGCCATGGTAGCAAAGATAAGGTATGCCTCAAGACCCCTTGACCAACTCCATGCCATTTGCACCACCTATCTCAAATCCTCATAATTGGAACAATGCACCTTGGTATAACTGGCCACAACAACAACGGACAACCATGCCACCTAGTTGGACCCAGAAGCATGGGGTATGGCCACAACAACCATCACAATCCTCAAATTATAATCCACAATGGTAGGCTAATCAAAACCCATGGACACAACAGTGGCGTGGAAACCAATCTTGGCAAAATCCAAATTTGAACTACCCACAACCACAACAAACTTTGCCTTAGCAACCTGCCCTTATGCCAAATACAACCTCACCTACTCCTGTCCAGCCTAGAGCTACTGAATTGCTGGCACATCCTACACCTAACCCTAACAACAAGCCTATTTAGTAGGCCTATACTAATGAGGCCATCCAATACCCAACATATACAGTTGAAGTTAGTGATGTGCATCTGCGCTTAGGAAAGATGCTGGCTAGACCATCATCACCTCTTATTACAGAACTTCTTAATGAGGAACAACCCTGTGTCACTAACAACCATCAGAATAACCAATAAAATCCTTCTAAGCAAATCTCTCTACAAGAAAAAATAATTAGCAGAAGCCCTCCATTTCTAGAGAGATTGAAAATGTACCCTAAACCAACTCCATCTGAACCTAATTTTGATTTCATAGGACAACTAAAAGATGTTTGTGTTAAAATTCCCCTTGTCCAAGCCATCAAGGATGTGCCTATTTACACCAAAGCCATATGAGATTTATGCCTTAAGAAACTAGGAAGGAAGAGAAAAGATCCTTAGATAGTCCATGTTATAGGACAACTTGCTGATATCATGTTAGGTAACTTGGCTGTCCCAAAATATGCAGATCTAGAAGCCCTATGGTTGATGTAAACATCAATGGTACCCTTATCAAAAACACCTTGATTGACCTAGGTGCAACCATCAATGTAATGACAAAAGAAACAATTACTAACCTTCATCTAGATAAACTAAGACCTACCCCATAGTACTCCAGTTGGCAGATAGGTCCATAGTAAAGCCAGAGGGGATTATTGAAGACCTTGTTATCACATTCGATTCATGGGAATACCCTGCAGACTTTAGGGTTTCAACCCAAGGCAAGCCTAGGAGGATATCCACTTATCCTAGGGAGACCCTGGCTGGAAACAACATATGCCTTCATAGGATGTCGATCAGGAAATATGATAATTTCCAATGGGAACATAACAAAGAAATTGGTCCTTTATCCACCTTCTCAACCTTTTGCTGATATGGAGCAATCCATTTGGCTAGACCTAGGGGATCCTAACCAATATTCTCTTCAGACATTAATGACAATTGAAAGAGACCCACTATTAGCTATTCAAGATGAAGATGAAGTACTTTCCAATGTCATACAAAACAATTATAGAACAAACATACAGCAAGACCTATGTCTAATATGTATGGCCTGTCCCCTTCACAATGTTCTGCCTACAATCACTACTCCACTCCATGCTTCCACTAGCAAAATGTTTCATCAACTGCTGCCTCATAGTTGTAGTCTCAACTTATCAGGGTTAGATGTTGCCTCTATCATGCCTATGGTAGTGCCAGTTGACATTACACCTGGGAGAACACTCAATATCAACAGTGAATTGACATTTGTCTAGATGACTGAGCTAATTAAAATGCTACAAACTCATAAGACAACATTTGCATGGGACTATCATGATATGAAGGGAATTGACCCCAATCTTTGCATGCATAGGATATACATTAATGAAGGATGCATACCAGTTAGGAAGCCTCATAGAAGGATGAACCCTACAGTAAGAGACATAGTGAAGAATGAATTACAAAAATTACTCGATGCAGGATTCATATACCCAATATCAGATAGCCAATGGGTGTCTCCACTGGTTATAGTGCCAAAGAAAGGAGGTAAGTGAAAAGTTTGTGTAGACTACATAGAATTAAATACTGCCACTAGGAAAGATCATTTCCCTCTTCCTTTCATTGAACAGGTCCTAGACTCTTTGGCTGGTAAAAAGTATATTTCTTTTCTTGATGGATTTAGTGGATATAACTAGATCAGGATAGCCCTTGAAGACCAGGATAAGACCACATTTACATGCCCATGGGGGACATATGCCTATTATGTTCTTCCATTTGGACTCTGCAATGCTCCTGCCACATTTTAGAGAGTTGTCTTAAGAATCTTTGCTGACCTTGCTCATGAATCTATGGAAGTTTATATGAATGATTTTACCACTTATGGAGAGTCCTATGAGAAGGCCTTGAAGAACCTTGAAAAAGTATTACAGAGATGTCAGGATCATATTCTGTCCCTTAGTCATGAAAAATGTTTTATGATGATGCAGGAAGGAGTAGTGCTTGGTCATTTTGTGTCCAAAGTAGGAATTCAAGTGGATCCACACAAAATTGAAATCATTTCAACCTTACCGATCCCTCAAAAATAGAAGTATGTCAGAAGTTTTTAAGGTCATGCAGGGTATTATAGAAGATTTATAAATGATTTCAATAAGATTGCTGCTCCTTTGTTTGTCTTACTCTTTAAAGATGCAGAATTTAATTGGACAACTGAATGTCATATATCCTTTGACCATCTCAAAGAGTCATTAACAAAGACAACTGTACTTAGAGGAGCTAATTGGGAAATACCTTTCCATATACATACAAATGCCTCTAATTTTGCAATAGGGGTTGTACTAGGATAGAAAGAAGGTAATGTGGAATATGCAATTTATTACATCAGCAAAAGTCTTCAAGGTGCTAAACTTAACTATATTGTTACTGAGAAAGAAATGTTAGCTGTTTTTTAAGCAATAAATGAGTTTAGGCATTATATCATTGGTTATCCTATTTTCATTCACACTGACCATGCAACAATAAGATATCTTATGAATAAACTAGTGGTAAGTGGAATATTTCTTAGATGGTTACTGCTACTTTAGGAATTTGATATCACCATTGTAGACAAGTCAGGGAAGGCTAATGTTGTTGACTTTCTCTCCAGGCTTCCCACTTGTATTGAAGAACCAGTCATTGATGATTCTTTTCTAGATGAACACTTATTTGCATCAACTGTACAAACTCTATGGTATGTAGATATAGCAAATTATCTTATCACAGGAAAATCACCTCCACACCTCTCACCCAGAGAAAGGCACCACCTTGTAGAAAAGAGCTCTCCTTATTCATGGGTATATGATTATCTCTTCTATACAGGACCTGATCATATTATGAGAAGGTGTATTAGGGAAGATGAAGTGTGTGACATCCTCATAGCTTGTCATGATGAACCCTTTGGTGGACACTTTGCAACCAAGAGGACAACAGTCAAAATTCTAAACACTAGTTATTATTGGCCAACATTGCATAAAGATACAACTCTCTATACAAGATGTGACCATTGCCAAAGAATGGGTAGACCTACAAGAAGTGATGAAATGCCTCTACAACCACAACTGGTGGTCACACCATTTGACAAGTGGGGCATTGATTTTATTGGACCCATAGATCCACCTTCTAACCACAAGGAATATATACTTGTTTGCATTGATTACCTTACAAAATGGGTAGAAGTGAAAGCCTTGATAGTAGCCAGAGATAGTAAGGTTTCTACATTCCTCTATGAAGAAATATTTACAAGGTATGGTGTCCCAAGGGAAATAGTCACAGATTAAGGACCACAGTTTACATCTGCACTAATTTCTAGCCTTGTTTAGGAATATGAAATTAGGCATAAAAAGTCCACCCCATATCATCCATAGTCCAGAGAGCTTGAGGCAATATTGACAAAGATAGTTACAGTGCATAAGAAGGATTGGGTAGCAAGACTCTTTGAAGTAGTTTGGGCATATAGAACTACATGGAAGACTACAACAGGATACCCACCTTATGATTTAGTTTATGACAAGAAGGTGGTCCTTCCTATTGAGTTTGAATATAAAACACTAAGAACAACTGTCCAACTTGGTATGGACCTGTCAAAAGCTCAAGAAGAAATATTTTATCAGCTTAATGACTTAGAGGAGCTTAGGATGGAAGCAGTTCATAACACTAAATCAATCCAAAACCAGAGAATCAAATGGCATGATCAGTACATCAAGACTAAGAACTTTTAGGTAGGTGATTGGGCACTTCTCTATGACTCCAGATACAAAGATCATAAGGGCAAGTTGCAAACCTAATGGTTAGGGCCTTATGAGATCAAGGAGGTTTTCACAAATGGTGCAGTCTAATTAACCACTATAGACCAAGTTAAATTTCACTGATGGTTAATGGACATATATTGAAATTGTATAAGAAGCCTTTGGATAAAGCTGCAATTCTTCAGCAATTAAAGGCAGATATGACTCATAATGTTCCAGAGCCTCTTGCCTCAGATGAGGTCTCTAGTTTGAAAGCAGCTAACAACATTGTTCCAAAACTAAACCAAGTTGCCAATTTGAATGACATATCACAACCCTCTGCATCTACAGTGGATTCCAACTAGGTATCAACTGATAATACTATTCTGGGTTTAGGTCAAGCTATCAACTTGACTAAAGTTCCATAAGTCAGTTTGAGTTCTCCAAACTTTGTACATAAATAAAAACACACAATACACACACACCACATAGCAATAGCAATAAAACATGGTGATCTTCCAATCAAAAGTTTAGGATCCATCATTTCAACACCATTCTCCTCAAGGAATTTCCTTTGGCATTCAACCACTTCATCAAAGGGACCTATAGCCAAAGGTAATATATTGTTACATGGGGCATGTATATGATGCATCCATAGCCACAGGGTTGTCATTCACTTGGGACCTATCAAGCTACACCTACAACCACTACACATGGGACCTGTTTATTTCACAATGTGCTTGCATGCATGCAACCAATATTGCCTGCAATACATTTTTGCACCCACACATGCATGCCACCATCTTTTTGATGGATAGTACCTCCTTGCCACATGTCGCACATCCAACACATTCCATCAGCACACCATGTCAATATCACTATCACATCATTGTGATTCATTCTGGCTCATTAGTCGAGTATATCACCTCAAGCCATCATGCAATCATGTTTACATGCAACAATTCCAATCTCGAATGGTATTTATCTCATTCATCACTTTAATTGACATTAATTGCTAGACTTCTTTCATGACTTTTTTTATTTGCATTTAATTAATATTACATACTATATCCATTCGCCATGCTTTCACCCTATTTGTCTTTACCCTTGCCAGTCCTTCTCATTTGAGGACAAATGAAATTTTAGTTGGGGGGATTTGAATCATTCCACGTACATTCAAACTTCAAATCAATTTCCAAACGCCTTATTTTAGAATTATTACCATTTGTCACATGACATTCTGTTGGCCTCATTTTCAACTTGCCAATTTTTAAAACTTTTTTTTTCAAAATCCCTACATTGAATCACCCCTAGTCACAAATTCTCCTTGAGTTTTAAGTCATTTGCCAATTTGAAGGAGGAATTTTTTGCCTGTTCAATCGAAGTCCTAGAAGTGGTTTAGCTATGTAGCAAAATCACAAAAACAATTAAATTTCAAAATCTGCAAGGGCTGGAAAGAAATCCTCTTACAGGCAAGTGAACTTCTTTACAAAATACCTCAATGAAGTGTGGTTTCATGGAATGCAATGACTGCAGGATGTACACTAAATGGATTTGTTGAAAATGTCTTAGAAACTTTTGAGGCAAATGCAACTAGCGGGTGTAAAGCCATTATTCCACTAGCTACACCAGCATCCTTCTCCTTGCATGTACTAGAATGGGAGCATTAGAGCAATGTATAGATATACATTAACATAAGACGACATGCAAAACATGAAGCACAACTAGAACACGTGAAAGGTTTGACAAACTTCTTCAATGAAATGTGGTAAAATGGAATGCAACTATTGCAGAATATACACAATCTGGGTTTTCAATACCTTGTTGGGAAGAATAAAAAGCACCATGATTTTGGAAGTGGGTTTTGAATAGAGTTTCAAGAGGTTTTTCTTTACAAATGAAAAGATAAGTGTCAAAAACCTTGTCAACATCCTCTGTTACAAGCATCTTTGTAAAATACATCTCGTGAAGCATTGTAGGAGCCATGACCTGGTGATATGAGGTAGTTAAAATAACAAAGTGTGTGTAAACTATTTAAGAAAATGCCTTAAAGAGATGTGGCCTCATAAATTACAAATATTGTGTGATATGTTCAAGATGGATTTGTTCAAAAGGCTTTATATTCCTCTAGTATATGTGAATGTAAACTTTGGAAGCATAGACAAAGCCCACTAACTATTTAACTAAATGCCTTAATGAGACGATACCTCAATGGAACGCAATGATGGTAGGAGATGCACAAAATGGAGTTGTTGATATCAATAGTTGAAGATAGAGAATTACGCACAAGGGATAATTACTGGTTTGAAGAAGTTTTGGGCCAGTGACAGATTTTTAGCAAAACTAGAAGGTATTATTCAAGTTGTAGCCTGTGTTCAACACTTTTTAATTAAGCCTCATGGCTAAAAATGAGAACCTTCCACACAAAGCAATGAAAGAACTTGCAAGGGAGATAACGAGTCTTGATGAAGCACCACCAACATGCATTAAAGTAATTGTTAATGATGACAATTTCTCAATCATATTCATAGAAATTGAAGGACCAACTAGCACTCCATATTAAAATGGTGTTTTCCATGTGAAACTTGTCTTGACTACTAATTTTCTACACTATCTGCCAAAGGTTTATTTTGTGAAAAAAATAATTTATCCTAATATTGCAAATAATGGAGAGATTTGTGTCAACTCTTTGAAGAAGGATTGAGATCCAAGCCTTGGATTGCGACATGTTTTAGTGGTTTTTAGGCATACATGCAAATTATGGAAGATATCATAGTTTGAAGTGTTGTGGTAGGCATGCATGCAAAGTAGTAAAGTTTACACAAACATGGGCAAAACATAAAACCCTTTGTATCATTCTAATCTAGCTCGCTACATGCAACAAGAGCAATGAGTGTGAGCCTCTATGGTTGAGCGGTGGTACAAGCCAAGTCTTTCTTTTGATTGTTCTAAATGCTATAGATCTGTCAAAAGTACTTTAGAATCTTTCAAGAAAACGCCTTTGGTGAATGCAAAACCAAAATTTCCATGAACTTTGCCATCATCTTCTTGCCTAAATGGGAGTATGGAATAGACCATGGACATTCATCAAAACATAGAAGGAGGATTGTTGTCAAGTTATTGATTTTTTTAAGTGCTCTTGTATACATGCATGCAAAAGATGAGAGCAAAGTCAAGAAATGGTTGGAGAGTTGGAGTAAAAGCAAAACAATGGGGTTACTATCAAACAATATTTACAAGGATGATATCACACCCGGAGTTGTGCAAGATGAAAATGGTTCTTGGTAACAATGAAGTTGGTGATATAGATTTCTATGGTGGCTATGGTTCTTGTTGGCAGTAGAGTACTTCTATTCTCCTAGAGTTGCTATTCAAGATTTCAAGAAAGGTGATACGCTACAAGTAAAAGTAAACAAGTTAGTTTCTACAAAGACTCAACTTCCTTATGAACTAAGTTTGGTGCAAGTAGAGTGAAAAAATTCAAGGAGAACATTGATGATGACTATTGTGTGAATATGAGTTGGGACAATCCCTCTGTGGTGGTTGGTAGATTGAGATGTGATACAGTATTCAAAGTCACACCAAATAATATGAAGCATGAGTATGAGCAACCTTGGAATGATGACAGCCCCATTTGACAACTTGTGATCCAAATACGAAATGCAGTCGTAAATGATCATATCTAGCTAGGAGAGGTGATGAGAAGAATTAGGGACATCCCAAAACAAAGAGTGCCTTACATTTTAATTTGTAGAAGTACCCAATTCAACAAATTATTAGATTTGTGAATGTGGTGGTTTTAAAGGCATGGAGTACATGGTTTGGTGATTGACCCATGCAATAAACTTGGTCATCGATGTCCATATAATCAAACAAAAATAGAGTATGTGTGCATTACTCAATCTACGTCTATCATGTTGGCATTCCCAGTAAAATACATACTATTTCCACAAAGTCCATATTTTGTATGCACAGACACAAGAGTCTAAGATTCAGGTATTTAGAGGATTTGGCAAGATCTGACAAGGTTTGACCACCAAAATGGAGTAGACAGAGAAGCAGAGTAACTTTGCAAAAATCACAACTTGAAAGTTGCAAGTTCTAGTTACCTTTTTGTAAAAGTGACTTATGTCACTCATTGTAACTAGAAGTTAGAAAATGAGCTTTGTTTCCAAAGAGTTAGGTAAAATCTAACTAGGATAAATATTATTTTTAAAATTATTGTATTTCAAAAGGGTAGTTATGAAGTAGTTATCAGGTGGTTACAAGGTAGTTACTAGGGAGAAGCCTATAAATACAAGGCTATTTCATATGTAAAAAGGGACTTTTCAGGACACTTTTATGGGGGAACTTATGGATAAGCTTTTTAGAGACCTTTGATCTAATACTTTGTACATGAAGGCTTTTTGAAATTGTATATTTTCACAAAGATAATAAAGAGAGCATTTGGTTCGTGTGTTCCATTGTACCTCTGAGTTATTGTTACTAATTTCTCATATGTTAAATGAGTAATAACTCTATGTCATCATGTAAATCATTGGTCATCTGTTGGAGCATTGATATAAACCATGCAATTGATGTAATGAAACACAATCATATCTTGGTATCTCGATTTGAATGTGCTGGAGAAACCTGTCTCTTCATATGTTGAGATTTGTCATCTTTTTTTCATCATCATTGCATATTAAAACTTGTTGTTGTGCAATTCATCAGATAGGTTCAGGAATGTAGTTTCTAACATCTATGGTGAAATCCCCTTGTAATTTGTATTGAGAGTTTGAAATCCAAACCAGTATTCGTATGTCTACTATTAGGGTTTCAGTAAATAATTTTTCTTGTTAGTTTTCCTTTTCCTCCTTTTTGTACTTTCAGGTTAAAAGTACTCAAAAATTACAAATACCCCCATCATACAAGGGAGCTGCCCCTCTCAAACGCAGAGGAAAGTTGTTAATCCAGTAACAGTTTCTCCAACTGTTGGAACATTTGTCATTACCCGTTGGGTCAATCACTTTGAAATCTATAGTGACAAATCTATTTAACAACAAATTTTTGGCGACTCTGCTGGGGAAAGATTGAAGCTTTGGTACCTTTCGTTCCTCAGAAATCTACATGTACCTAGCCTAGAAAAAGAGGTTGGTGACTCTATCTGAAAGAACCCTAAAAAATATTTTGGTATCAAAGAACCCAGAGGTGTAACTTGTAGTTTCCTGAATCAAACATTGACAGTGATGATGAAGATTATTCTTTTTCTACATCCTCTTCTCAACAAAATCAAGTTCTTGATGAACCTAAGCAAGTGGAGTTCCTAAAGAGTTTCTATGGTGGCATGCAACTTGCTTCAAATTAGGTTCATCCTTCTTTGCTTTAAACATTACAGAAGATTGAACAAAAAGATGGGAAGGAGACTCATTTTCTTGCTCGTAATCACAATTCCCTATCAGAGGAGATTCATGCACCAAAAGATAAAAGAAACTATGTTGAGATAATCATTTGCATGATGAGGAAAGAAATGAAGGAGCAAAAGTTTTTCCTGTAAATGAATTGGTATTGAATGAAATGCCTTCTAATCAAAGGTTTGAAAGAGACTCATCAGAACATGCATGTACTAGAGAAGACAAAATTATTACATTTTCTCATGATAGGACATGTCCACTTAAGCAAGATGAAAAAGAAGATGTGATAGAGATTAAAAAAGAAGATTGTATGGAAGCATGCAATAATGAAGAATAAATCTTTCTAAATGATGGCACGTTCTCATTTTATTTGGAGAATGTCACTTCTCGTGTGACAACTTTCTCTGGTTCTATAACTATAACCTTCGAGAAAGATTTCCATGACATGGTCAATGTTCAAGGGAGTGTAGAAGAATTTTTGGAACAAAGTGTGAACAAAGAGCATGAAGTCGAGACGCAAAATGTTTTCTTGACATGCATGCGACCTAAACAAGAGGAGAATGATGATGAAATAGCATTGCAAGAACACTCTCATGAGGTTTCTATCACAAATCAGTGTCTAAATGCTCCTGATGATGATTTTATTTGTGAAGAAGGTGTTGTCCTTTGTCCTTTATCATTTATTGAAGAAGAGTACTCAATGATTGAAACTAAAGGTGCTACTCAAGATAAAACGTTGAGTACTCCCACTCCAAATGTGCAACAAGATCATAAGGATAATGGGTGTGAATATGCACAAAGAGAGGTTAGAAATGAATTTGTTCCTGAATATCTTTATTTAAGCGATAATGTTGAAGAAGGTACCATGAGTAATGTCCATAGTAGTGACAAAGGAGGTCAAAATTCTAATGTTTGTAAGAATATGCATGAAATTGCAAATATTCAAAGGATTGACAAAGAGCTACATGTTTTAACTTCTCCTTCACTACTTCCAAGGGAGGAAAATATTATTTCTTCATCAACTATACAAAAGGACTTTCAGGAGGATAAAGTGCATAATGTAGATTCATCACTTTCTCTTCCTCATGTGCAATCCTTTGATAAAACACATCCTGGGTTAGTAATGGTAAAGAAGAAGGAATTTTCTTTTGCGAGTGATGATTCGATGATAAAGCAGTACATTATTCATAAGAAAGATCAGTCATAGAATATCAAATTTTCTTCACTTATTGGTTCACATGAAGGATGTCCAGTTCGTGATTCAATTTTCTTTGATTCAATCCATCAAAAGAATCTTCAGATAGAGAAAATTGGTATGCTTGACATGATGCTAGAAGATATGATCAGCACTACACAGGGCAATACCAATATGATTCAAAAGGAATTAGAAACTTATGATGAGAAATGGTTGTTTGTTGTACAATTTAAGGAGTCCTCATATTTCTCATCCTAAAATGGCTATTGAGTTCGTAGGTGTCTCATTAGTACACATCTCTTTTTCATACATGTGCCTACTTTTCTCAACCTGTCAATGGATTCACGTGATCTTTCTCAGGCAATTTGAGGTAGGAGTCACCTACCATGTACATAGGTTAACTAGTTGTTTTGGTTGTGTCTATTTTGTTTTAGTTTCTATTGGTTTTCATTGTTTTCCTCATTTCTGTGTGTCTTTGTTGTCTGTCCTTTTGTCTCGCTTGAGTCTCCTTGTTCTCCTTGAACATCACGTTATTTCCTAATTCTATAGCCCAAAGGATTTAAGGCACTAGTCATTTCTAGAATTCTGGGTTCCTCGCTACGTCCTTTATAGTTCTTGTCTCCAGTTAGAGCTAACTGTTGGCCTTGTTTTCAACTTGCTAATTTTTAAAAGTTCTTGTGTAAAAATCCCTACATTGAATCACCCCTAGTCACAAATTCTCCTTGAGTTTTAAGTCATTTGCCAATTTGAATGAGGAATTTTTCACCTGTTCAGTCGAAGTCCTAGAAGTGGTTCAGCTATGCAACAAAATCACAAAAATAATTAAATTTCAAAATCTGCAAGGGCTAGAAAGAAATCCTCTTACAGGCATGTGAACTATTTTACAAAATACCTCAATGAAGTGTGGTTTCATGGAATGCAATGATTGCAGGATGTACACTAAATGGATTTGTTGAAAAGGTCTTAGAAACTTTTGAGGCAAATGCAATTGCATGTAAAGCCATTATTCCACAACCTACGCCAGCATCCTTCTCCTTGCCCATACCAAAATGGGAGCATTAGAGCAATGTATAGATACACATTAACATAAGTCAACATGCAAAACATGAAGTACAACTAAAACACGTCAAAGGTTTGACAAATTTCTTCAATGAAATGTGGTAAAATGGAATGCAACTATTGTAGAATATTAACAATTTGGGTTTTCAATATCGTGGTGGGAAGAATAAAAAGCACCATGATTTTGGAAGTGCATTTTGAATAGAGTTTCAAGAGGTTTTTCTTTACAAATGAAAAGATAAGTGTCAAAAACCTTGTCAACATCCTCTGTTACAAGCATCTTTGTAAAATACATCTCGTGAAGCATTGTAGGAGCTGTGACCTGGTGATATGAGGTAGTTAAAATAACAAAGGGTGTACAAACTATTTAAGAAAATGCCTTAAAGAAATGTGGCCTCATAATTACAAATATTCCATGATATGTTCAAGATGGATTTGTTCAAAAGGCTTTATATTCGTCTAGTATATGTGAATGCAAACTTTGGAAGCATAGACAAAGCCCACAAACTATTTAACTAAATGCCTTAATGAGATGATACCTCAATGGAACACAATGATGGCGAAAGATGCACAAAATGGATTTGTTGATATAAATAGTTGAAGATAGATAATTACACACAAGGGATAATTACTGGTTTGAAGAAGGTTTGGGCTAGTGACAGATTTTTAGCAAAACTGGAAGTTATTATTTGAGTTGTAGCTTGTGTTCAAACACTTTTCAATTGATCCTCATGGCTAAAAATGAGAACCTTCCACACCAAGCAATGAAAGAACTTGCAAGGGAGATAATGAATCTTGATGAAGCACCACCAACATGCATTAAAGTAATTGTTAATGATGATGGTTTCACAATCATATTTGTAGAAATTGAAGGGCCAGTTGGTACTCCATATCAAAATGGTGTTTTCCACGTGAAACTGGTCTTAACTACTGATTTTCTACACTCTCCACCAAAGGGTTATTTTGTGACAAAAATAATTTATCCTAATGTTGCAAATAATGGAGAGATTTGTGTCAACTCTTTGAAGAAGGATGGGGATCCAAGCCTTGGATTGCGACATGTTTTAGTGGTTTTCAAGCATTCATGCAAAGTATGGAAGATATCATAGTTTGAAGTGTTGTGGTAAGGCATACATGCAAAGCAGGTAAGTTTACACAAACATGGGCAAAACATAAAACCCTATGTATCTTTCTAATCTAGCTCGCTACATGCAACAAGAGCAATGAGTGTGAGCCTCCATGGTTCAGTGGCGGTACAAGCCAAGTCTTTCTTTTGATTGTTCTAAATGCTATAGATCTATCGAAAGTACTTTAAAATCTATGGAAAATATCTCTGATCAGTTATAAACTATAGGTTCAACATTGAAGACATAAAGTGGGATGCAGATGGATTGGGGGAAAAATAGAGCAAGTTGGGAACTAGTTTTTTTAGGTGTCAACACTGGCTCTGGTTGGGGACGTGTGCCAAGCAATGGCACAACGAGGATCTCATATCTCTGGGTAGACCAAAAACACAAAACACACCAAGGGAAAAAACACAAAACGTATTTACAGAAAAGGCTTATGTACAAGATAAAATATAGTCATGTGCATGAGAGCACAAAAGACAGAACATTACTTACAAAAAGTAAAGCTTCAGATGATGTCCATGAATGGGAAGCTCCAGAAGTTCTCCCTTCATACTTCTGATGTAATATGTGTCCTGGCCAACGTTTTCACCAATTTGATATGGGCCCAGCCACAATAGCTCAAATTTCCCATGCTTACCCTTGTCTTCTAATTTTGCATTCCAAAGAAGGACCAAGTCACCAATTTAGAAACACCTCCTAACCAATTTTCTATTAAATAGATGTTCCACCTTCTGTTGCTGCAACAAATTCTTATCATGTGCCACCATTCTAGCTTCATTTAATTCTGTTAACTCATACAATCTTAGTGCCATAGAATCATCACCATCTTTTCTTATGCATTGCAACAATTGATACACCAGCAGTTCCAATGGCATTGGCATTTTGGCTTCCATTCCATACACAAGATAAAAAGGGCTCTTATTTGTAGCACCTTTGTAAGTAATTCTATCATCCCAAACTGTGTATTTAAGCTTGTCATCCCACCTTTTCTTGTTTATATCTAGAGTCCTCTTCAAGATCTTCAAGAGGCTCTTATTGCTGGACTCAACTTTTCCAGTACTCTGCATATAGTATGGTGATGAATGAATCAACTTTATCCCATATTTGGTACACATACCTATAATGTCTTTGGATCTAAATCATATGGCATTATCTGCAACAATTCTAGATGGCACACCAAATCTGGCTATCACATTGTTCAACATAAATTCAATCACTACTTTGGATGTGGCATTATGAGGAATATCATCAACCCACTTTGTAAAGTAGTCAGTTTCCACCAATATCCACCTGTACCCATTGCTTGACCTCTTTTGAATCTCCCCTATTAAATCAATGCCCCATTGCTGAAATGGTGCTTCAATGGTAACACTCATAAGGGGAAGGGCATCTTGAAATTTCAACTTATCTGCAAACATTTGATAGGCATCACATTTTCTAATTTTCTTTGCAACATCCTTGAAGAGGCTTCGCCACCAAAAAATTGCTCTAATAATCTTGTGTTGTGGTTCTGGCATGGAAGTGTCCACCACATATTCCTTGATGATATTCTTCAATGACTGCCTCAGATTGTTGGTGGTCCAGACACTTCAACAACAGTCCCTCATGATTTCTCCACATCAACATTCCTTGAAATAAAACATATTTATGAGACTAGAGCTTAAGTGTTCTTTGCTGAGTTACATTCATACTTGGAGGCAATGCATATTAACGAGATAAAAGATAATATCTTTGTACCATGGATCATCTGTCAATGTACATGCATCAACAGATGGAACAACATCTACTTCATTTACCTTAGCTACCTCTAAGTTGGAATTTTCCATCAACTTAGCTAAACCCTAGCCTCTAACCAGTTTGGTGACCTACACCTCAATGTCATACTCTTGGATCCTATTGATCCACCTGCATCTTCTCCGGGAAGCTTTCTGCTGGATAAAAATGTCTTTCAAAGCTGAATGAGGCACATATGCAACTGTCTTTGCACCCATAAGATATGGTCTAAAGTTTTTTATTGCCTTAACCAAAGCATATGCATGCTTTTCCATAATTGAATAGTTTAACTCAACAGCTTGCAAATACTTGCTAAAAAATCCTATTGGCTGCTCAAATCCATCAATGTTCTTTTGCAACAACACATTAGCAATAATATAAAATGAAGCAAAAGAGAAGAGTTGGAAGGGCTTGGAATAATTTGGGTTTACCAGCACTAGTGCATTCTTTATTGCCTCTTTTATGTCAATAGAAGCCTCGGTTGGTTCCTTTTCCCATGTAATGGACTATCCCTTCTTGAGCATCTTGGAAATTGCTTCGGCCTTTTTAGCAAAGTTAGAGACAAACTGCCTTACAAAGTTGATTTGTCCAAAGAAGGATTGGACACCTTTGACTATTTTAGGTTGAGGGATAAGGTCAATGGCCTTTACTCTTTCAGGATCTATTTTAACCCCATCACTTGATACTATATGTCCCATCAGATTTCCTTCAACTCCAAATTGACACTTTTTGGGATTCAAAGAGATCCCATATTCCAAACATCTATCAAAAATCAGTTATAAGTGATTGCAATGATCTTTCCTATCTTTGGAGAATATAGTAAGATCATCCTGGTACACAACCATGATCTCATCAATGAGGCCTTCAAAGGCCACATCCATTGCCCTTTGAAACATTGATCTTGCATTCTTCAACCCAAATGACATTCTCAAATAAACATATGTTCCCCAAGGAGTGGTGAATGTTGTCTTGTATTGTTTTGACTCCTTAACCAACATTTGATTGTATCCTAAGAATCCATCCATCATAGACATTAGCTCTGAACCAACAACCCTTTGCAAAAGATGATCCATACTCGGAAGAGGATAATTATCCTTAAGGGATTTGATGTTCAGATTTCTAAAATCTACACACAGTCTAATCTCCCCATTGTTTTTCATCACTGGGACAAGATTAGACACCCACTTAGAATGTCTAATTGGTTTAATAATAACTCCCTCTTTCATTTTTAACAATTCTTTTTGCATCTTGGGAGCTATAGTGGGGTTTATAGGACTCTATTTTTTCTAAAGGGTTTTGCATTAGGTTGGAGGGGAATAGTATGTTGGAATAAATCTTCCCTATAGGCCTTCAGCTAATCGTAAGACCATGCAAAACATTTTTTGAATTTCCTCAGAAGAGCAATTAGCATTTGCTTTTCATGATTTTTAAGCTTCTTACGTATGTAAACCATTTTAGGTGCCTCCTTAGTTCCAAGGTTAACACCTTCAAAATTATCCTCTTCAATAGGTTTACCTTTACTCTTCTAGCGGTTTGTATTATCAAACATTTTCTCCAATGCCACCAATCCCTTGGGAATGGTATTTGTCTTCAACTGCACTACCTCACTGCCAAACATCGGTTCCTTGTCATTTTCCATCTCTATCATAGGTTTCCAGTCAATCACTTGACTGTCAAACTCATCCATGCAATTGAGGAAACTAAAAATCTAACTATTGTCATTGAACACTTGCCAACTGTATATGTTATCAGGGATTGTTCGCCTTGTAAGCACTTCCATAGTGTGATGGCCATGAGGAAAATCTGATTGAGGATCAAATTTTGATGCAGCTACAACTAGGGAATTTGCCTCTTCATTTTAGTCCTCTCAATCCATTCGATGCCAACAACATGTCAAACAGCTCCATGGTGTCCCATCAACATTCTTGTATGCCCTTAACCTGCTATCCTTGGCATCAAATGTATTTCTAATCTATTGCACAATCAATTTTGAATCACTATGTATCTTCAAACATGTGATTCCATGCTTATGAGCAACATTTAAGCCCAACAAGAGTGCTTCATATTTAACCACATTCATTGTGCATTGAAAATCAAGTTTAAAAGACTTACCAAATTGTTCACCACCTAGGGATATCAGAACAATACCAGTGTTTGAGCCTTCTCTTGAGTATGCACCATCAAAATACAACATCCATAAATAAGATGTACTGCAAATATAAGTAACAGGATTGGAAGGTAAAACATCCAGGCTAGGATCATCATCACTATAATATCCCATAAAATGGTTTATATCACTATCAAGGGAATCAACGTGATCTTCCTCTATTTTATATCTATCCTCTATGTTTTGGTCTTCCACCTTCTTCTCCCTATACAACTTCACCTCCACACCCTGAATTGGAATAGTGGCATTTGAAAGATCTATTTGGATGCTCCCACCCATAGAGTCTGCCCATTTTATTGACAACAACATACCCCACTTGGCAGGGCAATCCACAACAATTATATCCATTAGGAAGGATTTATTCAGGTAAGCAACAAGCTTGACCTCAACACCCTTAACCAGACCTATGACATTAACTTCCCTGGAATCCATTGCAAAGCACTTGCCAAAGACTTGGACACCTTCAACCCCAAATCATTCATGATTTCAAGTGGCATGACATTGCTAGATGCTCTTGAATCAAGCATACAATTATGTAGCAATCATCCATTTATGATCAAAGTGGTGTAGAAAGGATCCACACCCATCCATCTATTGACTATAGATGACCCTAAATAAATCTCAACTATTTCATCATGGCCTACACCCTCATCATCATTGCTAGGAACAACAACAAGTTGTTTTTGCACATCTACAATAGTGACAAATGATACTGCCCTATCTCTATGTTCAAGGATTCTAAGGAGTTCCCCTATAGGCACATAAATTCTAATTTGGCTAAAGACTTGAGCCATGTCAATAGGGTTATAATTGGGCAAAGGAGTATTACATGAAATAGTAACATCATCTGAACAAGGAATATAAGGTATTACTTGATTGGATGAAATATCTTTGCCTTTTTCCTTTGTCTTCCCCTTTTCTGGTTCTTTTTGTGCCTGAGGTTGATCATGCTTGTTATTGCCTTTTGGATAATGAACCCCTAAAATGGGTACAACAACCAGCTGTAGGGTTTGTGTTGGATTCTTTTACACATTTCTTTTTCGCTACTGGTGGTTGCATTGGAACTTTCTTCTTTTCTAGCACATTCTTTTTGGGAGCACTACTACTTTTTTGCTCCATGTTCCTATTACATTTTTCCTTATCCCCATTTAATCCTTATTGTTTTGATTCCTTGACATGGGAATTATCCACAGGGACATACCTATTTCTTAGTTAATAGCCTCCGTGGACTTGCAAAATGGCTGCATCAGTCAAAGCTTTCATGTCCTGTTTTGAAGGCTTGGACTGTTGGTACTTCTTTTGCATAAGGTCCCTCAAGTGCCCAAAATCATGAGCTAGAAATTGATATCTCTTCGGACCTTCATCATAATCATATTGGAAAATATGATCATCTTCTTCATAGTTGTCACAATCAGCACCCTGACCCATTTGTTCATACCCCTTTGTGTCAAACTAATTTAATTCCTCATCATAATACTCAGCTATGCCTTCTTCATTTGGAAATTCTTCATCTCTACTCAATGAATGAGCCATTGCACAATTATTTGGATCATGGGGAAGGAAGCAAGCCTGGCACCATAAAGACTCATCTTGAAAATTGACTTGATCCTTTCTCAATGGATTAGGAGTGTCCCTTTCAGGCTATTTAAAACTTACATGCCTGGGGGTAGCTTGTCTGTCATTTTGTTGTGGTCTCTTAGACCAATCTGTGTTGTAGGGTCTATTATGCAGTCTTTGACCTTCATTAAAATGTGTCCCAGCACCCTGAGGTGGGAACCCTTTGTAGTTTCTAGCAATTTATAAGACAAATCTTTCACAACCCCCATGAGCTTATCCAACTTGTCATCTATGGTGAGGGGTTTGTTGAAAGCTGCTTTGTCTATTTGGGACAATTTTACATTAGACCTTTTGATGTGCTTCCCTGAAGTCCTCATATTTATTTCTATGTTTATAGCTATACCATATACTTCCCTTAACATTTGTGGACTCTTGTCCCTCAAACAATAACCAATCTTCAAATCAAATGCACCATAATATAAAACTAAACATATTGATTCATTAGGTATCATATGAGGATGTACCTTCCGCATTGTCATGATGAAGCGGATGTTGAAATTAGCTACTGTTTCATTTATTACTTTCTTGATGGTTGTAAGTTCATGGATAGCAAACTTGGGATCAATCCTGTCCCCATATTGCAATCTGAATACTCTCATGAACCCCTCTTAAGAATCAATGCTATTATCAGGGAGAGATTTATACCATTCTTTAGCACTCTCTTCCAATGAGTGTACAAATAGTTTCATCATAACATCTTCATCCTTAATTTCATATTCATTAGTGACACTAATAAAATGCCTAAGATGTTCCTCACTTGTAACAACATTGTTACCTTGAAACCTAGGAATCTTCCCCCTAATCTCATTTGGAATTGGATTAGGAAAGTTAGGTATGCCAAAGAAATTGAGTTGTTTATACCTTTTAGCTCCCAATGACTTCCTCTGTGGAGGAAATCTCTACGCTTGTCTTCATTGTGCATACTTAACATTTTGAATGTTGCCTTGTTGTTGATTAGCTTGGTTCTGCTGTGGTGGAATGTTAATATTTTGAGCATGGGCTTGATTTATGCCCTACTATCCCATTTGATGTTGTCATTGTTATTGATGTTGTTGTTGTCTTTGATTGTTTTGCAAGTTATGGCCTTGTTGTTGGGCATTTTGGTTTTGTTAGGCTTGATGAGCAAGTTGTGCTTGCTGAGAAAGATGTGCTTGTTATTGATCAAAAAAACCCTGCACCTCTCTTTTTCTTTTTCTGAGGTGATCAAGCAAGTTGAGATCATCCTAGATTCTTCTTTCTCTTTCCTCATCACCAGGCTGCTGCTATTGATCACCCTCATTAGGGATATTGTCATGTTGACTTATAAGTGATCCCATGGGAGAACTAGGATGTCTAATATTCTGATATGTTTCTTCACCCTCATTGGGCATCCCAAATGTTCTCACATGCAGACCACGAGAGCTGTCTCTTCCTCCTCTGCCAATAACATTTTCATTTCTTCTAACATTGTACTTAGTCTTGTTCATCCTTCTATTTGTTTTGAATACATTATCAATAGTCATTGGAAGTATACTGATACTGGCCTCTGAGGTCAACAAATATATCATCTCTTCTAGAGGAACCTACTGGATCTTGGGTATTCAATGGAGGCACCCCACGAGATGGTAATCTTGTTCTCCATCTACTCCTATTTCCTACACTACTAGAGGATTCCTCATGTCCAGACTGCTCCTGGTTCCTTCCTCTATGCATTGTAAATTTACTTTCAGAATGAATTTAATTTATGGGTTGTAAAACAGAGTCGCCACTTCACTTGCTAGGAAGAAATACTTGAATAAACACTGCACTTCAATATTGCAGCAACCAGAAATAAAATTTAGTGGGTCTTCATCAATGACACCAAAATGTTGGTTCCCAAAATTACTGCAACATAAAACTCTAAAACATTTCTAAATCACCTAGACTAGGGATTGCCATCAAGGTGATAGAAAGAGGTTTATCAATAAGTTAGGGGTGATTTTGGCCAACTAACAGGAGTAGGTAAACTCCTTTTCTCTTTGAGCTCATCTCAAACTCTGGAGGGATATTCCAAGGGGTATACCTAAGTAGGTATTGACTTCAAAACTAGATGAACAACTAAAATATTTGAACAACCAAACCCAAATCACCCTCTTAGCTCCAAATTTGTCACTAAGCTAAGAACTGCTAGTTTTTATAAGACCCCTATATAGCTGATGAGGGCAATCCTACAAAATAAGGATGCATTTGGAAATACTACTGTGTCTAAAGATACATTTATGAAGATTTAGTTTTAAAAGCTAGATAATCACAGGCTACACAGACTGGTGCCTATCTGTTGGGCTGCAGAGTCTCACATTCAATAGAAGAATACAACCATAAAGAAATATACGACTGCCTATTTGAAGATTCAAATGCATGAAAATCAATACCAAATCACTAAGAATGCTTAATAATCCAACACCATACCATGTTCTTCCTTATGCAATATTGAAATGATCATTTACAGAAATTAGAAATGAATTAAGAGTTGTCACACTCATTCAAATCAGAGCTTACATTCACACCACTAAATGTGGCAAGAGCAAACTATAACTGCGATTAAGTTTCCTAAGAAGAACATATACAACAATGGAGAAAAATAGTGATTCCATACAAAGATTATAAAATATGTAACATACATTTCAAAGTTGTTCCATGAAGAACAACAAACTACAAAGATGATCTTTTCTTTTTTGCCTCTGGATCTCTAAACCTGGTGAGAGAACAATGCCCAATTGACCAACCCCTAACACCACTAAAATAAAAGCATATATATCATTTCATTTTAATGCACCATTCCAAGTGTTGCACTTAGTCAATGAGTACACCCATGCTTTATTGAATTTGGCCCACTGCAATGTTAGAAAATCTGTACATTTGGAAGCCTACCCATTCCCTGACAAGTCTGAAAATGGCAGAAGAGGATTGCTTGCACTCTTTGTGTATCTGGAACAATAAAGAGGGAAGGTTTGAATCCACTTTTGACACCTATAACACCTGATTTTATCCATTTTGTCCCCCAAGAGTACCTGTGCATTGAAGAATTTTACTTTGCCAGCCACTTGAATGGCCCTATTTTGCAGAATCATTAAATTTTGGGTACAAATCTTCCTGTACAATCCCGCAATCATGGCATGTTTTTAGGAAATCACCCTTTTAAAACCTTTACAATACTTTAAATGTGTTGTCCAATTTTATCTTTCAGGTCCTCATTGAATCTGGCTGTACCTGAAGAAATCAAAATTTACTAGTTTGATCCTCATCTTCATCACTATTGGGCCATCTAAATCCTGATTTTATACCTTTTCTACACTGGGCACATCTTTTCTTTATCGGCCTTTTGGCTAGTCAGCAAACTACTCTGTCAATGACTTGTCAAGATCGTGAACTAACATTTTCTTCAGCAAGGCACTCTATCACTTTCCCCTTCATCTATTCACTTTGTCGGCAAATTCTTACTTTCATGAACTTTGGAATTGTTTCTCCCTTATACATCCTTGGCACCTTTTTGCTTTATTAGTAAAATGATGTCGTAGTGAAACAGGTCGTCGATGAACCTGGAGGTTTGCGAACCATTACTTTCTCTGACAAAGGCTTGCTCCATCTTCTTCCTCTTTTTGTTTTATCCACTCTTTTGTCACCTTTTCACCCTGTCAGCGAACCCTCATATCAGTGAACCTAAATTTTCATCAACCTCCACCTTTGTTGATGAAGACACTCCTTTTCTTCCTTTGCCTTCGTTGGAACCTTCTTTAGTCAGAAAAATGTCTCTCTGATGAACTCTTTAGTTGGTGAACCTAACAGTTCGTGAACTACAAAATTTACCAACAAAGGCTTTCCTCCACTTCATCATTTGCCTTAGAAGAATTTCCACTTCACTTGATCCCTTTGCTATCGATGAAGTAACCATCAACAAAACCTTCAATCGACGAACTTGGGGGTTCACGAACCTCCAACTTCACCGAAAAGCACTTCTCTTTCTTTTCCTTAGAAACTTTTCCAATTCTTTAGTCATTGAATTGAGCTATCAGTGAATTCTCTTGTTTATCAACTGAGGATTTTATCGACAAAGGTTAGCCTTTGACAAATCAAACTTTTGAGGTCAGGTCTTCACTGAGCAATCTGTACTTTAGAGGAGGAGAGAACTCCCGACCCCAAAACACTTAGACAAATGTGAGCCATTGGGGGTCAGGCTTTGAGCCTTCTTCCTTCCGCCTTCCAAAAGGAAGAAGGAAGAAAAAGATGTTGCCACTCCATTGCATAGAAGAAAAGAACCCGACGGACATTAACCCTCGGGGCTTCTACCTACCACCTTACGCCTTTTAGAAGAGAGAAATGTGAAGCTCCACCATCCGCCCTCCACACAACAAAGAAAAGGAGATCACCGGACCTTGGGTACCGGTGCTTCTACCTTCCTTCCTCCATAAGGAAGGCGAGAAGGAGAACCCCCACCGACTGCCCTCCACACACTTAAGAAAATTTTCAAAACCCAAGTGGACTTCAGTTTTCAAGCCTTCTTGTTGACACTTGCTTTGAGGAAGACGAAAGGCTACAAACTCGACTTTCATCCTTTGAAACACTTAGTCAAATAATGAAAATGTCAGGGTTCAGTCCCCAGGCTTTCCACTTACCATCTTCCCTAAAGGGAGGAAGAAAAATGAACCTCCACCATCTGCCACCCACTGCATACTTATAAGAATGCGAAACAAGTATACTCATTAGACTTCAGCCCTCGGGGCTTCTCCCTGACACCCGCCTTAAAGAATACTGAAGGCTAAAGGATTGACCACTGACAAAGATAGAAGAATTTTTAATAACTTAACACTTAGGCAAATTTTATCCTTCGAGGGCTTTGGAGCCAACAGGGAAAGCATGACAGAAGGACGAAGCTCGAAACTTCGACCTCCAACAAAGGTGAAAAATACAAGGAAACACTTAAAGTTTTTGATACTTAGTCTTTTTTGGCTTTCCTACCATTTTTAAAAGGCAAACACATGAAAACCTATGGAAGATATCTCTAATCGGTTATAAACTATAGGTTCAACATTGAAGGCATAAAGTGGGATTCATATGGATTGGGGGGAAAATAGAGCAAGTTGGGAATTGGTTTTTTCAAGTGTCAACAATAGGAACATATACCCTTCGACAAGGTAGTGTTGGGTTCCAAAATCATATCTCCACAATCCTAGAGTATCAATCTATCTTCAAGGCTAGGGATTTATCTTCTTGAGGATAGATCAATAACTCATCAATAAAGTGTGGATAATTAAAGGCCAATTTCTAAGAGTGGGTATTCTCTCCTTTACTTTAGGCTTAGCTAGACCCAAGAGGGTGTTCCTAGAGGTATCCTCAATAGGGTTTATAACAAAGAATAATGAGCCAAACTAAACCTTTTGTAGTTGTACCCAATGTATGCTTAGCCTCAAGATTTGTCACTAGGCTAAAGACTAACTAGCTACTTATAAAAACATCTTTTTAATATGATATTTATGTCATTGCACATATGCAAGATGAAAACATGCAAGACATGATTCTCCAAGATAAATGACTATCACAGTTTGCTTAAAATATTTCTCTAGGTTATATCACTGAATCATGAAATTTTGCAGAAAATTAACTTGCTTCTAAAATACAAGTGATTTAATGTTATGTTTATGAATATGGTTGATCATCAACATCCAAGATCAGTGCATATATTGATAGGTGATAGAGTCCCAAATTGCAAAGGAGAATTAGACAACTACAAATCACAAATGAACTAGATTTGTGTTAAACACACATCAAAGATATCATGCCATACAATTGAGCATGTGCTTAAGAATCCATAACAATATTGCAAAAGTCCATATGAAACAAATGAATGACCATTACAAAAGCTCTATAATGATTTAGAATGCTATAACATTTATCAAACCCCTATTACATTTATGGCAAGAAATGTGGTAAGAAGAAACCCACAACTAGGTTCAAGTGTTCCCTTAAAGATTTACAAATTATCATGGAGACATTTAGTTATAGACACCTTTGCCACATGAAACAGTTTCTATGATTTGTAATACATGCTATTCTGCTAACACACTTGATGCGTAGAACTTGAAACCCTAGACAACACTTTTACACTCACAATTCCTTGAAGGTGAAAATTTGATCAACCCTTTCTACATCGTCCCACCTTCTATTTATAACATTTCAAATTCATCCCATCCTACAACCTATTAGAATTTCATGAGATTTTCTCTGGTCAAAACATTAAACATGAGCAAGTACACTAGAACCATAAAAATCTACCTTGATTCAAGTGCAAGGCAAGTTCTCATAAGAAAAACATGTTTCGCACCTAAAATGGGTGCTTGGCCCGTGATCATAGACTACCAAAAGCTAGGTTTTCAACCACAACATTAATGGCAATCAATTCATCTTCTTCATCATTTATTCAAATACACATGTGGATTCACACCCTTAGCATGCACAATGGTATTTTGGTAGGATAAGCATTTTTGATAGTTCCAGGGAGTCAAATATGGCCATTAATGGAATCTTGGGAAGTTTAGTGGAGTGGGTGAGGCATTTGATAGATTCGTGGGAGTTTGATTTGGAACTAGAGGTTGGATTTAGATATGTCTGCAGGAAGTTTCAAAGTTGGTAAGGAGAAGTGTGGAGGGAAATAAGGAAATGGAGGAAATTTGAGTTTGGAAGGATGGAGGGAGGAGTGGAAGAAGTCCACGAGTCCATGGAAGGTTTGCAAAATTGAACTTGAAGGGGTGTGGGAAAATGATGGACATTTTGAAGTGAAGGATGTCTTAAAGTCAGAGAGAATCCCACAAGGGTGAAAATGGAGGAATATAAATGATTTTGGATACAGGAGATATGCATTAATGTAGGGGTAATCATAACTTAGGAAACTTCAAAAAAGTGGAAGAAGTCCACATGTAACCTGCAAGTTTGCATGAAGTAGTGAAAGGTGAAATAGGATTGTGAAAGTTTAAGTCCAAATGGGAAGTTAGACTGAACTAAACATAAGCTACTTGAATGTTTTATAAAATACAAAGTCCAATTGGACATTCAAAATTTGGACAAAAATGGAAAAGTGGAAAAATTCCATGAGAAACTCACAAACCCACAAGCGAAAAGGGAAGGAGGTAGGAGAAATGACTTTCTGAGATTAGGAGGGATGTTTGTACATCTAGGCAGTGTCCACAATTATGCAAAATGGAGGAAGGGAGTGGGAATGTGGCAAAATAGGGAAAACAAGGACTTTTTGTGAAAGTGCAAAAGTTCACGGGAAGTTTACAAACACACAGAAACTGGAAAATGATCAAATACTCCCCAAACTTAGAAATTTTTGGATTTTTTGCAATCTTTAGCACATGACAAAACATGGGAGAAGGAAAAGAATAATATTAGTCTAGAAAATGACCAAGGGGGACCATTAAGGTAATTCAAAGATCAATAATTAATCATAGGCAAGGTAGGCCAAAGCAATAAAGGGGCATTAGACTTAGGTAAATTTACACTTGATAAATTAGGTCCCAACAATGCTTTGGTTGCGGACATGTGCCTCTTCCAAGAATAAGAAGAATATAGACACAGTATCTAGGGGTAGACTACAATGTCAAAGTGGATAGAATGACAACACAAAACAACCCTAAAAAGGAGCAAAGGAAGAACTTGGGACAAACACACTTCACTAAAGCATCATAGTTGCATAAAGACAACACACAAAAACAAATGTTATGTATAAGCCAAACTACCTCATCACTTAGAAGAAGTGATGCTTAAGGTGTTGTCCATGAATTGGAAGCTCCATTAGATCTTCATTTAAGCTCTTGAGATTATAAGCACAATGACCACACTCGCAAATTCATATGGTCCAAGCCATAAAGGGTCAAACTTATCATGCTTTCTTTTGTCTTCTATTTGGCACTCCAAATTAGGACCAAATCTCCTACCTGAAAACCTCTCTGTTCACTATTGTGATATGACCCTATCATGTATAGTTCTACTCTCATCCAACTCTATCAATTTAAGCACTCTTTGAGAAGTTGTACCACTTTCTTCTCCTTCAACTTCATGAAATATCTTATACATTTGAAACTCTAGACTAATTGTTAGCCTAGCCTCCATGCTATTAACTAACTCAAGTGGGCTCTTGTTGATAACTCTCTTAGCCCATAGTGCATATTTTAACTTTTCATCCCACCTCTTCTTATTCACATCTAATGTCCTTTTAATAATTTTCATGAGGGCTTTGTTGTTGGATTTGGCCTATCTATTACTGTGGGGATGGTAGGGAGATGAGTGAATCAGATTGATCCCATATTTAGATCACAAATATGCAATTTCATGAGATTTGAAACACATTGCATTATCAACAATAATCCTTGAAGGCACACCAAACCTAGTTATCACATTGTTCAACAAGAAATTAACGACCACCTTTGATATAGCATTGTGGTTTGGAATTGCTTCAATCCATTTTTTAAAGTAATCAGTGACCACAAGAATCCATTTGTATCCATTACTTGACCTTTCAATAATTTCCCCTATAAATTCAACCCCCCACTATTGGAATGGAGCCTTATCTATCATAGACACAAAGGGGAGAGCACCTACAAACTTTAGCTTACCAGAGAACCTTTGGCAAGCATCACATTTTCTTACTACTCTGGCTGCATTCTTGAACAATGTAGGCCACCAATATCCAGCTCTAAGAACTTTATGTTCCATGGTCTTTGCTTTGAATTGTCTATCATAAATCCCTTAATGACACTCATTCATTACTTTTGAGGATTGTTCTTGGTCTAGGCATGTGAGCAACAACCCATCATGGCTTCTCCACATTAAATCACCTTGAACAATCACATATTTTTGGGCATGTAGCTTTAGTGTTCTCTACTATTTTCATTAATTTTAGGAGAACAATTCATGTTTTGCAAATAAAATACAACATCCAACTATACCATGGATTATCCTTCAAAGGACAATGGACATATGTAAAGTCAAAACTTACATCATTGATCTCCATTGCATCTAAGTTTGCATCTACCATTAGCTTGGCCAAGCCTTGGCCTCTAGACAACTTAGTAATATGCACCTCTATATCATATTCTTAGATCTTATTGATCCATCTACACTTCTTCTTAGTGGCTAAAGATCCACACATGAAATATTCTTTGCACTTATTAGATATGGCCTGAAGTTGTTAACAACTTTGACAAGGGCATAAGCATGTTTTTCCATAATTGAATACTTCAATTTTTCACCTTGTAGAGAGTTTCTAAAAAATTCTATAGGTTGTTCATATCCATCCTTATTCTTTTACAAAAGAACAACTATGGTATAAAATTATGCAAAGGAGAAGAGTTGAAATGAATTAGAGTAATTAGGGCTAGCTAGAACTAGTACATGCTTGAGTGCTTCTTTTATCTCCAAGAATGAGTTAGCCAAGTCTTTACTCCATGTGATATATTGCCCTTCTTTAACATCTTATAGATTGCATGGGTCTTTTCAAGAAAGTTAGGAGTTAACCTCCTAAAAAAATTTATTTTCCCAAAGAAGGATTGCACACCCTTGATAGTTTTGGGCTTGGGGATGAGGTCGATTACTTTTACTCTTTCCAAATGTATTCTCACTCCATCCTTTGACACAATGTTCCCTAACAATTTACTTTATTCAATACCAAATAAACATTTTTTTGGGATTTAAATAAATCCCATACTCAAGGCACCTTTTGAAGATCAACTCCAAGTTCTTGCAATGATCTCTTCTATCCTTGGAGTAAGATGAGAGGTCATCTTGGTAAATTGCCATGATTTCATCATTGAGACTTGCAAAAGAAACATCCATTATTCTTTAAGAAGTGGCTCCTATATTTTTCAATCCAAAAGGTGCTCTCACATAGACATAGGTGCCCTAAGGAGTGTTAAATGTAGTCTTGTGCTGCTCTAACTCCTTGACCAACACCTGGTTATACTTGGAGAATATATCCATCATGGACATCAATTTTGATCCTATCACCTTTTGCAACAAATGGGTAGTTGTCGTTGAGGGATTTGATGTTTAAATTCATGAAGTCCACACATAACACAATCTCTCTATTCTTCTTTTTGACTAGAACAAGGTTAGATACCCATTCAGAGTGTTTGATAGATTTAATGATACCCCCTTCAACTTTATCAATTCTTTTTCTGTTTGGGGAGTCGACATTGTACTTATTAGCCTTTGCTTCTATTGGAAGGGTTTAGCATCATATTGGAGGGGAATTATATCCTGAAAACAACTCCTCTCTATATGCTTTAAGCTCATTATAAGACCAAGCAAAACATTTATTGAACCTTTTTAGCAATGCAATAAGCATCTTCTTATATTGGTTTCAACCTTTTGATAATGTAAATCATTTTTGGTGTAGCATCAGTCCCAAGGTTTACACCTTCTACATCACTTTCTTCACTTTCCTACCTTTGGTGTTGTAGCAATTAACACCATCAAATGCTCTTTCTAGTATTACTAGAACTCAAGAATGGTGTTGGTTTGTGACTGTACTACTTCATTCCTGAAAATCAATTCCTTGCCATTATATATTTTAATCATAGGCTTCCAATCAATCAACTAACTATCAAACTCACCCATGTAGTTCAAGAACTTGCAAATTTGCTAATCATTATTAAACACTTTCCAATTGTATATGTTATCTAGTATGGTAGGCCTTGTGAGGAATTCAACATTATAAGTGCAATGAGTAGAAGCCAATCCTAAGTCAAATGTAGATGCTTCAAATACCAATGCATCAACTTCCATATTTTCTAATTTATCAATTTATTTAATACCAACTACATCAAATAATTCAATGGTGTCCCAAATAGCATTGCGGTACATCTTTATTCTCTTATTCTTTGTTGTATATATACTTTTCACATTTAAAACAATCAACTCTGAATCTCTACTAATTCTTAAGCATTTGATTCCATGCTTATGAGAAACATTTAGTTCCAACATAAGGGCTTCATACTCCATGATTTTGTTGGTGCACTAGGAAGTTAATTTGAATTAAAATCTAAAATATTGATCATTAGAAGAAACTAGAATAATACCTGCACTTGCACCATCCTTCAAATGTGCACTATCAAAGAACATGGTCCACAAACTATCCTTGTTGTGAATGTAGAGCAAGAAGAAAGATCAACAACTATATGATCTTGTTAATCTTTCTAATGAGATGGTCTAGACCAACATCCAAGTAGAGCACTTCATTGGTGGTCTTATAATGGTCCTCAATAGTATGTAGCATTTTATTTTCTCCATGTAATTTGACTTCCTCTCCATGCAAGGGAATGGTAGCATAATAAAAGTCCATTTGTATGCTACTCTAATTGATGCTACCCACTTTCTAGACAACAACATACCCTATTTGGCGGGACAATCAAACAATGATTATATCCATTTGGGATGATTTACCAGGATATGAAACAAGCTAAACCTCCACACCATTCACAACTCCAATGACATTCACTTCCCGAGAATCTATGGAAAATCATTTACCATAGGACTTGTAAACCTATAGACCTAGCTCATTCATAATTTGAAGAGGCATGACATTTCTCGAGGATCCATAATTAACATGTAGTTGTGAAGTAGCCATCCATTAATCAACAAAGTTGTATAAAAAGGGTCAACATTCAATTGACTATTAACTAGGGATGTTCCCAGGTAGATTTCAAGGGCATCTTTTTCAACTGTAGTATCTTTAAGGATAATTGTAGGCTGATCTAACTCATTAGTGGCAATGATGTAGAACAAAACCCTCTCCCTATGCTCATGAATTCTGAGGAGTTCTCCTATTGGCATTGAAATTTTGACTTGACTCATCACCTAAGCTATATCAATGGGATTATAATTGGGTAGAGGAGTGGACTGTAGGATTGTTAGATCACTTACATTAGGAATACATGGCATGAATTGACCACAAGAAGTAACATCCTTACCTTTTGGTTCTTTTTTCCTTTCTTTGTCTCCACTTTGTTCTTTCAACAATAGGGTTTGAACTTGCTTTCCCTTATCATCTAAATTCTTCTTCCTAGGAACATGTGCAATACTTGATGGTGCAATAGGCTAATGATTTTTGAGCACATATTTCTTTTGTACCATTAGTTTTTGCACTAGATTTCTTTTTTATCTCCTTATTTGTAGTGTCATTGTCCTTGGTCTCAATGCTCACCCCTTTTTTCTCCTTTTTAGTATTAGTGATAGTTATATTCAATCTGGCAACAACATCATTTTTAGTAGGCACTTGCCTATTTCTCAACTAGTAGCCACTCAGAACTTGCATTACTGCTACATCAGTGAGAGTCTTTATGTCTTTATTTGATGGTTTGAATTTCTTGTACCACTAATGCATGATCTCCCTAAGGTGTTCAAAATCATAATATGTGGGAAACTCATAGTGGTTTGGACTAGTATCATGATCATACTAAAAAAAATGATTTGTTGCAACTTGTACAACATATCCAACTTCTTCATCCACATGTCCATATTTGAATGCATCAAGCTAACCAATATCATCTTCATAATATTCTTCACCACCCTCCTCATTAGGGAATTATTTCTCCTTAATCACCATAAGGGAAACACCACACTTCATTGGATCATGTCGAAGGTAGCATGTCTCACAATGTAATGAATCTTCTTGAAGGTTCACGTGGTCTTTTTGCAAGGGATTTGCAGTTTATTTGTCTTGCTACCTAAAATTTCCTTGTTTGGAAGCCACTTTCTTATCATTTTGCAATGGTCTCTTTAACCAATTAGTGTTGTAAGGCAAGTTATGTAGATGCTGACCTTCATTGAAATGTTGCAACATTATTTGGTGGTATCCCTTTCTCATTCCTTGCCGCCTTCTATGACAAGTCTTTCATGGAACTCAGCAGTGAGAGGCATGCTTGAGATTCCTCTATCTGATTGTGATATTTTCACATATGACCTCTTGATTTGTTTTCCTAATGCTCTCATGTTACTTTCAATGTTTAGTGCAGTGGCGTAAGCTTCTCTTAAAGTTTGTAGTATTTTGTCCTGGATAAAATATCCTATCTTGGCATCAAAAGTACCACAATAAATAACCAAACACATTAATTCATTAGGTATGATATTTGGTGGTACATTCCTCATAATCATGATCAATCTACTATTGAAGTCCACTATTTCATTCATCCTTTTCTTAATTGCTATAGGTTCATGTATAGAAAATTTTAGATTTATCCTATCCCAATATTGTAATATGAATACTCTTATGAACTCCTCCCAAGAATCAAAACTATTATCTAGAAGGATTTTGTACCACACTCTCACACACTCTTCCAAAGGATGCACAAACAACTTCAACACCACATCCTCATGATCAATTTCATATTCATCAGTGACATTAATGAAGTGTCTCAAATGTTCTCCTATGATTGTGTTGTTATCCTGAAACATTGGTATGTTTCCTCTTATTTCATTTGAAATTGCATTAGGGCAATCTTGGATCCTAAAGAAATCCAATTGTTTGTATCTTTCTATTCCCAAAGGCTACCTACCAGGTAGGAATATCTAAGTGTGTCTTCGAAATACATGCCTTGCATTAGGCATATTGACAAACTATTGGTTGTCTTACTGATGTGGTAATGATTGATTTTAGATGTTGAGGCCATAGTTTTGGTTTTGTAGCTAGGTTACTTGTGTTTGTATTCGAGCATGCTAAGCAAGTTGAGATTTTTTTCAATTTGTCCTTGAAGTTCTTGTTGCCTCTTTCTAAGGTGGTCAAGTAAATCTAACTCTTGATCATTAATACTTTTTCTCTACTCAATATTTGAATGTGTGGGCTCATTGGCATCATAGAATGTAGTATCATGTTCAAGCTCATTTCTCTATGATAGAGTAGGAGATATGGCATTTTGACCAGTAAATTGGGTTTCCAAAGTTTGATCCTACATACCAAGAGTTTGCACATGTGTGCTATGAGGTCTGTCCCTATTTCTTCTACCAATGAGTATGTCATTTATTTGCATATTATAGTAATGTCTACAAGTTCTACTACTAGTTCTAATCATTTCATCACTTGAGCCATTTGAACTATATGGATATTGATCTTTCAAATAAACAAACATGTTATCTCTACCAAAAGGACCAACATTAATTCTCTGAAGAGAAAGTTTGGTAGGCGTACCTATGTTTTAAGCTCCTTAGGCAATATGTCATCTTCCTTCTTGTGTTTCCACATCTTTAGGTTCTTAGAAATCTCTTGAATGCCCTTCTCATTCCATTCTCAATTCTTAAATTTGATCTTTAGATGGGTTCAATTCAATAGAGTCACAACACTTAACTTGGGAAGAGAGATACTTCTTTGTAATGATCAACAAAATGTCCAAGTACTAATATGATCAACATAACAATAGAATAAAACTTTCAATCCTCATTCCTTCTTTGGAAATGACGCCAATCTATTGGGTCCCAAAATTGCAACTGCATAATCCTAGAGTATCAATCTATCTTCAAGGCTAGGGATTTGTCTTCATGAAGATAGATAAAGAACTCATCAATAAAGGCCAATTTTTGAGAGTTGGTAATTTGTCCTTCACTTTGGGCTCAAGTAGACCTAGGAGGGTGTTCCTATAGGTATCCTCAATATAATTTATAACAAATAATAATGAGCTAAACTAAACCCTTTGTAGTTGTAACCAATGCATGCTTAGCCCTAGGATTTGTCACTAGGCTAAAGACTAACTGGCTACTAATAAAACCTCTTCTTAAGCTGATATTGATATTATTGCACATATGCAAGATGAACACATGCAAGACATGATTCTCCAAGATAAATGATTGTCACATAAAATGTTTCCCTAGGTTATACCACTTGTTGGTTAACAAATTTTTCACCTAACTCTATATACTCATGCCCAGACAAGTGACAAATGTAATCAATAGTTGAGCCTAATATATTGGTATTTTATAAAGGCTCTCTACTTCTTTAACAAGGTGCAACTACCTTCAATAGATATTCTTATGAATGAAAACTAGGATTTCTTTTAACTAGAAAGCAAAACAAAGGCAAAGATTTTAACCAGAAAGCAATAAAGTTAGATTTACAACCAAACTATAAGAAGCTCAAAGACTTCTACCAATATAAAATTTATGAATTTATACAAACTGATATCATACACCATGTATTCACCACTTCAAACAATGTATTGAAAGATAAATAATTTGCAGCAGTGAGCAAGAACTATAGATATCAAACCACCTCAATCCACAAATATCACCAACACTAGCAGCAACACATTCAACATAACAAGAACATGAATCTAAATAACCACAACACAAAGTCCATGATCATTTAAAACTCCACTATATTGATTTTCATTGTGTTGGGTGAATATTTTGTCGTTAACTCGCTAACGGCAAAATGGGTATATCAGCCACAGCTATGATGAGACAAAGTCTCTCCTCTCAGCAAGGGGAGGTTCCCTCTAATTGCTTAACTTTTGTAAATCAAACACTTATCAAATTTATATACACTAAAAACTATGTTTGGGGTGGTTCCATCTCATCTCATTCTCTTTTTTCAGAATAGATGTTTATATGTCAAACTTCTCAATATAAAACTTATAAATTATCACAATATCACAGAAACACAAAGTTTTCTGTTACCTCACTCACTACTTATAATCAGAACTTGTTTGAAGCAAAATGCAGCCCAAAGTCTTCACTCTTCTTCAATATGATAAAAACGATTCAAATATAACAACTTGCAGCACAAAGTCTTCAAACTGTTGTATTTTCACAAACATGAACATATAACCCACAACCGATTTGATAACACAAAGTTTATCAGAATCAAATCTAGAGCGCTCTTCAATCACTTGAAACAAACTCCACCTTTCAATTATTATCAATTAAGATTATGATAGCAAGACATAAGAACAAAACTATCACAACACAAATAATCCCAAGACAAAGATTGGAATTGAACTTGCTTTCTTGTATTGATAAATATTTGAATATTAATTTTCACAATAAGCACAAAGTCTTGATTTGCTTTTCAATTCGCCAGAGTTTTCTTGCAATAGATAAAAGATGATATTTACAAAAGAGGTCCCCTTTATTTATAGGGAAAGACCTTGAGAAAATCTAGGAAGTCTACAACTACTTTGACTTATTCAAAAATAGGAGTCCTTATTGACTTGGGACTTCCTATTTTTTACATGTAATTGCATATCAAAAATGTACATGTAAAAATGTCCAAAACTGTTTTGAAAGTACATATGGAAATCAGAAAATAAACTAAGGGAAAAAATCAGCTGCTTCGACTTGTGTCACCACCCTTTTTCACGTGGTCATCATACATAGTGAAGGTTGCCTGCATTTCAATGCTATCTGGTTTGAATGTGTTCTTGAAAATCATCCTGGCCCTCACTATGGCATCCCTCACTGTAGTGATTGACTTGGCGTGATTGGTTAACCTGGTTTTCAAATTGTCCAAGGTTAACTGGTTGTCTAATATGTTGTCCACAGAAGTTATTGAGAATACCTTGTCAATAAACTCAGGGTCCAACCTGATTATTACATTTCCACTGGCGTCTACCACAGCTCTGATATCTTTGTTGTAGAAATGGGCGCACTGAAGAACAAATTCTGTACTGTGAGCCGCCACTGGGAAGGAGGATACCAGATGAACATTACTTTCTACTATTTTCCTCATCATAGCACTGGGGTTGCTCGACTTGGTTCTCTCTACGAACTCAGCCATATCAACATGGCCAATCTCTGTATCTCTAATATCTTCAACATTAGAGTGGACTGAGGTGATTGGGAAAACACCCTGGTATTTATACTTCATTGCTTTAGCCTTCTTCGGAGACAAATCAGTCATTTGGACGATCTTTCACTGAGAAGAAATTTGACGTCGAAAGGAGCTCCGCAGAAGAAACTGCAACAGAAATCATGATCATGCAATCAGGGAAAATACGGGCAATCTGGGAAAATTGCATGTTGACGATCATGACTATGGGAGTGCGCTTGAAAAAGGGCTATAGTGCGAGCTGGCCAAGAATCAGAGGAGAAGCGGGCTCGGGAAAATGAAATTGAAAATTTTCCAGTGTTAGGAAAATTTGGGATATTTTTTGCACGGGCGGCAAAATTCGCCGCCCTTGCATGTGAGGGGTTTGATATTGTGCATCGGCGGCGAAATTTGCCGCCTTTGCATATGTTGGGAGAGTCTGCGTTGGTAGGAGCGGCAATTTTCGCCGCTTTTGCAGGAAATAGGCAAACTGAGGTTCGTTTGGTAAGAGCGGCAATTTTCGCCGCTTTTGCAGGCAAAAGGAACGAAAGGTTTTTATGTTCGGGCGGCGATTTTCGCCGACACTGCATTTGATAACTAAACTTCCTCTCCGATGTTCCGTCGGCAATTTTTGCCGCTACTACATTGCAAGGTCAATTGAACTCCGGGCGGCGAAAAACGCCGACGTTGCATTTGTTGACATAGCAGGTTTATGCTTCGGCAGAGGTCACCATATCAGGTAAGTTCGGCAAAACCCGCCGACGTTACGTGATGGGAATGCAACAAGGTTTAGGGAAATCCAAGGTGATACAACCCCTTGGGTTTTCAGGGTAGGACCTAGGGCACGCAGGTGGACGAAGACAATGACGACACAGCACGAAGACACCAGACCCTAACAAACAAGAAACGCAAAAAACTAACTAAAAACCAACATCAAATGCAAAAACCTACGACAAACTTTGAAGGAAAAGTTGAACGACGAGTGGCAAGGAGAGACTTACCCGTGCTTGTAGAGGAAACCCTAAGAATAGATCCGTCGGCGATTCGGCGAACGGTGAGATCGAACAGGCGTCGAGCGAGTCGCGTAGGAGTTTTGTGGATAAGGAGTGTCGAATGGTGAGAAGAAAAGGCTTTTTAAAAGGTCAAAAACAGAGTTGGAACGCCTGGCACGAGTGGCCATTAATGGCGTCCGACACCAAAATCCCGAAGATCTCGTTCGGGCGGCAAATTCGGACGCTCGTGCATCGCCGTTGACTAATATGCAAAGTCGGCAAAAAAGGCCGCCGATGCATGTGATGGTCACTCGACATATGCGAGAGCGGTGGAATTTGCCGCTTTCGCACTTTTGACTAAAAATGATGTAATAGCGGTGAATTTCGCCGACTTTACATCAAAACAAAAAATAAACTTAAAGGATATGTAAGAGCGGCAAATTTTGCCGCTCTTGCATATCAAGAGTCAAAATTCACCAAACTTAAAAAAGACTAACATTAACACCTTGACCAATTTACGACTTGAACTTTCCTCGCCTTCATTGAGAAATTAATTCAAGGAAGCGTCGTAAAAACGTCAAATGACCTCGCACGAGATCAAGAACATCTTTTCTCGATTTGCGATCTTAGAGTGTAGTTTCACGAAACGGACAAGTTTCGTGGGGTTGTCTACAAAATGAGCGTAGCTGATTTTGAGAACAACAGCTGGCTCTAACTGGGGAACTTCCTTCAATCGAACTTTGAAACGATTGAGGGGAGTAGAATCCAGTCTCTAAGTGCCTTCATCCATGCCATTGGGCTATAGAGTCAAGCTAAAAAGAAAAAGACACAAAGACTAAACGGAAACACAAAAATAAAACACAAAACTATACAAATGTACAATTTAACTTATCTGAAACCTTAAGGATTGAAGTGCTTCAGATGATGTCCACTGTGAGGCAACAAGAAAGGTGTCCCATCTTGATACTCCAGCAAGAAACTGTTTTCACCACAGAACTGATGAATGGTGAATGGACCTCTCCACAAGGAATCAAACTTTCCGTGCATTCCTTTTGGTTCTCTCCTCTTGTCCCACAACAAGACTTGATCTCCAACCTAAAACTCACGAGCCTTTGCCTTCTTGTCGAAGAGTCTCTTTACTTGATTTTGGTGCTCAGCAATGCGGTCCACCACAACAGTGCGTTGCTCCTCAAGTTCGGCCAAATACATGATCCTTTTATCAATAGAACTATCAAAAGTTCTATCTTCCAATGCCTTTACCAACTTCAATGCTGGCAATTCCAAGGTGATCGGTATTTCCGCATTCAGTCCATATAGAAGCTGAAATGGCGACATGCCTATTGCTCTTTTGGGTGTAATTCTATCTGCCCATAAAGCATCGAACAATGCCTTATGCCAAGTTCTCTGATTCTCATCAACTAGCTTCCTGATGATAGTGACCAGATTCTTGTTGCTTGATTCTGCTTGACCATTCCCTTGCGGATAATAGTCTGAAGAATGGGAAAGAGTGATCCCATGCTCGTAGCAAAACTCAGTGATCTCATAAGAGGAAAAACAAGTAGCATTGTCTGCTACAATCTTGTTTGGGATTCCAAACCTGGAGATAATGTTTTCTTTAAGAAAACTGCATACCACCTCTGAAGTGGCGTGTTTGACTGGAATAGCTTCCACCCATTTGGTAAAATAGTCTGTTGCTGTGAGGACATAGTTGTGTCCGGCACTTGATGATGGATTCACTGCGCCAATGAAGTCAATACCCCATTGCTGAAAAGGCTCCTCAATCACCACTGGTTTGAGAGGTAAGGCTGCCAATTTTGGTTTCCCAACAAACTGCTGGCATAACTCACACCTGCGTACCCAATTATACGCATCTTGGAATAGTGTGGGCCAATAGTATCGAGCTCGCAATATCTTATGAGCCGTTACAGGTGCTGAAAAATGTCCACCACAAGCCAAATTGTGGAAGGACTCCAAAAGCTTACCTTGTTGCGCTTTATCCACGCAACGCAAAAATACTCCGTCAAGACTTCTCTTGTACAAACCATTGTCCCAAAGGACGTAGTTAGCAGCTTTTAACTTGACAGTTCTCCTTTCCTTATAAGACAAGTGAGAAGGGCACTCACCATAGGTAAGGAAATGAGCGATATTGGAATACCACTCGTCAGTTGTAGTAACAAAAAGAACAGTTGGCGTGTCCACAACTTCTTCTTCTTCGTCCCCTGTCCCTTTTGGAACGTTGTCTGCGATCAATTGACACAAACCTTTGCCCCGCACAAGCTTGGTAGGCTTGATATCCAGATCGAATTCTTGAATTTTAGCGATCCAGTTACCTCTCTTCGTTCCGAACTCTTGTTGAGTTAGGATGGATTTGACTGTTGTATCAGGCACCATGACAACAGTGTGTGAATTTAGAATATAGAACCTGAAATGCTTAACCGCTTTGACTACGGCGTAGGCATGCTTCTCCATATTCGAATACTTCAATTCATGAGCTTTGAGAGGACAACTCATAAATGATATGGGGGATTCAACGCCTTCCTCATTCTGCTAAACCAGAATAGCTGAAAGTGTGTGTTCTGAAGCGTAACTATAGACTAGGAAATCCTTGGTGTAGTCAGGACAGACAAGAACCGGAGCATGAGCAATAGCTCTCTTGATATCCTCGAACGCTTCCTTACCTTCCGCAGTCCAACGGAAAGTGGCTTTACCCTTCATCATATTAACAATGTGACGGGTTTTTTCTGCAAACTCAGGGATGAACCTTCGCAGAAAATTCACCTTTCCAAAGAAAGAATGAACAGCAGTCTTACTTGCTGGCAGAGTGAGACTTTGAATAGATTTGACCCTCTCCGGGTCGATCTTAGTACCTTCTCGGGATACAATGTGTCCGAGAAGCTTGCCTTCCGTTACCCCAAAAACTGACTTCTTGGGATTGAGTGAAATACCATTTTGCCGACAGCGCTCCAGCACTTGTCGCAAATGATGTACATGATCATGACGGTTTTTGGAGAACACAGTCAAGTCATCGAGATACACCACGATGAACTTACCCATTTCATCTCTGAAAGCAAGATCCATCGCTCTCTGAAATGTTGCGCCAGCGTTGATCAGTCCAAAAGGCATTCTGTGATATGCAAATGTGCCCCGCGGTGTGGTGAAAGCGGTCTTGAACTGATCAGCTTTATTTACCTCCACTTGATTGTACCCTGAAAAACCATCTAACATAGATAGCATTTCTGAACCTGTCACTGTTTGCAATATTTGGTCCATGATGGGCAAGGGGTAGTTATCTTTCAAAGAAGACTGGTTGAGATTTCTGAAATCAACACAGATACGGATTTCTCCGTTCTTCTTCCTTACAGGTACTATGTTTGAAATCCATGTGGAGTGATGAATTGGAAAGATAATCCTCGCATTCAGCATCTTCTGAATTTCAGAAAGAATCGTACCTGATATCTTTGGATTGTATTGCCTCTGCTTCTGTTTGTAAGGCAACGATCCAGCTTTGAGGGGAATTTCGTGTCGAACCTCCTTAGGCCTGAAAGACTTCAGATCATCATAGGAGTAAGCCAAAACATCAATGTAATGGCGGAGGAGGGTAATGAATTTGAATCTTTCATCAGCCGTGTAGCATTTTCCGATGTTGACCATCTTAGGATCTGTTTCTGTACCCAAATTGACCTGTTCAAATTCCATGGAGGAATTCGAATCCTGCTGTTGTTGCCGCTGCTTGATATACCTGTCGTGTTTATCAAAGAGCCTCTCAAGGGAAACCAATCCTTTTGGGATTTTATTTCCTTTCAACTGTAGAAATTCTTCGCCAGTTTGCGTATCTACCTCAGAAACATATTCACGAGGTGGTGATTCACTTCCTTCAAAGTAAAGCTCATCAAAGCTATCCATCTTTTCAAGGAAAGCAATGATCTGATTGTCACCATTGAACACCTGCCAATGGTCAGAGTTATCAGGTACACTTGGTCGGAAGACCAGTTCAATAGTGTACTTATTTCCTTTGAAATCCTTGTGAGGCACCATGAGAGTGGCGGAAACAGCCAATGAATCTGCACGGTCATTGAATTCTCTAGGCACAGCTGAAATATTGAAAGCATCAAAATCTTCAATGCAATCCCATACGCGATTGCGATAGTGTCTTAACCTTTCATTTTTTGTTTGGTACAAATTTCTTACTTGACAAACCACCAATTCGGCGTCCCCTTGAGCATGAAGGATCTTAACACCCCTGGCACGCGCCGCTTCCAATCCGAGCAACAAGGACTCGTATTCGGCGGTGTTATTGGTATTGTCAAATTGTAGCTTGTATGAAAAAGGCAAAATATCACCTTGTGGCGATATCAAAACCACTCCGGCTCCAGAACCGGTAGAAGAACAGCTACCATCAAATTCTAAGATCCAGACTCCATCAGAATTTGATTTCTTGGACTTCCTCTGATCAGAAGATTCCTCTTCATCGGTGAGGGAAGAATCTGGAATTGCTATATCTTTACCTGAGCTTTCGTCTGAAAACTCCTCTGAGTCTCCATCTGACATATCGGGGCTATCACCTGATGTAGCCTCATCTGATGAATCGGAACAATCTTCAGTAGACAGAAAATAGTTACCCATTCCCGAGGATTCAAACAAAATTTGAGCTTTGGGGTTTGATGTTTGAGTAAAAATATATTTCGCTTCCTTCTCAGGAAGCAATTTCTGCATGACACCTTTAACGGGTATCCTAGCTTCAGACAAATCCATGTTCAACTCACCACCCACATCTTTGCAGAAATTCCGTCCAAGGAGAATGCCGTATGAAGCTGGGACATCAGCTACCAAGACTGTCATCTTGATTCTCTTATCCGGAAAAGCCGCAAATGCAAATTGGGCGTCTTTGATTTGACCCAAAAGTGGAACTTGCTTATTCTCCATAGAGAAACACCTTCCAAAAGTTTTGGTTAAGGTGAGACCAAGGGCATTTGCTACCTTAGCAGGCATTACATTGTCTGAGGCTCCAGAATCTATTACGCAATTGCTCAATTTATGGCCATTTACAAATAGGGAAACATAGAAGGGTTTGATTTTTCCAGAAACCTCAGGGGGAGTAGTAACAAGATTGTTTTGGGTAGTTTTACTTTTAGAGGAGTCATGAGTAGCTTTGGGAAACTCTTGTCCTGCAGGGACGGTCTTATTTTTGACATATTTGGCTAATCTATCAAACTGTTCAGGATTAGCCTGTAAATATTCAACTTCAGACATTTGTATCTTAGTTCTCCTAGCATGGTCTATTATGTCGAACTGCTGAAAAGAATTAGATACGGAGGAAGAAAAACCATCATTTTGATTTTTGGTTGGAACAGCACTAGTCTGAGGATTAGAAGTGGAAGGTGCAAATTCATTAGAAACACTTACCTGTTTATTTACCACTGGGTCTTTTGACTGGAAAGGTAGTGGAGTCCCCCGTTTAGCGATTGAAATCGCCGGTTGAGATTCTTCTCTCACCTTCCCTTTATCAGCTTGAGGAGCTGACTGATTTTGAGACCTAGTGAAAACAGCATATGCTCCTTCACTCACTTCTCCCTTTTCAGCTTCGTCCTGGTAGTTCAGAAAGCTGATGGTAGAGTCGCCAGCTAACTCTTCTTCTCCTTCAGTGAAGAGATTAGCACCGTTTTCATATTCCAACTCAGGTTGGAAAGAGAGTTCATTCTCGGCTTCATAGTAGCCAACAACAGAGTTGACCGGCGCTGCCTCAATAGCAAGCTTCCCCTGAGTAGGAGGAAGACGGTTTTGCTGTCCTTGATTCCTAGCAGCAGTGCCTTGATATGAATTGTTTGGGAATGTCCTCCTGGGTATATCTCGGTAAGAAGGAGACGCAGATACACCTTGGGACATTTGTCTCTTGAGAGCCAGCAATTCATTCGCTAGCTTTTGCACCATGGGATCCGTGGTGCTTGTGGAATGGTTTTCAGTAGAAGAGGAGCTTTTGTTTCTATTAGCATCCCTTCTTATCTTACCCGCTAGGATAAGATCATCTTCTACTTCTGTTGCCAGAATCTGAGCCGCAGCAAGATCAGTAGGAGCAGCTCGCCTCAATAGGAAACTCACCTCTGGAAGCTGTGTATTAATAAAGAAGCATTTGAGATTCTCCGCTGTGGGCTCAGCAGTAGCAGGAATCCTATTCCTCAATTTGTTGAACTTAGCGATGAAATCTCGCATTGGTTCCTGAGGTTCCTTTTTCATCTGTGTCAGCTGTGCTAACAACGCATGAGCATCTTCCGCAGGTTTGAACCTGGCCTCGAACTTAGTTTTGAGAGTAGCCCAGTTTGTTATGGTCTGAGCTTGGAGGTGATAGAACCAGTCTGCAGCAGCGCCTTGTAGTGTTTCTACAAAGAGTCGTACAGCCACGTCTTCGTGCTCGACACCTATTACACCGCAGGCTATACAGAAAGCCGCAATGTGCTCATCAGGATGAACTTTTCCGTCACCATAGAATTTGGGGAAATTCTTTCTTGAACTACGAGGAAGTTCATGTAATGGTGGGGTCAAGTTTAGAGGACCAAAGGTATTACCCCAAGGGCCTTGGGCTGCCATGATTCGCCGGTTGAAAGGTGGTATAGTAAACCTTGGTGGTGTATGAACAGCCAAAACTCTATTAGTACTGGCAATAGAAACTTCACCTGGTATTGGAGACCTGGTGTTTGTAGGGGGAAAACTCCTGGTGCGCTGAAGACGAGGTCGTGGAGTTAAGAATCCAAAATTATTCTGCCGCATTAATTCAAATGCAGGATCAATAATACCCTGAGCCCTCTTACTTCTGGTGTACCGGGAATCTGCCAGACTGTATTATACTAACCACAATATTTGCAAGAAAAATGGAAAAGAACTGAAAAATGCTTCAACTCGAAGCGTGAGGCTTCAAGTTGCGCGTTCCTTCCCCAGTGGAGTCGCCAAAAAACTGTTGGGTGAATATTTTGTCGTTAACTCGCTAACGGCAAAATGGGTATATCAGCCACAGCTATGATGAGACAAAGTCTCTCCTCTCAGCAAGGGGAGGTTCCCTCTAATTGCTTAACTTTTGTAAATCAAACACTTATCAAATTTATATACACTAAAAACTATGTTTGGGGTGGTTCCATCTCATCTCATTCTCTTTTTTCAGAATAGATGTTTATATGTCAAACTTCTCAATATAAAACTTATAAATTATCACAATATCACAGAAACACAAAGTTTTCTGTTACCTCACTCACTACTTATAATCAGAACTTGTTTGAAGCAAAATGCAGCCCAAAGTCTTCACTCTTCTTCAATATGATAAAAACGATTCAAATATAACAACTTGCAGCACAAAGTCTTCAAACTGTTGTATTTTCACAAACATGAACATATAACCCACAACCGATTTGATAACACAAAGTTTATCAGAATCAAATCTAGAGCGCTCTTCAATCACTTGAAACAAACTCCACCTTTCAATTATTATCAATTAAGATTATGATAGCAAGACATAAGAACAAAACTATCACAACACAAATAATCCCAAGACAAAGATTGGAATTGAACTTGCTTTCTTGTATTGATAAATATTTGAATATTGATTTTCACAATAAGCACAAAGTCTTGATTTGCTTTTCAATTCGCCAGAGTTTTCTTGCAATAGATAAAAGATGATATTTACAAAAGAGGTCCCCTTTATTTATAGGGAAAGACCTTGAGAAAATCTAGGAAGTCTACAACTACTTTGACTTATTCAAAAATAGGAGTCCTTATTGACTTGGGACTTCCTATTTTTTACATGTAATTGCATATCAAAAATGTACTTGTAAAAATGTCCAAAACTGTTTTGAAAGTACATATGGAAATCAGAAAATAAACTAAGGGAAAAAATTAGCTGCTTCGACTTGTGTCACCACCCTTTTTCACGTGGTCATCATACATAGTGAAGGTTGCCTGCATTTCAATGCTATCTGGTTTGAATGTGTTCTTGAAAATCATCCTGGCCCTCACTATGGCATCCCTCACTGTAGTGATTGACTTGGCGTGATTGGTTAACCTGGTTTTCAAATTGTCCAAGGTTAACTGGTTGTCTAATATGTTGTCCATAGAAGTTATTGAGAATACCTTGTCAATAAACTCAGGGTCCAACCTGATTATTACATTTCCACTGGCGTCTACCACAGCTCTGATATCTTTGTTGTAGAAATGGGCGCACTGAAGAACAAATTCTGTACTGTGAGCCACCACTGGGAAGGAGGATACCAGATGAACATTACTTTCTACTATTTTCCTCATCATAGCACTGGGGTTGCTCGACTTGGTTCTCTCTACGAACTCAGCCATATCAACATGGCCAATCTCTGTATCTCTAATATCTTCAACATTAGAGTGGACTGAGGTGATTGGGAAAACACCCTGGTATTTATACTTCATTGCTTTAGCCTTCTTCGGAGACAAATCAGTCATTTGGACGATCTTTCACTGAGAAGAAATTTGACGTCGAAAGGAGCTCCGCAGAAGAAACTGCAACAGAAATCATGATCATGCAATCAGGGAAAATACGGGCAATCTGGGAAAATTGCATGTTGACGATCATGACTATGGGAGTGCGCTTGAAAAAGGGCTATAGTGTGAGCTAGCCAAGAATCAGAGGAGAAGCGGGCTCGGGAAAATGAAATTGAAAATTTTCCAGTGTTAGGAAAATTTGGGATATTTTTTGCACGGGCGGCAAAATTCGCCGCCCTTGCATGTGAGGGGTTTGATATTGTGCATCGGCGGCGAAATTTGCCGCCTTTGCATATGTTGGGAGAGTCTGCGTTGGTAGGAGCGGCAATTTTCGCCGCTTTTGCAGGAAATAGGCAAACTGAGGTTCGTTTGGTAAGAGCGGCAATTTTCGCCGCTTTTGCAGGCAAAAGGAACGAAAGGTTTTTATGTTCGGGCAGCGATTTTCGCCGACACTGCATTTGATAACTAAACTTCCTCTCCGATGTTCCGTCGGCGATTTTTGCCGCTACTACATTGCAAGGTCAATTGAACTCCGGGTGGCGAAAAACGCCGACGTTGCATTTGTTGACATAGCAGGTTTATGCTTCGGCAGAGGTCACCATATCAGGTAAGTTCGGCAAAACCCGCCGACGTTACGTGATGGGAATGCAACAAGGTTTAGGGAAATCCAAGGTGATACAACCCCTTGGGTTTTCAGGGTAGGACCTAGGGCACGCAGGTGGACGAAGACAATGACGACACAGCACGAAGACACCAGACCCTAACAAACAAGAAACGCAAAAAACCAACTAAAAACCAACATCAAATGCAAAAACCTACGACAAACTTTGAAGGAAAAGTTGAACGACGAGTGGCAAGGAGAGACTTACCCGTGCTTGTAGAGGAAACCCTAAGAATAGATCCGTCGGCGATTCGGCGAACGGTGAGATCGAACAGGCGTCGAGCGAGTCGCGTAGGAGTTTTGTGGATAAGGAGTGTCGAATGGTGAGAAGAAAAGGCTTTTTAAAAGGTCAAAAACGGAGTTGGAACGCCTGGCACGAGTGGCCATTAATGGCGTCCGACACCAAAATCCCGAAGATCTCGTTCGGGCGGCAAATTTGGATGCTCGTGCATCGCCGTTGACTAATATGCAAAGTCGGCAAAAAAGGCCGCCGATGCATGTGATGGTCACTCGACATATGCGAGAGCGGTGGAATTTGCCGCTTTCGCACTTTTGACTAAAAACGATGTAATAGCGGCGAATTTTGCCGACTTTACATCAAAACAAAAAATAAACTTAAAGGATATGTAAGAGCGGCAAATTTTGCCGCTCTTGCATATCAAGAGTCAAAATTCACCAAACTTAAAAAAGACTAACATTAACACCTTGACCAATTTACGACTTGAACTTTCCTCGCCTTCATTGAGAAATTAATTCAAGGAAGCGTCGTAAAAACGTCAAATGACCTCGCACGAGATCAAGAACATCTTTTCTCGATTTGCGATCTTAGAGTGTAGTTTCACGAAACGGACAAGTTTCGTGGGGTTGTCTACAAAATGAGCGTAGCTGATTTTGAGAACAACACATTACATGTATCAAAGCAGATGAAACAGAAATATCAAACATTTCTATCACCTTCCCAAAACAAAGTTTGTCCAAAGATCCATAAATCGACTAGCTATCCAGAATATATAGCTAAGTCAAAAAGTAACTGTCTTAAAAACCATAATGGCTTCTTGAAACAAAATATTAAAATATGTTTAAACAATAATAATCATAAGGGGCCCTCTAGAGACAATAGTTTTAGAGCCAATATTTGAAAACAACTAAAGCATGAAAAATGAAATCAATTGAGAATTTTCAAATCCTCATCGCCGTTGTCCACTTCATCCATTGCTTCCTCTTCCTTTGCCTGTTTGCCTTCTCCCATGCCACTTTGCACCGTTTGGGGTACCTATGCTCGTAACCTTGCCTTGTATGTCTTGTATCTATTGATTACAGGTGTTAACGACATCCCAGGTGGAATTCCTATCATGCTAATCTAATGTTTCCTTTTTATCACTGCTCTATCAGCATCCACCACCTTTCGGTGCACCTCATCGAGTTCATTTATGGTAGTGTTGATATAGGCCGCCATCTTTGCAAGTCTTCCCAATGATTCTCCTATTATTACATCATAATTCATTATTTCATTAGTTACTACCTTTTTGAAATTCTGTTTTATTTCTTTGACATCTAGCAGCTTCTCATCAACAGACCCATTAGCTTCGACTTCCAGAGTGGCAAAATTCCTCTTAATTCTCATCATCTCTGTGTAATAGATTGCAATTTCCTTCCTCATTTCATCTTCTGCCGCTATCACGAGATATAGTTTTCATTCGACTGCATCGGCCCACACGGGTGTATCTAGTTCTCCAGGATTGGTTAACACCTCTTCAGCTACTAAGTCACCAGGATCCATATTGGCCATTTCTTGTATTTCCTTAGAAGCTAGAGACAGACTATGATGATCACTTCTAGCCTTGTCAAATTCTACTATCAAAGCTTCACTTTTCATATACATGGAATTAAACAATTTTACTACCTCCTCTATGAACACAAGACCATCAAAAATAACTTTTTCAACCCACTGATCCATAGCATTTCTTAAAGGCAATGATATTTTTACTTGTTGAAGCAAGTTAAGATCAAGAATGTGGAGGCCAACATCTGGGGGAGTTTTAGCTGAGTGTGTTATTATACTGAATGGACAAAAGATGATAGAGAACTTACATGGGCTAGTAACTTAGAATTCTCCTCCTACAACCCCTTAACCCTTTTAGATATGTTGCTGACTAAGTATTTGACATGATAAAGGTCATTCTTGTCTCCTACCAGATCTGCAATTTCTAGAAATTGGTTTCCTGAGGCAGGGTCAATTACCATCCTCGACATTCTCTTGGTACATTTGGGCTTAGGAGTACTTTGTAGAAAATTAGCTACAATATCAATACCTTCATCTATAGGTGGCGTATATCTCTTTTTCTTTTTAACAACTTTCTTCAGCCAACTAGGAGATGAGGCAAGAACATTAGCAGTTCCAACAACAACAATTAGAGGCACAGATTGAGAATTCTATTCTGGGGGCTCATTTTGATGGGGAGAATTTGGTGGACTTAACAGAGATCATGACAAACTATCTTCTCCAATTTGAGAGAAAATGAAAGAATCACTATCACTTACAGGATTACTAATAGGTGGCACATGGTTTGCCTTCGATGAAGAAGCAGCCATTTTGGTGTTTCCTTTTGTTGGTTGATTGTCTTGCTCACATGCCCTCTTCACTTTTCCAGCCTCCTCAGGGGGCTTTTCACCATCGCTATTTGATTGTGAGCCAACTCTCTGAAGAGTCAGGTCCAAACTAGATGACCTTCTATACGAGTGAGCAATTTGAGACCTGCTTTGGCCTTGAGAGGTTGAATCTCTAGGTGTTGTAGAACGAGCACATTCCTTCACTTTTCCCTTTAACCATTTCTCTGTTCTTCTCAATACATGGAGAGAGAAAATTCACATCTGTAATTTCTTTATCGGACCATCTCATAGGAGGCAGGGGCTTTATTGACGTGATGTAATAACCTTCCTCTATGATATCTAAGTTGTCATCAACTATGTCAGGGACTTAGATATTCAACCTGAAAGCTTGAACCTAGTCAATAGTTAGCCTCATCCATTTTCTCCTTTGTACTTCCCTTTTATCTAAGCAATCTTCTAAAAAATCTTCAAGTTGAGGCTGATGTAGATAAGAGCCACCTCCATGCATTTTTCTTTTATGAAGTTTTTACTATCAAACGTCGCACAGGGTGATAAACTATGGAGACTAAATTCTGACATGTCAACATTTTTAGCACTATCATTACTCTTGCAGGAATAGAAAGACAGGAACACAGGGAAAGAATACCCCTTCTTCTTCATAGCATGATATTTTACATTCACTGACACCATCTAACGACACAACTCCAGAAGCACAAGATAGTCAGATGGGTATCGTGGCAATTTCAACAGAGCATTTTCATAACCCCCAATCTTCAAATAAGAAAAGTAATCAAGTTGTATGTAAAAACTCACAAATTTCATGACTAGTGTGGCCGCTTCAATTGAAAACCTTTGCTCTATTGAGCCATCAATTTTCTTAGTCAACATCATAGAAAAGCATCATTTACTCACCTGAAATCTTTCATACCTTCAATTCTCTATAACTGAGGGCAAATTCAATACACAGACATGCTGGTGGTAGGACTTCCTTGAATCCTTAGGCTAGGCCAAGGAACCTTTCTTCAAGCCAACATGTAAACTAGTTGGGAAGACATATGGAAACTTACATTTTTGGTGAAATTTACCAACTGTTTATGTAAACTTTCACTAATAATTCTAGCGCAATCAATGCAGTGCTCTCCACAAATTAGAAAAATTAATCTACACATCCAAAACTCAAACATATCTAACTCTGGGTTCCCAACTACTCAGTTTAACAAAGTTATCATATCTGAAATGTCCTCTTTAAATGACTCCTCTTAAGATTGGCTGGAAGCTATGATTTCCCAGGCTTTTCAATTTCTAACCAGCTCTAGGCAATGCAAGTATTCTTTTCTTTCATTGTAATAATTCTAGGAAGAGGACATAGAAACATCAACATTGTCTTCATATTCCTCCAAATTCAGAGCTAAGGCAACAGATTTGGAATCAATTTTTGCCACGATAGAACTGTCAGGGGTTCTTATCTCCTAGGACTCTAGAAAGTAACTGTTAGCACACACCACCGTCAATTCAGAACAATGCACTATGGACCGGAAACCTCCAACTTTATCCAATCCACTACTGATAAACTTTTCTACCAAAGGAGTCTAATTTTTAGACTGCATTCTTCTCCAAAAGTCCTCGAAATCAACATGGCCCAAATTCCACAATAGAAGCCATAGGAATTCCTTGAAACTTGAACCTCATTTACATATATTTGAGAAACCAAACAACCAGAGACTCTGAAGCATATGCAAACAATATAGGGAAATGCAAGGCACTAACATGAAGTTCTCTATGCAGATACATGGAAATAGAAATTTTTCTAACTCCCAAAGAAATGTTGTGCCTTTATAGCAGAGTAAAACAAGAAAAAGATAGGAACTACTAATTGTGCTGACCTGCGAGAATGGTGTTATGCTAATATTTTGCATGTAGCAAGCTAGCCATTTATTACTCTGCAACGCATCTACTTAGTGAAATGATAAAACCTTAGGTGAGATAGAGAGTTTGTTAAAAACCAATGTCACTTCTCATAAATTCAGTTGTAGGGAACATTAAATTTTGGCAGGGAATTTATCTTTAAAACTCTTTAATACATATCTCGAGTTTCCCTCTGAAGATTGTGCCATTGTGTTCTCACATACTTCTAATCAAATGCGAAGTGACAAGTGTCATTCCTTTATACCGTACACCAGCACAGGAAAGACACCAAAAGAAGGAACAAGCTCTTCAAAGTTGGCAAGTCGGGTAGAAATGGAACTTTTGAGCTTCATATCGGAGGTTTGGAAGTTCAAAGAACTTCCAACCTCTTGACAACATAGAAACATTACAATGCCAAGACACAAAGGAAACTTAAGTCATTGAACTCATGGGCATGTTGGGAAGTTGGGTGGTTCAAGAACTTTTGAACTCACCAACTTTGGTTCAAGAACGCGAAGGATCACCGACGACTCGAAAAATGACTAAGTAAAGTTGAACTCGAGGTGAAGAAACAAGGAAGTGACATACAAAGGACGAGAAAAAAGCTAAGGCATGAATGTTTTAGTAAGATTTTCAAAATGGGACAACAATAGGCTCTAATTGGGGACAAGGACTAAGGAGGACGCAGAGAATCCAGACAAACAATGGTAACCAAGCCTTATTTCACGGGTAATAGAGTCACACCAAAAATAGGACAGCACAAACAACAGGAAAACAAGGAAAGAAACTATGGTACAAAACAAAACTCAAAGATGTTACCAGTTATATAACTTCAAATCTTGCCCATTGTAGGCAAGAGGCAGTGATGTTCCGTCTGGGTATGTCAGCAAGAATGCATTATCTTCAATAACTTCTCTAATCTTGAAAGGTCCATTCCACATGGAATCAAATTTCTTATGGGCTCCCTTTGGTTCTCTTCAACTGTCCCATAAAAGTATAGAATCCCCTACAACAAAGTTCCTCTGTTTAGCCCTTTTGTCAAAGATCTTCTTAACAGTCTGTTGATGTTTGGCAATTCTATCCACAACAATGTCCCTTTGCTCTTCCAAACGACTCAAGTATAGTATCTTCTCCTCCAATGCTGATCGAAACTGCTCATCTTCAATTGCCCTTTGTAAATTTAATGCAAATAATTCCAAGGGAATGGGAATTGCACTATCAATTCCATAAACCAGCTGAAAAGGTGACATACCAATAGCTATTTTATATGTTATTCTGTCAGCCCAAAGAGCATCGTACAAACTCTTATGCCATCCCCTTTGGTTTTCATCTACTAGCTTCTTAACAATTGAAATGAGATTTTTGTTACTTGATTTAGCCTACTTGTTGCCTTGTGGATAATAATCAGATGAGTGGGCAAGGATAATACCATAGTTATAATAGAAAAGAGTAAACTCAGTAGAGGAAAAACTGGAAGCACTATCAGTTAGAAGTTTCCTAGGTACACCAAATTTGACTTATATGTTTTCTTTAAGAAAGGTGCAAACTACTTTAGAAGTGGTATTCTTTACGAGAACTACTTCTTCCCACTTGGTAAAATAGTTTGTATCCGTTAGGATATGAGTGTGTCCAACACTGGAATTTGGATTAATAGGCCCAATAAAGTCTAATCCCCATTGCTGAAATGGTTAATCTATAACCACTGGTCTCGTAGGCAAGGCAACTAACTGAGGTCTACATGTAAACTTCAAACATTTCTCACACTTTGACACCCAATTGTATGCATCCCTAAACATACCATGCTAGTAAAAACATTGCCTCAATATCTTAAAGGCTGCTACCAATGTTGAGAAGTGTCCTCCACAAGCTTCATCATGGAAAGTCTCTTGCAGTTTCTTGTGTTGCTCCTTGTCTACACATCTCAGAAATGTTCCATCTATTCCCCTTATATATAGATTACCTTCCCAAAGAACATATTTATCTGCCTTGAGTTTTACATTTCTCTTTTCTTTAGCAGAGAGATGAGATGGGAAATCACCGTAAGTTAAGAAATAGGAAACATCAGAAAACTAGTCATCAGTAGTACTGGTGAAAAGGACTAAGGGCAACCCCTCACCTTCATCAACCTTGTTCTCAGCAATCATCTTGCATAATCCTTTACATCTGACCAAGTTGATGGGTTTGATTTCAATATCATACTCTTGAACCTTGGCTATCTAGGCTCCTCTATTATTGCACCCAATCTCCTGCTGTGTAAGGATACTTTTTACGACTGATTTTGGAACATAAACAATAGCATGAGAATGTAAGATATAAAATCTAAAAATTTTTAAGCATTTCACCACAACATATGCATGCTTCTCTAAAGTAGAGTACTTTAGTTCATGTCTCTTCAATGACATGCTCATGAAGGCAATTGGAGCCTCTATCCCCTGTTCATTTTTCTGCAGCAAAATAGTTGATAGGGTGTGTTCAGATGCGTAGCAATAAATAATAAAATCCTTTTGAAAATTAGGATACACAACCATAGGTTCATTAGCAATGGCTACTTTAATATCTTCATATGCTTTCTTACCTTCAGCACTCCACTTAAAGACGCGATGGATTTTCATCATTTTTACAATATGTCTAGTCAACTCAGCAAAGTCTGGAACAAATCTTCTCAGAAAGTTTACCTAACTGAAAAATGATCTTGTGTTACTCTTGGTTGTAGGAAAACTCAACTACTAAATTGCCCTGACTCTCTCTAGATCAATATTTATCCCATCCTTGGAGATGATATGATCTAGCATCTTTCCTTCTATAACAACAAAGATTGACTTCTTTGGATTTAAAGAAATGCCATGTTCTCTGCAACGTTGCAGGACTACCTCTAAATTATGCAAGAGATCAACTCTTTTCTTAGAGAAGACCATTAAATCATCAAGATAGACAACTATAATTTTGTTCTTTAAATCACCAAAGGTTAGATTCATTGCTCTCTGAAATGTGGCCCCAACATTGATGAGGCCGAAAGGCATCCTGTTGTATGCAAAGACACCAATAGAAGTAGTAAAAGTTGTTTTGTGCTAATCTTCGAGAGCCACTTCAATTTGATTATACTCTAAAAATCCATTGAGCATAGACATCATCTCTGAGCCAGACACAATTTGCAAGATATGATCCATTACTGGTAAGGGATAGTTATCTTTCAGGGAGGCTTGATTTAAGTTTCTGAAATCAATGCAAATTCAGATCTCCCCATTATTTTTCCTAATAGGGACAATATTAGCTACCCAAGTAGAGTGGCGAATGGGGTAAATGATTTTAGCCTTTAACATTTTATCAATTTCATTAAAAATAGCCTCGGCTACCTTCGGATTATAAGTTCTCTATTTCTGCTGGAAGGGTAAAGTGTCAGGCTTCAATGGAATATGGTGTTGCATTTCTCCATTCCTGAATTTCTTTAGGTCTACATAACACCATGCAAAAGCATCTTTATACCTAATGAGAAAAGAAATCAAATGTTCCCTCTCCTTTCGAGAACAACATTTACCAAGACAGACAATTTTTAGATCATCTTTTGTACCAATATTTACTCGATCATAATTAGTTGAAGACTTGATGGAAACTTTACTCTTCTTCTTGAGATACTGATCATGTCGATTGAAAAGATCTTCAAGTGAGACTAGAACTTTAGGAATTTTATTCCCTTTTAACTGAATGACTTTAGATTTATGGTCATTAAGGGAATTGATTTCTCCTTGCAACACATCATTGCTTTCATCACTACTTCCCTGAAAGAACACACTGGCAAAGGATTCAACCTTTTCAAGAAAAGAAATAATCTATTGGTCAAAATTAAAGACTTGTCAGTGATTTACATTATTAGGAACACTAGGCCTATATACTACTTCAATCCTGTATGACTTATCTTTGAAATCTAGATGTGGTAAGAGGAGGGATGCTGAAACAACTAAGGAATCAGCCCTAGTGTTCTATTCTTCGGGTATTGCCTCTATAGAAAAGGCATCAAAGTCTTCAATATAGTCCCACACCCTATTCCAGTAATGCCTTAATCTACCATTTTTAACTGTATACAATTTCCTTATTTGTTTAACAATCAATTCAACATCACCTCTAACTTTCAACTATTTCACCCCTTTTTCCCTAGCCAGTTCTAGACCTAACATCAAGGCCTTGTATTCTATAGTGTTATTTGTATTCTCAAATTCAAGTTTAAAGGCAAATGGAAAGACCTAACCATTGGGGGAGATTAGAACAACCCCAACCCTAGACCCTGCAGTAGAGCAACTACAATCAAACTCTAAGGTCCATAATTCATCAACCAGATCAGGGCTAATTAGGTTTACATCCCCATCATCTGCTGACATACACATGTAAGTGTCATGCCCAGTTTCTACAAATAGGATATCTGCTCTAGGATCTCCAGACTTCAGTACAGTAAATTTGGCCTTGGGCTTTGGGTTTAGGTGAACCTTCTTCTCATCTATAGGTATCAGGGCATGTGACTAGTCCATTTGAATTTTGCCACCCAATTATTTGCAGAAACTATGACTCAACAACATCCCATAGCTTGCAGGTATGTCTGCCACTAATATGGTTAACTTCAATCTTTTCTTGGGGAAAGTAGCTAGGATAACTTGAACATCTTTGATTTGGCCTAGGATAGGTACTGGGGAACCATCCATTGAAAAGTATCTACCATGAGAAGGTGTATAAGATAAGCCTAGGGCTTTGACAACTTGAGTAGGCATCACATTCTCTGAGGCTCTAGAATTAATAACACAATTACTAAGCCTATAACCACAATGTACAAAGATATATAAAAAGGCTCTGGTTTCTTGAAAGGATTTTGAAGACTAGAGTCTTGAGAGTAGGAGTTTGAACAATTTTGGTTATTAACATGTATTTCAACGTCATTAGACACTTGAGCATTGCAATTTGAAGAGGATGGTTCTTGTTTGACATATCTAACTAGTCTATCTAGTTCATATGGGTTGAGTCTTAGATATTTGGCTTGTGAGATTTGAATCTTTGTATTTTTACATGACTACAATATCAAATGAACTAGAGACAAGAGTTTCAGAAGATGAAGTAGATGGTACCTCTATAACTGCAACTTTGGGTGTAACATTCTTCATCTTTTTGGTATGGTTCTGCCTTGTCATAATATATTTAGGCATAGAGGATGAATTACCAAGCTGGACTTGAGAATTTTGTTCCTTTTGTGCTTGTTGTCCTCTGGTAAACACAATGCAATTGGGATTATCAAGTTTGGTGTAGACATCTTCCTCACTTCCATCATTTGATTCATATTCAAATAAATTGACACTAGCATCACCAGACGTAGAAAGTTTTTCTACATGAGGCTCTTCTACATGCTCATTCATAGAGAGCATCTACATAAATCTCATCATCTCTGGACAAGATGCTCCATCATGATCAGAGGTAAGGTGAAAATTACACACCATATGGTTATTTTTATTGGTTGAGGGCCCCCCTTCGATTGCCAACCTCTGGGTTGGGCCGGCTAATTGCAATGTTCTATTATAACTCCCTTGAGGAGACTGCTACAAACCTTTAGGCATCTATCGTTTCAGAGTGATAATGTCATTTTCCAATCTCTGAGTAACGGGATCTATAGAGTTAATTGTTGAAGTTTTGCCTGTTTGCAATTCCTTTTTCCACTTTCCTGTAGTTATTAAGTTATCTTCTACTGTAATAGCCAACGTTTGAGCTTTAGCTAGGTTAGGGACTCCTTGTCTCTTTATTGCATAACTGACATTAGGGGCAGTGAATTAACAAAGAAACACTTCAACAACCCATCACCAAGTCTGACATCATCAGGAATTCTGTTTGTGAGTCTATTAAACTTGGCTACATATTCTCTCATTTGTTCATGGACCTCTTTCTTCATGGAGGAGAGTTGGGCTACTAATGTATGTTCATTGTCGGTAGTTTTGAACCTATCTTCAAATTGACATCTCATAGAAGCCCAGTCTCTAATAGAGGCATTAGGGAGATGGTAAAACCACTCGGCAACAACATCAGTAAGGGACTCAACACATAGTTTAAGTGATACATCTTCATATTGGAATCCTAAAATGGAATAGGCAACAAAGAATGTGTTTATGTGTTCTTCTGGAGTAACTTTCCCATCACCCCTAAATTTGGGTATAATTTTGCTTGATCCCCTAGGTAAATCATGTAAATTTGCCCCAAGATGAAGTGGCCCAATAACAGCACCCCATGGAACTAGTGGAGGTTGAGGATGAGCCATATTAAAAGGGACATGAAGAGGGAAATTTACTTGTAATGGTAAAATAGTACCATCAAGAGTTAAGCCCTGACATGATGAACTAGCAGATTCTCTCACAGGTGGGGGAGAGGACGGTCTACTCAAAAATCTAACTCTTCTTGTGGGAGGGAAAGGAGCAAAGTTTAAAGATTGAAGCAAATCAAAGTCAATATCAGAAATACCCCTTCGTCTATCACCTCGAGTATATCTTTTCATAGCCCACTTTCACAATGACATGGGTAATAAAAATAATTAAGTAGAGTCACCAAACCACTTACTGGTTATTATGAGGGTGAGCTAGTTGTGCAGGGACTTGATTCCTTGGTCTGACAATAGGATTCCTTGGTCTATTGTTAGGAACTGCTTGAATTTGCAAAGGCCTTTCTCTCCTAAGCACATGAACAACTCCTTCAATAAAGACTATCTCCTAAGTGTGAGAAAAATGATTTGTGTTTTCTCTTATAATCTCACCAAGTTCTTCCTCTTCTTCCAACACCTCGTCAACTTGGTAATATTGTTGGTTTGTTCTTCTGGTTTGCCAGGCAACAAGTCTAAGACTGGTAATAATATCTTCTTGATCTCCTACTAGCCAGTCTATGTTAGGTTGCAAAACTGGTGCACGTCTTCTACACAGAACCATAAAGTCCAATAAAAAAGCAACTCACAAAGCATACATATATACAGGTTCAATAGCTTCCCAGTAGAGTTGCCAAAAATCTGTTGGTTAACATATTTGTCACCTAACCCTATATACTCATGCCCGTACAAGTGACAAATGTAATCAATAGTTGAGCCTAATATATTGTTATTTTATAAAGGCTCTCTGCTTCTTTAACAAGGTACAACTACCTTCAATAGATATTCTTATGAATGAAAACTAGGATTGCTTTTAACCAGAAAGAAAAACAAAGGTAGATCTTTTGACTAGAAAGCAATAAAGGCAGATTTAAAACCAAACTATAAGAAGCTCAAAGACTTCTATCAACATAACATTTATGAATTTATACAAACTGATATCATACACCATGTATTCACCACTTCAAATAATGTATTGAAAGATAAATAATTTGCAGTAGTGAGCAAGAACTATAGATATCAAACCACCTCAATACACAAATATCACCAACACTAGCAGCAACACATTCAACATAAGAAGAACATGAATCTAAATAACCACAACACAAAGTCCATGATCATTTAAAACTCCACTGTATTGATTTTCATTGCATGTATCAAAGCAGATGAAACAGAAAGATCAAAATTTTCTATCACCTTCCCAAAAAAAAGTTTGTCCAAAGATCTATAAATTGACTAGCTATCCAGAATATATAGCTAGGTCAAAAAGTAACTATCTTAAAAACCATAACGGCTTCTTGAAATAGCTGATTAAAAGGTGTTAAACAATAATAATAATAAGGGGCCCTCCAGAGCCAATATTTGAAAACAACTAAAGCATGAAAAATGAAATCAATTGAGGATTTTCAAATCCTCATCTCTGTTGTCCACTTCATCCATCACTTTCTCTTCCTTTGCCTATTTGCCTTCTCTCGTGCCACTTTGCACCATTTGGGGTACCTATGCTCGCAACCTTGCCTTGTATGTCCTGTATCTGTTGATTACAGGTGTTAATGGCATCCTAGGTGGAATTCTTGTCATGCTAATCTGATGTTTCCTTTTCATCACTGCTCTATCAACATCCACCACCTTTCGGTGCACCTCATCAAATTCATTTCTGGTAGTGTTGATATAGGCCACCATCTTTGCAAGTCTTCCCAGTGATTCTCCTGTTATTACATCATAATTCATTATTTCATCAGTTACTACCTTTTTGAAATTCTATTTTATTTCTTTGACATCTAGCAACTTCTCATCATCAGACCCATTAGCTTTGACTTCCAGAGTGGCAAAATTCCTCTTAATTCTCATCATCTCTGTGTAATAGGTCACAATTGCCTTCCTCATTTCATCTTCTACTACTATCACGAGACAGAGTTTCCATTCAACTGCATCGGCCCACATGGGTGTATCTATTTCTCTAGGATTAGTTAACACCTCTTTAGCTACTACGACACTAGGATCCATATTGGCCATTTCTTGTATTTCCTTAGAAGCTAGAGACAGACTATGATGATCACTTCTAGCCTTGTCAAATTCTACTATCAAAGCTTCCCTTTTCACATACATGGAATCAAAAAATTTTACTACCTCCTCTATGAACACAAGACCATCAAAAATAACTTTTTCAACCCACCGATCCATAGTATTTCTTAAAGACAATGATGTTTTTACTTGTTGAAGCAAGTTAGGATCAAGAATGCAGAGGCCAACATCTAGGGGAGTTTCGTCTGAGGGTGTTATTATCTTAGCAACTGAATGGACAAAAGATGATAGAGAACTTACATGGCTAGTAACATAGAATTCTCCTCCTACAGCCCCTTGACCCTTTTAGATATGTTGTTGACTAAGCATTTGACATGATAAAGGTCACCTTCAGCAGTAGAAGGTCCCAAATCCACTCTGCTCATCCTAAAGTTAGCTTCTGTCACCTCATCCTCATTCTTGTCTCCTACCAGATCTGTAATTTCTAGAAATTAGTTTCCTGAGGCAGGGTCAGTTACCATCCTCGACATTCTCTTGGCACATTTGGGCTTAGGAGTACTTTGTAGCAAATTAGCTACAATATCAATACCTTCATCTACAGGTGGCATATATCTCTTTTTCCTTTGAACAACTTTCTTCAGGCAACTAGGAGATAAGGTAGAAACATTAGCAGTACCAACAACAACAATTAGAGGCACAGATTGAGAATTCTGTTCTGGGGGCTCATTTTGATGGGGAGAATTCAGTAGACTTAACAGAGATTGCAGCAAACTATCTTCTCCAATTTGAGAGAAAATGAAAGAATCACTATCACTTACAAGATTACTAACAAGTGGCACATGGACTGCCTTCGATGAAGAAGCAACCATTCTAGTGTTTCCTTTTGCTGGTTGATTGTCTTTCTCACATTTCATCTTCACTTTTCTAGCCTCCTTAGGGGGCTTGTCCCCAACGCCATTCGATTGTGAGATTACTATCTGAAGAGTCAGGGCTAAACTAGATGACCTTCTATATGAGTGAGCAATTTGAGACTTGCTTTGGCCTTGAGAGGTTAAATCTCTAGGCATTGTAGAACCAACACATTCCTTCACTTTCCTCTTTAACCATTTCTCCATTCTTCTCAATACATGGAGAGAGAGAAACTTCACATCTGTAATTTCTTTATCGGACCATCTCATAGGAGGCAGGGGCTTCATTGACATGGCATGATAACCTTCCCCTATGATATCTAAGTTGTCATCAACTATGTTAGGGACTTGGATATTCAACCTAAAAGCTCAAACTTGGTCAACAGTTAGCCTCATCCATTTTCTCCTCTGTACTTCCCTTTCATCTAAGCAATCTTCCCAAAAATCTTCAAATTGAGGCTGATACAGATAAGAGCCACCTCCATGTATATTTTCTTTTATGAAATTTTTACTGTCAAATGCCACACGGGGTGATAAACTATAGAGACTAAATTTTGACAGTAGCTTGTCAACATTTTTAGCACTATCATTACTCTTGCAAGAATAGAAAGATAGGGACATAGGGAAAGAATACCCCTTGTTCTTCATAGCATGATATTTTACATTCAATGATGCCATTTGATGGCACAACTCCAGAAGCACAAGATAGTCGAATGGGTATCGTGACAATTTCAATGGGGCATTTTCATAACCCCCAATCCTCAAATAAAAAAAGTGACCAAACTGTATGTAAAAACTCCCAAATTTCATGACTAGTGTGGCCGCTTCAACTAAAAACCTTCACTCTATCGAGCCATCAATTTTCTAGTCAACATCATAAGAAAAGCATCATTTACGCACTTGAAATCTTTCATACCTTCAATTCTCTATAACTAAGGGAAAATTTGATACACGGGCGTGCCGACGGTAGGACTTCCTTGAATCCTTAGGCCAGGCCAAGAAGCCTCTCTTCAACCCAACACATAAACCAACTGGGAACACATATGGAAATTTACATTTTTGGTGAAATTTACCAACTGTTCATGTAAACTTTCACTAATAATTCTAGCCCAAGCAATGTGGTGCTCTCCACAAATTAGCAAAATGAATCTACACATCCAAAACTCAAACGTATCTAACTCTGGGTTCCCAACTACTCGGTTTAACAAAGTTATCATATATGAAATCTCCTCCTTAAAATGGTTCCTCTTAAGATTGGTGGGAAGCTGTGATTTCCTAGTCTTTTCAATTTCTAACCAGCTCTTGGCAATGCGAGTATGACACCAATCTTTTCTTTCATTGTAATAATTCTAGGTAGAGGACACATAAACTATTGGAAACACGATTGTCATTGCACCAAAAGGTCAACTTTTTAATGCCCGATACAACCACTAGAGTTAATGAATCCACAGGAGGTGGTTAAGCCATGTCACGAATCCCACAAGAGATGCTGGCTCACTGCCAACAATCCCCCCAGCGTCATTCGTGGGGGAGATTCAAACCCAAAACCTTTGGCTTTGATACCAATTGTTGGAAACACGATTGCCATTACACCAAAAGGTCAACCTTTTAATGCCCGATACAACCGCCAGAGTCAATGAATCCATGGGAGGCGGTTAATCCATGTCATGAATTCTGTGAGAGATGCTAGCTCACTGCCAACAAAAACATCGACATTGTCTTCATATTCCTCCAAATTCAAAGCTAGGGCAATGGATTCAGAATCAATTTTTGCCATGACAAAACTATCAGGGGTTCTTATCTCCTGGGACTTTGGAAAGTAACTGTTAGCACACACCACCATCAATTCAAGACAATGCACTATGGGTGGGAAATGTCCAACTTTATCCAATCCACTACTGATAACCTTTTCTGCCAAAGGAGTCTAATTTTTTGACTGCATTCTTCTCCAGAAGTCCTCAAAATCAACATGGCCCAAATTGGTATCCCTTACCCCAGACAAACCATTCTCCACAATAGAAGCCATAGGAATTCCTTGAAACTTGAACCTCATTTACATATATTTGAGAAACCAAACAACCAGAGACTCTGAAGCATATGCAGACAACATAGGGAAATGCAAGGCCCTAACAAGAAGTTCTCTATGCAGATACATGGAAATAGAAAATTTTCTAACTCCTAAAGAAATGTACCTTTATAGCAGAGTAAAACAAGAAAAAGATAGGAACTGCTAATCATGTTGACCTGTGAGAGTGGTGATATGCTGATATTCTGCACATAGCAAGCTATCTGTTTATTACTCTACAATGCATTTTTGTAGTGAAATGTTACAACCTTAGGTGAGATATAGAGTTTATTAAAAACCAATGTCACTTCTCATAAATTTGCTTGTAGGGAACATTAAATTTTGGTGGCAAATTTATCTTTAAAACTCATTAATACATATCTCGAGTTTCCCTCTGAAGATTGTGCCACTATGTTCTCACATACTTCTAATCAAATGTGAAGTGACAAGTGCCATTCCTTTATACTGTATGCCAGCGCAACAAAGGCACCACATGAAGGAACAAGCTTTTGAAATCAGCAAGTCAGGCAGAAATGGAACTTTTGAACTTCATATCAAAGGTTCGGAAGTTCAAAGAACTTCTGACCTCCTGACAACATAGAAACATTACAATACCAAGACACAAAGGAAACTTAAGTCATTGAACTCATGGGCATGTTAGGAAGTCAGGTGGTTCAAGAACTTTTGAACTCATCGACTTTGGTTCAAGAACATGAAGGATCACTGATGATTCAAAAAATGACTAAGTAAAGTTGAACTTGGGGTGAAGAAACAAGGAAGTAACATACAAAGGATGATGAAAAAGCTAAGGCATGAATGTTATAGTAAAATTTTTGAAATGGGACAACACCACTGAATCATGAAAGCATGCAAAAAATTAATTTGGTTTGAAAATACATGTGAGATTTGATTTTCTGTTTATGAATATAGTTGAGCATCAGCGTCCAAGTCTGGTGCCTACCTTGATGGTTGATAGAGTCCTAGATTATAAAGAAGAATAAGACACACTTGCAAATCACAACTAAACTAGATTTGTGTATAAACACACATCAAAGACATCATGCCATACAATTGAGCATACTGAATAATCCATAACAATATTGCAAAAATCTAGATGAAACAAAGGAATGACTAGTGGAAAAGCTTTGCAATGATTTAGAATGATGCCATATTTATCAAACTCCTATTACATTCATGCCAAAAAATGTGGTAAGAGGAAACCCGCAACTAGGTTTGAGTGTTTCCTTGAAGATTTACAAATTATCATGGAGATATTTAATTACAAACACCATTGCCACATGAAACCCTTTCTATGATTTTCAAGACATGATGTTCTGGTAGCACACTGGATGTGCAAAAATTGAAACCATAAACAACTCTTTTACCCTCCCAATTACTTGGAGGTAAAAATTTGATCAACCCTTTCTACATCATGCCACCTTCTATTTATAACATTTCAAATTCATGCAATCCTGCAACCCATCGATATTTCATGAGATTTTCTCTAGTAAAAACATTAAAAATGAGAAAGTATACCAAATCCACCAAAATATTCCTTGATCCAAGTGTAAGGCAAGTTCTCATAAGCAAAATGTGTTTTTCACCTGAAATGGGTAGCCTCGGACCTTCTCGTAGACTAGCGTCAGCTGGGTTTTTAACTACAACATTAATGGAAATCAATTCATCATCTTCTTCCTTTGCTAAAATACACATGTGGATCCACACCCTTGGGATGAGAAATGGTATTTTGATAGGATGTGTGTTTGTACAGTTGCTGGGAGTCAAATTTGGCCATTAATTGTGTTTTGGGAGGTTTAGGGGAGTGGGTAAGGTGTTTGGTAGATTTGTAGGAATCCGATGTGGAACTAAAGGTCAAATGTGGACATGTTCATGATAAGTTAGAAAGTTGGCAATGATAAGTGTGGAGGGAAAGAAGGAAATGCAGGGAATTGGAAATGGGAAGGATGGAGGGATGAGTGGAAGGTCCACAAAAGTGAACTTGAAGGGGCCTAGGAAAATGATGGACATCTGAAAGTGAAGGATGTGTGAAATTTAGGGAGAATATTGCAAGGGTAAAAATGGAGGAATACAAATGACTTGGGATATGGGAGAAATACATAAATGTGGGGGTGATCAGGACTTAGGAAACTTAAAAAAAGTGGAAGAAGTTCGCATGAAACCTACAAGTTCACAAGAAGTAGTGAAAGGTGAAATGGGCTTGTGGAAGTTTAAGTCGGAAGGGGAAGTTAGGCTAAAAAGGAAAATGAAAGATGGGAAAGGGAATCTTGCAAAACACAAGTTACTTGAATGTTTTAGTAAATGTGGTGTCCAACAAGAAATTTGAACTTTGCACCAGGATGGAAAAGTGGAAGAAATCCATGAGAAACTTGCAAGTCCACAAGAAGTGCAAAAAAGAAAGCTGGAGAAAGGAGTTTTTAGGAGTAGGAGGGAAGTTTGGATATATGGACGGGGTCCACAATTCTAAAAAATGGAGTAAGCATGTAGGAATGTGGGAAAACAGGGAAGGGAAGGACTTTTACCAAAAGTGTAGAAGTCCATGGAAAGTTTGCAAATGCACAAAAACTAGAAAATGAACAAATACTCCCCAAACTTAGATTTTTTAGGATTTTTTGCAATCTTTAGCACATGACAAAATATGGGGGAAGGAAATGAACAACACTAAGCCAAAAATGACTAAGGGGGGCCATTACGGGAATTCTCAGATTGGTAATTAATGATGGGCAAAGTAGCCAAAGTAATAAAGGGGCATTAGACTTAGATACATTTGCACTTGTTAAAGTGGGTCCCAATAGGTAGAATGGGCTCATCAACATCATTTCCTTTTCAATGCTAGAGTATAGGCACTAGTCCACCTTGGCATCTACAAGCATGCATAGTTAAGACCATGATTCAAAGAACAATCATGCTAGTTTTCTTTGGACCTTCACTAGTTTTTGAGTAAGAGTACATTTGCTTTAGATCTTCATTGATTCTTGAGTAGGAGTAAAATCTCTCTACTACCTTGCATCTACAAATCATTAGAATATGTGCATCATCAAATGATGTACCACATGCACCTTAGATTAAAACTAAATTAACCTTATCAACTTCCTATTGTTGCACCTTCAATTATTTCCCAACATAGTGGGGACCTCGCTCTTCAAGAAAGAGTAAAGCAATCTAGAAACAACCATACATCAATTGAACAACCACCAATTATTTAGGTTATCATCAACATAGCTTCTTCACTATGCACTAGGATGCAATGGAGATAATTTTTCTTCAAGAAAGGATGAATGATTTGAGTGCAATCTAATGCAATGCACATTCCTATATAATAACTTAATAATACACCACCTTATGTTGCAACATCTCCTTGTGCACTCACAGTATGCCAAGATGCATGCATAGATGAATTATTTGGCAATAAGGATTCACATACATATGTGCAAGCATCAACTGCAATAGCTAGATGTCTCAACACTAGTCATCCACATGCATATACTTCTTAGTTTCTCTATGCACTTTCATGACTATGTGCCATCCTCAGAGTTCACAACATTAGCTTCAATAATTAATTTTCCAACTCATCACTCCTCTCCACATTGTGTGTATGTTGCATGTGGGTACACATGCATCTGTATATATGATCAATTCTACTCCATACACATCTAAAACATGGTCATGTTAATACCACATCATCATGCTATCCAAATTGTACCATACTGACACTTGGCACACCCCTCGACACATTGAAAGTGCACCATACATGCATAAAACTTGTCAACATATTATAGAAGGCTTAGATTCCAAAACCAATTTTTTATACAAAACTATACATCATATAATCTAGTTAGTCATCCTACTAGCTAGCCTAGTTATACTAGCTAACCTAGTACATTGTATTCCAAAGTCTTCATAGCTAATTGGGTAGATGTTTTCCTTCCTTGGTCATGGGAACTTGCTTTCATTATCATACTCTCTATAAACATGTATCATACACCATTGATGAATAAAGTTCAACCTTTATCACATTTTGGCATGTCTTTGCATCACCTTGGCCATGACATTATAAGAATGATTCACACACTACAAGTTTACCATTGGAAATACATCTATCTCCATTAGCATAGCTTCATAAATTTTATACACGTGAAGTTGTCCTTTGATTCCCACTATGAATTAGATCAACAAGAGTTGAAGTAGGATATTTCTTAATCAAGTAACAAGTTATGCTCATAGCTTCTGCTCAAAATTTTTTCTTTAAACCAACATCACCGAGCATGCTCCTAGCTCTTTACATTATGTATTGCTCATTCTTTTTCGCAACTTCATTTTACTGAGGGGTGTATGGACTTGTCTTATTCCTCACAATACCATGCTCCTTATATAACTTATCAAACTTTATAGAACAAAACTCTCCACCATTGTCCATCCTCAAAATCTTGATCTTCCTCTATGTTTGCTACTCAACAAGAGTCTTAGAATCTTTGAAGTTTAAGACCTTAAATTTGTGCTTTGATAAAACAACCATGTTTTCCTAGACATATAATCAATAAAAGAAACATAATACAAGGACTTATATAGTGAAGGTACATCAGTATGACCAAAAACATCATTGTGAACTAAATCCAACATTCTTATAGATCTAGTAGTGCTTGAGTAAAATTGAACATGATTCCATTTTAAAAGGAAGTAGAGGTGAAAAACATGCATCCTACACTAATCTATGAGAGGAGGTATGTGCAAAAATTAAACTGATCATATAGTTACAAGGAAATAAACACGGAAATAATATATCATAACATAGTGATTTACATGGGGAAAACCGTGTTGGGAGAAAAAACCCACACTCCAAATCAACTCAATATATTGTTTGATAATCAATATGGTTATAATATACTTGTAGAGTCTAAGCTTTTCAATGAGTATCACTAACAAGAGGTCTAGAGAAATTCTAGCAACATAATAGTATGTACAAAATTCACTATGAAACCTCTATTTCAAGCACCCAATAAATATGAGAAGCAATACATAAGACCATCAAATAGTAGTTTGGAAACTATGAACTAAAACCACCCAAAATGTGACATCCAAATCCCTAGTCAAAACCAAATGCCCAAATCCAAAGATGAGTCAATAGACTAAAAATAACATATTCCTTACACCTGTCATGAGCTTGTCATAATTCACTCACCAACTTGATTGCTCCATTTTAGATCTATTATCTCCATTCAAAGATGCCTTATGATGTGTCATAGTTCATGTATCATAAGTTGGTCAACAATTTTAATTCCCTTTTATAGCTCTCTTGTGTGCCATAATACCCTTACATTTGCAATGTGAGAGGCCACTACTTTTGATCCAAGAAGCCAATTGAGCCTCTTTTTTTTAAAATGATCTTAAAGAGATCCAATCATTGTAACCAACTTTCTCCGATTAAGATTTGTTTCAACATTTTTTACAACCAAAATATACCTCTAGAGCCCCCAAAACTATAACTTTATGTTCTATGGCCTAAAAATTATACTTTTTTTTCTTACCATTTAGAAGCAAGGTTGAGACACCTTTCCTAAAATTCTTCCACTTGTCAAAAACCTTACAAGAACAAATGGAATACCAACATTTTCAACTATCTGGTAAGGGCCGAGAGGCCCATAGACTTACTGCACCACCTAAACTTTTTTGTGCTAATTAGCTTTGTTAATGCATCTAAAACATTTTGCAAAGTGTCAACTTTTTCTAATAATCACCCTCCCATCCTCTACCATGTCACAAAAAAATGGCACTGGACATCTATGTACTTCATCCTCATATGAAAGGTCAACTTCTTTGCCAAACATATGGTACTTTGATTTTCTCAAATAAATTTGATAGCTCCTAAATCAAACCCACATGTAAACACAATCTCTTAACCCAGATGGCCTCCTTGTATAGGCATGAGTAGCTACCATGTACTCAACTTTTGCAATGGACAAAGTTGTAAAGGGTAAAATTTAGATGTTTGGTTTTTTGGTAGTTTTGTATGTGTATCCTCCTTTCACCCTTTCATTCAAGGACCTAGGGTTGAGTTACAATGTACTATCCTACCCTAGGTCACTGTGAGATGTAGGGAAACTTGGATTTTTATGATTTGATAGCCAATTATGATCTCTTATGCTCAATGATACCTTAAAACCCTAATTATGCAAATACGACAGTAAATAGATGAATATTAGAAAATGTTGCTACAGAAAGATGTAAAATGACAAATAACTGTGCACCTATTTTCGAGGTTTGGAGGTAGAAAAGTCAGGGACTAAAGAGTGGGTGCCCAATTCCAATGCCCTTCTTTTTGTCGATATCTAGAAGCTCAGTCTGTAACCTGTATCTGTTATACCAGAGATTTTCCCATTGCGAAACTTTGAGGACTAAAGAGCAGGTGCCCTAGTCCAGGGAGTTGTTTTCTTCTCTGATCTGCAATTCTGACACTGTTGTACCCTCCTGCAACTTCACTTTGTCTGCAACTCCAACTTGTAACCTGCAATCATGAAAACTTTGGGAGGGGGTTGTGGTGTTTAGAGGCTTGCCTCAGTCAAGCCCCAGAGAGACATTCAAGCCTTTTGAACACCATTGTCAGATAGAGAATGCATGCTCTTGGGAGGTAGAGGCAAAAACCAAATGATAAATGCTTCAGAACACAAATGAATGTCACCTTGTAGTGAATATCTCATGGGAGGAAGAAGCTCTTCATGCCATGAGGAGATGGATGCTCAAATCTGCAAATACAAACACATTGACAACACAAATCTACTCTTGCAACACAATGAAAGCCTTGAATCACCTTTAGGATACATAAAGTTCACAATAACAATCTAATGTCCATCTAGTTTTCAAATGAATGCATAAACATACTTTTATATGCAACTACAAACACTTCTGCCAAGAATTTCATAATTCAAACTTACCGTGTCAGCATAGGACCCAAATAACGGTCACAAGCCGACACCCAAAAATTGGGACTACCCCAAAATAGGGTAGGACTAGGGTGCGGGCGCCCAAGTCCTCCCCCCTATTTTGGGCAAGGTCTATCTCAAGTGGTCCCCCTAGGTCCCATTTGCCAAGACACTTAGGGGTTTTCTCATCGGGATGCCAAATTATGATGTAATATGTCCTAAATGAACACTAAAGACCTGGGAGCTAAACCTTATGAGGGAAAAACCCCCAAGGGGACATTTTCTAACATTACATTTAGCCCCCACTTTAATGTATGTATAAATGCGAGGCCAATACATGCATTAAAGTATGGTCAACAAACATAGAAAATGCGCCAAGCACGAAGAAGACACGCCAAACACATTGAAGACAATGACAGGCACACAAAAAATGGAGAAGATAGTTACAGTCACGCAAAACATGAAGAATATAGTAAATGCATAGAAGACACATTAATGCATAGAAGATAGGAATGATTTCTTTTCTTTTCTTTTTCTCATATATATGAAATGTAGATGCAAGTACAGGAAAGTAAACAAACCTCCCATATTGCAGGATGTACTTATCACATAGGTCTTTAAACTGCATATGGGGCAACACACACGTAGGACATGCAAAACCTCCCAAAATGCAAGATGCACTCATTGTGCAGGTCTTTAGACTGCACATGGGGCAACAAACACGCCAAACAAAGTAAGCACACCAAAAACACACACTTTGCAAACACGGAGAAAACATGGCAGACAAGTGATGGAGTGTTTCTATTTCTAGGTTAAATACCATCTTAGGTACATTACAGGCACACACCAACAATTGGGCTTCACCACAACAATCGTCAAAGACACTATTAAGGGTTGAGTTAGTCACATAACCACTCCCCGCCTCCATAGAGGACTTTTGAAAATGAAAGGATGATGCAATGTGCTCTGAGAAATACACTGATGAAGGGGGTAAATCACAAAACACACAATAACAGATATTGAACATAGCAAATAGAACTTTCTTTTATTGAACTGGGCAACTCATTACATTACAAAAGCTCAATTACAATCAGAGGATAAATCCTCTACTAGCTGCAACACATTACAGCTTTCCCAACCTCAAGACTCTAGAATCTTTAGCCTTCTGTAACCCCAAATCAGCTAGGGTTTCTATTTTCCCACCTATTCTTGACTCCACACTAGCCCCCTTGACTCTACCACTGCCCAGGGTTCCCAAAATAGTCATAAATAGCACTTTTTGGTGGCCTCCAGCTAAATTTTGAATTTTACAACTCCCTCCAAAAGTAGGTCAACTTCCGGGAAGCATAACTTTTGATCCAGGTGTCCGATTGACGAACCATTTTAAGCGTCAGAAAGCTCGCGATGTGAACTATCACGCAAGAAATTTGTAAATGGATTTCTTTCAACTTTTTGAGATGTTATGAGAAGTTTTAGTGCCTCATATCTCGTTCTAGAAATTTTCAGGGGCTTTTCAGAAAACAAAAACTTTAATATCTTTAAGCTCACACATGATCTTTGCCTGATTCCTTTGCCAAAGGTCTTATATTTCTGTTATGTAACTTTTTGGAAGTTTTTGCTTCATTACATGCCCAAATGCAAACTTTCTAAAAATAGTAGGTACACTTTCCAAAATAGGCAGGTTGCTATTTTTAGCAGTTTTGGAAAAACTAAAAGTCCTACATTATTATTCTAGATATTATGGAACCAAAACACTAATTATGGGAAGAAATGAGAACAACTACAATAGTTTTGAATTAACTTCTTTTTGGGTGGTGCAAGATTGCCCTTACACCTTTGGATGCTCCTGCATCAGACACCCAGGGTAATTTGAGAAGTGACCCTGTCACGTCTTAGGTGTTTGTGTGAGGAAAACCCAAACGGTCAACCTCTGCCTTAGACAACCAAGAAGAATCTTCAATAGGCCTTCCTTTCCATTTCATTAGATATTCTTCATATTGCTTGTTCCGAGTGCTCCTTCCCACACGGCTATCCAAAATCTCTTCTATCTCCTCTGTTGAAGTAGATGTTAGAATATTCCACTGCACTTCTGTTGGTCCATCCTCTGTCCCACCTTCATGATATTATGATAAATCAGCAATGTTGAAAATAGGAGAAATATTGATCCCACTCGGTAGCTCTACCTCATGTGCATTTCCTGAATCATGCTTCTTTATGATTCTGCATGGTCCAAATTTCTTCATTTTTAATTTATTATATGTTCCAACTAGGAACCTTTCTTTTCTCAAGTGAACCATGACTTAATCTCCCACCTGGAACTCCTTATACCTCCTCTTCTAATCTACTTTAGCCTTGTACTGAATATTCATCTTGTTAATGTGCTTTCTCACTTCTTCATGCAATTTCTTCAAATGTTCTGCAAAGTCTTTGGCTTCAGCACTTGTCTTTTCTCCATTGTCTAGCTTCCTTAACTCAGAAGCATTTCTCGGGATATTACAATATACAATCTGGAATGGTGATTTGCCAGTACTCCTATCGATAGAATTGTTGTAGGCAAATTTTGCCTGTGGTAAAATTGAATCCCATCCCTTGGGCTTATCTCCTACTAAGCATCGTTGCAGGTTACCCAAACTCCTATTCACCACTTCTGTCTGTCCATCAGTTTGTGGATGGTGTGCAGAACTGAACTTCAAGTCTGTCTTCAACTTCTTCCACAATGTCCTCTAGAAATAACCAACAAACTTGGTATCTCGGTCTGAAACTATGCTTTTTGGTAGACCATGTAGTCTCACCACTTCCCTCAAAAATAACTTTGCAATATGAATAGCATCATTAGTCTTCTTACAAGGAATAAAATGTGTCATTTTTGAGAATCTGTCCACCACCACAAAAATTGAATCATGTCCTCTCTGTGTCCTTGGTAAACCAAGAACAAAATCCATGCTAATATCATCCCATGGCTTCTCTGGTACAGGTAATGGTTGATACAACCCTATATTCTGACTTGTTCCTTTTGCCATCTGACACACTCTACAACTCTGCACAAATTTCCTCACATCCTGTTGCAACTGTGGCCAATAATAATTTTCACCAACAATGGCAATGGTCTTATCTCGACCAAAGTGTCCAGCTAACCCCCCACTATGCTTCTCCTTAATTAGGTTCTCTCTCATGGAACTCCTTGGAATGCATAATTGGCTTCCTCTAAACAACATGCCATCTTGGATTATGAAATCCAACCATTTTGTCCTGTCCAAAGTAATAGGTTCCAAACAAGCTTTCCAAGCCTCTGCAAAATTTGGATCTTTAGGATACAAACTTTTGAGTTCATCAAACCCAAGAACCTCTATCTTCATTATTGTCAACAAATTTTGCCTTCTGCTCAAGGCATCTGCAACCCTGTTGGACTTCCCACTCCTGTGCTTCAAAGCAAAAGTATAACTCTGCAAAAACTCAAGCCATTTTAAGTGCCTTTGATTTAACTTTCCTTGACTATTAAGATACTGCAAAGCCTGATGATCAGTATAAAAAACAAACTCTTTTGGCAACAAATAATGTCTCCATTTCAAAGTCTGGACTATTGCATAAAACTCTTGATGATAAACAAAATAATTTTTCTTGGCATCATTAAGCTTCTCACTAAAATAGGTAATGGGCTTACCTTCTTGGCTCAAAACAGCTCCTATACCACTACCACTAGCATCACAATCTACTTGAAATACCTTATTAAAATCTGGAAGTGCCAAAACAGGTTGTTCTACGACTTTCTGCTTCAATGTGTCAAAGCTCTTGTCTACTTCTCTAGTCCATCTAAACTCTTTTCTATCCCCTCTCATTGTCTCAGTTAGGGGTGCACAAATGCTACTAAAATTCATGATAAACTTTCTGTAAAAACTTGCCAAACCATGAAAAGATCTTACCTCCGTTGCACTCCTTGGCGTAGGCCATTCAATGATAGCCCTTACTTTTTCTGGGTCCATCTTAAGACCTTCCTCTGAGACAACAAATCCCCGGTATATGAACTCCTTCTTTGAAAAACTACATTTCTTCATATTAATCAGGAACTTCTCTTCCCTCAACTTCGCTAGAACTCTTCTGATATGCATTAGATGCTCATCCCAAGTCTTACTAAAAATCAAAATATCATCCAAATAAACAATAACAAAACTTCCCAAAAATTCTTTCAGTACCTCATTCATGAGCCGCATGAATGTGTCCGGTGCATTGGTTAGCCCAAATGGCATGACTAACCACTCATACAAACCTTCCTTTGTCTTGAAGGCTATCTTCCATTCATCTCCTTCTCTGATATGGATCTGGTGATACCCACTCTTCAGGTCAATCTTCGTGAAGTACTTGGCTCCACTCAAACAATCCATGATGTCATCCATTCTTGGCAATGGAAATCTATACTTCATCATTATCTTATTGATGGCTCGAGAGTCTATACACATCCTCCATTCTCCATCCTTCTTTGGTGCTAGTACTGTAGGTACCACACATGGACTTAGGCTCTCTCTTATCAGTCCCTTCCTCAACAACTCCTAAACTTGTCTGTTCAGCTCTTCATTCTCTGTAGGGGTCATTCTATGGGCTGCCTTGTTTGGCAAACTGGCTCCTGGTATCAAATCCATTTGATGACTTATCTTCCTTACTGGTGGTAAACCTTCTGGTACATTATCAGAGATAATGTCTTGGAACTCTTCCAACATATCTGAAACTTCTACAAGTACATCTTCACATTTCTCTTGACTAATCTTAGGAATCAATACAAAGCAATGATGCTCATGCTTCATACCCTCCAAAAATTTCCTACCATCTACCAAGCAAATTCTAGCAATACTACATACTTTTTCTTCCACCTCCTTCAAGGGCTTCAACTTATGATGAATTCCATCCTTTGTTAGGGTATATGTGTTTGCACGGCCATCATGGACATCACTCCTATCATACTGCCATGGCCTCCCTAACAACATATGACATGCATCCATCGGTATGATATCACACAACACCTCATCATGGTAGTCACCAATCTTGAACTTCACTAAACACTGCTCATTGACCAAAGCTCTATGGTCCTTCTGCAACCATGCAATCTGATATAGATGTGGATGCTTTCTTCTTGTCAACTTTAACTTGTCAACCATCTCCTCTGAAACAAGATTATCAGTGCTTCCACTGTCAATAATAATATCACAACACTTACCTTCACATTTGCACCTTGTACAGAATAAACTCTTCCTCTGATTGGGTTCTTTCTCCTCATTCAACAAAGTTCTTCTGACAACTAGGGTTTCTCCCCTTTCAACATCTTCAGAACACTCAGACTGTGCATCTTCATCTACATGTGCAACTCATGCATTACCTTCAAGTCTTCTATTCATCCTTCCTTGATGTTGCAGACATTCATATGCTCGATGCCCTTCTTCTCCACATTGGAAACAAGTTCCTTTGAAACCTCCTCTTCTAGGTCCTGGCCCAGGTCTGCCTCTTCCTCTTCCTCTTTGCTCACCATTGTTCTGGTCACGAGGGCGGTAGGTATTATCACCTCTCTGATTTCGACTGGTGCCAGCTTCTTCACTTTTCTTTGCATCTTCATTTCGGGCCCCATAGGGTCTTCCACCAGTCCTTCTGCCTTGACCTCTTCCCCTTTGTTTGCTGTCAAATCTTTTATTCAGCTTCTCTTCCACCTTCAAGGAAAACTGGTATGCGTCTTCTATGGTGGTCATTTTGACTAGGCTTAGCTCCTCCTGAATACTTAGCCTCAACCCATTAATGTAACGGGCTACCTTCTCCTTGTTGGGCTCTGCATGGCCTGTCTTGATAGTAATCTTATAAAACTCTTCTGTATACTCCTTGACAGACTTGTTACCTTGCTTTAGTCCTTGCAACTTCTTCAACAACTCCATCTCATAGTCCACATGAATGAATTGCTTCTTCAGTTTCTCCACCATCTGATCCCATCTGGTGATCTTTCTTTTTCCTCTTCTGTTCCTCTCTAATTGGACCTCCTTCCACTAAATACTGGCATGGCCCTTCAACTTTGTTTTTGCAAACTTGACCTGATCTGGGTCCTCTGCATCTTCATACTCGAAATACTCCTCCATGTCATTGATCCAATCAATGAGCTATTCTAGATTCAAATCTCCAGAATATGTAGAAACTTTGATTCTAGGCCTTTTTCTGATCTTTGAAATGACCCTCAATAACCTAACTTCTGCAGGATCTCCTGCAGCTTCTTGCTCTTCCTTAGATAGCTCTTCTTCAGCTTCATCTTCGCTTTCTTCTCTTGTTCGCGGATCAAACCCTCTTCGCAGCTTCTCTTGCAATTCATCGATTTGCCTTTGTAGGGCTTTAAAACCCTCTTCCGTCAAGGCATTCCTCCCAACACAATTTCTTCGTGGAGGCATCTTGATCTCTGCAGAAAACCCACAACCTCAGGTCCTGGTGCAAACTGCCTCACGGTCGGGAATTTGCCTACACACTCAGGAACCCTTGCTCTGATACCACTTGATGAAGGGGGTAAATCACAAAACACACAATGATAGATATTGAACACAGCAAATAAAACTTTCATTTATTGAATTGGGCAACTCATTACATTACAGAAGCTCAATTACAATTAGAGGATAAATCCTCTACTGGCTGCAACACATTACAACTTTCCCAACCTCAAGACTCTAGAATCTTCAGCCTTCTGTAACCCCAAATTAGCTAGGGTTTCTATTTTCCCACCTATTCTTGACTCCACACTGGCCCCCTTGACTCTACCACTGCCCAGGGTTCCCAAATTAGTTATTAATAGCACTTTTTGGCAGCCTCCAGCTAAATTTCAAATTTTGTAACTCCCTCCAAAAGTAGGTCAACTTCTGGGAAGCATAACTTTTGATCCGGGTATCCGATTGACGAACCGTTTTAAGCGTCAAAATCTCGTGATGTGAACTATCATGCTAGAAATTCATAAACAGATTTTTGTCAACTTTTTGAGACATTATGAGAAGTTTTAGTGCCTCATATTTCATTCCAAAAATTTTCAGGGGCTTTTCAGAAAACAAAAACTTTAATATCTTTCAGGTCACACATGATCTTTGCCTGATTCCTTCGCCAAAGGTCTTATATTTCTGTTATGTAACTTTCTGGAAGTTTTTGTTTCATTATGTGCCCAAATGCAAACTTTCTAAAAATAGCAAGTACACTTTCCAAAATAGGCAGGTCGCTATTTTTAGCAGTTTTGGAAAAACTGAAAGTCCTACATTATTATTCTGGATATTATGGAACCAAAAAAACTAATTATGGGAAGAAATGAGAACAACTACAATGGTTTTGAATTAACTTCTTTTGGGTGATGCAAGATTGCCCTTACACCTCTAGATGCTCCTACATCATACACCATCCTTGCCTTTGCAGAGGGTTTAAGATAAAAAGGATATACGCAATCTCCTGCCTCTATAGAGGGCTTAAATGATTGATTAATTAATTGCAAACAAACTTAGAGTGTAGGATGTACTCATTAGACAAGTCTTTAGACTGCACCTAAGGACAAGCACATTGCTAACATCTACAACATACAACTTACCTTATATATGCCCCCACCTTAAGGTGGTTGATATCATGCATCGATATCAAACACGTTAACGTAGGAAGAAAACACACAAGGGAACACAGACTTTCACAAAGCACATGCCCCTCAGAGGTGACATGTAATTTACGATCGCCAAATGTTCCCACAAACACATCCCTGCAAGAAACATGTTAGTGTCTATAGAATGGTGATAAACAACAACATCAATGCATATGATTAACCACACAAAGAGCCAAGGTTATACTACAAATTCAGAGTTCAAGGATAACCGCGGGGCTATATCACGGAGATCTCTGAATCGAGTACCACCAAGGCTAGATTCAAAGACAAACAAAGTGCGCAGAGCATCAGTATTGTTATGATTTGTAAATGAGATAAAAACATCATCAAAATCACTACACGGAAAGTACGAGTGCTTCCACTAGCCAAGCATCAGATAAGATATACAACCCCATTGTCATATTAGGAACTAAGTCCAATTTTTGATTTCTTGTAAAAGGGACACTAGTTCCGCACTAGTATAAATATTTTTTCATCATCCGCCCACTAGATAGAAACACTAGAGGAAGGGAAACCATAAATAAGAGAGGAGAAACAAGTGTCTTAGGGACAATCATGTAGGAGGGTGGCCCCAAGTCACCAACCGCAATGCTATGTCTGTAAGACACAACACACAAGGATGAAATCAGAGAGAGGCAATATAGAAGAATGATGATACAAATAGAAGAAGGTCACAACAGAGACGGTCTCCTACTATCTCAGACCTTACAAGAGAATCAGGGTCATCCCAAGAGGCCTAAACAACACATGACACATCACAGGGGAAGCACATGATGAGAGAGATAAAGGGTTAGAGATACTTACCTGGTAGGGTCCTCATGCTAAGTCTCATCATCAAGTAAATCATCAAGGAGGTCGTCATCTTCCCAAATTTGAATGCTAGAAAGGGGTATAGGTTATTCCATTTGTCTGTCTAATGTATTATGATCACCTCCCGATCCCTGAGGGGATAACAATGGGTGGATCTCAACATGAATATCATCTCTTAATGGACTAGGTGGGTTTTGAAATTGTTCCTTATCCACATCAATCATTTCGAATAGGTCAGGATAGTCAAAATAGTCTTGTGTTGTCATGATGTCCTCCATTAATGCTTCATTTTGGTTGGGAGGATTATTCAAATTACTAGAGCTATCCCTAGTCTTCTCATTTAAATTATCTAAATTCTCAGATGTAGGAGAAGTAGGGTGGCTTGTGAATTCATCATCGCTCTCATAGTCATTGTCAATAATCTCTCCATATATTTCAGCTATCAATTCCAAACTATTAAGAGAAGTGTCATGTTCTTCCTTCAAAGTGTGTTTTATCAATTCTTCTACTACCAAATGGTATGTATTGATGAGAGATATGAAGTTTTTAAGATTAGATACATAGTCAAGGATTTCGAAGGAAGAGGAAACAAATATATCCTTGTTGTACATAGTTTGTATATACGTAATGACATGAGGATGCATGCTAAGAAATTTGTAGAGATTTTCAAATTTTGTGATATATGCATGTAAATATTCCAAAGAGAATTGAGAGGATGAATACATGAGTTCCAAATCAGATTTTAAGAGCTTTTCAAAAAGTATGCAAAAGACAAGTGCAAAACTATATGCAAAAATGACCTAAAATGCTTGATTTTTTATATTTTTTCAATACAAATAAGTGAAAGCAAAGGTGTTGTAAGTATTTTGATCAGGGGAAGAAAATAATATGTCTAATATTAGTCCAATATAGCAATAATATCCTTCACAACACACTCTTGATGCAAATCTAAGATGATTCAATAGCCCGAAACCTAATGAAAATACACTAAAATAAGTGGTTTTTCACCAAATCTCAATGTAAAAGAAAATGACAAAGGGTGTTGTGAGGAAAATGATATGGATAGAAAATAATATCAGTAATAACAACCACCTAATGTCAAAATATCCATCACAACACACTTATAGTGCCACTCAAGGTCCAACCCTAGTGAAAATATAGCAAAAATAGGCAATTTTTCATGATTTTTCAATTCCAAGACCTAGCCAAAGGGGTGTTGTAAAGAATTTAATGAGGTGAATAAAATAATATCAATTATATAAGTCACCTACAAGCATAAAATCTGTTACAACATGCTTAGGGTGCAAACTAGGCTAAACCCTACGGCAAAAATAGCAAAAATATGCAGTTTTTCACCAAATTTTCAATACAAGAGGCCAATAACAAGGTTTTGTAAAGAATTTTAGGAGGGGAAGTAGATAATACCATTGATTCAGTCAATTAGTGCAAAAATGTTCTTTACAACATACCTATAGTGCAAAATTAGAGAGTCGATAAGGCCAAATTTAGTGAAAATCGATGTTTTTCAAGCCCTAGGTTTGAGATCTTGATGTAAAATTCTATATGAATGTTTTGAAAGCTGATATATGATGAAAATTACATTCTCTCAAATTTGAAAATAATTTTCCATGTTCTAACATGAAAAATGCAAGTGCAAATCTAATGAAAAATCAATGAAAATGCTAGTTTTTGTTGAAATTTTCTATGACAAAATGTAAATTTTTGAAATCTAAATACAAATTTGTTCTAAAATTCAAGACTACAGCCAAATGAAAATTTTAATGAACCTCTAAAATCAATAGAAAAATATGAAACAAGATTTTATCTACAAACCATAGATTTTGGAATTACTAGGTTATATGCAAAATTCACAATTTTCAACAAAACCCTAGCAATTTTATGATGAAAATGCAATGCAAGATATTGGATATTTGTAATTTTATATAATTTAAATCATATCTAATGCAAAAATTAGAAATTTGATGAAATTCAAATTAATTAATGCAACATAGAAACCCTAGAATGCAATTTTTTTCCAAGTTTTCCAAATTTTCAATTTTTTTGTAAGTTTTCCAATGCAATAAGATGAATGACTATATGAATGAATGAAATCACTGTAAATCTAAAGAAAAATACTCAGAAAGGTGCAAACAAGTCCAGTAACATGGGTTCACCAAAATGTAAAGGGTAAAATTTGGATGTTTGGTTTTTTGGTAGTTTTGTATGTGCATCCTCCTTTCACCCTTTCATTCAAGGACCTAGGGTCAAGTTGCAATGTACTATCCTACCCTAGGTCACTGTGAGATGTAGGAAAACTTTGATTTTTATGATTTGATAGCCAATTATGATCTCTTATGCTCAATGATACCTTAAAACCCTAATTATGCAAATACGATAAAACAAATGAATATCAGAAAATGCTGCTACAGAAAGATGTAAAATGACAAATAATTGTGCACCTATTTTCAGGGTTCGGAGGAAGAAAAGTTGGGGACTAAAGAACGGGTAGCCATGTCCAATGGCCTGCTTTTTGTTGAGATCTGGAAGCTCAGTCTGCAACCTATATCTACTGTACCAGAGATTTTCCCATTGCAGAACTTTAAGGAATAAAGAGTAGGCGCCCTAGTCCAGGGAGCTATTTTCTTCTCTGATCTATAATTTTGACACTCTATTGTACCCTCCTGCAACTTCACTTTGTCTGTAACTCCAACTTGTATCCTGCAATCATGAAAACTTTGGGAGGGGGTTGTGGTGTTTAGAGGCTTGACTCAGTCAAGCCTCGGAGAGACATTCAAGCCTTCCAAACACCATTGTCAGATAGAGAGTGCATGCCCTTGGGAGGCAGAGGCAAAAACCAAATGATAAATGCTTGAAAACACAAATGAATGTCACCTTGTAGTGAAGATCTCATGGGAGGAAGAAGCTCTTCATGCCATGAGGAGATGGATGCTCAAATTTGCAAATACAAACACATAGACAACACAAATCTACTCTTGCAACACAATGAAAGCCTTGAATCACCTTTAGGATGCATAAAGTTCATAATAACAATCTAATGTCCATCTAGTTTTCAAATGAATTCCTAAACATGCTTTTAAATGCAACTACAAACACTCCTGCCAAGAATTTCGTAATTCAAATCATTAGAATCCAAACTTTAATCTAATAGAGGAGACACCATCTAAAGTTCTTGTGTGGGTAAGGCTTCCTTTCCTTCCCTTACATCTTTGGCATGAAGAAGCCCTAAAGGCTATAGGTAATAAAATTAGAATTTTCAAAACATGGGGTAAGCTTAAAGAGAAAATTTTTTAGTGGCTTGAATCTATGTGGAAGTTGATATGGTTAACCTGGTCTTCTAGAATCCATGCACTTGAAACTAATGATCTCAGATGAACCTAAAAGCTAGATTATGAGAAAAATCAATTCAAATGTAGTCTATGCTATGAGCATGAGCATTTTCAAAGAGAGTGTCCAAAAACACCATAGGACAATAGGAAGTAGGAAGGACAAAATGAATAATTTTAGTAAGTCTACCATAGTTTTTTTTTTGGTCTACATAGGACCCTAGCCAATGAGACTTCTTCCTCCAAATTTTCATGGCTCTTGAGCAAGAGGTTCCAAGATCAAAGGAAGAGCTAGTGAAGGAGCTAAAAAATGAAGATACTCCTAAGAAAGGCCTAGAAAAAGAAATCCTAGTTCATTCACCCTCAACCCAACTAGAATTAAGAAATATTCCAATGTAAAGTGAAGAACTAGAACAAGAATATAAAGAACCCCCAACCTGCTCCCAAAATCATAGTTAGGGAAAGACCCCAAGAAAAATGTAGAGTTACAAGCAAAAGAGGTGACTGAGAACATCATAGTAGGTAAATAATGAACTATTAATTTTACCATTAAAGGAAAATGCAAAATAGGTAAGCAATGAACATAAGAGGTATAGAGGACAAAATAAAAAATCATGGACCTAAAAGACCTTCTAGAAAATAAGAAAACTGGATATTTTGATAATCCAAGAAAATAAATTAAGTAGTGAAGAAGAAAAAGTGGTAGCAAATAAAGTCTGATTGAATAGTGAATGCTTGGCTATTTCCTCTAGAGGGGCATTGAGTGGCCTTATTTCTATGCGGTTTTTGGGCTTTTTTTTATAAAGGATTCCTCTAGGAACAATAATTGGATAAAAATTTCTCTTCATAAAAAAGATACAAATGTGACTTTCATAGTCACAAATGTCTATTCTCCCAATCACTATAATGAAAAGCTAGAATGTTGGTGATCCATCAATGAAAATGATATCTAGTTCAAACTCATTAACTAGATTTTTGGGGATTTTAACCTTGTCCTCAATCAAAATGAAAAGAGAGGTGGTTTTCTTGTTAGAGATAGAGATATAGAGCAAGTGGAATAAATCATGAGTAATAATGATTTTGAAGACCTCAAACTTAGAAAAGAAAAATATGCATGGACCAATAATAGATGTGGAAGTGCCTATATTGCTACTAGGCTTGACAGATTCTTGATCTCTACAGAACTCTTGGAATATTTTCCTCTTTCTTTCTCAAATATCCTTCCCAATCTCACTTTCATTCACAAGCTTGTTCTCATTTTTCTTTAGCAAAGTGTCAACTAGGGACCAATTCCTTTCAAGTGTTTTTTCCATTAGCATAAGGACAAGGGTTTTGACCAAATTGTCAAATAGGCCTAGTTTCCCTCATCTCACCCTTTTCTTGGCCAAATTTGGGTGAATAAATTTTGTATACTATCAAGGTAGTTATGCAGAGTTGGGATCTCTCCCATAAAAAGTAGCATAATTATCAATCCCTTAAGCTTCAACTTGATGAAATCCAAATAAATATTGAATAGGAAGGTCGATCCTTTGAACTTCTCTCAAGGCAATAAGATTGCTTTAATGGTTTATTGAAATCTTTGGAAAATGAAAAAACTATTTGGAGGCCAAAACTAAGGATGCTTTACCTCATCTAAAGTGATCACAATACAAAATACTTCATAAAAACTAAAAAATTGGTCTAACTTGGTTGATCCCTCTAACTCAAGTTCTACTAATAAACACAATCTTGGATGCACTCCCTATCTATCAAATGAGCATTATTTGTACCCCTAAAGCTATCATTCATAAGATGGAGTAGTTTCTTAGAAAATTTATGTAGGAAGGAGGTAAACATGATACTAAACAAATTTCATTTGGTGAAGTGGGAACAAATATCAATGAGAAAAAAGGAGGGTGGGTTTATGCTAAGAAGACTTCAATATCACCAAAAGGCATTGGCAACTGAACTATTATGGAGAATAATCAACTCCAAAGATAGTTGGTGGGCATATCTTCTTCATCAAAAATATAATTTCTGCATAAATATAGGGATGTTTTAGGTTAACCATAGTGGTAAGAAAACATGAATGTAGAAAAGAATTGAAAATACAAAGGATATCATTTCTCCCAACCTTTTTTTGAAGCTAGATAATGGCGTTAAGATCTTAATATTGGAGGATAAAATAATGGTGCAGTTTAGGCCTTTTATCTCTAATAGGTTGAGAATATGGCTCACTACAAACAATCTCATTCAAGTCTCAAGCAAGTAGTAAAATTTAATTCTATTCCCCACATCAAGACTTATGTGGAACTCAATATCCCTTAGGTTTTAAAAAAGGATTGGAACATCTTTGCAATGTCTATGGAAGGAAGAATCCTTTTGGGCTTTGATGTTGAGGATAAATTGATTTAAGGGATTATTAAAGGTTATGGCTCTTATTATGTTAGCAAGTTATATAGACTACTTACAGGTTATCTCCTTCTATTCCTATATGGAAATACATATGGCACATGGGTTCTATCCCCAAGATTTTTTTCTTGTGGCTCCTACACCAAAATCAACAACTCACTCTAGATAATTTAAAGAGAAATATTGTGGGTCCTAACTAGTGTGCTCTATGTCAAAAAAATGAAGAAAATAGAGATCACCTCTTTATTCATTGTATTTACACCAAAGAGGTTTGGAAAATTATTCTTTCCAACCTCACTACTTCCTTGTAGGCTCCTTTCTAGGAAACTAATGACATGTCCTTTCAAGGGCTTTCAAATAACTATACCTAGTCTTGTGAAATAATTTTTATCAATCCTAGATTTTTTTTGGGGACTTTAGAAAGATAAAAATACTTTGATCTTTCAAAACCATCATTATCCTCCATGGGCCACTATTATTCAAATTTAGGACTTTTTGAAAGAGTTAGATAATACCCATAAAGGCAAACATAGCAAGGAAAAAATATTCTTAGAATGATACTCAACCTCTTCTTCCTTTTGGATTCTCCCTCTTCTTTGATGTGGCCTCTAAAGGGAACCTAAGAGTGGCTAGGGATGGATACATTCTACTAAAAAATAGGGAAATCTTCCATAGATACATGATTCAGCTTGATCTTCCACTAATAATATAGTTGAGGCTTAGGTCCTCAAGTTGGATTAAGCTTAGCCAAGGAGAATAGAATAATCTCTTTGAAATTTAATGGGGACTCATGATTCATAATCAAATCTATGAACAAAGGATCTTTCAAATCAAATAAAATATCTTACATAGTCAAGTAATTCTTCTTATTGTGAGGGGGAAAATAGGTTAATCAAAAAGATTATAAAAACACAAACATCTATAGAATATGAAGATAAAAGTAGATTAAAACAAGTAAACAACAATACTTACACCTTTTACCTTGCGTCTTCCGTAGTTTGCCTATCTCTCTTTGATCTTGGTGATGAAGCCCTCAGAAGCTATTACTCCCTTGCTTGTTGAAGATGACAAAGATAGAATGGCTGAGATACTTGTGTATTTGAAGATGAACTTCAAAAACACTAACAATGGAGGCTATGAAGTGCTTAAGGAAATAGGGGTGCCAAAGGCACGCCGGTATCTCTGCAGCATAAGTTTGCACAATGATCAATTGATGAATGAAGAGATAGAGGATTGTATTTATAGAAAAAGGTGAGGGAAGATCATGGGGAAGTGGCGCATGTGATATGGATCTGCGCATCTGCCACCTGGATTGGTGCATTTGCACTAAAACTCAAATGACTCAACAAAATTAACCCAATTGGCACCTTGATCGATGCGTCAATTGATAAGCAATCTCTGAGATTTCCGGGAATCTAGTCGAGAGATGATATGCTATTTTGGTTAATTTGATATGTCAAGTCATTGATAGGATAATTTGATTGTTATGAGTAGGCTTGCTTGGATATGGATTTTGTTGACGGTATGCTATGCTTGGATATGGACTTCTTTGACGCTATGTGTTGTTTGGTTGCAGGAGGATATTTGGACTGTCCTGACATCATGAGAGTAGTTCTTGTTGCCGTTGTTGCAGCGGTATATATTGACCGAGATAGATTGCGAGGCTCTAGGCACTATGGGTCTGCACTATGTTTGCTTTATGCCCGAGGTTCGCACGAACTGGGCTATGTTGATGGCAGCGGTGGAGCGATTCCACAGCGAGGATGGTACATTCTATCTACTGATAGGGGAGATGGCGGTTACTCTTGAGGATGTGTACCGGATTCTGCACCTTTCGATTCAGGGAGAGCTAGTTGAGTATGAGTCGCAGCGGGACGATGGCCTAGAGGAGTGTAGACGCGTATTTAATGATCCAGAGTTGGTGGGGGAGGAGATTTCATGGCAGGACATGCATGACTGTTATGACTACTTCTCGGGCATAGTGGCTGGACTGATTGATGGTGTGATATGCCCCAATAGGAGAGCTCATGGCTTCCCGATCGGCTGGGGGAGGGTGCTGGAGAGTATGGTCACAGACGGGACCCGGTATGCGTGGGGAGTGTGTGTGCTTGCACACTTATATAGAGACATGCACTAGGTGGTTTATCACAGAGGAGCCAGTTTATCTGCGGGTATGTTGTTGTTGCAGTTTTGGTTGTGAGAGCACATTGCTATCACATGGCCAATATGCATTTTTCACAAGCAGAGGGGTGAGTCCTATAGTTACGGCTATGCAGGTGTGATTTCCCAGCACAGGCTGGGGAAGTTGGAGTACTGGAGGCATGCTTTTGATGGCTTAGATGCAGTTGTCTGGCATCCCTACATAGACTGCAAGGTATGGGATGATGAGGTAGATGAGCTTCTGTATTGCTTCCAGACGCGATGGCTTATTGGCAGGACTAGGTACGTTCTGGAGAGGCAGATTGTGAGTAGAATGCAATGACAGTTTGGCCAGGTCTAGGGTAGACCACAGGGGGAGGCACGCTTTGCTAGGACTCATGCAGAGAGGTATAGGTGGGGTCCTGTGGCATCATATGAGGAGGCCTTGGTAGACTTTCAGTAGATTCCCTATGCAGCCTGGCCTATGAGGAGGGACATAGTGGACGCTGGCATGATGCCAGACTATGAGGAGTGGTTTGCGGCACACCCATTCTTGAGATATTCAAGGCCAGGAGAGTTAGCTCCTTGTATAGACGAGGGCGATTTAGCCGATGAGGGTGCAGCTGGCAGGGGGAGGGGAGGATGGAGGAGGAGGAGGAGAGATCAGGGAGATGATGGGAGAGCAAGACAAAGGTAGAGGGTCAGAGAGGGGCCTGTGGGCTAGTAGGTAGTTGGACAAGCACAGGTCCAGGTGCCAATCCAGCCAGAGGTAGCACGGAGACAGATGTCGCCGCCACAGCAGGTGGCACAGCCAATACAGGGATAGGTGCCAATGTAGCAGGTGGCACAGGTAGAGCAGGCTCCGTAGCCTGATGTGCAGTAGCAGGTTCTGGTTGGACTACAGAGCCAGGTTAGGCAACTGAGGGCTCATCTGAGAGCAACAGAGTCACGGAGAGAGTCAGATGTGACTCAGTTATTAGAGTTGACTAGAGAGAGAGACACAGCCTTAGCCAGCATGCTGGCTATGAGGGCAGAGAGAGATGCAGCCGTGATGGCCATGAGCACAGATGGGACATCTAGTTTTTTGGTTTCATAGGTGCAGCAGGCACAGGCACAGGTGGTCCAGGTGCAGAGTGAGCTTACTAGAGCTCAGGCACAGGCTCAGTATTACAGAGGGTTATACCATGGAGCTGTGTCAGTAGAGCATCATGCACCCAACTTTAGGACCCAGTCAGAGGTAGCTCAGAGAGCAGGTGCATCACAGTCTATAGGATCAGTGAGGGGTCCCTAGCAGTCAGGGGGAGGCAGAGGAGAGGGAAGTACAGGGAGCAGTGTGCCCCGACAGCAGGGTTAGTGTTGCAAGTATGGGTCTAACTAGGATTTTTCATTGATGTCAACATACTTCTATTGCATTAATGATAAGGATTGGATGAGCTATATGTTGAGAATATTGAGAAAATCAGTCTCAATCAGGAACAGTGAAGAACAGTGATGACAACAAGGTAAAAGCTCAAGACAGGTTAAGGATCAGAGGATGCAGATTAAAGGGTTTGTATACATGAGTCTTAAGATGTTCCAGTAGAGATTTCAGAGGTCCGTATGAAGATATGAAGAAGCTGTGATCACTTAAGTAGAACCGGTTCCGGTAGATGTTCAGAGGTGACAAAGTGTTATAGAAAGGTCCGGTGGGATCCGAAAGTGCATTGTCCTATTCTACGAATAGGAAGGAGTGTTGGGGAAGTCCTTATGATGTGTCATCTTGATTTATTCATGATTTGAAGGCCCGGAAGCATCTATTCCTTTGTGACAGTAAAGGCAGACTGTGTTCTTGAGGCACCGGTTGCAGGAGAGAGAGATTTCAGTAAGTAGAGGAAGTGTGGGTGTTCCTGGTGATTTAGGCAAGCTTGTAGAGGTCCCTAGATCATGTTTAGTTCATGTTGTTGGTCCGCATTAGAGTTGGAGCTCGAAATTGAAGTAATACCTCTGGTGAAGGTGTTCTTCCTCAGGCTGGCTGATCGGATGAATGATTTATCTTGCGAATGTTCTTGTGGATGTTTGCTGACTTAGATGTTTGTTCCTAAGTTGATGTCATGTATAAATAAGGGATTGTGAATTCATTTCAAAGTGTGACTTGGAAGATGAGTGTGTGGTAGCGAGGAGAAGAGTGAAAGGCAGAGTAGAAGGTTTGGGTTTAAATGGAACTGACTCAAGCATGGTGAAGATGCTAATTACCAGTTCAAGTATGTGATACTTATTCTTTTGTAGACAGTGTGTCTCTTGTAGGCAATGAGCCTCTTGTGAGTAGTGTGCTCGGGCAGTGAGCCCTAATTGGCATGTGCCATTTTATTCTTTCTATTCTTCTAACAGAGAATACAATCTTGGGTTAGTCACCCTGTGGTTTTTCCCTTAACCAGGTTTTCCATGTCAAAATCTTGGTGTCTCATATGTTGATATGTTTCTGCTCTTGATCAAATGCATAATGTTTCATGTTTGATTTATTGTTATACTGCTAAGTGAATATAAGTGTTTAAAAGAAAGAAAGTTTAAGACAACTGATTCACCCTCCCTCTCAGTTGTCTGCCCTGAATCTAAAAATTGGTATTAGAGCCAAGTTCCTCTGAAAGGAGCTTAATCACTTGAGGAGATCCAAGATGTCGTCCTACAAGAAGGATAGTCTGAAGTTTGATGGAACTAACTTTGCTCTTTGGAAAGGTCGCATGAAATGTCACTTGCAGTGTATGGGATTTGCAAATTGGTCCATGGTTACAAAAGCTTATATACCTCCACAGGGTGGTTCGACAACCCTAAATGAAATCACAGATGCTGAAAACAATCTATGGACTAAAGAGGCTCTTTTAAGCGCATTATCTGACTCAGAACTCTCAAATGTTATTGATCTACCAACTACCTTTGAGATTTGGAATAAACTGGAACTTTTGCATGAAAGAGACCAGTATGTTAAATGTGCAAGGTTACAAAGTCTAAAAGGGAAATTTGAAAAACTAAAGATGAGAGATGATGAAAATATTACCTCTTTTATGCCAAGAGTGAATGAGCTAGTTTGTGGAATTAGAAATGTAGGTGGAATCCTAAGTGAAGAAGAGATTGTTGGCAAAGTTCTCAGATCCCTTCCTACTTATAAAATCAAGGCTTTTGCAATCGAAGAATTCAGAGCTCACACAACAGTCACAAGAGATCAATTGGTTGGTAAGTTGGCTGCTTTTGAAATGGCCGAGTTTGGAGATGATCCTCCAAAGACTGAATCTGCATTCAAAGTTAGTACCTCTGTAAAAGGGAAACAAAGGTTTGATCCGGGAGAAAACTCTTCAAGGAACCTATCATGGTATGAAAATGCAAGAAAAGACTTGGAAGAAGAAGAAACTGAAACTGCTCATCTTGAAGCTCTTATTGCAAAAAGACTACCAAGGGGATCCGGTAAGTATGAGGGAAAATTGCCTTTTAAATGTTTTAATTGCAATAAGATTGGTTATTTTGCATCAAAGTGTCTGGAAAGATTTTCTAGGCCAAACAATAATAGACCAAGATTCCAGGAGAATTGTTACTTTGCTCATGAAGGAGATGATGAAGGAGTAACAGATGATGAGTTAGAAAAAGGAGACAAATCCAGAAGTGACTGGGTGTTCATTGCCATCAAGGAAGAAGATCCAATGCCCTCTGAATCTATCAATCATAAAATTGAAGAAAAAGCCCTGGCTACCCAAGTAGAAGAGAAGGATGATTGGGTCATTGATAGTGGTTGCTCTCACCATATGACAGGTGAAAAAAACAAGTTCATAGATTTGGAAAGGTATGAAGGAGGAGTGGTAAAATTTGGTGATAACTCTGTAGGTAGAATCAGAGGTAGAGGAACTATTTCTTTTGATGGAAAGAACTAAATCAGTAATGTATTATATGTTGAAGGGTTAAAGCACAATTTTCTCAGTGTTGGACAATTGGTGGACAAAGGCTATGATCTCAGATTCAAGAATGAAAAGTGCAAAATCTTTGAAAGTTCTGGAACAGAGATTGCATCTGGTACCCAAACAAAAGGTAACATCTTTCACTTAGCTGGTATTGGTAAAAGTTGCTTATTTGTTTAAGTTGATCAGAGTTGGTTATGGCATAGAAGAATGTGTCATGTGAACTTTGATAATATCATCAAGATTAGCAATGCTCAGGCTGTAAGAGATCTTCCAAGACTGGTAAAACCTACAAATAGTTTGTGCAAAGAATTTTAGTTGGGAAATCAAAGCAGAATCTCATTCAAGAGCAAGGAACAATCTTCTACCGGATTATTAGACTTGGTTCACACTGACTTATGTGGTCTGGCAAGAATCAGGAGTGTGCAAGGTGATAGATACTTCATGTTGCTAGTTGATGACTATTCCCAGATGATATGGGTAACCTTTCTAAAAGAGAAATTAGAAGCTCTTGAGAAGTTCAAAATATTCAAAGCTATGGTGGAAAATGAGACTGGATTGAAATTGAAATGTCTGAGGTTTGATAGAGGTGGAGAATTCACATCCGGTGAGTTTATAGATTTCTATGAGAAACATGGAATAAAGAGATAGTTGTCTGCTCCTAGGACTCCACAGTAGAATGGAGTAGTTGAGAGAAAGAACCGGACCATCCAAGAAGCATCTAGGACCATGATGATGGAAGCAAATGTCCCCCAGATCTATTGGAGAGAAGCCATTAGTAGTGCAGTCTATACTCTCAATCGAGTTCAATTCAGAAACAATACTGGTAAAACTCCTTATGAACTTTGGTTTGGTATTAAACCTACTGTAAGATATTTCAGAGTGTTTGGTAGCAAATGTTACATCAAGAGAGATGAAGATCTAGGCAAGTTTGATGCTAGAAGTGATGAAGGAATATTTTTGGGTTATTCTACTCAAAGCAAAGCATACCGGCGGTATAATAAGAGATTGAGAAAGATTATAGAAAGTACTAATGTGAAGGTTGATGAAGGAATTGAAAAACCCTCAAGGTTTTATGAGTATGAAGAAGATGATCAGAATGATGGCCTGATTCAAGGTGGTCAAGACTCTTCTGAAAAACATACTGAAACTGATCCGGTGAGTCAGGAAGAAGAGATAAGATTCAATGAGCCTAATCAAGAGTCAAAAGTGCAAGAAACTCCCAAAGTTCTGAGGTATGTGAGACTGAACCACTCTGAAGATTAGATCATAGGTGACAAAAGCAAAGGTGTACAAACAAGAAGAAAAATTGCTCAAGATTTAGATGAGTATTGTCTGATTTCAAAGATTGAATCTAAGACAGTAAATGAAGCCTGCAATGATAAAAATTGGACTAAGGCAATGGAGGAAGAACTGATGCAAATTGAGAAAAATCACACTTGGGATCTTGTTCCTAGACCTAGAAATAAGAATGTGATTGGAACCAAATGGGTCTTCCAGAACAAATTGAATGAAGTCGGTGAAGTGATTAGAAATAAGGCCAGATTAGTTTGCAAAGGATACTCTCAAATAGGAGTTGATTTTGAAGAGACTTTGCTCCGGTGGCAAGAATTGAAGTAGTCAGATTATTTCTTGCATTTGCTACCTTCAAGGATTTCAAAGTGTATCAGATGGATGTCAAGTCCGCCTTCCTGAATGGTGATTTGGAAGAAGTGTACATTGAGCAACCGGATGGATTTCAATTGTCTGACAATGATGATATGGTTTGCAAGTTGAAAAAGGCACTATATGGACTGAAGCAAGCCCCAAGAGCCTGGTATGGAAGACTAGATAAACATCTCTTGAAGATTGGTTTCAACAAAGGTATTGCTGACAGTAATCTATATTTCAAAATTGATCATGAAAACATCTTAGGTGTTGAAGTGTTCATTGATGATATCATTTTTGGAGGAAAAGATAGTTTGTGTAAAACTTTTGCAAACCAAATGAAAAGTGAGTTTGAGATGTCCATGCTTGGTGAAATGAATTTCTTCTTGGGTCTGCAAATCACTCAAACAAAGAAAGGTACCTTCATTTCTCAGACCAAATATGCAAAAGAATTGTTGAAGAAGTTTGGGATGGAAGATTCAAAGCCATTGAACACTCCCATGGCAACCAGATGTAAGCTAATAAAAAATGAAGACTCTCCTAAGGCTGTTAGACAAAGTATAGATCAATGATTGGAGGACTGTTATATCTCACTCAGACTAGACCAGACATTATGCAGGCTATTGGTCTTGTTGCAAGATTCTAGGCTGATCCTAGAGAATCTCATGTCATGGCAATCAAAAGGATTTTTAGATATCTAAAAGGGATAGTTGAGTATGGTTTGTGGTATCCTAGAGATTAGGATTTCTCTCTTCATGCATATACAGATGTAGATTAGGCAGGAGATGTGGATGACCGAAAGAGTACCAGTGGTGGAGCATTCTTTTTGGGGAAAAGATTGGTTTCTTGGCTAAGCAAGAAACAAGAGGCAATATCTCTGTCTACAACTAAAGTAGAATATATTGCAGTAGCAAGTGGTTGCACTCAAGTGTTGTGGATGAAGCAAATGTTAAGAGATATCCAAGTAGAGTATGAGGAGCCTATCACAATTTTTTGTGATAATTCAAGTGCAATAAACATATCTAAGAATCTGGTGTTACATTCAAAGACTAAACATATATCCATCAAGTTTCACTTCCTGAGAGAACAAGTGAACAAGAATGAAGTCAGATTGGAGTTTGTGCCATCCAAGGATCAGATTGCAGACATCTTTACAAAGCCTCTACCTAAGGACTCCTTTGAGTATCTAAGGGAGAAGTTAGGGGTTATTGCCCCTCTAATGATGAACTAAGGTGCACAAAGGTGCATCAGTCCGGTGCATATCTCAGTCACATCTTGTGGTCCAGACTAATGATGGGGAGCTGCTACTCAGGAGGAGCAGCAGATATGATTTTGAAGTAATAAAGTTGCAAGTATGAGCCCTTTTCCATTGATTTCAAAGGGGGAGACAAGACATGTGAAAAACAAGTGGTTGCTGATCAAAGGGGGAGCAGTAATGGGAGAGAAGAAATGTGAATGGTGGTTTCTGATAGGGGGAGTTGTGACAGTAAAGAAAAAGTTCTTGTCTTGATGGTTAAATCGGTTTTTCACACCTTATGTTGCCATCAATGACAAAGGGGGAGATTGTTACAAGTATGGGTCTAACTAGGATTGTCATTGATGTCAACATACTTCTGTTGCATTAATGATAAGGATTGGATGAGCTATATGTTTAGAATATTGAGAAAATTAGTCTCAATCAGGAATAGTGAAGAACAGTGATGACAGCAAGGTAAAAGCTCAAGACAGGTTAAGGATCAGAGGATGCGGATTAAAGGGTTTGTATATATGAGTCTTAAGATGTTCCAGTAGAGATTTCAGAGGTCCACATGAAGATATGAAGAAGCTGTGATCGCTCAAGTAGAACCGGTTCTAGTAGATGTTCAGAGGTGACAGAGTGTTACATAAAGGTCCGGTGGGATCCGGAAGTGCATTGTCTTGTTCTGCAGATAGGAAGGAGTGTTGGGGAAGTCCTTATGATGTGTCATCTTGATTTATTCATGATTTGAAGGTCCGGAAGCATCTATTCCTTTGTGATAGTAAAGGCAGACTGTGTTCTTGAGGCACCGGATGCAGGAGAGAGAGATTTTAGTAAGTAGAGGAAGTACGGATGTTTCTGGTGATTCAGGCAAGCTTGTGGAGGTCCTTGGATCATGTTTAGTTCATGTTGTTGGTCTACATTAGAGTTGGAGCTTAAAATTGAAGTAATACCTCCGGTGAAGGTGTTCTTCCTCAGGCTGGCCAACCGGATGAATGATTCATCTTGCGGATGTTCTTGTGAATGTTTACCGACTTAGATGTTTGTTCCTAAGTTGATGTTGTGTATAAATAAGGGATTGTGTCTATGTGATGCATATGAGATGGAATTTGTATGATTTGATATGTAAAATTCCAAGGTGATATGTTATGGATATGATTTATGTAGCTCTATATGTATGTTGATGATGCTTTTGTTTATGTTTTTGATTCTTTTGAGATGATATATGGATGTAAAATGCATGTGGGTGACCTAAATGATGTAATCATGTAAATGACTATCTCATGTGATGTGATATGCAATCTATGCTATGTATTTGATATGTCCAAACGTACTCAATCGACACAGGTGATGACATAGGAGGAAGAAGAGATGAAGAAATACTGACTTTCATTTGATACACTGCAAGATTTATTTATTGCATGGATGATATGGATTTTGCTGGATATGAGATGGATATGGATGTGGATTGTCATCTTGAGATTTTTGCAAGGTTTTTGCTTTCATCATTGGGCACTTTTTGGTATTTTTTGCTTTTTTGAAATGTTTGTAAGGAAATACAAGCATCTAGGCATAATTAGACCGAGATGACCTGAGTATTCTTTACATGGATTTTGATATAGCAAGTTGATACAAGCATCTAGTCAACTTGAATCTAGATGACTTGAGTACTTCTTGCATTTCAACAGACAAGGATTGCCCCTTTTCATGTTCAGACTTTAGAGTCCTCGATGATCTTTTGCTGATCATGTCGTTAGACAGAAGTCGTCACATTACTAAAGTTTAATCCACAAGCAGCAGACAAAGAAAATGATTATGTTCCCCATCATAGCATCTCTAGCTTTTGGCATCCTTGAGTAGCATAGGAAGACATAATGACAAAAATTCAAGACCTTGTAAATTAACCTGTTGACAAAACATTCTTGCATTAGATGTGTCTTTTGCCATAATTAATATAGAATTAGTTTTAGTGTTTTGGGTATGGTGTTTTGTTTGTTTGGACAGGTTGATGTTTTGCATTAAGACTTTTGGTTGGGGTAGCTTGTTTCTGCTGTGCTTGCTTGTCTAGCGAAAGGTATCGCTACCCTTTATTGGAATCCTCTTAGAAAGTGTGGCATTCAAGAATCCAAATCCGTAACTAGGTTGAGGAGTTGCCCGCAGTTTAGATCAGGATCGATTTATTATGGGTGATATGATAGACAGACATAGAGAGACAGACCCTAATGGACTGACCTAGTGCCTCGAGGGCTCATTGCTAAATGGCCTTGCCTACGTGATGACACAGAGGCAACATAGTTTGGGGTAAACCCTAGCAGACCTAAGACCTAGGTGATGACAAAGTGGTGCAGAAATAGCACGGACTCAGGTTGACAGAAGGACTAGATATGGAACAGACGGGACCGTGGAGTGGAGTGAAGTGAAGTGAAGCCTTGGGGGCACATTAAGAATGGCCTTGCCTACGTGATAACTTAGAGGTGACGTAGTTCGACAATGGTTCAAAGGACTGGGTCCAGATGGACGATACGATAGACACAAGAGACATGAAGTCAGAATAGATGGAGGAAGTGGTTTGTCGCAGATAGCGCCTGTTTACCAAGTTTTCACCACTTGCTTTTATTTGCACGAGAAGCTAAAAGTACACATGATGCCTGTTTGCCAGGTTTTCACCATAGGACAATTTTTTTGTTATTTTCTCACTTTTTTGATTTTTTGTTCTTGTTTTTCAGCACTTTTTTGATTTTTTTTATTTTTTTAGGACTCTCTTACATTGGGGTTTTCAGGTATAGAACTTGTGAAGGTGCATGCTGTTGATAGGATCATCGAACAGTTCACCTTCAGATGTAGCTAATTGATATGCCCCCGATCCATAAGCTGTGATGATGACATAGGGACCCAACCAGTTAGGTTCAAACTTTCCTTTCTTTTCTCTATCTTGCTGATTTCTAAGATTTTCTCTTAGGACTAGGTCACCGACTTGGAATATCTGAGGTTTCACTTTGTGATTGTAGCTTCTGGACATGCGTTGCTGATATGCTTTCAAGTGGTTAAAGGCCTGTTGCCTTCTCTCTTCGAGCAGCTCTAATTCTTGGAGTTTGGTTACTCTATATTCTTCATCTGATATGAGGCCTTTTAATGAGACTCACAAGGATGGGATCTCGACTTCAATGGGCAAGATAGCTTCAGATCCATAGACTAGGGAGTATGGTGTTGCACCTGTGGGTGTGCGGATGCTTTTGTGGTAGGCCCACAGTGCGGGATTTAGTTGGACATGCCAATCATGGCCGACATCATTGATAGTCTTTTTTAGGATTTTCAGAATGGTTTTGTTTGATGCCTCAGCTTGGCCGTTGCCTTGTGGGTAATATGGGGTTGAGAAGTGGTGCTGGATATGGAATTTGTTGCATAGTTCCCTGACATCTTGGTTTTTGAAGGGTCGTCCATTATCCGTGATAAGGGACGAAGGGACACCATAACGAAAAATGATATAGTTTAGGATAAATGAGGCAATCTATTTGCCTGTGATGTTGGCTAAGGGCATTGCTTCAATCCACTTCGTGAAATACTCTGTGGCAGTGATAATAAATTTATGGCTTCTTGAGGAAGGAGGGTGGATCTTGCCCACTAAGTCGAGTCCCCACTAACAGAAAGGCTAAGGAGTTGTTAGTGGCTATAGCTCCTACGTTGGTGCATGGATTAGGTTCCCGTGGATTTGGCACTTTTTACATTTCTTTACAAACTGATAGGAGTCTTGTTCCATAGTTGGCTAGTAGTACCCCATGCGGATGAGTTTCTTGGCTAGGGTAGGGCCACTAGAGTGAGCCCCACATATACCGTCGTGTATTTCGTTCAGGGCAATTTGATGTTCCTCACTATCGAGACACTTAAGGAGAGTACCATCGAGACCTCAGCGATATAGGGTGTTGGTGATAATGGCATACTGGGATGCCTGCCGGATAAAGGTTCTTTTTTGGTTACTAGAGAGGTCGGGTGGGAGGGTATTCTCTTTTAGATAGGAAAATATTTTACCATAGAGAGGGGAATCGGCTCCTACAATGTGGCATATGATATAGGATTCTGGGGTGTCATAAGCAGGATAGGACACTGGCTCTACTAAGAACTCATATCGTGTTTGATGACCTGGAATGTCGAGGAGAGATGAGATTGTAGCCATTGCGTCTGTAGCTTTGTTCTCGATCCTTGGTATCTGTTCAAAAGATATCTTGACAAAATATTCTTTGACGTCATCTACCATTCATTTGTAAGGAATCAGTTTCTCATCCTTCATTTGGTAGTCATCATTTACTTGATTGATGACTAGCTGTGAGTCCCCATAGACTTGAAGTTCCTTGATGTTCCACTCAACTGCCAGCTTGATACTGATGACCAGGGCTTCATATTTTGCTATGTTGTTAGTGCAGGGGAACATTAACCGGTATGACTTTGGAATAGTGTCGCCATTAGGTGTGATTAATAAGATACCTGCCCCCGATCCATGCTGAGTGTACGAGCCGTCAAAATACATTTTCCAGGTTGCTGTATTTATGTGGAAGATAGAGTCATCTGGAAATTCAAAACTTAGAGCGCTGTCATCTGTTAAAGGTGCTTCTGCTAGTTGATCTGCCAGTACTTGTCGCTTTATTGCTTTCCTGGCGACATATTCAATATCAAACTCACTAAGAAGCATGAACCATTTAGACAATCTGCTTGTTAGGGCTGCCTTGTTGAGTAAATATTTGAGTGGGTCTATCTTTGCTATCAATTTGACAGAGTGTGATAGCATGTAATGTCTCCATTTTTGTGAGGCAAAGACAACAGCTAGACATGCTCTTTCGATTGGTGTGTATTGTAGTTCATACCCAACAAGTGTTTGACTAATGTAGTAGATAGCCTATTCTTTCCCATCATAGTTCTGTTGTGTAAGGAGAGCTCCCAGAGTTGTTGGCGTAGCTGAGATGTACAGTAATAGAGTCTTGCCCTAAATTGGTGGCATTAATATCGGTGGTTTCATGAGATATTCCTTTAGTTGCTGGAATGCCTGTTCACATGACTCGTTCCATTTGAAGGGGACATTTTTGTGTAGCAGATGAGAGAAAGGGTGGCATTTGTCTGCCAGTTGGGAAATGAACCTTCTAATAGACTGTAGTTTGCCTTGTAGGGATCTTAACTGAGTCAAGTTCTTAGGAGGTGGCATCTCCATTATGGCCTTCACCTTAGCTGGATCAACTTCAATACCATTTGCAGACACTATGTAGCCCAGTAATTTACCTGATGTAACCCCGAACACACACTTCTTTGAGTTAAGTCACACATTAAACTGTTCCAACCTGTTGAAGATCTTGTCTAATACTGCTAGATGTCCTTCTCGTGTAAGTAATTTTGCCAGAATGTCGTCAACATAGTCTTCTATTATGGTGTGTATCATGTTGTGGAAGATTGTTGTCATGGCTCTTTGATATGTCGCCCCAGCATTTTTTAGACCAAATGGCATGACACACCAATAGTAGGTGCCCCAAGGACATGTGAACACCATTTTGTGTTGGTCTTCAGGTGCAATCTTTATCTGGTTATAGCCCGAGAAACCATCCATGAGTGAAAGCATAGTGTGGCCTACTGTGAGATCGACAATCATGTCTATGTTGGGGAGGGGGAAGTCATCCTTGGGACAAGCTTTGTTCAGGTCCCTCAAATCATTGCATATTCTGACCCTACCATCTAGTTTAGCCACTAGTACTATATTCAAAACCCATTCAGGATAGTCTATAGGCCTGATAAATCTGACATCTAGCAGTTTCTTTAGCTCTTCCTTTACCATGAGGGCCACATGTGGATGCATCTTTCTAAGTTTTTGTTTGACCGGTTTGGCTCCTAGAGCTAGAGATAAATGATGCATAATAAGATTCAGATCTAGCCCTGGCATGTCAGCGTATGTCCATGTGAAGTTGACTTTTGAAGAAGTCTGTAAATGCTGGTTTTTCGTGTTCTATGAGAGCTTTTGCCATGTGGATCATTCTAGGCTCATCACCTATGTTGACATTGATTGGTTCCACCGGTTCTATTAATATCAACGATCTCTACTGATGTGTAAGATTGGGGAGAGGGTCAAGCCTTCCATCCCTCGGCGCCTCAGAGAGGTTTTCACCATTGGGTACGTCTTTATTTTTACTATTTTGATGATCTAACACTGTCGTGGAGTGGTTTTCACTGTTAGATCATTCTTTTATCTTGATATTTTTATGACTGAAAGGCTTGACACTCTCTCCAAAATAGGCTTTCTCATTGAGTTCAATAGCATAGCCCACTCTGTGGTCTCCTATAGGTATGTGATTTCTAAGCTCAAGATAATCAATGATGGCTTTGTCATTTTCAAAGGTGTCTAGCTCAGGGGTGGTGCCTTCTAGGTCCTAGTCGATAAGTTCAGGGTGCACTAAAGGTAAGGGATCATTAGGCTGGTTTGAAGGAGCAGACAAAGTTAGCGATGGTACTCTCTATTAGTGGGTCCGTCAAGGGGGGAAACATTCCTTCCTCACGATTTTCACTATTGTTGATATGCAGGTTGGACTCTAATGGCCTAGCCCTTGGACCTTGTCCCTCGTTGTCATGGGTTGGGTCATACTCGTGGACAACGTCAATATCCTTTTCATCATAAGACATCTCAGAGAGGCTATCCCATTCACACTCGTTAGAATCAGTTTCACTCCCCATTTGCATTCTCTAAATTTGTTCAACCAAATTGCTAGTGGATGCTTCTGGTTGTTTGCCTTTGTTTTTTTTTGGTTCTATTATTTCTTGATGCTCCAGTGTACCCTAGCCCTGCAGTGTCTCGGGCTATTAAGGTATGAGGTTGGATGGGTTCAGTGATGCCATCCTTTCTTGAACCAAGTGGACCGTGTCCCTCATACCCCATTCTTTGTAGCATTTGAAAGCCTTGACCATATTGTGCCGTTTGTATAATGGGATGGTTATGTTGTGTTGAGGAACTACCTTCATCTTTGTATAGCCACTGTAGGATATCTTATTCATCACTTTCATCTTCTAGGCTTCCCCATTTCACAAATGGTCCTTGGGTGGTTCTCTCTACTTTGGGTGTCTTTAAGATGGGTCTCCCATAGGATCTAGGAGATAGAGGTAGTTGTGCCAAACAGAGGGATTGGGAGACTGTGTATTCACCCAGGCCCTTATCTTTGAGTTGGAGTTTAGGTTGAGACACTCCTGAAGAGGTAGCAAGTGTAGCTGGATCTATACGAGATGAAGAGTTGACTGAAGCACGATTGGTGGGGATTACAACTTCTGGTTTTGGTTGAATACAGTTGCAGTATTGAAAGGGGTTAGGGTCACCTTGGATGGTGATCTCTTGACCTTCATGTGGGAACTTGATACATTGATGGTATGTGGAAGGTACTGCTTTCAAAGAGTGGATCCATGGTCGCCCAAGAAGAATGTTGTATGCTAGCTCCATGTCAAGGACTTGACAAGCTACATCTTTCACTACGGGGCCCACTCTGATTGGTAGGGTAACAATTCCTTTAGACGTTCTTTCTTCCTCATCATAGGCTTTTATGGTGATTTTTCTTTTTGGATCGATAGCCTTCTCTAAAAACCCCAATGTAAGGATTAGCTTTAATGTGCAGATATTCAAGCCAACCCCTCCATCTATTAGGACTCTTTTGATCTTGTGTTTATGTATGAAAGCTTCGATATGCAGGGAAACGTTATGGGGTTGAGTGATTGACATATCATCCTTCTCAGTGAATGATAGGGAATAGGGTGAGGTGATGTGACCAACCATAGTTTGGAATTGCTCTTCAGCTAGGTTCGTGGGAACGGAGGCTTTTGCTAAGGCTTTTTCAAGTATAGACCTATGAGGGGGAGACAGACACAGAAGTTCCAACATGGAGATGTGTGTAGGTGTTTTGTGGAGTTGATCCACGATACTGTATTGACTAGACGGAGGAGCGGAAGCTCCTCTAAGGGTGACCCTGTTACTATGGGTAGTAACATTACAATCCAGATCCTTGTTGATAGTGATCACATTGATGTGTGACTCACCTTTTGAGATATGGTTAACAACATAGTCGAAGCTGACATTTGTGTAGTTTGTGTTGTTAGAGCCACTGTTATTTCTGTTGGAAGGTCCTGCCTTCTTGTAGTTAGGAAGAGGATCTTTGAATGCTTGATGATCGCTGTTGGAGGTATGTCCGTGAGATTATCTGTTAACAGATATTTTGTTTTGCTCTATTAAGTCTTGGATTATATGCTTGAGTGCAATACAATTATTTGTCTTGTGCCACATGTTTCAATGGTATTCATAGAAATCATTGTCGTTCCACCAGTGGGGTTTGACCTTTGGTTCGTACTCTTGTGCTGAGGGAAGTGTTATGAGATTGTTGGTGATTAGCTTCCGTAGGACAGTTTCTAGTGACTCATCCAAAGGTGTGAACTTTCTCCTAGGCTGAAAGTTGGTAAACCTAGATTCGATACTTCTTGGTTTGTCTTGCATGGGGTTATTTTGAGGTGTTGATAGGTTGAAAATTGGTTGCTTAGGTGCCACATTTTTGGCATCTACTACCCCATCATTCACAACGTTCTTCTTTTTCATCTAGAATCTAGGTTTGTCATTGTTGGTGTTGGTACTAGGAGTGTCTTTGTAGAGCTTGATTTGACCTTTCGCGATTAGGGCTTTTTCTATGATGAGGCCCATCTCAATGACCTTGCTAAAAGAAGTAGGACATTGGATTTGGATTTGGTAGCTTAGGTCCGTTTGCAGATTGTGGACGAACATTTCTAGCATCTATTTCTCCAGCATTTGGTGTGGGCACTTGCTTCCCGGTTGTCTCCATCTTTGTAAGAAGGCAACGAAAGATTCTCCTCCTTTCTGTTTGGTGTTACAAAGATCCAATATTGAGGTGTCGTGCTCAATATTGTAAGAGAAGTGGGTGACAAATTTGTCTACAAGCTCATTGAAGGTTTTAATACCAGGTGGCAGTCTAGAGAACCATTCCATGGCTTGCCCACCTAGGCTTCGCGGGAGGAGTCACATAAGGTAGGTGTCATTATGTGCGACCTCGAGACAAGCAGCATTGAATTCTCTGATGTGATCCCTTGGGTCACCCTTTCCTCGATATTTGTCAAACTTAGGCACCTCAAATTTTGAGGGGAAAGGTATCATGACCAAGGCCCTACTAAAAGGAAATGGTGAAATATCCTCTAGGGTGTAATGTTTAGTCGATGCTCCCATTTTCATGTCTAAAATTTGTTGTTGGAGGTCTTCATATTTTTGGTTCATTAGACTTAGGGCATCTGTAGCATCAGTGTTGGTTTTGCTTTTGTTCGAAGGTGTTTCTTCCTCATGTCTACTTCCCTCAGTTTCTTTGAGAGTTTCTATGCCATAATCCTTAGGGAGCTTGACTCCTAGACTTGCCAGATGTAAAAAGAATTTTGTGGGGTCTTGAGCAAGTACTCCTTCTAATAGGCGTTGGAATTTTGGGTCATGCTGCGTGTGAAGGATCTCATCCATGGAAATCTCTTCTTCACTTTCGTGAGTGTTTGGATTGATTTTCTCTGCCATTTCGATCTGTTTTTGTTTTTGCAATCTTGTTAAGACCATGCAAGGTGGTAAAGAGATGGGAGTGAAATGAGATTTTGAATTTTCGCACAAGAGGTATTAGGATGAGATAAGGTTTCGAGCAAGGTTCTTCTTGGATCAATTTTTTGTCAAACAAGTGGATGAAACAAAACTATAGTCGAAGTGAGGATGATAGAAATCCAAATGCTTGATGTTGACTTAGGTTTGTACAATCCCCTAATAGAGCTCCGATATAGAAAAAGGATAAGTAATCCTTGATAATGGAGACTCGCTAGGTTCATTTTGAGATGTGATGTGATCTTAGAATAACTTGGTTATAACCTTATAGATTTTGGAAGAAAAAATGGCAAGATTTTGGATGAGAAAAGTAGTTATGATTATGGAAGAAGAAGAAGGAATATGATTGTTTTGCATGATCTTAATCAAATTTTTGAAAAATTGAAATAGGTTTGAGAATGGTTTTGAAAAGCTTTTACTGTTTTGCTTTTGGAAAGTACTGAATTTGGTTTTCTGGTTTAAATGCACAGTAGTTCAAATGTGCCAGAAGTTGGGACAAATGCACATGGAGTCCGGTTAAATGCGCAAGAAATCAGTTCAAATGTGCAACACTGGCAAAGGTTCAGATGCACCACAACAGATGTTAAATGCGCCAAAGGTCGAGTCACATGCGCAATACTGGTAAATGTGCCACGACAGAGGTTGAATGCGTAGGAAGTTGAATCAGATGCACAATTCTGGAAAATGCGCCACAACAGGATTTGGATGTGCAAGAAGTTGAATCAGATGCACAATTCTGGCTTTTTGTCTTGTTTTCTCATAATTTTGGGAAATTTTGGAACATTTTTAGGATTTTTCCATTTTTGGTTTTGAAAAACTTGGTGTTTCTGAGTAGTCTGATGTTCAATTATGGCAAAAACACAGCAAACACATAGAAGTTTTTCATGATTTTTATCTTTTTATATATATTTTTTTGTATTTTTTGGACTATTTTGACTCAAAACAAGTACAACCTAGGCTGGATGTGACAATATTCGTTGAATCCTCTAGTTGTGCCACTCAAAGCGTGTAGCTCCAGAATTTGGTAGCATCGGCTCCCCTCCATGGCACTCACTTCTCACGCATACCAGATTCGGGTTTCCTTAGGCTCATCCCCACACTGAACCTTAGGATTGTACCTACTACCTCTACTAAGAGTCACTTGAATCGAGGCTGCTTCAAGAGCTCCGCCCTTTGCATCAACGAATAGGGGTTTTTGGCTTGCTACACAATTGGTTCTTAATCAGGGCAACCGTTTGAGTGGTTACATGTGCGGCGGCGCTACTCTTTATTATGGAGTCTCCCAGCCTCAAAGGGTTATGCCTATGAGGGTTTTGGGGGAGGTTGGCCGTCGGTGTAACACAACCACACTTGTTGCTTGAGGTTTTCACCCCAAGCACAATTTATTTTAAGTGGCTTGGTAGGGCTTGGCTTTAGCCTATTACCACTCAGGGTCATTCCCACTTGGACAAGTGTGCATCCAAGGGCAGGCCCCCCTAAATGTTTGATAAAAAGAATGACAAGTCTGGCACTTTGATCACCTAGTTAAGGGTGAGCATAAGCCTATTGTCATTCGCAAGCACATAAAACACTTGTTTATCCAACCTAGTTAAAAATAGAAAAACTAAATGAGTTAATCTACTTGTGCACTCACACGATTGTTAACTTGGAAGTGTTTAGATCATAGCATTGTTCATTCCCCGTTTGTTAACTTTGAAAGTCATTAGGACATAGCATTGTTCATTTTTCATTTGTAAAGATAGCAGTGGTTTAACTAGAAAATAAATCAACAATGCATCGATAGCAATAAGGTCCAGTTACTTCCTTCCTAGTTAGAGAACCATGTGAAGTTTGTATGAAATGCACTTGTTACTTTCACCCCTAGTTAGTCTAAGTGAACTTAGGAAAAATATCTAGATGACCTAATCTAGCCACTACTCCTGCAAAACAGATGTTATCTCAACATGCAAAAATTAGAAACCGTAAAATAAAAAGCAGAAGACAGATGCGCAACACTGCAGCCTGAATGCACAGAAACAGGGAGTGTATGCGGCTTTTGTACAAAAGTGCAAGAATAGAAAGCAAATGCGCAAAATCATGAGGTATATGCGCCACTACGACATATGCGTCATTTTACAATGTAAATACGTCAAAATATGGGTTACACGTGCAACTAGAGCATAGGCGTCGAAACAGGAGTCGGATGCGCAAAAGAGGACAAATGCACCGATTAGTGAGGTAAATGTGCAACTAGGACACAGGCACCGAAGCAGAAGGTATATGTGCCGTCTGGGAGGTCAGATGCACCAGTTTTTTAGATGCGCGGCTTTGGGAGGTATATGCGCCATTTGCAAAGTCGAATGCACCAGAAGACTCTGTCAGAAACCTGTACGGACCTGTCACTTGAAAACACTCAATATTTTTATTAGTAAGAGGGGCAAGGGCCCCACGGTGGGTGCCAAAATGTGAGGGGGAAAATAGGTTAATCAAAAAGATTATAAAAACCCAAACATCTACAGAATATGAAGATAAAAGTAGATTAAAATAAGTAAACAACAATACTTACACCTTTTACCTTGCATCTTCCATAGTTCGCCTATCTCTCTTTGATCTTGGTGATGAAGCCCTTAGAAGCTATTGCTCCCTTGCTTGTTGAAGATGACAAAGACAGAATGGCTGAGATACTTGTGTATTTGAAGATGAACTTCAAAAACACTAACAATGGAGGCTATGAAGTGCTTAAGGAAATGGGGGTGCCAAAGGCGCGTTGGTATCTCTGCAGCATAAGTTTGCACAATGATCGATTGATGAATGAAGAGATAGAGGGTTGTATTTATAGAAAAAGGTGAGGGAAGATCAATGGTTTAGAAGAAAAGGAAAGATCAATGGAGGAGGGTTGTTGAGGAATGTGCAACAAATGGAAGGACACATGTCATTCGAAAAGCAGCCTTGTTGAGTTAACTCCTCTCTTGATGAGGATGAGATTTGATTTTCTTAATTTAGAATTTATTTTTCTAATTTAAGAGAAGATTTGCTTTAAATATGCTTTAAAAACTGATTTTGGTTTTGTAACTTAGCTTTTGCTTTTATGTGACGAGGAAAGTATTTTTTGAAGATAAGAAGGCATAATTAAATAAAAAGATTTTATTTAATTATTTTGTAGATAATTGAGAGGAATAGATAAAATATAGAAATATATTTTATTTTTGTGAAGAAATTTGAAGAATAATAAAATATAAAATATATTTTATTTAGTGGATATTTAGATTTTATTTAAATAAAATTTGCATTTTATTTAAATTTGGAAGAATAAAAGGTTTTAATTAAATAATTAGAATTATTTAATTATTTAGCAGGATGAAGGTGATGTATGTGAATTTAATTAATTAAATAAAATATAATTTATTTAATTAAATGAGAGGGGATGAATCAGGTAAATAAATGAATTTATTTATTTATTGATAAAAGAATGTGAATGATGAAATAAATATTTAAGATATTTATTTAAGTAGAGTCATGCCAATTTTCGGTGTATACATTTATTATCAAGCAATTCTTGGAAGTGAATATTCAACATATCCACAAAAAGTACAATTAGATTTCCACATTTCATAATTTAAAATGAAAGGATTCTGGATTAAATCATGTGTAATAATTTTTTATTTGACATTTCGGATCACACTCTGTGATCCATCATTGGGAATTAGAGAGCTTAAGAAGAGATTTAATGATATGGAAAATTGCAACATTAGCCAAGTATAAATAGAGGGAAGGGAGGTAAGGAAAGAGCTGAAACATAATGAAAAATGAAATTTTCTTTTAAATGATATATAAATAAATATTAAAAAAATAAAAATCAAAACAATAAACTAAAAAATATTCAAATAAAAAAAGGTGAAAAATAGAATACCAAAAATATTAAAAGATAAAAGAAAAATTCTTAGCCACGCAAACAACATTTAATAGAATTGAGAGGCAAACAAAAAGAATATATATAAGTTTGTCAACTTCAAGCATGAAGTTGTAGAAATTTTAGAATCACTACGCATGTGGTTTTGCAAGTTTCTTTGGCAATAGTAGGTTTATTTGCCATTGCTTTGCCTATCATGATCTTGCACCCACCTAAAAAGTAGAATGATTAATTTGCATGCCAAGCTAGTCACATGCTTTCCATTTATAACCTCCTTTAATGATCATACCAAAGTTTGTTGTGAGGATCAAAAGGAGGCATCCTTGAAATCTAGCCACATATTTGCTCATATACTACCACCTTGTCATCATAACTACACACCCCTTAACAAGCCATTAAAATTTAAAATTATAACTAAAATTTATAATTATAAAAATTTGAATAAATAATGTCCTATAAATTAAATTATAACTAAAATTAAACAAAAGTGAAATTAGTCAGCTATTTTTGTGTTGTTCGTGGCCTTTGGCCTAGTTCACTGCCCTTTAGGTATTTGTTATCGGGATCTGCACCCATGTTTGCAACTTATTAATATAAAAAACAAAAGTAAAATTAAAATTTATTTAAAACTAAATTATAGCTAAAATATAAAAATATAACCAAATAAAAATTAAATCTAAAATTAAAAAGTAGAAACCATAAAAATTAATAATCAACAATGAACCTATATTTATATCCATAAAATTTTATATTTATAACCTTAATCATTAAATATTAATATTTATATCCAAATACTAATACAATCACATTTAATTACAAATATTTATGACTCTTAATCATTTAATATTATATTTATATTCAAATATTAATACAATCACATTTAATTACAAATATTTACATTTATATTATCAAATCTTTAGGTTAACCTCTTTATAATATAAATTTATATATATCATAATATTTATAGCCTTATAAATTGTTAGAATTGTGAGAGATAAATATATAATAATGATTAAGATTTAAAAGTAAAAGCTTTTAAAAAACTTATATTTTTTTTCATAATTTATTTAGAGAAGCTCAAACTCTCTCTCTTAATAGAGAGATTGGAACAACTATATGGTTTAGAGGTAAATCTATGAAGTTTAGCTCTCCCTGGCATAAGTTCAAGTCAAGGCCTTAGACACTCAAAGATGACATCTCATCCCAATTATTCATAATAAAAAGACAAAGTGAATTCTATTTTGTAAATATGTTGTTCCTGGGATCTTATTGGTAAGTTTTGGATTTGGATTGGTCATCGTTGCATTCTTTTGCTTCACTTACTTTGACATCAAGACAGTCTATATAGGGCTTTTGCTACATACAGAAGATGAGCAACTTAATAAAAATTTTAAAAATTCTTCATACGTTGAAACAAACATTGATATTAGGAGCTTCTTAGAGATTACCAGGCTAGAACTTTCTTCGAATTTTAACAAATGTGACCTTTACACTAGGTCATGGATTTGGGATGAATCACATCCCAATCACCAATCCCCCAGTTGTCCTTTCATTAATCCTAGGTTTAAGTTCCAGGAGAATGGGAGGCTAGATAAGTTATATATGAAATGGCCATGGCAACCTTTGGGCTGCAACCTTCCAAGGTTAGTGTAGTTTTCTTCCCATTATTCTGTAGATATAAAAGTTGAAATCATGTTTGAGTTGTTTAGGAGATATCTTGTGTTCAATCTAAAATTTGATGGAATTTCATATTCAATCAATGCAATATGCTAATTTGCCCAATTGTAGACAGGGCAGACTATCTTTTCTTATTCCTCTAGAGGTCGAAATATTGAAATTCAATTCAATATGTCCAATAGATATTCTATGAACAATCATAAATATTTGTGAAATTCTATATTTAATGAAAGTGTAATTGTAGAGTTACTCGAAGCCATTGTTTCTTTCTTAAATTCCTATTAGATGGTTGATCTTTCTAAGAGTGAGTCCAATATTTCACATTCAATGTAGGAAAATTGTTATTCTAGATGAGAAATCTGTCCATTTTAGGCTGAGGAGATGTTATTTTGCTATTGGTAAATGCTTTTGACCAGATCTATTGTTAGGATTAGGTGTGTCATACACCTTGCAAGTCATAATATTTGATTTAATTGTATTTATTATGCATGCACATATTTTAGGCATCCCACATGGAGTGGCACTATGTGTCACTTGTAGTTTGTATTTTGGAAAAAAAAAAATTATCACTTAGTGACGTGGAAGTTGCTAAATGCAATTTTGACAACTTGTAATGTGTGTAAGAGTTGCTAAAATGGAAAGAGCTTGAAAAAGGAAGTTACCTTGGAAATTTGACAAGCATGATTTTAGGAGATTGCAAAAGCATGTTTTTAGGAGCCAAATAATAGAGTGCCATATTTGGAGAGTTAATTATAATTTGAGTAACTTTCTATATTACGGTGGATTTGATTCTCCATGACTAGACATTGTAACTCATGGTTTTGAGTTTCCATTTTGGTGGTTTCTTGTATTGGAACTCCTATAAATTGAATGCTTGAGGAGTCATTTGTGAGAAGAGGATTTTTTATGCAGGGCTATGCTATCAGTTTTCCTCCAAAGAAGCAAGATGTAAATCTCCATGTTAAGGCTTTGAGCTTGCAAGTGTATTGTAACATTGTTATTTTAGATTAATACATTGGTTTGATGCTTTGGAGTGTGGGGTTTTTTACCCGAAAGGGTTTTCCCCATGTATATTGGTGTTTTCTCTCTTCTATCTATTTTCTTCTTATTTCATGTTCTTCAAGTGTTAATTTACATGTTGTTATGCTGCTGAAATTTTCTTAGATTTGTAAGCTACATTATCTTTCCTCTAAGGGTTAATATAATGGGAAATCAACTATGTTTGTTTATGCTTTAAGGGCATAATAGTATGTTCTTGCATCAAGTTATTGAATATTTGTTTAAGTAAAATATAAGGTGCATGTTGGGTTCTTATTTCCCTTTAAATGGGTATCATAGCTATGGTGGTTCCATGGTTGCATGATATTGCATGTGTTGGTTCCATGTTGTTTAAAGTTTTGGGTATTTCTTCTATTGTGATTTCTTAGCCTAACAAGCTTGAGGGAATCTGTAGGAAGGAATTGGTTGACTATTAATCCTTGTTGAGTGGAAGTCTTGCAGTTGATCTTATTTTTAGGTTACATCAGGCATTTGAAGGATGGAGAAGTTGGAGTATTATGGAGCTGATCATGTGGTTGCATGTAATATGATATTGATCTGGAGCTCCTATTTAATAGTATGTAATAACCCTCATGTATGGTGGTTATGTTCTTTCATTCTATGGTCATTTGCATAAAAGTATTCATGTTGGGTGTTTGTTCTTAGCTCCCCTAATCACATGGAGAAAATTGGGTTGTCATGAATATGGTTTGATGTGCTTATGTTGGGTGCTTGGTTTTAGTCCTTGACATTGGAAGGCACTATTTTGTTAGCCTTGAATGCATGTAGGATGTGGAGTTGGTCATTGGATGATCTGAAAGCTTCTGGAATAGCCTAGATCCTCTGTATGCTTGTACATGGTGGTTGTGGAGTTGGCCTACAAGTGGACCTAGAGTTCCTAGACCTCTTCTTCTTCTTGGTTGGTTGTACTTGCATGTCTTAGTTTCATATTGGTTGGATTTGAGGGTTTTATAGATTTTCCATTCAAGATCTATGATTATGCTTATCTATATTATTCCATTATTTTGGTTTAACTATTTTGGTGGTTTTTAGACTTGTGGATCTTCCAGATGATAAGTGGATATGGATTTGCATGTGTGTCAGTGACATGGTTGTTTTGTAGGTTTTACACGGTTAATCAAAACTTGTGGTTTTGTAGATATGTAAATAAACTATTTTTTAGATTATGATTCCTTGGGGTGTTTCTAGATGTAAGATAGTTACAGATTTGCATGTATGCTTTGTACATAGTGTGAGGAGGTTTATAGCTAGTGCAGTCATGGTCGGAGGGTCCACAGAGTGAACTATCCAGGCCATGCAGTAAGAGTAAGCACAACGGAAACAACAAAAATATAGAATGAAATGGAAGATTCAAAATTATCAATATATCATATATTTAAAATGATTATATGATGACAACATGTGGGCTACAATCACGAGGGCTCACATGCCTAATTTCCAGTTACAACAGATATGCAAGATATGGCGTTTAAGCACCTCTTTGAAAAGAATCTAACTCTCTATCTTATGAAATCAACTAACTATCAAGAATTGAATTCCTAATACATCCTAGAGATCTATATATATCATCTCCAAGCTCAATAAATCCTCTGTGTAGGCCAAGAAAGGTTACAAACTCCAATGGAGGAATGTAATGTGTAGAAGCAAATAGGTTGGCCTTAAACATCTGGTAATGCTTTGCAAATGCATGAATCAAGGTGCAAACCTTAAGGAAGGTTTATTTGATCCTTATGTGCCATGTGACATGTTTCATATAGCTCCACAAGTCATAGAAGTGCTCTACAAACCTTCTCCTTCAACTGACTACCTGAATGCTTTGCTCTGTGAAAACAGGTAATCTTCTGATAGCGATAACTTTTAGCGGACAAGTCCAAATGACCTAAAATTTGGATATGATATAGATGATGATATGTAGATGCTAATTCCTGCTCTGTGAGCTCTAATATGAAAATGTAGAAAAATGTTAAAACTACAATTGATTGTACTAAATTGGAAATGAAAGAAAAGAAAGAATGCCAATATTTTTGGTTGATGCAAGATTGCTCTACAACTTGGGATGCTCCTGCATCAGACACCCAAGGTTGTTGAAAAAGTGAGTCCCTCACTTTGTTGGGGCTAGAGGAAAACCAAGGTGGTCTACCTTAGCCTAAGAAATCTAAGTTGAATCTTATGTGGGTCTGCCTTTCCACTTGACCAAATATTCTCTGTATTGCTTGCCTTTGGTACTGCATCCAATTCTGATGTCTAAGATGTCTTCTATCTGCTTCGGTTGTTGTTGTGGTAACTAAACCTTCAAACTTTCTTCAATGTTGTCACTTGATTATCCTTCATGATACTGATATAAGTCTACAATGTTGAATATAGGTGATATACCTAGTGTCTCTAGTAGCTCCACTTCATATGCATTTTTTGAATCAAAATTCCTGAGTATCTTACATGGTCCAAGCTTCTTCATCTTCAACTTGTTATATGTTCCAACTGGAAATCTCTCTTTTCTCAGATATACCATAAATTCATCTCCAACTAAAAATTCTTTATGTCTCCTCTTCTCATCTGCTTGCTCCTTATACTTACTGTTCACCTTCTCCAAATGCTTCTTGACTTGATTATGCAATGTCTCCATACATCCTGCAAATTCTTCCGCCTCTACACTTCTCTTATTCTCCATACTGATGTCTCTCAACTCTGCAACTCCTCTAGGTTTAGTTCTAGTCACAATCTAAAAATGTGTCTTCCCTGTACTTCTATTTACTTAATTATTGTATGCAAACTCTGCTTGCTATAGAATTAGATCCCAATTTCCTGTCTTCTCTCTTACCAAACATCTCGACAAGTTTTCCAAACTCCTATTTACCACTTCTATTTGTCCATCTATCTATGGATGAAATGTTGAACTGAACTTTAGGTATGTCTTCATCTTCTTCCACAATGTCCTCCAAAAATATCCAATGAATCTTGTATCCCTTTTTGATGTCCAAGATGCCTTCTATCTACTCTGGTTGTTGTTGTGGTAACTAAACCTTCAAACTTTCTTCAATGTTGTCACTTGATTCTCCTTCATGATACTGATATAATTCTACAATGTTGAATATAGGTGATATACCTAGTGTCTCTGGTAGCTCCACTTCATATGCATTTCCTGAATCAAATTTCCTAAGTATCTTACATGGTCCAATCTTCTTCATCTTCAACAAGTGTTATATGTTCCAACTAGAAATCTCTTTTTTCTCAAATATACCATAACTTCATCTCCAACTAAAAATTCCTTATGTCTCCTCTTCTCATCTGCTTGCTCCTTATACTTACTGCTCACCTTCTCCAAATGCTTCTTGACTTGATTATACAATGTCTCCATACATCTTGCAAATTCTTCTGCCTTTGTACTTCTCTTATTCTCCATACCGATGTCTCTCAACTCTGCAACTCCTCTAGGGTTAGTTCTAGTCACAATCTCAAAAGGTGTCTTCCCTGTACTCCTATTTACTGAATTATTATATGCAAACTCTGCTTGTTGTAGACTTAGATCCCAATTTCCTATCTTCTCTCTTACCAAACATCTCAACAAGTTTTCCAAACTCCTATTTACCACTTCTATTTGTCCATCTGTCTATGGATGAAATGTTGGACTGAACTTTAGGTCTGTCTTCATCTTCTTCCACAATGTCCTCCAAAAATATCCAATGAATCTTGTATCCCTATCTAAAATTATGCTCTTAGGTAATCAATGCAATCTCACAATCTCCTTGAAAAATAGGTCAGCAACATGCATTGCATCATTTGTCTTCTTACAAGGTATGAAATGTGCCATCTTTGAAAATATGTCCACCACTACAAATATAGAATCATGTCCTCTCTGTGTTCTTGGCAATCCTAATATGAAATCCATGCTTATATCTTCCCAAGGTCTCTCTGGTACTGTCAAAGATTTGTACAAACCAGTATTCTGACTACTCTCTTTTACCACTTGACATACTCTACAACTCTGAACAAACTTCCTTACATCCTTATATATTTGAGGCCAAAAGTATTGTTCACTTACCAAAGCCACTGTCTTGTCAATTCCAAAATGTCTTGCCAATCCACCACTATGTTTCTCCTTGATTAAATTATCTCATTGAACTCCTAGGTATACACAATTGATTTCCTTTGAACAACATATCCTCCTGAATGAAATAATCTAACCACTTACTTCTATCTATCACAACAGGTTCCTTACATTCTTTCCATGGTTCTATAAAATTAAGATCTATTTTGAATACATGTGCTTCAATTCTTCAAAACCTAATACTTCAACTCTCATATTTGTCAGCAAATTCCTTCTTCTACTCAATGCATCTGCAACTTTGTTTGACTTTCCACTCCTGTGCTTTAGTACAAATGTATAACTCTACATGAACTCTACCCATCTCATATGTCTCTAATTTAACTTTCCTTGATTTTTCAAATACTGTAATGCTTGATGATTTGTATACAACACAAATTCTTTAGGAAACATGTAATGTCTCTGCTTCTTCAAAGATTGAATTATGGCATAAAATTCCTGATCATAAATTGAATATCTTCTTCTTGCATCATTCAACTTCTCAATGAAATATGCTACTGGTCTACCTTCTTGACTTAATACTGCTCCTATTGCATTTCCACTTGCATCACAATCCACTTGAAATACTTTGTTGAAATCCGGTAATGCTAACACTTGTTGCTTTGTTACTTTCTGCTTCAACAATTCAAAACTTTTATTTGCTCCTAATGTCCACTTAAAGTCCTTTCTATCACCTTTCATTGTCTCTGTCATTGGTGTACACACTGAACTAGAATTTCTAATGAACTTCCAGTAGAAATTAGCTAATCCATGAAATGATCCAACTTCTCCAATACTCTCAAGTGTTAGCCACTCAACAATTGCTCTTTCTTAGGGTCCATCTTCAATCTTTCTGTAGAAATCACAAATCCCAAGTATACTAGTTCTTCCTTCATGAAACTACATTTCTTGATGTTTATCAACAATTTCTCTTCTCTCAGTCTCTACAATACTTGTCTAAGGTGCCACAAATGCTCTTGTTTTGTCTTACTAAAAAAAAAAATATCATCCAAGTATACAATAACAAACTTACCCAAGAATTTCTTCAAAACCTCATTCATCAACCTCATGAAAGTACTCGGTGCATTTGTCAATCCAAAATCAGTCTTCCATTAATCTCCTTCTCTGATTCTGGTCTGGTAGTATCCACTCTTCAAGTCTACCTTTGTGAAATACTTTGCTCCACTCAAACAGTCCATAATGTCATCCATTTTAGGCAATGGAAATCTATACTTAATTCTGATCTTATTGATTGCTCTAGAGTCTATACACATCCTCCATTCTCCATTTTTCTTTGGTTCCAGCACTGCAGGTACTACACAAGGGCTCAAACTTTCTCTGATCAATCCTTTCCTCAACAATTCTTGTATCTATCTATTTAGATCTGTATTCTCTGTTGGTGTCATCTAGTGTACTACTTTGTTAGGAAAACTAGCTCGAGGTATAAGGACCATATGATGACTGATACTCTGGATTGGTGGCAATCCTTTAGGTACATTATCTGATATGATGTCTTCATACTCTACCAACAATTCAGTTATCTCCTCTCAATGCGATTCTTCAGTTTTTGTACTTAGGTTTCCATGTTTCTTAGGAATCAAAGAAAAACACATGTTCTCATGTCTCAGACCATCCAGAAATTTCCTTCCATCAACCAAACAAATTCTAGCATTCCCACATACTTCACTTTTAGGCTCATCTTCCAAAGGTATCAAGGTGATTTTCTTTCCATTAGATACTATAGTGTAAGTATTATTTCTCCCATCAAGTATAGATTTTCTATCATACTACCATGGTCTACCCAACAATATATGGCATACATCCATCGGCATAATATCACACAATACTTCATCATGATAAGATCCAATATGAAATTTTACCAAACATTGTTCACTCACCAGTACTTTGTGTTCATCTTGAATCCATGTTATCTTGTAATGCTTAGGGTGTTTCAATCTCTCTAGTTTCAACTTAGTCACCATCTCCTCTGAAACCAAATTATTAGTACTACCATTATCAATGATAACTTTACAACATTTACCTCCTGATTTGCATCACAAACTTTTCCTCTACGGTGATTCCTTAGTTGTCTCTACTTGAAATAGTGCTCTCCTCGTGACTAATGATTCTCCTTTCTCTGGTTTTTCAACTAAATTAGGTGATCCAACATATTCTTCTACATAAGTTGTTCTTGCACTGTTCTTTGTCTTCTTGCTTATACTTCCCTGATGAAATTCAAATGCTCTGTGCCCTTCACCTCCACACTTAAAATAGGCTCCTCTAAATGTTCTCTTATCATACCTTCTTTCATCTCTCATGTACCCTTCACTCTGGTAAGAATTATGATTCCCTCTATAGTAAAAAATTTCTATCATCTCTCTGGTATGAATTGCTATCTCTATCTTCCTTCTTGAATGGAATATCTTGTTTGTTCTGCTCCACATAAGATTTGTCTCCTCTGGAATATGTTCTACCTCTTTGAAATTTACCTCCTCTACCTCTCTGTCTCTACTCATGCTTCTTGTTCAACTTGTCTTCAACTTTTAGGGCAAACTGATATGCTTCTTCTATTGTTGTCATCCTTACCAGACTCAGTTCTTCTTGAATGTTCAATCTCAGTCTATTTATGTATCTTGCCACTTTCTCCTTGCTTTCTTCACTATGTCTAGTTCTTATGATCATCTTATGGAATTCTTCAATATACTCCTCCATATATTTCTCCTTTTGTTTTAGGTTTTGCAATCTCTTCAACAATTCCAACTCATAGTCAGCAGGTATAAACTGATTTTTCAACTTTGTCACCATTCTATCCCATTTTATGATCTTTTCTTTTTCTCTCCTATTTCTATCCAACTGGACTTCTTTCCACCAAATAGCAGCATGTCCTTTCAACTTAGTCTTTGCAAATCTTACCTTCTCCAGATCTTCAATTTCTTCATATTCAAAGTATTCCTCCAAATCATTTACCCAATCAACCAATTCCTCCAGATTCAAATTTCTAGTGTAATTTGGTACCTCCACTCTAGGTCTCTTTCCAATCTTCGAAATAGATTTCAACATCTTCACTTGTTCTAATTCTTCTTTTTCTTCTAGGGTTTCTTCACTTTGGTCAGCGGATTGAAATTCATCATCATCACTTTCAACATCATGTTTAGGGGTTAGTCCTCTTATTCCATCTTCTTCTACAACATCCAGCTAACTTTCATTATTTTCATCATCTACATCATTTCATCCATTCTTCCAGCCATAGTACCTACAACAAGTATCCTCCTCGGCGGCATCTCTTCTTAGGATCCGGTGTAACTGTCTCAATTGATCTAACTACAAGGTAGCAACTACCTCACACTTGGTGATCTGTTGACAAACACAAGTAGACTACCTCTTGTTCGTGATCGATTCACCACAAGATCTTCCAGAATGCCTTCACTTCAAAACTTTGCTCTGGTACCACTTGGTGCAATCACGGTTAGAGGGTCCACAGGGTGAACTATCCAGGCCGTGCAACAAGAGTAAACACAACGGAAACAACACAAATATAGAAAGAAATGGAAGACTCAAAATGCTCAATATATCATATATTCAGAATGCTTATATGCCGGCAACATGTGGGCTACAATCACAAGGGCTCACAGGCTTGATTTCCAATTACAACAAATATGCAAGATATGGCATTTAAGTGCCTCTCCGAAAAGAATCTAACTATCTATCTTATGAAATCAACTAACTATCAAGAACTAAATTCCTAATACATCCTAAAGATATATATATATATATATATATATATATATATATATATATATATATATATATATATATATATATATATATATATATATATATATCATCTCTAAGCTCAATAAATCCTCCGTGTCGGCCAAGAAAGGTTACAAACTCCAATGAAGGAATGTAACATGTAGAAGCAAATAGGTTAGCATTAAACATCTGGTAATTCTCTGCAAATGCATGAATCAAGGTGCGGACCTCAAGGAAGGTATATCTAATCCTTATTTGCCATGTGACATGTTTCATCTAGCTCCACAAGTCACGGAAGTGCTCCGCAAACCTTCTCCTTCAGTTGACTGCCTAAATGCTCTGCTATGTGAAAACAGGCGATCTTCTGATAGCGATAACTTTTAGTAGACAAGTCCAAATGACCTAAAATTTGGATATGATGTAGATGATTATATGTAGATGCTAAGTCCTTCTCTGTGAGCTCTGATATGAAAATGTGGCAAAATGCGGTACAAAATGTTGAAACTACAACTGACTGAACTGAACTAGAAATGAAAGAAAAGAAAGAATGCCAATGTTTTTGGTTGATGCAAGATGTCTTTGTAACCTGGGATGCTCTTGCATCAGTAGCCTTCTTAGTGTGGATATGTTGGTATGTGATTAGCCACTCAGCATTTCTATAGTATTTTCTTGATGGGTTCCTTGACTATGGTTACTCATTGTGGATTTATTTGGTAAATCATAGTAGGAGTTAATTTGGTGTTTGAGTCTTGAAATCTACATGTTATCTTCTTTGATATCTCAGTTTGCATGTTATTGATGTGATGATGAGTTTGCATGTTTCATTTTTTTTGGATCTTCAAGTTATGCAGTTTTGTGGGTTGGCCACCCATTGGTTGCAGTGAGATGACTCAGATGCTGCCTGTCTATATCCATGAGATTGATTTAGTGTTGATGCAAACTTTGTTAGTTGGCCTTGTCAGTGGTCATTTGTGCATTGGTATGTTGCATTGGGATGAGAGGATGGATGATTAGACTGAATAGATAGTTGGTTGTTGGGACTTGTAGCTTGTTTATCACATTGTCATGGATAGATTGGATACATAGTTGTGTGAGCTTTTGACAGTAATTGTTTTATCTTCTTGTTTTGAAGATCTTGGCTCTACTTTATTCTTTCGTGTTGTTGGTGTTACAGGTGAATTATTAGATGGTGTTAGAGCCATGGATGATCTTCATTCAAAGGATGGTTATCATGATGCCTTGATAAGCTCGGTATCATAGTTTCACTGGGAGCTTTGGCAGTGATGTGGATCTATCACTTGGTGATGGATGACCTTCTACAATGGTTGTAGGTGTCATGGCAAGGCTTTTGGATAATGATTCTTATATGCTGTGAAATTATTTTGACATCTTCATGAGTTCCATTGTTAGGGGATGGTTATCTTCATGTGATTGGAGATGGTATTATGACTTGTTGGTTTTAATAGATAAATCTTATTTAAGTGATTATTTGCTATTGTTCCATGATGGACTCTTTTTTCTAAGTTGGAGTTTTGGCATGATGGTTCCCCTTTCGTAAGATATGTTCATTGGAACAGGTAGTGATCTCTTAGGAGGAGATGTTAGATCATGATGTCATGTGTGTTTGTGGATTTTACAGATGTGCAATGGGAGCTTTGACAGTGGTCTAGTGAAGTTCTCTTTGGTTTTGAGTATTAATCATTTTATTGAAGCTTCGTGATTTTGCAAGATGCATTGGAAGTTGGCATGAATTGGTTGATGGATGTTCATGGATACTAGAGAGACTTGAGGTGAGGCTAGAGATCTCTTGTTGTGGGGATCATGTGTTTGAATGATGAAATTTTAGTAGAAAGACCAAGGAGCCTTCACCTAGGTATGGACATGAGTTCATGATTGGAGATCAGAGGAGATTGTTCTTGGAGAGAGTCTACGAGGCTTGGTGTGTCTTAGTTGAGCATTATCATTCCCCACTCTTAGTTCACTCAGAAAAAATGATCTGATAGGTATTTCCCATTTTGTTTCAGATTCATTTTGTTTTATGCTTTGATTTCTCATGGATATGGATCTTGAGCTATAGTTTCTAGTCTTGGAGGGTTCATTTGAGGAGTACTTTGCATGGTTATCTCCTTAGGTATATGGTTTGATTTATGAGAATTTTTGGAGATGTTATAGGGTTGAATTTCTATTTGTGGAATGAATTTTTTGAGTTTGATCTTCCTTGGTTAGAGAAGCTTACATCCTTTTTTGTTATATGAGATATATATGTTTTTTTGATCTAATGAGATTGAAAAGTTGGGTGTTGTTAAGGCTTTTCAATTAGGGTTTTGTGAAGGAGATCTTGTTGAAGTTTATGATAAACTTGAAACACCAGGATCACCTGCAAAACCTAAGATTTACCTTGCACAAGAGAAAAAAGCAAATAGGAATAATTTGTACAATAAGGATAAATTAATGAAATGGATTAATAAATTACATGTGAGAACTTGCTTTTATATTTGTAGGTTAGAGAAAAACCCTAATATGACTTAAGAATAACCTAAGACTAAAATTAGCCGTAAGTAAACTTAATAAAGTGTAATTAAGTATTTAATTACACCAACACCCCCCCAAGTGCAACTTAGGAAGAAATGAAAAGCATGCAACTAGTGTAAGAATGGGTCCCGGCTACAAGGCCATGTTAGGTATCCATTAACATCAAGAATCTTTCATAAAGTGGAGAAAACAAGAAAAACTCAGTGGGAGAAAACTCCTCTCCAAAAGAGAGAAAATACAACAAGTACATGAACATGTGATGGAAGAAGGACTAACACTAAGACCCCCCAAGAACTAAATTCATCACAAAAGTACAAACATGAATACCCCCCATAAGAGAGGAAGAAGAAAGAAGGTCCGATGACCCTCCAGAAGTGTGAACAAACTCCAGAAAGCAGATGAATAAACTGCAACCGCCGATGCTGATATGTGACTAAAACTGATCCATAGGAACAAGTACCATGAAGATTCAAGAACATTGACCATAATGAATGGCCATCAAATTGAGATGTGACTCGATGAGAATCTAATGCAAGATTCAGGATCATTAACCATAGGCTTTCAATCTGAGATATTAACTGATGTCAATCAAAATGTATCTAGAAAGATATGGCAAACAACACTAATTTTTTGACAAGTTTCAGTGTGTTTATAGCTTAGCTAGTGCTTACAACTAATTTTCTGACAAGTTTCAGTATGTTTACATCTTAGCTAGTGCTTACAATAGGAGTGTATAATGTCCACAAAACACCACATGTTGAAAAATATAGTTCTACTATAGAATGAAAGGATAATGATAGCACCATAGAGAAGTACACAGAAAAGCATGCATTGTCAAAAAAATAGGACCCAAAAAGGAGTCCGTACGCCCAAGATATGGCCTGTTGAAGTTCCCAAAATGAGAACTGCACAACAACACTGAGAAAATAGAAATTTGGAAAAAAACCAAAAGCCCAAACTAAAAACTATCTATACCACTATGAAGATCAGGAAATTCTACCCAATTTCAAAAAAAATTGCACTGAAAAAGACCTCTGTATGACCAAGATATCGCCATTAGAAAATTAGGTGCAAAAGAGAAACTACCATTTTTAGCATGGGCCTATATTTGGCTATTTTTCTAAATTTAGAAAAGGGTTATTTTATCTGGCAACTAACTGCTTCTAGAGGTTTTATCAAATTTGGTGGTTTCACTAAATGTAGTGGAGTTTTGCTAAATTTGGTGAAACACCAAGATCACCTGCAAAACCTAAGACTTACCTTCCACAAGAGAAAAAAACAAAGAGGAATAATTTGCACAATAAGGATGAATTAATGAAATGGATTAATAAAGTACATGTGAGAACTTGCTTTTATATTTGCAAGTTAGAGAAAAACCCTAATATGACTTAAGAATAACCTAAGACTAAAATTAGCCCTAAGTAAACTTAATAAAGTGTAAGTAAATATTTAATTACACCAACAGATCTTACTTGGCACAGCTTAGCAGTTGGTGGTGTTGGTAAAAGGACATGATATGGTTTGCAATTTCTCTTTATGGTCTCATGTTTCTTCCTAGAGGTTCTTATTCATCTAGTATGATCACTAGTTTTGTGGTCATCTACTGTTGTTGTACTTTATTGTTTGTTAGCAACAATATGTGTTCTTTAATGTATATCATTTGAGATGTGGACGACTTGGGAGAAGTGGAGGATATCAAAGGTGAGAGAGTGAGTAGAAAATAGTTTGTGGAAGCATACTCTATTTTGCAGTAGGTTGGTTGTAGTTTGCATATCATTGTGATTATTCTTTGTATTACATGATTTGATTATAAGCCACACTTTTATGTAAGTGTTGATTGGTAGATTGTGAGTTGTTTTGTTTGGCATTGCTCATGCAGTATGATTCCTAGGATTGTTTTTCATTGGATTGCAGTATCAAGGGTCTCCAAATTTTTTGCACATCAATGGTTTTGGTGTGTTTGTTATCATGGGAGATGGTAACTTTGAGCAGGACAGTGGATTATATAGGGATGAGAGCTGTAGTATGGGCTAGATATGTCATGTACAAATGTTCTATCAATGGTGGGTTTTTTAGTTGGATGTAAACAACTAGCTGTGGTTGTTGTTCTAACTATTTTGGAGCATTCGTGCTCGATCTTGTTTTGGAGGTGTTTGAACTTTAGAGTTGTGTTCCGATAACTATTTTGAAGTTGGAGTAACATAGGTGTGTCTATGTGACATTTAGTGTTTCATCATGTTTTTGAAATTCTAATCTTTTTTCGTGTTGGTGATCACTTGGAATATGTTATAGGTGCTTCTATGAAGCTCATGAGCATAGTGGAGTTTAGTTGAGACGGTATGGTAACCTTGGTGTTTCACATATTGGTTGTGTTTCCTTTTGGCTCTTGCAAGGTATACGATAAGTGGGAGAATGTTAGGATTAGGTGTGTCATACAATTTGCAAGTCCTAATATTTGATTTAATTGTATTTATTATGCATGCACATATTTTGGGCATCCCACTTGGAGTGGCACTATTGGTCACTTTTAGTTTATATTTTGGCAATTTTTTTTATCAATTAGTGTCATGGAAGCTACTGAATGCAACTATGACAACTTATAATGTGTGTAAGAGTTTCTAAAATGGAAAGATCTTAAAAAAGGAAGTTACCTTGGAAACTTGACAAGCATGATTTTAGGAGAAAAAAAATGGAGTGTCATATTTGGAGAGTCAGTTATAATTTGAGTAACTTTCAGTGGATTTGATTCTCGATGACTAGATGTTGTAACTCATGGTTTTGAGTTTCCATTTTGGTGGTTTCTTGTATTAGAATTCTTATAAATTGAATGCTTGAGGAGTCATTTGTGAGGAGAGGATTTTTTATGCAAGGTTATGCTATCGATTTTCCTCTAGAGAAGCAAGATGTAAATCTCCATGTTAAGGCTTTGGGCCTGTAAGTGTATTGTAATATTGTTGTTGTAGATTAATACATTGGTTCGATGCTTTGGAGTGTGGGATTTTTTTACCCGAAAGGGTTTTCCCCACATTTATTGGTGTTTCTTCTCCTTTGTCTATTTTCTTCTTTCATGTTCTTAAAGTGTTAATTTACACATTGTTATGCTGCTGAAATTTTCTTAGATTTGTAAACTACATTATCTATCCTCTAAGGGTTAATGTGATGGGAAATCAACTATGTTTATTTCCTCTTTAAGGGCATAGTAGTATGTGCTTGCATCAAGTTATTGAATATTTGTTTAAGTAAAATATAGGATGTTGTAAGGTGCATGATGGGTTCTCTTTTCCCTTTCATCCATGAACCAGAAAGGGGTTTTGAAAGAGCCCCTCCCTTGCAGATAACATAGAATAGAAAAAACAAACAAGCCAAAATAGGATACAAGCAACAAGAAGAAACTAACAACAAGAGAACAACTCCCACCAGCAGGGGTAGCTAAACCAAACTAGACTAAAGCCCAAGTCGAGGAGATGTTATTCTTGTGTCACATTACCATTACATTGCAGATTGAATGATAATTCAATATAGTTTAGACTCCAAAATGACCAATAACTTTTGTGGGTATAGATATGTTGTGTTTAATTCTATTTAATTGTTTGTAATTTTAGGTTCAATGCAACTGACATGCTAAATAGGATACAAAAATAGTGAGTAACCTTTGTTGGTGATTCAATTGGAAGAAACCAATAGGAATCACTAATTTGCATGTTAGGAGAGATAGTTCCCAAAGAGATCCAAATTTATGAGGTGAATGGAAGTCCCATTCCAAAGCACAAAGGATATATATCCTTCAAATTTGAGTTCAATTGCACTATGGAGTATTATAGGGAAACATTTTTGGTTTTGCAAGGTCACCCTCCTAAAAAATCACCTCCTCAAAAAAAAACTACTCTAAAATTGGATTTTCTAGACTACCAATTCGTAGATCGGAAGGATGCATATATTCTGATAATAAACAGAAGGCATTGCTGGAACTTTGAGGAGACCTTGAGAGGGTATGACTATTTTTTTGCACTTTTAAATTACTAGAACTATTAAATTTGAATTATTTTGTTAGCATGTTTAAAGCCTCAATCATCGACACACTATATAGCTTATACCCATTTTAGTATATAAAAAATGATTCGATCCACATAAAGAAGGGAAACACATTTCATACATAGAATTGGCAACATCATGATTTTGTTATCAAATTATTTGTAAAGTAAAATTATCAATCTTATTCTATGTATGAAATGTGTTTCAATTTGTAGGAAGGGAAATTTTGTTTGAATTGCAGAGGATAAGGTAATGTGTTTTTTTTAAGAATAAGTATATTAATTAATAATCTAGAAAAGAGTATAACAAAATTTCCAAATAGTAAAAATTGTCACTAAAGTCTAAAGGATGAAAATCTAAGGAGGTTTTCCATAGACCCATTACCTCCAGAAAGCAAAGGAAGATTGGAAACCATCAAAACACACAATCCCAAGGAAGAATAGAAAAGAATGATCAAACCAAATCATTATGAAGGAGATGAAGAAACTGCGAAGATTGATCAGAAGATGAGGACTCCTATTCCATGACATTCCAATTGTGATTGAAATCAAATACCCTTTTGGCCAAACAATCCACAACATTCCATTCTCTAGGAATATGAACAAAAGAGATGGAATTGAATTTTTGAGAAAGGTGAAGAATTTGTTCCACAAGAGATGCCAACCTCTAAGAAGACTCATGAAACCTCCCATTATTTAGAAGAGATACCAAAATCGTGGAATCCATTTCATAGATTAGGTTTTTCCAACCTAGCTCACAAGCTTTCTCTAGAGCCACAAGGATGGCTTGGGCCTCCATCTAATTATTAGTGCCAAACCCCATAATAGAAGAGAAAAAGAAGTGAACAAAACCAACACTATCACACCTAGTTCACCACAAATTCTAGCTGCACCCAGATTGAAGAACCATTATCATTAACTTTGAAAAACCCAACAAGGGAGGGGACTATTTCCTTGATCTATTCACCTTATTAGAAGATTTGATCCCAGAGCTAGAATGAAGAGAACCAACTAAATGATCCAAATCTAAATTCCTCAAGATTAGAATATTAGAAGGAGCTATAACTTCATCCAAAAAGCACTTAGCCACCAAAGTTTATTTTATCAAGTCCAAAATTTTCTACTAGATACATTGAATACGACTCTAATAACCTTGGAAGATTCGATGATTTCTCTCCAAGAAAACCTACTAGAGTATAAATACAAGCCTATTGTCCTAAGCCACCAAAAGGAAAGAGGCAAATGTAGGACATCCCAAACTAGCCCAAATTCAGACATAAAAGTAGCATGAACAAGGGGTTGGTTCCAAATATGCCTCCACAAACCCTCAGAAAAGGGGCATTGAAAGAAAAGATGAGCCACACATTCCTCATTAGCTCCACAAAGAACACATTTGGAAGGACCTTGGAATCCTCTCTTTCTTATATTGTCCCAAGTAAGACATTTATTTTGACAAAGCAACTAGAGAAATAAATTACACTTAGGCCAGCAATAATTATTATAGATCTTTTCCCAACAAGGGAAATCCTTGTACCCACTCTTTTCTTGTTCTAAGATTTGGTACCCATGAGAAATTGAATAAACCCCTTTAGGATCATAGCCCCAAGCAAGAACATTAGACCCCTCTAGAGAACAACAAGATCGATCCACCAAAATAGAAGAAAGGGTAGCATGGGCATCTAGATCTCCCTCCAAAAGCCATCTACTCAGATCCTTCCAATGATAAATGTTAGATTCCCCCACCAAGTGAGAGGCCTTAAATTCTAAAACTTTAGACAAGTCATCATCTAGAAAGACCTTACTAAGAGGGAGGAGATGGGGAAAAGAAGTGAGAATCGAGGGATGAATATCCCATGAATCCATCCAAAAAAGAGAACTTTGGATATAATTGACAATCCAAAAAAGGCCCCTCTTAATAAGTGATGCACTCTTCTTGATGGTATTCCAAATCATAGAGCCTTTCCCAACCAAATCCATTCTTGGAACCTCAACAAAAACAATGCCACCCAAATATTTGTAGCTATGAAGTTTATCCCAAGGTTAGTCTTGTTGCTTACACCATCTCTAGTATATTTTAGCTACCAAAGCTTGGATAATACACTTAGATTGCCAAAGACCAAGACCTCCATTTTTTCAGGCCTACAAACCTGGTCCTAGCTGATAAGACTCCATTTTTTAGAGTCTAGATTCCTTGCCCAAAGAAATTTCATAGAAAGAGAATCAAACTCATTTAGAAAACTTTTACGAGTAGAAAGCACCAAAAAATTTTAGGCAAGAAGAGCCTGTAACACTGTCACATCTTGTTTTTATGGACTATATCATTATTCTAGAATAGTGAACATTTACCATGATTGTTTTACTTTGAGTAAGTTCCACATGTGAGAAGGTAATTATCATGATGTTATAATTACATAAATTAGAAAGTTGATTTAAATATTAAATATTATCGATATGATTATGATGTTTTGCTTTAGCTATGTTTCTGGGAACTAACCTATTGACGTCGAATTGAGTGTGAATGAATGCAGGTACTCGTCAAAAGTGAGAACATGGTTGAGGTAGAGGTGTTCTAGCCACTTGGCAAGAACTATTTGGGATGGTTAACTCTAATGCAGTCACACTCACGTAGTCTCATATTGCACTTTGAATGGTTTATTATGCATTAATTGTGTGGATAATAAATGTGATTGATGTTTAGATACTTAGAAAATATGGTGTATTTAATTGTTAGGAAAATCCTTTTCGAATATATGATTTAATTGTAAATATTAAAAGTTCTTTCAATTATATTAAATGATGTATTTTAATTCAATTGGTGAATATATATATATATGGTTGTATTTTATTTTAATTAATACTGAATAATAAACATTCCTATTTATATAAACATGGATGTTTAGAAGACAATATCTAAATTAGATTATATTTAATTGCAAGATATATATATAATTTTATTATTTTAAAATACTTCTTGATTGAGTTAAACTAATTGTGTTTTATTAAAAATAGTTAAATTATATTGATAATAGTATTATTATATTTAGAATCTTAAATAAAGAGAATTAAAATAAATTATTGTAATGCAAATGACAGAAAGTTATATTACTATCGTGCATGTGATAGAAAGGTAAGATAAGCTATTTTATTCTAAATTAAATAGAATTTGAGAATCTTTTAAATTCAAATCTCATGCAAAATCAAAGGTAATCTTTAGTTATCAAAAACCAAGAAAACTAAAAATAAGAGACGCCAAAATTAAGAAGAGATTTTTGAATAAAAAGAAGAAAGACGTTTTCAAAAGCCAATCAAGAATAGTGATCATAAAATGATGATAACTTTGTCATATGAAAACAAAATTTAAAACTGTAAAGTGTTTTGGAAAGATGGGGAAGAGTAAAACAAAACCTAGAAATACTTTGAAGAGATTCACATTTTTTAATGAGCGTTTTGGCAAAAGAAGAGGACGTGTTTTTCTGTTTTGGTAGCGACAGGAGAAAAGCTTGGACAACGATTTCAGCAAGGAATAGAATGCCTTTTCTTGGCAAGCAGTCTGAGTATTTTTCTTGTTTTTAAGTACAATAATTAATGGCTATATATGAATGTTTTAACACAGTAAAAATTGGCTTTCTAAACATCTTGCATTAACCGATTCCTGGCACTGGTTCCTTATCTCTGTTATTGCTGAGATTTCCTTGGTTTCCACTTAGTGATTGACCTATTAATTTTCTAGCTTGCAAAATAAATTGTTAAACTATATTTCATTCCTTGTTCATTGTAATACTATTCTGGCTTGCGTTTAAACTCTTCATGGGCGTTGGAAGTTGAGTGGCCTGCTAATTTGTTGTTTTCTTTCTCTAATTTAAACTTATTGCCGCCTATTTCTTTAACCCAAGGCGCCTGTAGTTGCTTAGTTTGTCCAATGAATCAGTAAGTGTCAGCTATCTCTATCTTCTTTCTAACCATTCTTGTTTCTCTCTTGCGATCTTTGCTTCTTGGTTTCATATTAAAGTGAATCAACCCTTTTATAGACGTCGTCTTAAACCGCTAAAACCATTGTTACCATATACCAAACGCTATTAAATTAGTCTTTGACAGACTGTTGATCATGATGTTAGTCATAAACAAAAATAGAATAAAAGTTACACATCAACCTTTACTCATCTTGAAAGATATGATGAATTCAAAGAATTCATGATCCCAAGTCTCCGTGGATTAGTTCTTAATCAATTGACGTTACTTAGTGGTTGATGTGCGTTGTTGTTTTCCATTCGGGGGCCTTATGTTTGCTCATCAGGAGGATTCTGTTTCTGTAAAGATGCTACACAGAGGGTTATTCTACACAGTATATTTCTTCAAATGATGTGTCTATGCTCAAATCTTTGCATGATATTTATCAATTGTACATGCTTTAACTTCAAATATGCTATGAATTTCAAGTTATCTACAAGATGTCTGCATATTTCATGTAATTTGCTTCTGATTATCTATTATTTGCAATTGTGATGGTGAATTGTTCTGAAATTAAAAGCAATGTAAAAGAATACTCCAAATTATGATGAATCTTCAGCTATTGAGCCACATACACACTTGATACTATCGTTAGGAGAAGAAATCAACCCATATTTTCACCAAGATGTTCCACAGCTAGATACAGATGATGCAAACTTCAAAGGATGATGAATGAAGACAATACATGCAGACTGATGAGCACTCCAAGGGACGTAGAAAATCAAAGCATGTATCCAGAATTCAAACACAGACTACTCAGGATTTACGATGATTTGTAATCAAAATGGTGTTCTCTTTCATTAAGTATGCAAAAATATGTATGTTTACAATAACTTTGAAATAGGCCCTAATATTTCGGCAAACAAATTTCAATTAAGCTTCGAATGTTTAAAACAAGGCATCCCTGCACCTTTTATAGAACAAGGTGAGGGAGCGGTTACAAATGATCTATGATCAAGATTTATCAATTAGAATCAATGGTGCATATCCCTTTTGACTTGGTCAACTATCTCTGGTGGCACAGGTTGCCAGCTGGCAACCATCTGGGTAACTTATTTTCTTCTAAGTACCTAATGCAGATGTTTCCCTTGTAGCACATCTTCATCTACTCTTCCGGGTCTTCTTCTTCATCATCATGATCATCGCTTTCTGTGCCTTCATCATCCTGATGGATATCGCCTTGAATATGGACCTACATTATTGTCCTGATATTTTCATATGCTGCTACTACTCTTTTAACTTCCCCGCCATCCTGAGTTTTGGCTTTGCTGATGGCATGCTTATGTACTTGAAATTTATCTCTAAGGGTCTCCAATTTATTCTTCCTACTATTCAATGTTTCATTATAGTTCTCCACCTTGACCTTGATCCTCATGATCTTGTTCATTGCTTCTTCTGTCAGGTGGGTGAGAGGATCATCAGCCATCAACTGGAAGTTATCATGTAGAGCTTTTATGGCAAAGTTTGTGTCTTGGTTTTCAATTTTTCCCTCTACTTTCCCTTCAAGGGCTTCCAAGACCTCTTCTTCATAGGACATCATGATGTACAAATTCACACTGATATCTCTCAATTTACCATTGCACTTCTTCAGTACATCACATTCAAACCTGATGTCTTTATACCAAATATCTCCTAGCATGGCAGTGTTATTATCTAACACCTGATTGTTTATTAGGACTTGATGATTAATCCTCTTTATTTCACTCAAAGCACTCAAGGCTTTTTCTAACTGAAATGACCTTCTTCCGGTCTCAGTCTGTAATTTATCAACTTTCCTCGTTGAGATACTCAAAGAATTCCATCTCTGCAAAGAGGCTGTCACTACTTCTTCAGCTCCTATTAGTGCTGATGACATCCATTTCCTCATGATCACTGACTCATGCTTCATGAGGTCTAATTTATTAACTTCCTCTTGAGAAATTGCAGTCAATGGGACTGCCTGATCTGATGATGTATTGTTAGGGTTAATTAACCCTTTTATGTATGAATGCAACTGAGCAATGTGCTCTTTATGCTGCTTATTCTTCTCTTTTTCTTTCTTCACCCTTTGGGTCAAAGAATCTATTATATCATTCCCTTCCTGACCTTCTTGGTCTTCATTGGCAAACCCCAAATCAACTGTGCTAATCTGGAATTCTTCTAGGGTGATCTTGATGGTAATAGTTTGTCATTGATGTCAAAAGGTTGTTAATGATCATGCATTGCACTGTTATTCACTTATGGAAGGAATCTATTAGGAATTGTTCACTCAATCAGGATAAGTGGTTCAGTTGCTTATATAGATGATGGAGTTTATTATCTTGCTAACTTGTGTTGATCTTGTACAAAATCTTCTTTCAGAATGTCATTGATCATAAGTTTGATGTCATACATTTGGGGTCATATGATTGAAATTAAAAGTAACTGGTTGTGCTCTTGACATGGTTGACATGGTTTTATACAGTGGTATTTGACAGTAAGTAACAGTGGCAGTTGACAGTATCATTAGTAAGTTCATTAGTTAATCATTGTTGCTCATCAGGTGTCAGGTCTATCAAGGATGTAGGATGTGGTTGTTAAGGATAACTTCAAATGGTTTCTCATGATCTTGATGTGTAGTGTTCATATTGGTCCTTGGAGTTATCAGTTTTTGGTTTATGATGGTAATCATTATTCATCATCTTCTTTCATGATCACAGGAATCATTTGATCAGGTTGATCACCTCATTTGTTGATCACATAAGATATCGATGCTAATTTGTTTGTGTTGATGGGAGCTCACCTTACTTTCATTCATGCTAGATGATGGCTATATTTTATGACAGGATGCTTCAATGATCTTGCAAGGTTGTTTGATAACTCAGAACTTGATGCTATTAGATCTTCTTCAGTGTACTCATCTTTTTACAGGAGTTCATGCAGTGATATAAGTGCTACAAAGAGATAGAAGGTTGATTTGTGGTTGGTAGCTTAAAATGGAACTGATTAAAAGTTATCTAAATCTCCTAGTAATCTCTTCAATCATAGCAATTTCTTTTGAACTTAGATTGATCTAAGGGATTAATTCACCTAAGGTTTTACTTAATTTTCTAAATCCTTAAATTCTTGTTATTAAGTTATAACTCAGCCTGTCATTTATGCTATGTCTCTTTTGTTTTAATCGGGCGGTGACTTCCAATAGGAGGTAAAGTCACTTAAGGTGACTTACTAAAGGCTTTGTAACACATTAAACTGACCGGCCCTTTCCTAATTTAACCAATGTCTTCGGTCACTCCCATGTGTTGTCGGGCGATAAAACAATATCAATGGATGTGTTTAAAAGCTCCAAGGGCGCGAAAGCCACAATCGGTGGTTAGCGTTTAAATGTTGTCTCCATCATATGACCTTGCACATTGACATGCATATGAACGTCAAAACATAATGTTAACTGCAGTTCAATGCTTTTTGGCAGTTTATAGAAATCTTTTTGAAGCCCGAATAGAAAGAATGTTTCAAGGAGTTTTTGGAAGGTTTTAGAAATATTTTTTTTGAGATAAAAGACTTATTTGGAAACAAATAAGATGGTTTTTTAGAAGGTAGATTTGATATAGAATATTGTGAAGGAGAAGATTTTTCTTAAAGAGAAGAAAAGAAGTTGTTTGAAGAAGATTTTTTTTTAAGGAAGAAGTTGAAAAGATTTTTTATTTTGCAGGAGATTATCTTTTGAAGATATTTTTTGAAGTTTAAGAGTTTTGTTTGAGAATAAGGTAGATTTGATACAAATTTTTTGAAGACAAATTTTATGGATTAAAGAGAAGATAAAGAGTTCGATGATTAAATTTTCTTGCAGGAATATCAAGAGAAAATATTTTCAGGGTAGTGTTGGTGCCTGAATTGACTGTCAGTTCTTGAACAATTTTTATGCAGGCACCATCCCAAAAAATCCAAAAAAAATTTCCAGTTTTGGCACCCCTTCAGTGTTTTGTAGCATCCACATCATCTTTCTTGATGGAAGGGGTCATCATATTCTGCCCATCGGCATGAGTTTTCATGTGTCTTGGCGATCATATCAATAGCATGGTGTGTTCTTTGTATATCGCCAAGAGCTTGGTTTATCGGCGAAGGGTATTGTGGTTCCGCCGACGGTGTTGGTCATGCCGATGGAGGTATCTCAAGTGTTCATCGGCGAGACTTGTTTTATCAGCCAGTATGTTTTGTGGTTCACCGATAGAGGAAGTCACCTCGATCAGGAGTGCCATCAGGGTGACTTGGTGCATCGGAGTAGGTTTGAAGTGTTGCTTCGATGGTGTTGGTCACACCGACGGAGGCGATAGGTGGAAGTGTCGTCGGCATGAGTTGAGCGGTCGGCGAAGGATTCATGGGCTTGGCCGATGGTGTTGATCTCACCGATGGGAGCGAGGAGTTTGGCCGTCGGGGGGTCGTCGGTATGTGTCTGGCCGATGAGAACTTGGAGGATGTCTATCGGAGTGAGGAGTATTGTCGGCCTAAGGGTTTTTTTTGTGGTGCCGATGGTGTGTGTCTCGCCGACGGAGGTGGGAAGCGAAGGACCATCGGCCAGACTGATGTGATCGGTGAAGGTTTTGAAGGGTCCTCCGATGGAGTATTCTCTGGCCGACAGGGGATTACGATAGGTGATCGGCCAGACCGCTGTGGTCGGCAGGAGATCAGTGCGGTGGGCCGATAATGTATGTCATGGTGATGGGCTGTGGGCGAAGGGTCGTGTGTCGAGCGCGGCAAAACGCTCGACACTTGGTATGTATGCGACTATGCTTTTAGAGCGCCGAAGTTGTCTCCACACCATGCATATGGGACTAATCCCCTTGCATTATTTTTGAACCCGTGGTAGAACGTGTTTTGGCGGGAAACTTCTTTTTGACTGCAGCGATGGTTTTCAAGCGACCGCGGGTGGTTGAGGCCCTTAATGGCGACTGTAGCAGGAGTATGGGCGATGGTACAAGCGATCAGGCTGCCTGATTGAGAATGAAGACTTCCAGATAGTGGCGCGTGGCTCGAGGCCCCCCTTTGTCTGCTGCATTAACATTTTGAGCGCCATTCCTTTGAAGTATCTATATCTGGCAGATTTTGTAATAGCCATGTAATTAATTGCTGTAGTACACTTTCTGGCTGTTATAAGCAGGAAGTGTTACTCATTTTTAGGTTGTTAAAAGTTGAAGATTTTGGCTCTGTAACACAATACAGTTCGTTTTGGTTGCTCTGTACAGCTAAACCTGTGAGTTTATGTATCTCTTGTTGTACGTTTTGGCATGAATCCACTGATTTCATGGTTAATCTTATATGAGAAATGCTATCTTAGCATGTGTTTTGTTAATTCTGTCTCCAGTATTGCATGTATTCTTCTTCTGAATCTGGATATTTGGGCAATATTTGAGACTCTAGAACATAGAATTCCTATGTTGAATGTCTGATCTTTTAACTTCTGCTCAAGGGGTAGATTAAACTATTTTCAGGTTGAACATTGGGAAGGGTATACTGCAGTAGGGATGCCATAAGTAGAGATAACTTAACACTCTGTATTGGGAGATATCTGTAAGGCAAGTATCACATATATCCCCCTGAAATCCAATTTTAGCCGTTCATGCTGATCATTCACAGGTGTATGTCTATTGACTCCAGGCCCTGGATAGGCACCAATCTTGCTTTGTGTTTGTGTTACAACCATGTCCAGCTTTGCATCCAAACTCAAAATCATAATCAAACTCTAAAGCAACCATTAGGACATTAGAATTAGTTTTAGGATCCTCAGTCCTCTGTCTACAACTGCAAATAGGCCCAAAGCTAGCCCCTTTGCTCTTATCTTTCAGTTTTGGTCTACTTACAGGAGGACTTATCTGCTTTCTGACAGCATCCCAATCCTTGTATGCGTATCTCATGGATGTTGAGTAGGGAATACCCCCTAGGTCTTGCAGAGCCTGAAGAAGAAGAGGAGATAAAATATAGAGTCTATCTCCTACACTGTTGGCCCCTGGCCCAGAGATCCTGTTGATCACTGATGGCTACCTTGTAGGGAAATCTGGGAATAAGCATCCAGTCTGGGAAAAAACCAACAGAAAATGGTGACTCTACTGGGGATTGAGAAGTAAAAGTACTATCTAATCATCTCCAGTAATATATCTGTGACCCATCCGAAAAACCAACAGGTAGATTGGTACAAAAATGAATATGATTTCTAACTCTTATTTTGTAGATTGATTGAAGGCTCATTTGGATATTATTTTGTAGATGAAGAAAATAATTTTTGTGTGAGATCTTAAAAATGGCAAATGATCAGGAAATTGAAGAGAGTTGAAATGAAAGGTCTCAAATATGAAAAGATATTCTTTCATCTCTAAGAGGAAATATAAATGGGATTTTGGTTTCATGAATTTGGAGAATGTGAAAGGTTTTGAGGATTAGATATATGTTCTTTTATTTTTGCAGGTGACAATATAAGATGCATTGTTTTGAAGACATTAAAAAGAGAAGATGAAAGGACAAAATGATTTTTAGTGAGAGAAAATGACTGTGCATAATGTGAAAGGTGAAAAGACATCCAATTTACATATAATAGTTTTTCAGGTGCATTGATTGGATGACTTGTGAGACAGAGATGAAACATACAGAGAAATGCAGTGTTGTTGAGTGTATCCGGATGTAGGATTGATTTTGAACAGAATGGACATTTGACAGACACATGAGAGAAGAAATGTTTTGTATTGAAACAGAGAAACACTCTGAATTCTTGTTTTTAGTTTGTTCTATATTAGGGGTTGGTGCTCCTTGAAGCTGGTGCTTCTAAACAGTATGCCAGTGAGGCTTACAGGTCAGTAAGACCTTAACATTTGTCAGTGAGACACATATTGTAGCCAGTGAGGCATGTTTTATCAGTTAAGCCAGTGAGGCAGTTCTGGAGTGGTTTTTCTACCCCTGGAGGGTTTTCCACTCGTGCAATTCTTGTGTCTTGATTCATATTGATCATCTCTCTATGATTGTATGTTTTACTCATGAGTTTTGTTTATGTGTTTGACAAAGTTATGTGCATATGTGTTTGACAATTCAATGATAACTTTCTCAACTTTATGCTCTGCAAGTTAAAGTTTGAAAAAGATTTGAAAATTCACACAACACTGATTCACCCCCTTTCAGTGTTGTCCTTGACTCCTACAGATCTTGCCTTTTTCTTTTTCAACAATGGGAAGTTCTACCTAGGTAGTTCTTTTGCCTATAGCAGGATCTCTTCTCATTGCAGATGTTAATCTGGCTTTCCTTTTTGGCTTCTTGATGGTTTCTGAAGACAATGTCAAAACATCAAACTCTTGAATCTCAAAACTTGATTCTGTACCTATTTCTTTCTCAAGCCATTGAGGTACTTGATCTCTGGATCCTTGGTATCCATCTTCATCATCATGTCCACCCCGATCTCCAGTATTTGTCTCAGTTCTTGGTGGAGAGGGTGACTTCCTTATCTCTTCCTCATGATATTCATCCTGAGGGAGATCCTGTTGTGTTACTTCTTCTTGAGGAACTTCCTCTTGCAGTGGAGGATCATGCTATGTATCTACATGCTGGTCATGAACCTGACCTTTTAGTTCCTCCCTTTGTGTCTCATCCACTTTAGAAATTTCCTCATCTTGAGGTATGTTTGTATCCGTGGATATCATTGTGTTTGTACTAGGTGTGTCAAGCTAATCTTGGATCATATTCTGATCCACACCTGATGTATCTACCTCCTGAGTCTTTAGGTCATCATGACCTGATGTTTCTTTATCACCTGAGGTTTCTTGAGTCTGGAGAGCATCATCACCTGATGTATCTTTGTCTTCCCCGCCCTTTTGCTTGACTTCTACTATTTTGGGCTCAGCAGGTATTTCTTGTTGTTGCTGACCCACATCTGGAGCATTACTCTCCACTTCTATCTGTTTGAGTTCGTCAATATTTTTTGTTCTCTTAGGTGCACCTGCTTGATGTTCAGGACTTACATCCTCTCTATAGGTTAGGTCTATCACTGCAGGGCTGGTCACCTGATCAACTAATTTATCAAGCCCGATTTGTTGGGCTACCCTCTCTGGGCTATTCTCTTTCTCTTGCTCTGCTTGCTTCAACTCTTCTAATATCACCCTTTGTGCTGATGCGGTTCCATGAGGTGTCATGCCAGTGTTAGAAGCAAGGGTCTCCATCTATTGAGAAGTCACACTCTGTACCACTTCATCATCTGACAAGTCCACAGTTTCCTCTAATGAGAATGGACCACCTTTAACTTCTCTAGGGGCCTCTTTTGCTTGCTCTTCAGCCTTCTCAGTGTTAAACTAAATTATGGTAGGAAGTGGCACATCATGTTACAATTCCTTCCTGAATACTTCACTACCAGCTCCCCTTAATATTATAGGGTCATGTGTTATTTCACCCCTCATAGATGTTCTCTGTCTTTTAGGTGGTGATGCCACCAGGGGTACTTTCCTCTTCCTGGTGAATGTCATCGAATCATCATCTTTAGGCTCCTTATCCACTGGTTCTTCCTCAAGAATGATATCTTCTTCCACATTCTGCTATGAGGTTTGGCCCTTATCTTTTATTGCTGCAGTATCCACAGCTGGCCTTAGGATTCTTTTTGTTCTTGGTTCATCTACCAAAGGTTGTGCAGATGAGGCTGACACCTGTCCTGATGTAGATGCACCTTCAGTTGATGTATCAACTCTTTCAACTATTACCCCTTTAGGACTATCATCAATTCTCTTCTTTCCTCTAGGGGGTCCTTTTCTTTGTTTCTGAGGTGGCAGCCTTTCTCCATTGGATTTTCTCTTCTCAACAAGAAAGTTATCATATTCTTCATCTGAAATCTCTTGCCTTTTTCTCTTGTTATCTACTGTGAGGGCTACACCTTTCTTCTTCAATGTATTGATTTGTTCATTTACCCATGCTTGGGTCAACTACAGTACCCCACCTATAAATTGATCTAATGAAATATCCTCAGGTTGCGTTAGGTCAGGGGCTGAAATGGTGTCGTTATACACTTTTTTCTCTTCATATTCATTTGACAATAACTTGCCATCATCTTTCTTCAATTGTGCAGGCATTGGAATGCAATCAAATTTCCTAACCTGATTGAGGGTGAGCCTTTGATATTTTCTTCTTCTAACTTCAGCTTCATCCTCACAATCAGCCTAGAAATCCTCTAAGTTCTTCTTATGTATAGGTTGGCCTATGATCTTTTGCATCCTTCAATAGGGGTCATATGATCTGGCTAGTGGGAATGGCTGTAGGTTCATCATGTTCAGACCCGTTATGGCTTTCTTTATGTTTTCATAATCAGGACATATGTACCACCCTATAATCACTGGAAATAATACTGGAGGTATCTTCTTGTTTTCTTTGTATGCATCCAGAATAGTTGATATCTGTCTCAGAAATTCCATCAGGACTACCCCATCAGTAGGGTACTTGGGTAGCATTAAGGGTTGTCCTTCAAAACCCTCTACTTTGATGTAGGAAAATGTGGCAAACTAGATGAACTAGGTACCATGCTTGCATATAACTTCCTGAGCTTCCATGCTCAGTCTTTTGGTTCTATCCTCCTCCATTGTTCTAACCAGATGCATAGAGAATGCATCATTCACTAATTTGTAATCAGGGAAATAGTTTGTTCTCTACAACTGAGGGTAATGGTCCCATATATGAGCATCATTTAAATTGCCACCAATCTTTCCAACTGTGGTTAGTTTATCAAATGTACCCTTGTAAGCACATGAATATACAACATATGAAGTCATGTAAAATGAACACTCCAGGCCTCCTAGGTTCATCATTTGTTCATCTAGGGCATCACTGATGATTTTAGCCCATAATGGCTTATTATTTGTATAAATGCACATCATGATGACCCCATACATCCAATCCTTGAAACTTCCAGCAGTAGGCTGGCCTGTCACTCTGCTGAGTAGGGCAATCATATATTGATATTCATCATCAAAGTCAAATTTGTACAGGTGCACTGGTAGTTTGGCAGAGGCAATGTAAGTGTTGTTCTTTGCTCTCCATTGGTACATCCTCTTTCTTGCAGTCTTTTTGTTATTTATATACTCAAACTCCAGCTTTTTCAGATCCATACTGATTACCTTCTTTCCAAGTGGGAGGTTGAAAGTAGTTGCAATCCCTTTGATGGATAGATCTGCATAAACCCTACCATGTTTCTCTACTTTCCTTGTCTGAGGGTTATAATTCCTAGCATATTCTATTATCAACTCTGGAGTTTCCATGGAGTAAGGAAATCCAACCGCATGCCACATTCCTAATGTAAATATGGAGTCTAGTAGGGTACTTTCTTTATCATTATGCATCTTTGATGACCATCCCACTAAATCTGTATTTCCCTGATGAGTGTCTCTGATGACACCATACTTGAACTGCACTCCTTCAGGTTGAGCAAACATAGGTTTAAGAAATTCAGACCCAGACTTGTTCTTCCTGACGTCCGCCATGGATTCCTGCATTGAACATGACTGGTCTTACCACAATATCCACATGCATGCATATACAATATTATACTTTTATGACATCATGCATATTATACTTATTAATCTTCATTTCATCATGATATGCATACTTACAGTCTCAAACCAATGGAAAAGCATCTTACCTGGACATGCAGAAAATGACAACAGGAGGGTTTTTAATTACTTACTTGACAACGCTTATCTCCTGGATTAGGCTGATGATTATGGAAAAGGGGCTTAGATACTGGTGATAATCATGTGTTCTGTTTTGCTGTAGGCTGTATGCGTCCGCAGGTAGGTCGTATGAGGGTTTGAGTATGCGCTCTGTAAATTCTCGTTTTATCTCAAGGTAAATGTAGAATGACCTTGGAAATTCACTTTATATCTCATTAGTAGGGTAAATTAGGGCAAAACTAGGTTAGATCATTTAGAACCATTGATCTTCTGCCATGAATCTATGGATGTTGCCAAGTGTGCGCATCGCATTCGCAATCGGCAGGAATCCACCTACTGCATTTATGTGCATTTAATGTGATGGGGCAAGATGAGGGGGTGATCTTCAAAAGATCAGGTGATATTTGGAATATCGGGTCATGTTTTAAAGATCAGGTGATGTTTTTAAGATGACCCCTCAAAACTAAAGTGACCCCCTTTCGAAAGATTGGGATGACGTCACCGTCATGTTATGGAAAAGGGGTGATCGCTGGAAATATACCTCCACGAGGTAAAAATGATGATGATGTCACCGTCAGGGTGATTTTCTGTGTTCATCATATTGGATGACGTCATCATCATATTGGCTCTAGGGTGATATTTGAAAGATCGGGTGATATTCAGAAGATCAGGTGATATTCAAAATATGACCCCCACAAAATATATGACGCTGTTTGACGGGTAAATACCACTATTACGTGAAATTGACGTCTGGAGTTCCAGACCGAATGATTATCAGGTGATAAAATTGGATCAGGGTGATCTTACATAAGATGACTGATATTAAGAAATATGACCCCCCCTGGAATATCAGGTTTGACCAGGACTTTGACTTGCAATAACTTTTGCTCCCTATGGAATATCAGGGTGATCCAAAAGGCAAACCTGCATGAAATTTTGTACTCTTTCCAACGATGAGGTCATTGATATGAAATATTAACTTTGACTAACTGACCTCATCATGATGACTTACCTAGCCCCCTTATGCAGGATCACCTGCATGACTTACTTTTACCAGACCGTTGAAAAGCAGAAAAACCAAGAACAAGCCAAGCAGAAAAGTTGGGTCCCCATTTTGTCAAGTCAAAATGGGGCATGTTGTGTAACCACACAACAACTTGCCACCAAAGAAAACAACAAAATTCCAATGATTCAAGTGAGGTGATCACATTCATATATAGTATTCTAACTCTTTCTAAGTATAAGCATCATAATCTTTCTGTATGATAAAATTTTCATCATGGTAACAATGCTAACAAAGGATCAGGTGTGTGCAAATGATTAATTATCCTCATCTTGAAAGTAAGTTGAAAACATGAGTAACTGATATTAAGCTACATAGTTTGAGAGCATCCCTCATAGCCAACCTAGATAGAGCCTTGCTACCAGCAGGCGTCTATAGCCCCGACAAGGTTATCTATACAATCCCCCTATGTAGAGCCCCACTACCAGTAGGCGTCTATAGCCCCGGTAGAGTTACTTAGATGGCCTAATTTATTTCTTTTCTTATTTTTTCAATATTTTATATTCTGTAAATCTGATGTCATCATGTAAGCTTAGTGTGCAAGGTATGGTCATTTGCTGATTTAGGTTGGAGATTGTATTGGTAGCAAGGGAGTCCCTTTAGATTTTTCACTTAACACCTATACTTGTGTGTTCAACAAACCCAAGGCTGTTAGGTGAGTCATTGTGAAAGAGTCACTTTGATCAAGAAAAGGCACCCTGATGAAAAGATATCACAGACCTGATCACAAGTACTTCTCAGAATAAGTCATAACCTATATATGAATTTGTTCTCATCACTTGAATCTCAACAATTTAGTTATCTTCTAGGGTGATGAGCTGCATCATCTTGACTAACCAAAACAAAAATCAATAAGCAAACAAACAAAAACAAAACACACTAAGCAAACTGTACAAACAACTAACTACAAAAGGAAACAACAGAAAACAAAACAAGAAAGCAAAGAAAGGAAACAGAACAACTATTCTACCACACTATATACAAACCCTACAAGGCAAATAAAACCCATGATAAGAACCAAAGACACTTGTATTTGCATATTTCCTTATATTGTGCAGGAGCATCAGGGCACTAGTTATGGTTCTAACCCTGGCAAATTCATCTTTGTATTCTGAAAAATACTCTTGTATTCTAAATTCGTTGTGTTTAACAGAATAATCTCTGATTATCAGCAACTGAGGAAGCTCATCATGTTCATGATTAATCCATATGCATGTCTTATCTCTTGAATTTCCATAATCAAAATAGTAATCAACATCATTTACTATGGAAAGGAAAAAAACAACTTGATGCATCTCTGGCTCTGTAGTTGGACATGTTGTTTCACTACCAGCTGGTCTTCCATTTAACTCTGCACTTTCCTTGCTTAGCTCAGTGTTTAATTTTTCTTCAAATTGAATGTTGTATGGATCCTGGTAAATTATTTCTTCATTTTTATCTAGCTTTGTCCCTTCATTTTGGACGTATATTTGATTCTTGACTTCAAGAAGCACCTCAATGTTTTCATTAAATTTTAATTCCATCATGTTCAAACAGGCATCACAATCCCTTTCTGAATGTGCTTCGTCATGTAATCTGCACCAACTTTCAATCAAGACATCATTAGTGGGCAAACCTAATATTTGGCAACACTGTATATTTCTAGACAAGTACAATTCAACATCCCTGGAACGATCCACTTCATCATTATCTAATTTTGTCTCTTCACTTTGCAAGCTTATCTGACTTTTGATTTTGGGAAACATCTCAACGTTTTCTTTAATTCCCTGCACATCAACATCTACATAAGTATCTTCATCATCATAAATTGATGTACAGAAATTTATCATTCTTGAATCAGTTGAGTGTAAAGGTGAAATAACTTTTGATTTATAGGAATACTCCCCTGTTCCATTTTCAAAATAACATAGGGCTGGTATCTGATCATGTACGTCAACTCCAAAGCTTTCTGCTTCCTCAACTTTGATGAATTGTTCATCAAATAACTCAGATTTAACGTCTAGTAAGATATCTGGTTCCATTGTCGTGTGACATTCTAGCATTTGATTATTTAATTTGAAGAAATATGCTAACAAAGGATCAGGATTTACTTTCTTTTCTATGACTCCATTAGTTGCTATAATAGGAACTTCATCAACAACAATGGGTTTAAATTGTTCTATTACCTGTTTACACTTCTTTATCAACTCATTTTTATCAAAACTGTTAGACTCGGATCTAGAAACATTATCTTGAAAAGTGTTTAATAATTCAATATATTTGTCAAATGTATCTGTTGGTGCCTAAATATGTATATGCAGGCCCCTTCCCAAAAGTCCAAAAAGTTCCAACACTTTCAGCCTCTGTAGTTGTAAAAATTGTGAAAAATTAGTTAAGATGCAGGTGTCTTTGTATATACATGCAGGTCTAATATGCATTGGCGGGCTTGCAAAATCCAAATCGGCCTCCAAAAAATGATAAAGAATTGAGTTATATGCATTTTTGATGCATATCGGGTTGCATATACAAAGAGGGAATCTCTCGCATATTCCCGGGAATATTCTACAGTTGTATGCAAAGTTTAAATGCATATCGGGCTCAAAAGGATGCATGTACATTGGGGGAATCTGTTGAAGATTCCAAGAATATGCTGCCGTTGTATATCGGGTTTGCTTGTATGTGTTTTGTTGTATGTCCAAATATACAACGACTACATGCATTAGAAAGATACAATGGAAATGTACAAGGGCAGAATATACATTGCAGATTCTAGGAATATTTGACAGATGTATCAAGGTCTATTTGTATATCAAGTTGTCTATTCACACATACATGCGCAGAATACAAGGTAAAATATGCATTTCCTGGCATACAAGTGCGAATGTATGTCGCATATTCTCTAAAGATTCCCTGTTTGTATGTTAGGGAGGTTTGTATGTTTGCCTTTGTATTTTCAACATACAAACAAAATATACATTCACTGGATATGCAAGCGGCACATACAAGAGGGAATATATTTTGCATATTCCAGGACAGATTTCTTGTTTGCATGTGAAGGTAAATGTATATTCGGTGATATACATTGATAATGTACAAAGGCAGAGATGCATTTGATGGGGCCCGCCACTTGTATAAAGTGATTGCATGTTCGAACATACAATGAAAGTGCATTCCAAAGATGCAAGGCAGACCTGAAGTTGTTTTCAATCTATTCTATAGCAATGTGGGGTCCGTTGTATGTATATCACATTTGTATGATGCGATATGTAGGGAAATGTACAAGCGCATATATACAAGGCTTGGCTGTGAAGGGAGAATGCAATGTAGCTCATGAGGTATTGAAATCCGCAGTTTGCATGTATGTTGGGTTTGTATATGCAACATACAACCTGATATACAAAGAAAAGACATGCAACCCGGACGCGATGGAGGAATGAAATACAGTGAATAAGTATTTGAAGTCTGGCTTGTATATCAGACGATTGTATATGCTTTCGCATATACAAAGGCGAAAGAGGCAAAATGAGAACTGGAAAAGTCTGCGATGGAGAAATTGAGTGCCTACGTGGCATGTAATCATTGGTTGGTGACTTTTCAATGTTTTTGGGCCATGGATCTCGATGGTAGGGAGATGATCGATGGCTATGTTTTAATTCGCAACTGCGAGTGGTTTCTTTGTTTGTAGCTCATTTTTTGAACGGGAAATCTTTAGATGTTTTCGTTACTGCATCCCGCAGGTAGCTGGGCAATAATGGCAAATTGTGCAGAGAAGTATGGGTCGAGTTGACAGGTTCAACCACCCGATTTAGGAAGTGGATCTCCATGTGGCGGCACTTTCCCCGAGCTTATCTGCTCCTCCCTCTTCCTCTCTATTGCATTAACTGTTTTGAGCACCAATTTGAAGATGCAATGTATCTGGTGGGATTTTTGACTTGTGATGTAATTAATTTGCTGGATGTATAGTTTGTCTATATGAGGGGCAAACTGTGTCATTCATTGGTTGTTGAAGACTTGGGCAATTTTGGGGGAAAAATAACAAAAATTAGAGCATTTCCTGTCTGTTTTATCTCTGTGGAGTTTATGTGTTGCATCTGAGTTGTATCTTGCACATATGTTCAGTTTCTCATCATTGTATATGAAAAATGCATTGTTGCATGTATTTATCTGTCTATCTCCACTTGTTGTATGCATTTTCTTCTTTTGAATTTGGTTGCTAAGGGATTCTCAGATTCTAGGGTATAGTTTTGTTGTATCACATGCTTGATCTCTAACTTCCTTTCAAGGAGAGGATTAAATTGTTTTAGGTTAAGGTATGGAGAAGATTGTATGTCAACTAGGATATTTGTAAGTAGAGACAGTTAAATACTTATCCTTGGGTGGTATTTATAAGGCAAACACAAGTCCTAACCCCTTGAAACTTGAATGCTAGTTACAAGCCACTCTCTTGTATACATCTAGTTGACTCCTTGCCCTGAGATAGGCACCGGTCTGCCCTTGTGAAGTAGTTATGATCCAAAACCCCCTGTCTTGCATCCAAACCATCAAACCATTCATTCATACTTTCAACCTGTTAGTTGTAGGAGTAGGATTAGGAACTCCCTGCATACTCTCATCCATAACTAGACAAATATGTCCAAGAATGTTGCCAACCTTGTGATTTGTCACACAAATCTTGGTCCACATATGAGAGTATTCTGCCTATTATTGTAAAGCTATATCTTTGTGTCAGTGGGTGAGTCAAATGTTAAATCTTTAGCAAATAGGGATACCCCCCTTGGTGCGGTAGAACCAGAAGTGAAGGGGAGGCAGCTCACGTAATCTCCTGTATCTGTTGGCCGAATCTGCCTATGCATTGGAATTGGCAAACCCACTGCCGATTTGGAAATAAACACCAATAGTATCAAGATCAATTTCATATTTATTTTCCCCCTCATCAAATATTTCTTGCTGATTATCTGATGATTGAAAACAAGAAGCAGTTTCCTCCTTATGATTTTCAAAAGACTTATACCTGCACTCTGCCTCATCCATACCATTACTTTGGCTGAGAAGTAGAAAATTGTCAATCTCACCATATATTGAGTCATAAAAAGGTTCCACATTATCTTCATCTTCCAGGATTGATTCAACCAATACCTTTTCTGTATGTCTCTTAGCTCCTGAAGATGTATTATCTTCTTTCTCCGGAGTCCTTCACTTTCTTGCTAGACTTCAGTCTTGTATACATCCGAGAAAAGAATCAGTCCCTTCAAAAATAAATCTAATCTTGTGAGGAAAGTTAAACAATTAACTTCCTAGTGTTCTACAGACTGATGTATCCTACAACAACTAGATAAACCAAAGTCAGACAAACATTGACGATGATTTGTAATCAAAATGGTCTTCTCTTTCATTAAGTATGCAAAAACATGTATGTTTACAATAAATTTGAAACAGGCCCTTATATTTCAGCAAACAAATTTCAATTAAGCTTCGAATGTTTAAAACAAGGCATCCCTATAGCTTTTATAGAACAAGGTGAGGGAGCAATTACAAATGATCTACAATCAAGATTTATCAATTAGAATCAACGATGCATATCCCTTTTGACTTGGTCAACTGTCTCTCGTGGTACAGGTTGCCAGCTGGCAACCATCTAGGTAACTTATTTTCTTCTAAGTACCTAATGCAGATGTTTCCCTTGTAGCGCATCTTCATCTACTCTTCCGGGTCTTCTTCTTCATCATCATGATCATCACTTTTTGTGCCTTCATCATCCTGATGGATATCGCCTTGTATATGGACCTGCATTATTGTCCTGATATTTTCATATGCTCCTACTACTCTTTAAACTTCCCCGCCATCCTGAGTTTTGGATTTGCTGATGGCATGCTTATGTGCTTGAAATTTATCTCTAAGGGTCTCCAATGATGCAGAGTAAAACGCAACAGAAGCTTACAAATGGGAAGGAGGAGTCATTAACACAACCAGCATGTTAAAATCCTGGACATGCAGTATGTAATACCTATCGGCATGTCAGCATCATCATATTTCTTGCTAACACACAGCAGCATCATCATGTTCGGCAAGCGCAAACATCCTCCTAATGTTCACTGTTCATCTTACCGCCAAACTCTATCTTCATCATCATGATGTTCAACATCACCTTCATCAGCAGGATATAAAATATCCGGTTCCTCCCATATATCCTGATGACGACAACTTCAAGCACCTTTTCTTCGATGCTTACGTCACCCCGATATCGACCTTCTTTAAACAAACAGCATCAGGATATGACTTATCTGGTCATATTGAAACATCCTGATGATGTTAACCCAACTTTATGCCGATGACTTACGCCGATGCCAAAACACTTAGCGACAGCAAGATAAACTTGCATAGGGTGATATTCGTAATATCCTGATGACGATGACGTCACTTGCACCCGATGATGATGTCAATGCACCTGATGATGATGTCAACAGGATATAAGACACTTATATCCTCCGCAACATGATAATGAATATCCGGTGATCTTTTCAATATCCTGATGATGACCTTTCCGGTCCTTAGCCAAAAAGTGAACTTTCACTCCTGCATGCGATAGCGATATGCGGACGATGGATACACACGAAAGATGATCCTGATGATGATATATACACTGAGTATATATCCAACCTATATCATCCTGATGCACTTGAAACATACAGTCTTCGTCAGCTTGAAACATACAGTCTTCGTTAGCTTCATAACCCGATCCGGATAGCGATATACTCGTAGATGTCGATGCGATTCACTTCGTCTGGAAAAGCACATGCAGATCCCTGTATATCCATCAGCAGCATGCAAACTCACAGAACCGCACAATTTTACAAAAAAAACATCCATTTGTAAGCTTCTGTTGCGTTTTACTCTGCATCATCCAATTTATTCTTCCTGCTCCTCAATGTTTCATTATAGTTCTCCACCCTGACCTTGATCCTCATGATCTTGTTCATTTCTTCTTCCATTAGGTGGGTGAGAGGATCATCAGCGATCGGCTGGAAGTTATCATGCAGAGCTTTTATGGCAAAGTCTGCGTCTTGGTTTTCAATTTTCCCATCTACTTTCCCTTCAAGGGCTTCCAGGACCTCTGCTTCATAGGACATCATGTTGTGTAGTTTCACACTAATATCTCTCAATTTACCATTGCACTTCTTCAGTACATCACATTCAAACCTGATGTCTTTATACCAAATATCTACCAGCATGGCAGTGTTATTATCTAGAACTTGATTGTTTATTAGGATTTAAGGATTAATCCTCTTTATTTCACTCAAAGCACTCAAGGCTTTTTCTAACTGAAATGACCTTCTTCTAGTCTCAGTCTGCAATTTATCAACTTTCCTCCTTGAGATACTCAAAGAATTCCACCTCTGCAAAGAGGCTTTCACTACTTCTTCAGCTCCTGTTAGTGCTGATGACATCCATTTCCTCATGATCACTGACTCATGCTTCATAAGGTCTAATTTATTAACTTCCTCTTGAGAAATTGCAGTCAATGGGACTGCCTGATCTGATGATGTATTGTTAGGGTTAATTAACCCTTTTATGTATGAATGCAACTGAGCAATGTGTTATTTATGCTGCTTATTCTTCTCTTTTTCTTTCTTCACCCTTTGGGTCAAAGAATCTATTATATCGTTCCCTTCCTGACCTTCTTGGTCTTCATTGGCAAACCCCAAATCAACTGTGCTAATCTGGAATTCTTCTAGGGTGATCTTGTTTTTTTCTTTTTCAACAATGGGAAGTGCTACCTGGGCGGTTCTTCTGCATGTATCAGGATCTCTTCTTATTGCAGATCTTAATCTAGCTTTCCTCTTTGGCTTCATGATGGTTTCTGAAAACAGTGTCGAAACATCAAACTCTTGAATCTCAAAACCTGATTCTGTACCTATTTCTTTCTCAAGCCATTGAGGTACTTGATCTCTGGATCCTTGGTATCCATCTTCATCATCATGTCCACCCCGATCTCCAACATTTGTCTCAGTTCTCGGTGGAGAGGGTGACTTCCTTATCTCTTCCTCATGATATTCATCCTGAGGGAGATCCTTTTGTGTTTCTTCTTCTGGAGGAACTTCCTCTTGTGGTGGAGGATCATGCTGTGTATCTATATGTTGGTCATGAACCTGACCTTTTAGTTCCTCCCTTTGTGTCTCATCCACTTTAGAAATTTCCTCATCTTGAGGTATGTTTGTATCCGTGGATATCATTGTGTTTGTACTAGGTGTGTCAACCTGATCTTGGATCATATTCTGATCCACACCTGATGTATCTACGTCCTGAGTCTTTAGGTCATCATGACCTGATGTTTCTTTATCCCCTGAGGTTTCTTGAGTCCAGGGGGCATCATCACCTGATGTATCTTTGTCTTCCCTGCCCTGTTGCTAGACTTCTACTATTTTGGGCTCAGTAGGTATTTCTTGTTGTTGCTGACCCACATTTGGAGCATTACTCTCCACTTCTGTCTGTTTGAGTTCCTCAATATTTTATGTTCTCTTAGGTGCACCTGCTTGATGTTCAGGACTTACATCCTCTTTGTAGGTTAGGTCTATCACCGCAGGGCTAGTCACCTAATCAACTAATTTATCAAGCCCAATTTGTTGGGCTGCCCTCTCTGGGCTATTCTCTTTCTCTTGCTCCGCTTGCTTCAACTCTTCTAATATCACCCTCTGTGCTGATGGGGTTCCATGAGGTGTCATGCGAGTGTTAGAAGCAAGGGTCTCCATCTGCTGAGAAGTCACACTCTGTACCACTTCATCATCTGACAGGTCCACAGTTTCCTCTAATGGGAATGGACCACCTTGAACTACTCTAGTGGCCTCTTTTGCTTGCTCTTCAGCCTTCTTAGTCTTAAACTGAATTATGGTAGGAAGTGGCACATCATTTAATTCTTTCCTGAATACTTCACTACCAACTCCCCTTAATATTATAGGGTCATGTCTTATTTCACCCCTCATAGATGTTCTCTGTCTTTTAGGTGGTGATGCCCCCAGGGGTGCTTTCCTCTTCCTAGTGAATGTCACCGGATCATCATCTTCAAGCTCCTTATCCACTGGTTCCTCCTCAAGAATGATATCTTCTTCCACATTCTACTATGAGGTTTGGCCCTTATCTTTTATTGCTGCAGTATCCACAGCTGGTGTTAGGATTCTTTTTGTTCTTGGTTCATCTACCAAAGGTTGTGCAGATAAGGCTGACGCCTGTCCTGATGCAGATGCACCTTCAGTTGATGTATCAACTCTTTCAACTATTACCCCTTTAGGACTATCATCAGTTTTCTTCTTTCCTCTAGGGGGTCCTTTGCTTTGTTTTTGAGGTGGCAGCCTTTCTCCATTGGATTTTCACTTCTCAACAAGAAAGTCATCATATTCTTCATCTGAAATCTCCTTCCTTTTCCTCTTGTTATCTACTGTGAGGGCTACACCCTTCTTCTTCATTGTATTGATTTGTTCATTTATCCATGCTTGGGTCAACTGCAGCACCCCACCTGTAAACTGATCTAATTAAATATCCTTAGGTTGCGTTAGGTCAGGGGCTGAAATGGTGTCGTTATACACTTTTTTCTCCTCATATTCATTTGACAATAACCTGCCATCATCTATCTTCAATTGCGCAGGCTCTGGTATGCAATCAAATGTCCTAACCTAATTGAGGGCGAGCCTTTGATATTTTCTTCTTCTAACTTCAGCTTCATCCTCACAATCAGCCCAGAAATCCTCTAAGTTCTTCTTATGTATAGGTTGGCCTATGATCTTTTACTTCCTTCCATATGGGTCATATGATCTGGCCAGTGGGAATGGCTGTAGGTTCATCATGTTCAGACCCGCTATGGATTTCTTTATGTTTTTAGAATCAGGACATATGTACCACCCTATAATCACTGGAAATAATACTGGAGGTATCTTCTTGTTTTCTTTGTATGCATCTAGTATAGTTGATATCTGTCTCATAAATTCCATCAGGACTACCCCATCAGTAGGGTACCTGGGAAGCATTAAGGGCTGTCCTTCAAAACCCTCTACTCTGATGTAGGAAAATGTGGCAAACTGGATGAACCAGGCACCATGCTTGTATATAACTTCCTGAGATTCCATGCTCATTCTTTTGGTTCTATCCTCCTCCATTGTTCTGACTAGATGCATAGAGAATGCATCATTCACTAATTTGTAATCAGGGAGATAGTTTATTCTCTACAACTAAGGGTAATGGTCCCATATATGGGCATCATTCAAACTGCCACCAATCTTTCCAACTATGGTTAGTGCATCAAATGTACCCTTGTAAGCACATGAATATACAACATATGAAGTCATGTAAAATGAACACTCCAGGCCTCCTAGGTTCATCATTTGTTCATCTAGGGCATCACTGATAATTTTAGCCCATAATGGCTTATTATCTGTATAAATGCACATCATGATGACCCCATACATCCAATCCTTGAAACTTCCAGCAGTAGGCAGGCCTGTCACTCTGCTGAGTAGGGAAATCATATATTGATATTCATCATCAAAATCAAATTTGTACAGGTGCACTGGTAATTTGGCAGAGGCAGTGTAAGTGCTGTTCTTTGCTCTCCATTGGTACATCCTCTTTCTTGCATTCTTTTTGTTATTTATATACTCAGTCTCCATCTTTTTCAGATCCATACTGATTACCTTCTTTCCAAGTGGGAGGCTGAAATTAGTTGCAATCCCTTTGATGGACAGATCTGCATAAAACCTGCCATGTTTCTCTACTTTCCTCGTCTGAGGGTTATAATTCCTGGCACATTCTATTATCAACTCTGGAGTTTCCATGGAGTAAGGAAATCCAGTGGCATGCCACATTCCTAATGTAAATATGGAGTCTAGTAGGGTACTTTCTTTATCATTATGCATCTTTGACGACCATGCCACTAAATCTATATTTCCCTGATGAGTGTCTCTGATGACACCATACTTGAACTGCACTCCTTCAGGTTGAGCAAACATAGGTTTAAGAAATTCAGACCCAGACTTGTTCTTCCTGACGTCTGCCATGGACTCCTATAATGAACATGACTGGTCTTACCACAATATCCACGTGCATGCATATTATACTTATTAATCTTCATTTCATCATGATATGCATACTTACAGTCTCAAACCAATGGAAAAGCATCTTACCTGAACATGTAGAAAATGACAACATGAGGGTTTTTAATTACTTACCTGACAACACTTATCTCCTGGATTAGGCTGATGATTATGGAAAAGGGGCTCAGATACCGGTGATAATCACGTATTTTGTTCTGCTGTAGGCTGTATGCGTCCGCAGGTAGGTCGTATGAGGGTTTGAGTATGCGCTCTGTAAATTCTCGTTTTATCTCAAGGTAAATGTAGAATGACCTTGGAAATTCACTTTATATCTCATTAGTAGGGTAAATTAGGGCAAAACCAAGTTAGATCATTTAGAACCGTTGATCTTCTACCATGAATCTATGGATGTTGCTAGGTGTGTGCATCGCATTCGCAATCGGCATGAATCCACCTACTGCATTTATGTGCATTTAATGTGATGGGGCAAGATGAGGGGGTGATCTTCAGAAGATCAGGTGATATTTGGAATATTGGGTCATGTTTTAAAGATCAGGTGATGTTTTTATGATGACCCCTCAAAACTAAAGTGACCTCCTTTCGAAAGATCTGGATGACGTCACCGTCATGTTATGGAAAAGGGGTGATCGCTGGAAATATACGTCCGCGAGGTAAAAAGGATGATGATGTCACCATCAGGGTGATTTTTTGTGTTCATTGTGATTGGATGACGTCATCAGCATATTGGCTCTAGGGTGATATTTTGCGACAGGGTGATATTTGAAAGATTGGGTGATATTCGAAAGATCAGGTGATATTCAAAATATGACCCCCACAAAATATATGACGTTGTTTGACGGGTAAATACCACTATTATGTGAAATTGACGTCTGGAGTTTCAGACCGAATGATTATCGAGTGATAAAATTAGATCAGGGTGATCCTACATAAGATGACTGATATTAAGAAATATGACCCCCCTGGAATATCAGGTTTGACCTGGACTTTGACTTGACATAACTTTCACTCCCTAAGGAATATCAGGGTGATCCAAAAGGCAAACCTGCATGAAATTTTGTACTCTTTCCAATGATGAGGTCATTGATATGAAATATTAACTTTGACTAACTGACCTCATCATGATGACTTACCTAGCCCCCTTATGTAGGATCACCTGCATGACTTACCAGACCGCTGAAAAGCAGAAAAACCAAGAACAAGCCAAGCAGAAAAGTTGGGTCCCCGTTTTGTCAAGTCAAAATGGGGTATGTTGTGTAACCACACAACACAGACCTAAATTCTTGAAATGATATCTTTATTGTTTGCTGTTAGAAATAGTCTTTTATTAGGAAATGACCTCTTCTTAATGATCAAACAAAGTGAACATAAACTCTTAAACGTAGATGAAAGTATTAGTTCCTATAGACGTATTCCTTTATTATTTTGTTGTTAAAACGTTATTTTAAACATTATCATTGAATGACAGTAATCTGATCATAAACTTTGTTCTCTGTTTTTGTTTCTTGACTTCCTGTCACAGTTGTGATAATAAGGTTTTGAATGATTTATAAAACTTATTGCGTTGACTGAAATAGTTTTTGTCACAACAGTGACAGTAAGATTGTTAACATATTTAGAAAACCTATTAATTTATGAATATTTGAATGAATAGATTATATGTTAAAATTATCTTTCTTATATGTTAGTATGATGGAGTAAATTCTGAGATGTAAATATTATTATCTTATTAAAACTTCTTGGAACAAATGGGCATACTTGATTAGAATGATTTAGAAAACTCAATACATATTATGGAAATAGAATGAAATATGAACTAGGAAATGAGACCGATTTAATAGTTTTATAGATGCAATTGTATGAACAAATGATGGATTATTGCTTGAAAGCCGTGTTTTCATGATTGATATGCATGGGAAAGGGATTAGAAATAGTCATAGGTGATTTTGAATTTATTTATTTTATTTATTCATTGATTTATTTATTTACTTGTTTATTTGGGGAATGAGGTAGATTTTTATCTAGGAATGTGTTTGGGTTGCTTTCTAGGCTAGGATGCCGAATGTGGATTATCAGAGATAGTTTTTCCTCTTTTTGAGAATTGAACCAGGTTACTATGTTCAAAGGTTTAGATCTAAATGAGATGACATTGAAAAAGATGTTTATTTTGTCTAGCAAACTTATTTATATATATCTCAGCCACATCCTATTGTGAGACAATCTGTATTTCATTATTTATAATTATACATTCAGACATCAGGGTTGCATCAGGTGTTCCCTCCTGCCAGTTGTTTATAGGTAGCTAGACATTTCGTGCAGGGTTGGGTTTCCTTCGTTTTATGAAGGGATCCAAGGAAGTGTAATTACTTCATGGTTGGGTGGAAAAGTACTTGGGCCATGTTCCTATCTCTCAGCTCGTAGGTGGAGGACCACTTGGTTCATGCGACTGATAAGCATATTAATTTATTTATTCTTGTTGAACATGATTATTGTAAACTTGTAATTGGATGTATTATGGCATGATGGTCAAAGGACTTTGTATATGATTTTATAGTGATTTTACCTAGGATGAGCACGTTGTTGAGAATTAAGGTGTCTCAACCTTGGTAATTCCTTATATTATTTCATTGTATTTATTTATTTATTGCCTATTGTATAATTAGGATGCAAATCTTATGTTGTCATCTTGTGGGAGTTGGCATAGTGATGTGTCATCCTACATGGCATATGACCACATGTAAATTTGTCATCACATGAGGAGATAGGTGTCCCACTTAGTAGTAGGAATATTTTGCCATGTGTCAGCATCTTGATTTGAGTGTAAGGGAATATTGACTGAAACGGTCATGACAGATTCCTATGACAAAGTTATGACATGTAAGAGTCGGAAATAGAAGATCCTATGACAGGTATGGATATGTCTCGAGAAACATCTTTGAAAAAGGCATCTTTGGGCGCCCTAAGGTGGGTTATGACATGTTGTAAGAGAATATGCTATTTATAGCCTGTCTATGACATATTCTCTTACAGCTGTAAGTTATGATAGCTTTGACAGATTCTATGATGGTTGTAAGAGTCGTAGGAGCATCTATCATTACCTATTTTGGGAATAGGCAACTTCTTTGGGATGGGGTGACTTGACAAGTGTCAGGAACATCCTATAGTGTTGGACAAATGTCCATAGGCATAGGTTTTGGGCCATGAGGCCATGTTGGATGCCCATCTCAATGTGGAGCTATGTTTGCCTTGTATATTCTATATAAACAGGTGCTTTGGAGAGGTGATGCATTATGTCATTGACATGTACTGTTATGTTGCTGGATCATCTCCAAATACGAGTGTCGAAGACTCCTGCAAGAGCATTGGCTCTGTGACTGTATTGTAACTTTCATTGTTTATGGAATACATTTGAGCTGTGTTTTGGAGTGTGGGGTTTCTCACCCGTAAGGGTTTTCCCCATGTATATCTTGTGTCTCTCTTGTTCTGTCTTACATTCTTGTGTATGTGTTTGTTGCAGTATCTCTGTTAGTGGGTTAACATAGCTGTAACTATAAAGATTAAATTGAATTTGCACTCATCTCTCCTCATTAGATTAGTGTAGGCAGGGATTTCCACACACCTAGCTTCCTTTCACATGCGAATTGTAAGATTTAATGACTTTATTTGATTTATATTGATCAGATTATTTTTTGCAAGATTTAATGAATCTTATGGATTCTTATTTATGAGGATTTCCTTTTGTGAAGATTTATTGACTTTATTGAATCTTATTTATGAGACTTATCTATTTTTTTACTTGTAATTAAGCAGATTAATTACCTCATTTTATTTTCTTTATTGCGAGGTTGTGATTTAAATGGATTATTTACTCTATTTACTTCATTTTACTTTTGTGATGGTTTTGAGGGCTTTTACATTTGGTATCAGAGCACAGTTCCAGCATTGGGAGCTCTGGGTGTGTGTGTTTCTTAGTATGATCGAGCATGTGTGGGTCCTTGTGTGTTGGCCTGCTATGAATAACATGTGCCTTCTTTTTATGGGGTTCAGTAGACCCTAATGCTTGTTCTTGAGTATGAATGAACTAGGTTCTTTCCTTCTTTTAGGGTTATGCATGAGTATGTGAAAGAGGATGTTGGATCATATGTTTGACTTATTTTATTTTTATTTGCCTTCTGGTGAATGCTTCCTTGAAATGCATATTGCATTGTTTTATTGAGCATGATCATGAATATGAATTCATTATGTGGTTATAAGAAAGATAGTATTACATTGCCTCATTGAAGTTTAAGGAAAGAAATGATAACCATTGCTTGTAGGAAAGAATGGTGTGTTGTGATATCTTGGTTTGTAAACCTGATTTTGTCCTAACTTAAATCTTGGTTGTTGAATGTTTGCAAGTATATGACTATATGAATGTTCTATTTTTTCATAAATTTGTGTTTGAAAGGAGAATGGCTATTTTGCCTTCTATGATTTTGGGAAGTTACCTTCTAGGATGGATTCCAAATATGGGGAAACAGGGAAGTAGGTTTTCTTTTTCAAAACCTACCCACCGTTAATCGGTTTTGTAATTAATTCCATGCCATATCCTGTTAATGAGATGTTGCATTCAAGTTGGGGATGCATATAGGTTAACAGGGATGCACCAGGTTGGGTCGGGTATTCTTCAGTTTGATTGTAATTTCCTAGATCGGAATGCAATCTTTTGTTGCTAGGTATCTTGAGCGATGTTGTGTGGAAATGATCTTATGATATAGAGGTGTTTAGAATCTTAGAGGACTAGGTTGCTTGTATGATTGAGCGTGTTCTCTTAACTCACCCCAATTTTGGTACTAGGCGTAGTGTAGCATCGTACTCCCTCTCTAGTGGCTAGAATTAGTCACATAGTTCATGTAATGTGAAACTTTTGAGTTTTGATATTTATCTTTATGTCTTTGATAATTTCTCTAAACATTGTAGAGACCATCATTGAAATTTTTTATAAAAACGTATAGCCATCAAAATTTTGATATTTACTTACCATGCGACCTTGATGGTCATGTTGGATTTACTATTGAAATTGTGTAAAATTTTATGCCTTATTGTTGGAATTGACTTTTATTTCCTTTGGAATTATTTATTTATCTATTATTGGTGGCTATGCTTGAATGTTTTAAAACTGTTGGTCAAGTATCATGTTATGTTTTCTATCATGTCCATGATGGGCCTCTGATAGGTTGTAAGGGAGTAGGATGTGGAGAATATATTGTCTCTTAGAGAGTGTGTTACTAAGAGCTTTGGTGGATTGAGTTCATTAATTGTTGTTAGAGGTATTAACATTGTTGAAGTGTTATGGAAGTTCTGAATTAGATTTTGGGTGTCGCTATGGATCACTTGAAGTAAGATGAAATTTTGTAGGAAGTTGAAGGTTTATGGGGTGAAAAGGAAATTTTGATAGAAGAATTGGAATAAAGAATTGTTGAATGTTAAAAGGAGTAATATAGAATAAATGGAAAGAATAAAGGAGATAGAAAATGAAAAGTATGAAAAGTTTTGTGAAAATGACCTTTTTGAAAAAGAATTGGTGAAAGAAGAGTTGAAGTTGTTTGAAGGAATGAATAATTGTAAGAAAATTTGAACAACCTAGAAGGAGAAAATTCAATTAGAAAGATCAAAATGATGAGTTAAAACAATTGTTTGTAGCATGCCAAAAAGAAAAATTAACTGTCTGTTTGTGAAGTCTCATGTGACATATATGATTTGTGTTCTTTTTATCAATCACTTGGTAGTTGCTAAAGTTGCTTATTGTTGAAGAATGTAAGGATGAAAATAATGATGAATCTGCTATCATAGCTAGTTGTTTTGATGATAATGTTAGTTTGAAAATCTTGAAGAAAATTGAATATATAAGCGGAGGTTTGGGTAAGCCTGGGAAAGGAATTAAAGAGTCCATTGAGTCAATTTTGGAGACTAAGTATGAAGTCTCAGGTATCGAGGTGAAGGAAAAGAAAGGACAAATATTTTTGTAAGTACTAAGAAGTCATTTCAAAAAAGATCTTACATTGTTCGCATTGTGATAGAGGACATAGAAGAAGAAATTGTTGGAATTTACATCGTTGCAAAAATTTATGGTTTGAAAAGAAATCATAGTGAAAAGACATGTTGGAATAGAGAGTTGAAAAATGAATCTAGGACAAGTTGTTTAAAAAATGAGTTGTGGTTGGATAAATGTATTTGATTGGCAAAAGAAAAAGGAAAAAATTGAACAACAGAAACAAAACAACCGAATATAGTGAATAGCCAAGTGCATAGGATAGTAAAGAAATTGAAGAAGTTGAATTTTTTTTGTGCAAAATCATGAGGAAGACAAGAGTTTTATGAGAAATTTTAAATTGTAGATCAGGTTGAAGATAAAGTTTGGTTATAAGTAATGAAAAAGGAAATTGATTCCATTGGTAGGAATGATATGAACGGTATAGTTCAGAGGAGTTGTTTGCACAATGATTGGATATGACCTAGTGGTGTACCTTTAGAGTTTTGTCTTATTGTGGAGATCTCGACCAATGTTTGTTTGGAGGATTGATCTTTTGGTATTATATTGTGTTACCATACGAATGCATGTGCATTATGATGATTGATTCGTGTCTATGATTAATTGATTTAAGCCTTCTTAGTGTGCATTAAATATGTGATTATTATTTTTATGCTAGAATAAATGTAATTGAGTGGTAGTTGTACCATGTGATGGATTATATACATTGAATTGACAGTTGTGCCATGTGAATTTTTTGATTGATTACATACTTGGATTTAATTGATGGACACAATGTTAAATGTGAATTTGAGATATTGTTCTACATAAGGTCGAGTAGGACCAATAGTTTCGTGGATGGTGCCACATGGGAGGATGTAAAAGGACATTAATATGCTTTATTAGAATTGATGATACCCTAATGATATTTTGATTTATTGTTATTGTTTTAAGATACTTTGATACTTTGTTGATGGTAGATTGATTCATTATTATTTTTGATGTGTAATAAGACATCGGGACGATGTCTCTTCCTAGTGGGGAAAGATGTCACATCTCATTTTTATGGACTATATCATTATTCTAGATTAGTGAACATTTACCATGATTGTTTTACTTTGAGTAAGTTCCACATGTGAGAAGGTAATTATCATGATGTCATAATTACATAAATTAGAAAGTTGATTTAAATATTAAATATTATCGATATGATTATGATATTTGGCTTCGGCTATATTTCTGGGAACTAACCTATTGACATTGAATTGAGTGCGAATGAATGTAGGTACTCATCGAAGACGAGAACATGGTTGAGGTAGAGGTGTTCTAGCCACTTGGCAAGAACTATTTGGGATGGTTAACTCCAATGAAATCACACACTCACGTAATCCCATATTATGCATTAATTGTGTGGATAATAAATGTGATTGATGTTTAGATGCTTAGAAAATATGGTGTTTTTAATTGTTAGGAAAATCTTTTTTGAATGCATGATTTAATTGTAGATATTAAAAGTTCTTTCAATTATATTAAATAATGTATTTTAATTCAATTGGTGAATATATATATGTGGTTGTATTTTATTATAATTAATACTAAATAATAAACATTCCTATTTATATAAATATGGATGTTTGGAAGACAATATCTAAATTAAATTATATTTAATTGCAAAAGCTATATATATATATATATATATATATATATATATATATATATATATAATTTTATTTTATTATTTTTAAATACTTCTTGATTGAGTTAAAATAATTGTGTTTTATTAAAAATAGTTAAATTATATTGATAATAGTATTATTATATTTAGAATCTTAAATAAAGAGAATTAAAATAAAGTATTGCCATGCAAATGATAGAAAGTTTTATTAATATCGTGCATGTGACAGAAAGGTAAGATAAGCTATTTTATTCTAAATTAAATAGAATTTGAGAATCTTTTAAATTAAAATCTCATGAAAAAATTAGAGGTAATCTTTAGTTATCAAAAAGCAAGAAAACTAAAAATAAGAGACCGTTAAAATTAAGAAGAGATTTTTGAATAAAAAGAAGAAAGGCGTTTTCAAAAGTCAGTTCAGAACAACGATAGTAAAATGGCGATAACTTTGTCATATGAAAATAAAATTTAAAACCGTAAACTGTTCTGGAAATCTGGGGAAAAGTAGAACAAAATCCAGAAATACTTTGAAGAGATTTCACATTTTTCAGTGAGCGTTTTGGCAAAAGAAGATGACGTGTTTTATGTTTTGGCAGTGATAGGAGAAAAGCTTGGATAGTGATTTCAACAAGGAATAGAACGCCTTTTCTTGGCAAGCAATCCAGGTATTTTTTTGGTTTTTAAGTACAAAAATTAATGGATGTAGATGAATGTTTTAACACAGTAAAAATAACCTTTCTAAACATCTTGCATTAACCTATTCCTAGTGTTGGTTCCTTGTCTATGTTATTGCTGAGATTTCTTTGGTTTCCACTTAGTGATTGACCTGTTAATTTTCCATCTTGCAAAACAAATTGTTAAACTATATTTCATTCCTTATTCACTGTAATACTGTTCTGGCCTGCGTTTAAACTCTTCGTGGGCGCTGGAAGTTGAGCGGCCTGCTAATTTGTTGTTTTCTTTCTCTGATTTAAATTTCATGCCGCCTATTTCTTTAACCCAAAGCCCCTGTAGTTTGCTTAGTCTGCCCAGTGAATTAGTAAGTGTGCCTGTTGACTCTATCTTCTTTCTAACCATTCTTGTTTCTCTCTTGCAATCTTTGCTTCTTGGTTTCATATTAAAGTGAATCGACCCTTTTATGGACGTTGTCTTCAACCACTGAAACCATTGCTACCATATACCAGACGCTGTTAAATTAGTCTATGACAGACCTAAATTCTTGAAATGTGGTGCAGTCATGGTAGGGGGGTTCACAGAATAAACTATCCAGACCGTGCATCAAGAGTAAACACAATGGAAACAACTCAAAGATATGAAACAAACACAAATTCAGTCATTCAGTATATCATAGAATTCAAATACAAATCGGTCGGCAACATGTGGGCTTACAATTTACGCTCAAAGGCCTAATTATAGAAAATTAGAAGATATAGCTTTGAAGCTCCTTCACACAAATCCAAACTATGTGTTGGCACCCTCAAATTTTTTAAATTTGATGTGTCAATATTCTTTCGAGATGTCGACGGAGGCTTGGGCGATAGGATGCACAGTCTACCTCAGAGGCCACCTTCGGTGATTAAAATTTTTTAGTTCAGGCATCATCTTACAAATCTAGTTTGTGGAAAGTTTCTTGGTATACTTGGCAACATGCCTGCTCAATTTCATGCTTCCAGGACGAGTTCTGATGGGCCATTTAATTATTTTTTGACTTCGATGGGGCTAATTTTGGCTTCCTGAAAAGTTTCAAATCTTGCAAATCTGAAGGTGACCCAGTTGTCAATTTGGTCTCAAACCCCTCCAGTTCCAGTTTCATCAAAATCGTAAACCATTTGATGCATTATTTTAATGCATTCTATTTCCGGCGAGCTCACCTGGCGGACTAGTTTACAAAGCAGGTGTCAGAATTTGGTCGGCGAAATGAAATCCGAGGAGATGGGTTTTCTTAAAATAATTGATTACACCCTTGTACAAATTTTCATGGTTGTTGGACGCCCGGTTTACCCGCAGTAAGAAAGTGCCATTTCCCTAGAGGTGGGAATTAAAAAATACATAAGTTTTAATATTTTAAAATGCATATATTAAAAATCAAATATTAAAAAGCATTTTACAAAGGGAAGGAAAATGTTTGCACGTGAAAAAGAAAAGTCAACTTTTATAAAGTGAAGACTTATAAAGTTTATTTAAACTTTATATTAAAGTTTATGAGAGGAAGTGGAATGTGGTACGTAGCATCCCTTGTGACGTCATCCCAGCGCCCTCCATGGTGCGATCGCAGGGCACATTTTGACTTCCACCTTCTTCTGCAGATACCAGTGGTGATATTCTTTCATTCCTGTGGCGTTTTCGACATTTTTTTGCTGCTAAGGCAGATTCTGTTGTTGGTTGCCATTGTTAATCACGTTTTTATGTTTCTAAGCAATTTTTGGAGGTGTTTCTTGACCCAATTTATTGTCTCTTGCTGCAAAATCGCCCTACATCCATTCTTGAAACATGTATGGAGGTTTTTTTATCATTTTTTATGGTTTTTGGCTGCTCCGGGCAGGATTTGGTGTTGAATCACGTTTTTCGGTTTCAGGCTGATTTTTGGGGGCAATTTTTTGTTCAAATATGCAATTTTATGCTCAGAAATCTTCTTCAGTCCATTTCTAATACATTGGCAAGAATTTTTAGCACGTTTGCTTTGATTTTTGGCTGCCAGATGAGGTAGAACGCCCCTGTGATAGAAAAAACGACCCAGAGCTGTTTGGTTTGGGCAAAATCTGAATTGGGTGTTGTTGTGATGGTCTTTCTGTGGCAGAGTGTGATGAAGAAGCTGAGGATGAGATCTCAGAGGTCTCATATTGCAGAGGATTGAGTCTCTAGCTACTGCAATTCAAGCTTGGGAATGAGTAAAAAATGTGTATTTTTTAAAAGAGGAAATTAGAACATATTTTATTATTTAATACTCTTCTCTTTTAATTTTAAAACAATATTTTATTTCCAATATCATTTTGGAGGGAAAATGTAATGGAAAAAGTCTCACCTACCTCCAGAATGTAGTAAATTTTTAGGGCAACACATTTTGAGCATAAAAATAGCTGGGCTCTCATTTTGGTTGTTGTTGAAGATTTTGGCATTTTAGAGAAGTAATAAAATATAGTTCAGCTGAGTTGTTCTATCTCTTTTGCTGTGAGTTTATAAGTTGTATGTTGAGTATTTTATGCATAAAATTTATCAGTTTCATGTTGATTTAGATGAGTAATGCTTTATTGCATGTATTCAGTTATTTGTCTCCAAGTTGTATATGTTCTTCTTCTAAATCTGAAGTAGTTAAGGGTTATTTAAGGTTTGGTAACATGGGTTTACTCTGTTAAATATTTAATCTCTTACTTCTGCTCAAGGAACAGATTAAATGTTTTAGGTTAAGTATTGAGAAGAACATGTTGCAATAGGGATATCTATAAGCAGAGATAACTGAATACTCAGTCCTGGGTAGCATTTGTAAGGCAGGTGCTGACTAAAACCCCTTGAAACTTGATTATTGTTCTAAGTTTATGATACTCACATATATGCATCTATTTGACTCCATGCCCTGAGATAGGCACCAGTCTGATTTTGTGTTGAGGTTATGATCCAAAGCCCTAAATCTTGCATCCAAACATAAAACAAGATCATTTCTAAATCTCAAACTTTTAGGTTTTAGGAGTAGGTTGTAGCTACATGCTCTCACATTTAACCATTTAAATAGTCCAAGAATATTGCCAACCTTGGTTCATCTTACAAATCTTGGTATATAAGTGAGAGCATTCTGCCTATATTGAAAAGCTAAATCTTTTGTTTTGGGTAAGTCAAAGACAAATCTTTTGTTGTAGGGATACCCCCTAGGTGTGGCAGAACTTAAAGTGCAAACAACCTCTCATCTTTCTTCGCCAAATCTGTCATTGAAATTGAGCATAGGAAGTGGCAAACCATTAGAGTTTGATGTCCGCTAATTTGGGAATGAACACTATGAACTTATGAATCTATTTCTAACTATACTAATCTCTTTCCTAAGGATCTATTACATCAATATATATCATCTCCGGATCATAATATTCCTCCGCGTCAGCCAAGGAAGATCACAAACTCCAATAAAGAGCTGTAACATGTGTACATGGATAGGTCAGACCTAATCATGTAGAACACCTCCGCAAATGAATGGAATGATGTGCGGATCTCGAGGAAGGCAGCCACGAACCATAGAACATTGAATGTTGTGTCATTAGGCTTCACAGGTCGAGAAGTGCTCCGCAAGTCTTCTCATTCAGCTGATGTGTCTGAGACTGTCAAGATGCTCTATTCTGAGAAAACCGTCAATCTTCTGATGGCGATAACTTTCTGGTAACTAATCCAAATGCTTTGAATTCTGGATATGATGTAGATGAACATGTCTAAATATTAAGTCCAGCTCCGTGAGATTTGAAATGCAACTGCAGTAGAATGCAGACCAAAATATAGAAACTACTACTGACTGAACTACTTAAATTGAATTAGAAATGAAAGAAACAAACTGAACTGCAAACAAACTGAAATACAAATATTTTTGGTTGATGCAAGATTGCTCTTGAACCAGGGATGCTCCTACATCAAACATCCAGGGTTATTGAAAAAGTGAGTCCCTCACTTTGCTGGGGCTAGGGGAGAACCAAAACGGTCCACCTCAGCCTGAGAAATCCATGATGAATCTTCTTCCGGTCTTCCTTTCCACTTCACAAGGTATTCTTTGTATTGTCTTCCTCTGGTGCTACGTCCAACTCTGTTGTCCAAAATGTCTTTAATCTACTCTGGTGCTTGTTGTGGTAATTGGTTCTTCAAGTCCTCTGCCATGTTGTCACGGAACTCTGCTTCATTATACTGGTATAGGTATGCAATATTAAAAATAGGTGATATGCCCAATATCTCTGGTAGTTCCACCTCATATGCATTTCTTAAATCAAATTTTCTAAGTATCTTACAAGGTCCAAACTTCTTCATCTTCAACTTGTTATATGTTCCAACTGGAAATCTCTCTTTTCTCAAGTACACCATTACTTCATCTCCAACTATAAATTCTTTGTGTTCTCTTCTCATTTGCTTACTCCTTATACTTGATGTTCATATCTTCCAAATGCCTCTTCACATGCTTATGCACTGTCTTCATGTGATTCGCAAATTCTTCTACTTCTGCACTTCTATTTTCTTCTGTACCCATGTCTCTCAGTTCTGTCACTCCTCTAGGATTCACTCTGGTGAGAATCTCAAAAGATTTTCTTCCAGTACTCCTATTTACTGAATTATTGTATGCAAACTCTGCTTGTGAAAGAATCAAATCCCAACTTCCTATTTTTTCTCCAACCAAACATCTCAACAAGTTTCTCAAACTCCTATTCACTACCTCTATCTGTACATCAGTTTGTGGATGAAAAGTTAAACTAAACTTCAAATATGTCTTCATCTTCTTCCAAAGTGTCTTCCAAAAATATCCAACAAACTTTGTATCTTTGTCGGAAATTATACTCTTTATAGGTAATCCATGCAATCTCACAATCTCCTTGAAAAATAGGTCAACTACATGCACTGCATCAGTTATCTTCTCGCAAGGTATGAAATGAGCCATCTTTAAAAATCTATCTACCACTACAAATACTGAATCATGTCATCTCTGTGTCTTAGGCAATCCCATTACAAAATCCATACTTATGTCTTCCCAAGGTCTATCCGATACTATCAAAGGCTTATATAATCCAGTATTCTAAATACTCCCTTTTACAACTTGACAAATTCTACAACTTTGCACAAATTTCCTAACATCCTTATGTATCTGGGGCCAAAAGTAATTTTCACTCACCAATGCTACTATTTTATCAATGCCAAAATGTCTTGCCAATCCACCACTATGTTTCTCCTTGATCAAATTGTCTCTCATTGAACTTCTAAGTATGCACAACTGATTTCCTCTAAACAACATATCTTCCTGAATGAAATAGTCTAACCATTCACTCGTATCTGTCACAACAGGTTCCTTACATGCTTTCCAAGGTTCTGCAAAATCAATGTCTCCCTCATACATGTTCTTCAATTCATCAAAACCTAACACTTCCACACTCATCTCTATCAACAAGTTTCTTCTCCTGCTCAAGGCATCAACAACTTTGTTTGATTTACCATTCCTATGCTTCAACAAAAAAGTATAACTCTGCATGAACTCAACCCACCTCATATGTCTCTGATTCAACTTACCTTGACTATTCAAATATTGCAAAGCTTGATGATCTGTATACAACGCAAACTCCTTAGGCAACAAATAATGTCTCCACTTCTTCAAGGCTTGGATTATGGCATAGAACTCTTGATCATAAACTAGATATCTTCTCCTTGTATCATTCAACTTCTCACTGAAATATGCTATAGGTCTACCTTCTTGATTTAATACTGCTCCAATTGCACTCCCACTTGCATCGCAATGAACTTGAAATACCTTATTGAAATCCGGTAATGCCAAAATAGGTTGCTCTATCACCTTCTGCTTCAACAGTTCAAAACTTTTATCTGCTCTTGATGTCCACTTGAAATCTTTTCTATCACCTCTCATTGTCTTTGTCATAGGGTTACAAACTAAACTGAAATTTCTGATGAACTTTCGGTAGAAACTAGCCAATCCATGAAATGATCTAACCTCTCCAATGCTCTCCGGTGTAGGCCATTCAACAATTGCTCTTACCTTCTCAGGGTCCATCTTCAATCCTTCTACAGAAATCACAAATCCCAAGTAGACTAGTTCTTCCTTCATGAAACTACACTTCTTGATGTTGATCAGCAATTTCTCTTCTCTCAACCTCTGTAAAACTTGTCTAATATGCCAGAAATGTTTCTCTTTTGTCTTACTGAAAATCAGAATATTATCTAAGTATACAATTACAAACTTACCCAAGAATTTCTTCAAGACTTCATTCATCAATCTCATGAAAGTACTTAGTGCATTTGTCAATCCAAAAGGCATCACTAACCACTCATATAGTCATTCATTTGTCTTAAAAGTAGTCTTCCATTCATCTCCTTCTCTGATTCTGATCTGATGGTATCCACTCTTCAAGTCTATCTTTGTGAAATATTTTGCTCCACTCAAACAATTCATAATATCATCCATCCTGGGTAAAGGAAATCTATACTTAACTATGATCTTGTTTATTGCTCTAGAATCAATACACATTCTCCATTCTCCATCTTTCTTAGGTGCTAACACTACAGCTACTGTACAAGGACTCAAACTTTCTCTGATCAAACCTTTCCTCAACAATTCTTGTATTTGTCTATTCAATTCTTCATTATCTGTTGGTGTCATTCTGTGTGCTACTTTATTAGGCAAACTAGCTCCCGGTATAAGATCCATGTGATGATTGATACTCCTTATTGGTGGTAATCCTTTAGGTACATTATCTGATATGATGTCTTCATACTCTATCAGCAACTCTCTTATCTCCTCTGGTTGTTATTCTTCAGTCTCTTTCTTCAATGTTTCAGGCTTCTTAGGAATCAAAGCATAACACATATTTTCATGTCTCAAACCATCTAGAAATTTCCTTCCATCTACCAAACAGATTCTAGCATTTCCACATACTTCACTCTTAGGATCATCTTCCAAAGGAATCAAAGTAATTCTCTTTCCATTTGTTGTTATAGTGTATGTATTCTTTCTCCCATCATGTATAGCTTTTCTATCATACTGCCAAGGTCTACCCAACAAAATATGACATACATCCATAGGCATAATATCACACAAGACTTCATCATGATAAGATCTAATATGAAATTTTACCAAACATTGTTCACTCACCAGTGCCTTATGATCATCATGAATCCATGCTATTTGATAGGGCTTAGGGTGTTTCAATCTTTCCAACTTTAGCTTAGTCACCTTCTCATCTGAAAATAGATTATCTAAACTACCACTATCAATTACAACTTTACAACATTTACCTCCTGATTTGCATCTGGTTATGAACAAACTCTTCGTTTGCGGTGGTTCTTCATTGTCTCTGCTTGAAATAGTGCTCTCCTCATCACAAGTGATTCTCCTTTCTTAGGTTTACCAACCAAACTTGATGATCCAACAGGTTCTTCCTCAACATACACTGCTCTTCCACTATTCTCTATCCTCTTGCTTGTACTCCTTTGATTACATTCAAATGCTCTATGTCCTTCACCTCCACACTTGAAACAAGTGCCTCTAAATATTTTATTATCAAATCCTCTTCCTTCTCTTCTGTATCCCTCATTTCAGTATGCACTAGGGTTTCCTCTTCGGTAAAAAATTCTATCATCTCTCCGGTAAGCATTATTATCTCTGTCATCCTTCTTAAATGGGCTGTCAAGCTTGTTCTGCTCCGGATGTACTCTGTCTCCTTCGGAAAATGTTCTTCCTCTTTGAAATCTACCTCCTCTGCCTCTCTGTCTCTGATCATGTCTTTTATTCATCTTTTCTTTAACTTTCAAGGCAAACTGATATGCTTCTTCCACAGATGTTATTCTCACCAAACTTAGTTCTTCTTGAATGTTCAATCTTAGTCCATTGATGTATCTAGCCACTTTCTCCTTGCTTTCTTCACTATGTCATGTCCTTACAATCATCATATGGAATTCTTCAGTATACTCCTTCACAGATTTCTCCTTTTGTCTCAGGTTTTGCAATCTTTTCAACAACTCTAACTCATAGTCAGCAGGTATGAATTGATTCTTCAATTTTGTCACCATCATGTCCCACTTTGTAATCTTTTCTTTTCCTCTTCTATTTCTATCCAACTAAACTTCTTTCCACCATATAGCAGCATGTCCTTTCAATTTTGTCTTTGCAAATTTCACCTTCTCCGGATCTTCAACTTCTTTGTACTCAAAGTATTCTTCCATGTCATTTATCCAATCGATCAACTCTTCAGGGTTCAAATTACCAGTATAGTTTGGCACATAAACTCTAGGTTTCTTTCTAATCTTCAAAATAGATCGCAACATCTTTACTTGATATGATTCTTCTTCTTCATCACCTCCTAGGGTTTCACCAGTTTGTTCAACAAATTGAAATTCTTCTTCATCGTCACTTTCAACATTAGGTCTCAGTGTCAATCCTCTTCACCTATCTTCCTCAACAACATCTAATTGAATTCTCATTATTTTCATCATCTCCATCATCTCATCCATTCTACCAACCATTGTTCCAACAGCAGCAACTCTCCTTGACGATATTCTTCCTAGGATTAAGTGTAAACTGCCTCAAGTTCGGCGATCAGGCTACAAGGTGACAACTGCCTCATAATCGGTGATCGGTTGTGACACAAGTAACCTGTCTCAATTTGGTGATCTATCCACAGCAAGATCTTACGGAATTCCTTCGTCAACTTCGCTCAATTCGCTCCCAAAATTTGAACTTTTGCTCTGATACCACTTGGTGCTATCACAGTAGGAGGGTTCATAGAATGAACTATCTAGACCATGCAGCAAGAGTAAACACAACAGAAACAACTCAAAGATATGAAACAAATGCAGATTCAGTCATTCAGTATATCATAGAATTTAAATACAAATCGGTTGGCAACATGCGGCCTTACAATTTAGGCTCAAAGGCCTAATTACAGAATATCAGAAGATATAGCTTTGAAGCTCCTTCGCGCAAATCCAAACTATGAACTTATGAATCTATTTCTAACTATTCTAATCTCTTTCATAAGGATCTATTACATCAATATATATCATCTCTGGATCATAAGATTCCTCTGTATTGGCCAAGGAAGATCACAAACTCCAATGAAGAGCTATAACATGTGTACACAGATAGGTCAGACCTAATCATGTAAAACACCTCTGTAAATGAATGGAATGATGTGTAAATCTCGGGGAAGGTTAGCCACGAACCATAGAACATTGAAAGATGTGTCATTAGGCTCCATAGGTCAAGAAGTGCTCTGCAAGTCTTCTCCTTCAGCTGATGTGTCTGAGACTGTCAGGATGCTTTGTTCTAAGAAAATAATCGATCTTCTGATGGTGATAACTTTCCGGTAACTGATCCAAATGCTTTGAATTCTAGATATGATGTAGATGAACATGTCTAAATGTTAAGTCCAACTCCACAAGATCTAAAATGCAACTACGGTAGAATGCTGACTAAAATACAGAAACTGCTATTGACTGAACTGCTTGAATTGAACTGGAAATGAAAGAAACAAATGAACTGCAAACAAACTAAAATGCAAATGTTTTTGGTTGATGTAATATTGCTCTTGAACCATGGATGCTCCTGCATCAAAATGATATCTTTACTGTTTGTTGTTAGAAACAATCTTTTATTAGGAAATGACCTCTTCTTAATGATCAAACAAAGTGAACATAAACTCTTAAACCTAGATGAAAGCATTAGTTCATGTATACATATTCCTTTATTATTTTGTTGTTAAAACGTTATTTTAAACATTATCATTGAATGACAGTAATCTGATTATAAACTCTGTTCTCTGTTTTTGTTTCTTAACTTCCTATCACAGTTGTGATAGTAAGGTTTTGAATGATTTATAAAACTTATTGCGTTGACTAAAATAGTTTCTATCACAGTAGTGACAATAAGATTGTTAACATATTTAGAAAACCTATTAATTTATGAATATTTGAATGAATAGATTATATGTTAAAATTATCTTTCTTATATGTTAGTATGATGGAGTAAATTTCGAGATGTAAATATCATTATCTTATTAAAACTTCTTGAAAAGAATTGGCATACTTGATTAGAATGATTTAGAAAACTCAATACATATTATGGAAATAGAATGAAATATGAACTAGGAAATGAGATGGATTTAATAGCTTTATAGATGCAATTATATGAACAAATGATGGATTATTGCTTGAAAGGTGTGTTTTCATGATTGATGCATGGGAAAGGGATTAGAAATGGTCATAGGTGATTTTGGATTTATTTATTTTATTTATTCATTGATTTATTTATTTACTTGTTTATTTGGGGAAAGAAGGTAGATTTTTATCTAGGAATTTGTTTGGGTTACTTTCTAGGCTGGATTATCAGAGATGGCTTTTCCTCTTTTCAAGATTTGAACTAGGTTACTATGTTTAAAGGTTTAGATCTAAACAAGATGACATTGACAAACATGTTTATTTTGTCTAGCAAACTTATTTATATATATCTCTGCCACATCCTGTTGTGAGACAATTTGCATTTCATTATTTAGAATTGCACATTTAGACATCAAGGGTGCATCAGGTGTTCCCTCCTGCCAATTGTTTCTAGGTAGCTAGACGTTTCGTGTAGGGTTGGGTTTCCTTCATTTCATGAAGGGATCCAAGGAAGTGTAATTACTTCATGGTTGGGTGGAAAAGCACCTGGGCCATGTTCCCGTCTCTCGGCTCGCAGGTGGAGGACCACTTGGTTTATGCGACTGATGAGCATATTGATTTATTTATTCTTGTTGAACATGATTATTGTAAACTTGTAATTGGATGTATTATGGCATGATGGTCAAAGGACTTTGAATATGATTTTATAGTGCTCTTACCTGGGATAAGGATGTGAATTGTAAGATTTAATGACTTTATTTGATTTATATTGATGAGATTATCTTTTGCAAGATTTAATGAATCTTATGGATTCTTATTTATGAGGATTTCCTTTTGTGAAGATTTATTGACTTTATTGAATCTTATTTATGAGACTTACCTTTTTTTTACTTGTAATTAAGCAGATTAATTACCTCATTTGATTTTCTTTATTGCGAGGTTGTAATTTAAATGAATTATTTACTCTATTTACTTCATTTTACTTTTGTGATGGTTTTGAGAGCTTTTACAAACACCAATTTTAAAAGGGTAACATGCCTTGCAAAATAAAACCATTGAAAAGTCCAATGAGCAACCTTCATTTTGAACCTGTCAAGAATCCTCTTCCACTGAGGTTGATTAGGAAGACCAATTGACAAGAGAATACCAAGATAATCCAAAGCAAGCTGTCTTATTTTGAATCGCAAAATAAGAACAATTACTTGTTGAATGGCTAAAGGATTATTAAAGAAGAAATATTTGACTTATCCTCATTAATTTGTTGACCAGAAGCAGCCAAATACATATTTAAATGCTCCTAAAACTAAGAAGATGAGAATGAGAATTAAGATCCCTAGCCACTTTCCACCCTTGAATAATTTCATTAACTCTTTGATGATTAAGGAACCTTCTCAAACCCTTAGCCAGAAGGATGAAAAGGTAAGGGGAGAAGGGATCACCTTACCACAACCCTCTAGAAGTTGAAAAAAGAGATGGGATACCATTAATAAGAACATAGAAGGAAGAAGATGCCACACAACTCATGACCCACTCAATCCAGCTTGAACAAAAATCAAAAGTTGATAGAACATTCCTGAGAAAGTATCATCAGACCCTATTATAATCCTTGGACATTTCCAGCTTGATAAACATAACTTTATCCTTAGAACAACCCATAGAATGAATGGCTTCTAAAGAAATAACAATACCATCAAAAATTTGATGCCCGTTCACAAAGCCCCCTACTTAAGTGATATCAAAGAATCCAAAATTTGTTTCAAATGATCAACAATGAGTTTGGTAATGATCTTGTAAAGATATTAGAAAGAGGAATAGGGTGGTGTAGATCAAAAGAATTAGTCCCCACTTTCTTAGGAATCAAAGCCAGAAAAGTAGAATTGATTGTTGTAAGCATTTGTTTATTAGTCTAAGATTTCAAGCATAATTGCCAAAAGATCATCCTTGAGGATGTCCCAAAATTCTTGGAAAAACTCAATAGGGAAGCCATTAGTACTAGGAGCCTTACTTTTCTTCATCTAGAACACAATATTTTCTAATTCAAGAAGAGTGATAGGCCCCATAAGGAGACCATTGATTTCTTTAGAAACTAAGGATGGAATGCAACCTAAAATAACCCATTCCTCCTCCACAACTGTAAGACCACTTTCCTTACCTGAGATGAAGATAGTCAATTTCAATGAGAAGTAGTAATAGAAAAAATAACATTACTACTCCTTTCTTTAATTGAATTATGGAAAAAGGAGGTATTCAAATATTTCTCTTGGAGTCAATTAATTCATGATTTCTGCTTCCAAAATATCCCCTCCTGAAGTTCTTGTTCACAGGGCTCTTTAGAATGAGAGGACTCCATCAAAAGTTACTCTCTAGTCATACCAAATTCTCTGATATGAAAAGTAATATCATTCAATTTTTATTGCACCTATTTCTTCTGCCAAAAAATATTGCCAAAACCAAATTTGTTCCACTGTTTAAGATTGAACTTAACAAATTGAAACCTTTTAAAAAGGAATACATAGCAATACCAAAGTAGGGCTTACCCTCCGACCACCATACCACTATATTCTCTTGTATAGCTTGATCACAAAGCCACATTAATTGAAACTTGAATGGAAGTTTTGTAGCGATAGAAAAAAGAGATGAAGAAAACTTGATGGGCCAATGATCTAAATCTTGCCATTGTAGAATTTTAGATGAAGTAATCCAATTATCCCCAATCTAATAATCAGAAATTAAAAACCTATCCAGTTGTTTAGTAATGGAAGTAGGACCACATCTATTATTCCAAGTGAAAAGGGCACCACTTGGTTTAACATCCACAAGACTAAGAAAAGTAATTCTCTCAGAACAAGGATGAAGAAGGATTGAGACAAATCAAGCCTCCAAGTTTCTCATCAAGAGTAAGAATTGCATTAAAATCACCCACCAATATCTAAGGAACAAAAACAAGCAAAGAGTGAACCAACTGAATATGTGACCACAAGAAAACCTTGCCTTGAAAATCCATAGGAGCATAACATTGGTTAAGAAAATAGGACTACTTGAAACAAAACAAGAACCCAGCAAAGGTAGAGAATGCTTACTAACTAACCAAGAAGAAGGTGTAATCTGATAAGGGTCCCATAGGCAAGTTAACCCTCCTGTAGAACCTTGAGTTCCAATACACTAACATTGGCTACCTTTCCAGAGCACTAATGAAGTAGCCAACATTTCCTCCACAAAATGTTTCATTTCTTGAAGGAAAATGATATCAAGTTTATGAATCCAAATAAGGTCTTGAACAACCTTTTGACGAGGGGTGTTGCCCAAACCCCTAACATTCCATGAAGATAAATCATTTTATTGATCAGAGAAGTGAGAACCTAATGTGTGGATGACCCCATATTCTACTAGTGTCTCCCCTATCATCTTGAATTTCTCCTAATCTCTTTTTCTCCCTACTTTGGAGAGTTTATCCATACCAATCTTTTAAAGATTTTTTTTGGAGTCCCAATGGAGTAGGAGCTTTCTTCTTAGTATCACCCTTAGTACCAATATCTTGAAGAGCTTAAATGGCATGACATAACCCGTAGAACCTTCGAAAGGAGTAACCATCAAAACAAGAATTATAACAATCAAACCAATATCAACACTATTGGCCCCATAATTTCCATCATATCCTTCTACACAAATTAGAGAAATATGAGTCCCTTCCATAGGTAATACCTGCACACCAAATATAATTTGGGCTTCTAGGGATGGGGCATAATCAAGGAGTACCAAATCTTGATTATCTAAAGTCTTCTTAATCAAAGTAGAATCAAGTTACTCAAAATATCTAGAATGTCAATGTTTTTATTAAAATCCCCCTTGATAAATCTTTTTTCTGACGCATCTTATTCCTTCCTTTATTTCAGGACTTCACTGGAATAAACCCATTTGAGTCAAACCCTTTTTTATGTATTGGGGGGCTTTTCCTTTATCATTCGTGTTGACCTATTTTCCCTTGTCCAGAGTTAAATAGTTCACCTTGTATTTTCTTTGAAAATCCTTTGGAAAATGTCCCTACAAAGGTTAAATCTTCCAAGTACTCATGCTATGCCTTGCCAAAAATCCCAAAATCTTGTCTAAAGAATCCTTGTAGAAAACCCAGAAAAACCCAGAAATCTTTTAGCCTCAAGTATTTTCCATCACAAAGATTTCTTAATTTTATACTTAGTATTTGTATATGCATTTTTGAATGTATGTTTGCATGTACATTTGCCATTGTATGTTCATATATGCAAAGGAAATGTACATCAGCGAGATACAAGAAAATATACAAAGGGCATATGCAAAAGGCGAGATGCAGGGATGAATGTATGTTCGCATTGTATGTTTAAATGTACAATCGCACATACAAAGGAAATATGCAAAAGTCAATGTATATCAGCGACATACAAAAGCAAATATATATCACCGACATACAAAGGTAGACATACAAGACATAATGTACATTGGAATATACAAGGCGGACATACAAGACAGAATGTACATTGGAATCGCCAAGAGGGAATCTACATAGGTCAACATACAAAGCAGTTTGTATATGCAGGGAAAAGGATGCAAGGCAAGATACATCGGCGACATGCAAGCGTAGATACAAGGTTTTGCTTGTACATTCACATTGTATATCTAACATACAAAGTCTATATACAAGTCGTAGATACAAAGGCACCAGCATACAAAGAAATGATGCAAGGAAGAGATACAAAAGGTGGGGTCCACCAATTGTATATTTATGCGATTGTATGTTTGCACATGCAATCGAATATGCAAGGAAGAGATATAAACCCTAGGACCCACCAAGCGCACATACAAAGGCGATATACAAGTCACACATATAAGGGGCAGGTACAAGTTCAAATGCATGTTGTATGCAAGGTTTGTATGCATGTTTTCCTTTGTATATTTTGCGTTGTATGTTTGCACATACAAAGGGTCATATGCAAAGCGATATACAAAGGTTACTTGTATATGCCGAAATGAAGTTTTACAATGTATAGGGAATGCATGCATTTTTGTTTGTATATTTCACATTGTATGTTTGTGATATACAAGTCACACATACAAGGTTCGGACCCGACTGGAGATCAAATGCAGCTAATAAAATGCTGGAGTCCAGATTGTATGTATACAGGCGATTGCATGTGCTGATATACATTTGAATATACAAAGCCATATGCAAGAAGATGTTTGGTGAGACATGCACATCGGTGGCTCTATTTTTAGTCATTCTGACAGCCGATGGAGGATGTAATTGCTCAGCGATAGGTCTCAGGACATCTTGGCACCAAATCAGGTGGTGCCACGTGTTAGCGGCGATACAAACACTGATTCAAAAGATAAAGACCCGCGTTTGTATGCAGGCACATGCATATTCAAATGCATATACAAAGGGCACCTCAAAGGCTGATTTAAATGCCGAATGCAGTGCAGATTCAAAGGGTCTTTTAGATGCCAATTCAGGTCATAGATGCAAAGCGATATACACAGGCAGTTGACTGCAACTTTGATCGCGAATATCTTGCACATCCTGGCGAATTTCTACATGCCGCAAAAGGCAAAAATGCTTGTTTTTGCCTCTTTCATTTGGCGGGCTTTTTGGGGAGGATATTTTCACTTTCATTTTTTGGATCTGGATTTGCATGTTATGACGATTAGACGTTTTAGCGATTATTTTGGATATGCAAATGCAGATATTTGTGGTGTTCATTGCTACAGATTGATGATGCAACAGCTTGCCTTGAAGACTTAAAATATCTTCTACCTACCCTATTCCAGATCTTTTATTCAATAACTTCTGCAGGTAGACGTCCCTTCAGGGAGATATTTTTTGACACAGCTCATGGGTGAAATTGTTTGTAACCGACTGAGGTCAAAATGTAAAATGCTATATATACATGTAAAAATAGATGTATGGTTGTTGATTGTTCTTCTGGGCTATTTTTGTAGTGGCTACTTGGCCTCTATAATCAATAAAAACTGGTCTTTTTGCCTCTTTTGTTATTCTAGCACTGTGTCTCTATCTTGACCTCTGTTAAAATCAATATGAGTCTGTGTAAGTCTTTCAAGTTGTGAGATTATTACTATGTCGATTCAGTTGCAGCCAAACATGTTTAAATCTGGTGTATCACTTATTTTCATTTCAGCATTCCTTCTAACCCTTTTCCTAGCAAGCATTAGCACTAGGTTTAGATGCATTTCTCTAAGCATTAGGCTTAGAAAGAGGAAGCCGGCCTTCTTCGGAGGTCTGATCTCAATTCGCAAGGTCCCACACTTTGAGATCATTCCCATGTTTCTCCAGATTGCTATAGTTTTACAACTGCAGCAAAGGGTGCAAATCTGTGAGAGAATAGTTTTTGGCACGCCCGGTGGGACCAGTTTGATGAATTTATCATCAAAGTACTAAGAGATTTGGTGTTTCTCCTAGTATTACCAGCCTTTGGAGGCACTACAAACAACACCATGGCAACTCTACTGAACGAATTAGCTGGTTCCAGTAGCCCAAGTGCCTAAAATTTTATTTTTATCAGGATTTTGGTGGTTTTCTTGGTTTATTCAGCTTCCAGAAGCATTTTTAATCACCTGGAGACTCTTTCTCTGGTATGTATCCAATTTCTCTTTGCTTGCAGACCTATTTCACTCTATTTCTGACATTTCTATGATTATCCGGCATTTAGATGCTACAAAATGTCAGAATTTTATGAGAATCATGGCTTTTCCCCAACCCCTAATCTAAATATAGGCTATTGGCCTCTATATCAACATCCTCGTGATGTTTATTCTTAATCCCAAGAGGGGGTTTTTGACGCCAAACAACATGACTATTCAAATAGTCAACCTCAAAAACACCCTTACCAGAATGTTTTGGATCTAATCTAAAAGTTTGACTATTTTTTGCGGGATTTGAGCCAAAAGCTTGAACTTATGAAGATCGGTGATATTAGTAAGGAGTTCTCATGCATGTCCTGGATGTTAGTTGAAATTGAGAGGCAAAAAGAGATTACCTGGCAGTAGCGAGAGTTGGCTGAGCAATCTATTATTTATAATTAGGAGAGGGGGACAAAAAGAATACAATTTGAAAGAAGTCTTGAGGGAGCAATAGCTGCTAAAAAGGAGCAAATGAAGCTTTTGTTTGCTCAGGTGCAAAGTAGTCGAGCTTACTTAGATTATCAATGCCAAAAGAGATGTGAGACCCAAGCAATCTCCTCCTTTCCCAGTTTCAAACATCCTCTCCCTTTTACACCTGCTCAGCCTGTTGTTGAAGAAGCCCCAAAATTTAAGATTCCAAGCTTTAGGCTAGATAATCCATCTATGCCTCCAAAACCACTTCCCAGTTTTAAAATTCCAAGTTTTAGAGGCCCTCAGCCTATAGAGAAACCTAGACTCCACAAGTTCCCAGGCTTTAATGCCTTTATCCCTCCACAAGTCCCTATTCTTGTGCAAACTCAAATTATCACTCCCCAGGAACAAATTTGTCTAGAACCCTCTCCCCTCCAAGAAATTCAAAAATATTTTTAGGCCTCTTTCCCTGATGCTATTTCAATTCTCAAGGGTGGACCTGTTGTCCACCAAGATAACTGGAAAGATGAGCCAATAAAGGAGGTGGAAAAAGATAAAACTAATGAGGAGCAGTTTATTCCTACTCTCACAGAGATAGAATTGTTTGAACCTATTGCACCTGTGCGTACTGTTAACCCAAATAAGGGATTGAGTCCTCTAGACTTTACTTCTTTTAAAGCCTTTTCTCATGCATCAGATCAAGCAAACAAAGTTGAAACGCAAAAAGTACATGGGGAAAACCTTCGACCGCAGAGACAGCTTGATCAAAATCCAGTGGAGCTGCAATCAAAGGATGGGGGCATAGGGAGACAGGTTGGTAAGGTCACTTCAGAAATGGATGATGCTGCCCTACTTCATGAGCTACCTGGTTATGTTGAAGATGAGAAGTATGAGCAGCTGGTTGTGGATATGCAGCAACAAGAGAACACTGAAAATAATGACAAATTGCTACAGGTTGAGGCTGAGCATGATAGTAAGGTTCCAAACCATAAGGAAGGGAAAGCATGTTGCCTTATGCTGGGTGATCTAAAAGCTAATTATGTTGATATGCTTGAGGAGCTTCCATGCTTTATTGAAAATAATGAGGAGACTGAACATGGACAAGAGCAAGTTGAAGATTTGTTCTTTATTATCCAGCAAGGATATCGGCTTCTTGGTAGGAAAGTTTTCTCCTTTGAGCATGTGCATGGCTCATTTTCTGAGCCTAAGTCAAAAAATCATGGACATGTTGTTCATAGGGTGGAGGCAGCCATATTTGTAGTAGAATCACAGGAGCTAGAGTTTTCAGACCAGCAAGAAGAGGAAGAATGCAGCCATGATGACATTATGTCAGCCTTCTTGGGTTCTTTGAAGGAAGGAGAAAGCCATGAGGTCCCAAGTTAGTTGTTTCAGACACAAGAGCAACATGAGAGTCAAATGGGAGGCACCATCATACCAAATGAAGAGCGAGAAGAGAAAGGATCAGTGCAGAGACATGAGATCAAACATGATGATTTGCATGTCACTTCAAGGGGATGCCCTATCAGGCATCTAGCCCAGCTAGAGACACATCAAGATGAGTCACCACTTGTCATGCTTACCTCTAAGCATGAAGTTGAGCATCAAAATGAGTGGGATCAGCCCATTTATTCACCACAAGTTAGCAGCATCAGCAATTAGTTCAGGTGGATAGGTGAGTTTATCTCCATTTTGGGGGAGGCGTTTTATCAATTTGTCATATGCGCATTCCCCCCTCACCTCTTTTTAACTGCCCACATGCATAAAAAATACTGTAAATTGTTAAGGAAGGGCAGTTACTTTCAAGAACCAGTTAATGGCTTTGTTTGAGATCACCTCTGACTGGTTAGTTTAGGATTATAATAGATTTTATTTCAATTTTAGGTTTCCTTTCAATAAGTGCCTTTAAACTTTGCTGTATTCTCATTAGAAGATACATGCTTTCTTGTTGTTTTTGTTTTGGCTTGGTAGCTTGCTTAGTGTTCTAGCTCCTCTGTTCTTGTTACAATCTCTTTGACTCCATGCCCAATGGATGCATAAAGCCACTGATCTAATGTTTAGCAGGCAAACATTCCATAGAAGTCGCCAAAACGTTGACCTATTTTCCCCTGTCCAGAGTTAAATAGTTCACCTTGTATTTTCTTTGAAAATCCTTTGGAAAATGTCCCTACAAAAGTTAAATCTTCCAAGTACTCATGCTATGCCTTGCCAAAAATCCAAAAATCTTGTGTGAAGAATTCTTGCAGAAAACCCAGAAAAACCTAGAAATCTTTTAGCCTCAAGTATTTTCCATCATAGAGATTTCTCAATTTTATACTTAGTATTTGTATATGCATTTTTGAATGTATGTTTGCATGTACATTCGCCATTGTATGTTCGCATATGCAAAGGAAATGTACATTAGCGAGATACAAGAAAATATACAAAGGGCATATGCAAAAGGTGAGATGAAGGGATGAATGTATGTTTGCATTGTATGTTTAAATGTACAATCACACATACAAAGGAAGAGATGCAAAGCAAATGTACACAATCGCACATACAAAGAAAATATGCAAAAGTCAATGTATATCAGCGACATACAAAAACAAATGTATATCACCCACATACAAAGGCAGACATATAAGATAGAATGTACATTTGAGTATATAAGGCGGACATACAAGACAGAATGTACATTGGAATCGCCAAGAGGGAATCTACATAGGTCAACATACAAAGTAGTTTGTATATGCAGGGAAAAGGATGCAAGGCAAGATACATCAGCGACATGCATGCGCATATACAAGGTTTTTCTTGTATATTTGCATTGTATATCTAACATACAAAGTCTATATACAAGTCGTAGATACAAAGGCACCAACATACAAAGAAATGGTGCAAGGAAGAGATACAAAAGGTGGGGTCCACCAATTGTATATTTATGTGATTGTATGTTTTCACATGCAATCGAATATGCAAGGAAGAGATACAAACCCTGGGACCCACCAAGCGCACATACAATCGCGATATACAAGTCACACATACAAGGGGTAGGTACAATTCAAATGCATGTTGTATGCAAGGTTTGTATGCATGTTTTCCTTTGTATATTTTGCGTTGTATGTTCGCACATACAAAGGGTCATATGCAAAGCGATATACAAAGGTTACTTGTATATGCCGAAATGAAGTTTTACAATGTACAGGGAATGCATGCATTTTTGTTTGTATTTTTCACATTGTATGTTTGCAATATACAAGTCACACATACAAGGTCTGGACCTGACTGGAGATAAAATGCAGCTGATAAAATGTTGGAGTCCACATTGTATGTATATAGGCGATTACATGTGCCAATATACATTTGAATATACAAAGCCATATGCAAGGAGATGTTCGGCGAGACATGCACGTCGGTGGCTCTATTTTTAGTCATTCTGACAGCCGATGGAGGATGTGATTGCTCAGTGATAGTTCTCAGGAGATCTCGGCACCAAATCAGGTGGTGCCATGTGTCAGTGGTGATACAAACGCCGATTCAAAAGATAAAGACCTGTGTTTTTATGCAAGTGCATGCATATTCAAATGCATATACAAAGGGCACCTCAAAGGCCGATTTAAATGCCAAATGCAGTGCAGATTCAAAGGGTCTTTCAGATGCTGATTCAGGTCACAGATGCAAAGCAATATACACAGGCAGTTGACTGCAACTTTGACCACAAATATCTTACGCATCCTAGCGAATTTCTACATGCCGCAAAAGGCAAAAATGCTTGTTTTTGCCTCCTCTTTCATTTGGCGAGCTTTTTGGGGAGGATATTTTCACTTTCATTTTTTGGATCTAGATTTGCATGTTATGACGGCTGGACATTTTAGCGACTATTTTGGATATGCAAATGCAAATATTTGTGGCGTTCATTGCTACAGATTGATGATGCAGCAGCTTGCCTTGAAGACTTAAAATATCTTCTACCTACCCTGTTCCAAATCTTTTATTCAATAACTTCTACAGGTAGATGTCCCTTTAGGCTGATATTTTTTGACACAGCTCATGGGCAAAATTATTTGTAACCGACTGAGGTCAAAATGTAAAATGCTATATATACATGTAAAAATAGATGTATGGTTGTTGGTTGTTCTTCTGGGCTATTTTTGTAGTGGCTACTTGGCCTCTATAATCAATAAAAACTGGTATTTTTGCCTCTCTTTTGTTATTCTAGCACTGTGTCTCTATCTTGACCTCTGTTAAAATCAATATGAGTCTGTGTAAGTCTTTCCAGCTATGAGATTATTACTGTGTCGATTTAGTTGCAGCCAAACATGTTTAAATCTGGTGTATCACTTATTTTCATTTTAGCATTCCTTCTAACCCTTTTCCTAGCAAGCATTAGCACTAGGTTTAGATGCATTTATCTAAGCATTAGGCTTAGAAAGAGGAAGCCAGCCTTCTCTGGAGGTCTGATCTCAATTCGCAAGGTCCCACACTTCGAGATCATTCCCATGTTTCTCCATATTGCTATAGTTTTACAACTGCAGCAAAGGGTGCAAATCTGAGAGACAACAATTAGCTTTAGTCGTAGAGACCTCTAGCTGGGAATAGAGAGCATTTGAGATTTTCTTTGGTTAATTTCTTTGAAGATGCTCATAAGCATGACAAACACGATATCTAAAAGGAAGAGCCTCATAATCTAACTGTTGAATTCAATGCATGCTACCTAATCTAATCTCTATAGAATTAAGCAAAGGATTATTAAGATCATTTTTCACATAGATATGAGCATACATAGTTACCTTTCTCTCAAGCATCTGATGAGAAGGGCCCAAAGGTTTGTTGATAACTGAGAGGGGGGGTGAATTAGTTATCCTAATTATTTCTTTTTCCTGTACTTTCTTATTAATCAATGTAGCATTAATTCAAACAAGCAAATATTACCATGAAATGAAAAACACATGACACAGTATTTTTGACGTGGAAACCCTGTTAAGGGAGAAAACCATGGGGTGATTAACCCAAAGATTATTCTCTATTAGAAGAATAAGGAATTACAAAATGGCACTTGCCAATTAGGGCTCACTGCCCGAGAACACTGCTCACAAAGGATGCACACTGCCTACAAGGAGACACATTGTCTACAAAAGAATGTTATACAATACTTGAACTGATTGGAAGCATCCACATATGTTGGAGTTCAGTTTTGGTTAGGCTCAGTACACTGATCTGCTGCACTTCATCTTTCTCTTCTCTTTATTCTGCTTTTCTTTCACATACCAGATCTTTCTTACTGCTTCTATTCTACTCTACTCTTATTCACATATCACATTGCACAACTACTCTTCTCATAACTAAATCCATCCTATATATATATATCCGCACAAGTGATTTCATTATCTTTCTAGTCGGCACCCGGAACAGTCTATCTTCTCACAAACTCTGTTCTGTTGGCTGAATCCTTGCACATCAAGTAATGCGGATCAAGCATATACTTGTAGATATCATTAATCATGTTGGCCAAACATGATTCATGCCTTCACAACCTTTACCATCATCAGTAACACATCTGGAAAATAGTCTGATGTTTTGTCAGTCAGTTCTTCCTCTGTTCACACTGTCACTCAGGAATCCGGTACTCAACTATTCATATCTTTTTCTTTGTCCATCACCAGAGGCTAAATCCTTGGAATATACCACTCAAGGTAGTCCTCTTGACTTCCCCAGATCTGCACTGCACCAAGATACTTCCTCTGAGAGATCCGGACCTGTCTGTCGGACCTTGCCACATGCTCTGTTCTTGTTCACCGGACCACAATAATCTTCATTCTGACTTCCGGTAGAGACACACCATGACTTGTGGATATGTGGGATGACCTTTGTTGCCATCAATGACAACAACCATGAATCCATATAGTGTCTCTTGCCAACAAGGTTTCCCAAGGACAACCACTATAGATTACAAAATATTTGGTCACCAAAATTCCATAAGAAGATGAAGAAGGTGAACCCAGATTGAAATCTTAGATTGGAGCTACTCCACCAGATTGAATCGCACATGCCAAGGCTTAATGAACAACCCAACTTCATTGTGAAAGTACAATCCTCTCCCAAAGCCAAAATTTGATCCACCATTCTAGAAAATACCACAAAGAAGCCATTTTCCATCTAGATAACCTCCATATCCCCCTTCAATTGCTAGGTATGACATGCCCAATTCTCCAAGAAAGGCAATGTGAATTTAAATCCCATAAATTTACAAATCAAAGTATGCTCCAACAAATAAAGCACATCATCAACTATAACTTCTACATTGATGACCAAAATGGGATAATCCACACTTTTCTGTAAACTTCCATTAGATTAGGGATGATTATCCACCCTCTAATCATATCTAGCATCATGTGTAGCTTGCATGAAAAAATTAACAACATTTTCATGGCCAGAGGTCATGGTGTCATCAACCTAAACAATATACTTAAATGAAAAAGGCAAGGGGACCAATCGGGCCCCCCTGATCCTATCATAGGTGAGCCCCCTAGTCCAAGCACAAAACAATAGATAAAATCTCCATGGTAAAACCAAAAATCAAAGTAAAACAAGCACAACAATCGAAATCCTAATAAAAAACAAGAGGAATCGAAGAAAGAAACTCGAGGATAAGGCAATGTTGGTTGTGTGTCATATCTTTTAATAATAGTTTGTGAGTCACCACCCAAATATTCTATTGTATAATAAAGTATGGATCACTAAATGTACCAGAATGTTCTAAAGAATGGTATATTTTTCTTGCAAAACCCAATACTAAACTAAAGTGGATAGCTAAATGTACCTAAACTAATGTGTTGGTACATAATAAAATAAAGTATGGATCATTTAATGTTTTGCAAGAAAATTATACCAATATTAAGATTGTAATCTTGAAAGAAGTAGTTTGAGAAAAATATACCAATGCTAAGATTGGTATGCATTGATTTTGAAGAATGTATTAGTGATGTATTTAGGCTACAAGTAGTGAAAGAACTCCAAATGCTCTGCAAAATCAAACAAATTCAAATATTATTGAATGCTCTTAGTGAGAAATGTCCACAAGACATCCATTGATTTGGCCATTAAGATTTAAAAAAGAAAAATAGATTTAGACAATTGAAAGCTTACATCCATAGCTTATATGTAAAGCACAACATAATAAAAATAGGTAGTTGAAGAACATCCTTAACTTATATTTTAGCAATATAATTTATTATCTACAATATATTAAAATAAATAGTTGAAGAGTAGCTAAAGAATACCTCTATTTACAATAGATCCTTGATTTTTTTTATTTCTTCAAGATTACACTAGCGATGAACTAAGTTGCCAAATTAGAATTGGGTATGGATACAAGTGTGTGGGTACAATATATCAATATGACATGTTCTTTCAGGGTTGAGTATGTTTATACAAAAAACTTATAAGAATCATAAATTTATACACATTTACAACCTAAAAAAGGGATTAAGTTTAGAATAACACATATCATGCATAGGATAATTAGAACTACCATAAATATTACAAATTTGAAATACAATATACTAATTTGATATTAATTTGTCAAACTTGAATATCATGATAGATATTCTTTGTTCAATATTGAAATAATACAATCATAATCAATGACATACCAACAACATCATTGATATTAGATGGTGTAGGTAGAATAGAAGAATCACAAGTAGCCCCACCATCACTAGCAGTAAAGCATGCTAACTATTTGACTCCTCATAAAGTGACAACCTATTCCTACCCACAATCCCAAATTCCACAGCCAATGACTAACTACTTCGACATTTTCCAAACCAAGCAAGAATCTAGTAGTCAAACTTCTAAATCTAGTAAAGAGATTGACACTACTACAAGCTACGTTAAATTTGGATCAACTAAAGATTACTACATAAGATTCATTCAACCTATGTAAAGAGCCACTCAAAATCTAAAGTTGCACCAACAACAAAAAGTGAGTATATGTATAGTGAAAATGGCTACAAAGTTAGAGGAAATTATGGCATTTCTTACTTTGGCGACTGTGAATTTTATTGTGGTGTTGTGTACTCATCAAAAAAATACAATGTGTTGTTTGTTTTCTTGTTACTCATTAAACAAAATGCAAGTGAAAATGACCATTGGTTTAGGGTTTAGGGCACATTTTTCTAGTCAAAGGTCAAACAAAATGTATTGAAATTGTCACATATTGCTAGAATCGCCTCAAAATCACCCCAAAATTTCTTTGACATACCTAGAATCATTTGGGTATGCTCATGAATGATTCCAAATGAATTTGTGCACAAAAAATGTACGGTAGACAAATCCACAAGCAAATTGAACTTGATTTCGATACTAAAATGAATTATACTCAAGAACACCTAAGTTTTTGGTTGCTTCAGTAATATAGGCAATGATTTATATCAAATAAAAAATATTGTTTCCAATTAATCCAATCATACATCTATACAATCTCCCATTTTTAATTCTTGTTTGGAGTCCTTTATGCATCCTTCTTTCCACCCCGTCATTGCCTTATGTTCTCTATTCTTGGAATTCTCAATTTTCTAAATAATAGCTAAAGAGGTTCACACACATGAAAGAGTGGTGTAGTGGTGATTTGGCAAGGTAGTAGTTATAAAATATATGCCAAATAGTAGATAAAAAGCTCCTCACTAATTTTTTTAAAAGTTTAAAAAATGAATTATTCAAAATTACTAAGTACTATCTAAAAATAAATTTTATTGATAAATGTAAATATGATTAATGGTTTATGTGTAAAATTTTAACTAAACTTGCACAACACAGTATGAATCTAGCTGGAAAATAAGAACAGAACTTGCAGGTGAACAGAAGAAAAATTCAGAGCAAGAATGAATAAAACTCTTTGAATATTCACAAACAGAATGCATGAAAGTACAAAGATAAAGCCAACGTTGGAATAAAACACAGAGGACAAGAATGGGCTAAAAAGGAAAAGGCAGAGAGATTCCTTAGATTACAATGAAACAAGGCAACAACAATTATTCTGGATAAAGCAGGAAGTTGCTAAGTTTCGCTAAAACCCCCCCTTAAGTTTGACTAAGGAGACAAATGATGCAGGGACTTCCGGAGGTCATAACTTTTGACTCGGATGTGGGTTTTCTACGAAATTTTACAGGTGGATGCCTTATGAGGTGGCCAGTGGTTTCCCAACCTGCCTTAGCGGGTTGGACCTCATCTTGGCACTTTTTCGGGGCTTCAAACTTTCATCTTGGCCCTCAAAATGGCAAATTAGTGTTTTTTTCTAGTTTTTTAAAAATTGCTTTTTTTAATAACTCGAAACTCATGTTTCGAATTTAGGATGTTAGTTGTTTTTTTGTCCTACCTTAGCTTTATGAGCTTTTTGGAAAAAAACTGGATTCTCAAGATATGATTATAAAATTACCTAAAATGGCAAAATCTGACAATTGTCGAAATCTGCCAAAAAAGGTAATTTTTTGTTTTTTTTGTTTTCTTAGATATAAGAGAGTTTTTCTCTCATTGTAGCAGCAGAGTTGAGGAATAGAAATTTTGTTTTGTTTCAGCTTCTAAATTTTTGTCTCTCATGTTTAATGGCACAATTCTGTTGAGTGTATGTTGTGTGCTACATCATTTGGTATCAGAGCGGGAAGATGGCTGGGAGAGGAAGAGGAAGAGGCGGTCTTGCCCAGATGCATAGAGAAATGCAAAATCTGCAAAGGCAAATAGCAGAACTTACAACGCAGATGGAAACCCAAAGACTGGGTAGAGGAGGAGACGAATCTGATGAAGAGATAGGTCAAGGAGGTGCACATCAAGATACAGAACATGAAGAAGAAGAATTAGAAGGCATGAGTTTTGAAGAGAGGATGCTCAGGGCCTTAGAAGGGAAAAATGAAGGGATCAAGGTAGATGTTTCAGATTATGCAGGTAGTCTTAAACCAGAGGAGTTGATAGACTGGTTGAATGGAATGAGAAAATTTTTTGAATGGAAATCCATGACAGAGGAGAAGAAGGTAAAATTTGCATGCACCAAATTAAAGGGTCATGCAATGATTTGGTGGGATCATCTTCAAAAGGAACGCACAAGGAAAGGTAAGGATAAGATCAGGACATGGAATAAAATGGAGAAGAAGTTGAGAGAAAAAATTTTGCCCATAGATTATGCGCAAACCCTTTTTCGTAGGTTTCAAAATTTAAAGCAGAACCTCTCTTCTGTGCAAGATTATACAAATGAGTTTTATACACTGTCTATACATATAGAGCATCAAGAAACTGATGCACAAATGGCTGCTAGATATGTGAATGGCCTGAAATTTTCTATTCAAGATGAATTAAGCATGCATCAACTCAACAATATGGAAGAGGCTTACCAATTGGCTCAAAAGGCTGAAGAAAAACAAAACAGACAGTATCAACAGAGGAATAGAGGAGGAAGAAGGGGTACATCAACCCCATTTCGAGGAGGTTCAAATTATGGCAGGGGAGAGTCATCCCATGGTGTGGAAAGACAAGTAGACACTCGGCAAGATCCTCCGAATCAAGAACGAGGAAGGGAATTTCAAAGAGGTAGAGGTTATGGTAGTGGTAGAGGATGGGAAAACCAGAGAAGGCCTTTCACTTGTTTCAGATGTGGAGAAGAAGGTCATAGGGCATTTGAATGCTCCAATTATAACATGCAAGAAAGAAATCAAGGAGGACAACCTAGGGTGAACATGATTCAAATGCAGCATGAAGTGGAAGGGACAGAACTGGAGGTTCCAACAGATGTGGGAGAAAGTCTCATGATGAGAAGAGCAATGGTGATTCCAGAGAAGGAGAAAACACAAGCTAAAATCTCTAATGGTTCATGGCTTCGAACCAATATCTTCAGAACCAGATGCACTTCGGGTGGTAAGGTATGTCAAGTCATTGTTGATGGAGGTAGTTGTGAAAATATGGTTTCTAAAGAAATGGTAGACAAACTGAATTTACACTGTGAAAAACATCCTCATCCGTATCGCATTGCATGGTTTAAAAAGGGAAATGAAGTCACTGTTGATAAAAGATGCCTAATTAAGTTTAGCATAGGGAAGATCTATCAGGATGAGATATGGTGTGATGTTGTCCCAATGGATGCCTGTCATGTGTTATTGGGAAGGCCATGGCAGTATGATAGAAAAGTTATGCATGATGGAGAGAAAAACACATACACCTTTTGGAAAGATGGCGCTAAGGTGATTTTATTGCCTCTCAAGGATGAAGGAAAAGTTGAGACCATGTTGTCTGAAAGAGATCTTGTTAAAGAAATGAAGGTGACAGGGTGTTGCTATGCATTAGTAGTGAAAAAAGGTGAAGAGGAAGACATTTCAGTTCCCCCAGAAGTAGCCGAGCTGTTGAAAGAATTTGTTGATGTTTTACCTAATGAATTGCCTGATGGTCTACCGCCAAAGAGAGATATTCAACATCATATTGATTTGATTCCAGGAGCAACTCTACCCAACCAAGCAGCTTATAGGATGAATCCAACACAACATGCAGAGATGAATAAGCAAGTAACAGAACTCCTAAGTAAAGGTGTGGTGAGAGAGAGCATGAGCCCATGTGTTGTACCTGCATTGTTAACCCCAAAAAAAGATGGAACATGGAGGATGTGCACTGATAGCAGAGCAATTAATAAGATTACCATCAAGTATCGGTTTCCTATACCTCGTATGGAGGACATGATGGATGTCCTTGCAGGGGCTAAATATTTCAGCAAGATCGACCTACGAAGTGGCTACCACCAAATCTGGATTCGAGAAGGGGATGAGTGGAAGACAGCCTTTAAGACTAGAGATGGATTATATGAGTGGATGGTTATGCCATTCAGGTTATCAAATGCACCTAGCACATTTATGAGATTGATGAACACTATACTACGCCCTTACATTGGTAAGTTTGTGGTAGTTTATTTTGATGATATTTTGGTATTTAGTAACAGCAAAGAAGAGCATCTACAACACTTGAGGATCATCTTTGGTGTGTTAAGGAAGGAGAAGCTCTATGCCAATTTGAAAAAGTGTAGGTTCATGCAGGACAGTTTGGTTTTTTTAGGCTTTGTCATTTCTAAAGATGGTGTCAGAATGGATCCAGAAAAGGTCAGGGCAATCCTAGAATGGCCTAGTCCAAGCAGCATCACAGCGGTAAAAAGTTTTCATGGCTTGGCCACTTTCTATCGAAAGTTCATTCGCAATTTCAGTAGTATTGTAGCTCCTATAACAGATTGCACCAAAGGGAGAGAGTTTGTATGGACCAAGGATGCTGAGGAGAGCTTTAAGTACTTGAAGAAAAAGGTAACAGAAGCACCTATACTTGCATTGCCAAATTTTGATAAAGTATTTGAAGTAGAATGTGATGCCTCCCATGTAGGAATAGGTGTTGTACTTAGCCAAGCTAGCAAACCTATAGCTTTCTTTAGTGAAAAGCTAAATGCAGCGAGAAAGAATTATTCTACTTATGATTTGGAATTTTATGCAATTGTCCAAGCATTGAGGCATTGGAGACATTATCTAGTTCCCCAGGAATTTGTATTGTTTACAGATCATATTGCACTGAGGTACTTGAACACAGAAAAAGTTGAATAGTAGGCATGCCAAGTGGGTCTCTTTCTTGTAGGGTTACAACTTTGTGTTGAAGCATAAGTCTGGAAAACAAAATCAGGTTGCAGATGCGTTAAGTAGGCGTGTTGCACTTTTGACCACAATGGAAGCTGAGGTGATTGGTTTTGATGCCATCAAAAATTTGTATGAGTCTGATGATGATTTTTGGGAGATTGTGGAACAATTGAAGGCACCAATATCTGGTAACTTGGATCACTTTAGGGGTGAATATTTTATGCAAGATGGGTATCTATTTAAAGGAAAACAACTATGCATACCGGCTGGCTCTATGAGGGACAACATTATCAGAGAATTTCATAGTAGTGGGTTGGCTGGACATTTTGGCAAGGACAAGACAATAGCCTTGATAGAAGATAAATATTACTGGCCAAAGATGAAAAGGGATATAACTAAGTATGTAACAAGGTGTAGAATCTGCCAAGTGGCTAAGGGACATTCACAGAATACAGGATTGTATATGCCCTTACCAGTACCAGCTGCACCATGGACAGATTTGAGCATGGACTTTGTGTTGGGACTTCCACATACTCAACGAGGTAATGATTCCATTTTTGTAGTTGTTGATAGGTTCTCCAAGATGGTTCATTTTATTGCCTGTAAGAAGACTAATGATGCAACGAGGGTAGCAGAGTTATTTTTCTCAGAAGTTGTTAGACTACATGGTGTTCCAAAGACTATTACCTCTGACAGGGATACCAAATTCCTCAGTCATTTCTGGAGGACTTTATGGAAGAAGATGGGGACCAAGTTACAGTTTAGTAGTGCCTATCATCCTCAAACAGATGGGCAAACAGAGGTAGTTAATCGGAGTCTGGGAAATTTGCTGAGGTGTATTGTTGGAGAAAAGCCAAAACAATGGGATTTGGCATTACCCTAGGCTGAATTTGCCTATAATAGTTCTATTAACCGATTAACAGGAAAGTCCCCTTTCCAGATTATGTATGGCAGGAATCCTCAGGGTGTTCTAGATTTGGTACAGCTACCAATGAAAGATCAGGTCAGTGATGATGGGGAAGCATTTGCAGAACACCTTCAACAGTTGCAGCAAGAAGTGCGACAGAAGTTGCAGGACAGTAATGAGAGGTATAAGAATTCAGTGGATCCTAGTCGGCGACATCAGACATTCAGTGAAGGTGACTTAGTGATGGTATATTTGAGAAAAGAGCGGTTTCCTACTGGGACATATCACAAGTTGAAGTACAAGAAAATTGGTCCTTGCAGAATTACAAAGAAGATTCAATGATAATGCATATGAGGTTAGTTTACCAGATGATCTCGCTATTTCTCCCATGTTTAATATTTCTGATTTATATGCATTCCATGGTGAGGATGATGCTGAAGATAGTCAACCAGAGGTGTCATGGCACAACCACATTCCCCATAAGAAGAAGGAAAAGATTGCACAGATTCTTGATAAGAACACTATCTCCACTCGGCACGGGCGTTACAACAAGTATTTAGTACAGTGGGAAGGATTGCCACCAACAGATAGCACATGGATTACAGAGTGGGAAATGCAGCGGTTAGATCCCGTCCAATGGCAGCAGTTTGAAGACACTCACTTGCAGGAGCTGCGTTCTTTTCAACCAGAGGAGAATGATGCAGGGACTTCCGGAGGTCATAACTTTTGACTCGGATGTGGGTTTTCTACGAAATTTTACAGGTGGATGCGTTATGAGGTGGCCAGTGGTTTCCCAACCTGCCCTAGCAGGTTGGACCTCATCTTGGCACTTTTTCGGGGCTTCAAACTTTCATCTTGGCCCTCAAAATGGCAAATTAGTGTTTTTTTCTAGTTTTTTAAAAATTGCTTTTTTTAATAACTCGAAACTCATGTTTCGAATTTAGGATGTTAGTTGTTTTTTTGTCCTACCTTAGCTTTATGAGCTTTTTGGGAAAAAACTGGATTCTCAAGATATGATTGTAAAATTACCTAAAATGGCAAAATCTGACAATTGTCGAAATCTGCCAAAAAAGGTAATTTTTTGTTTTTTTTGTTTTCTTAGATAGAAGAGAGTTTTTCTCTCATTGTAGCAACAGAGTTGAGGAATAGAAATTTTGTTTTGTTTCAGCTTCTAAATTTTTGTCTCTCATGTTTAATGGCACAATTCTGTTGAGTGTATGTTGTGTGCTACATCAACAAAACCTTGAGGAAAGGAAAGAGGAAAGAGGGAAAACCCTGTGGGAACAAAACCCCCCCTCAAAAAAAATGCTAACAGTGCATGGAAGCTACTATGCTGCAATGTCCTTCACCCCAAGAAGGTCTCGTAGAAAGTGAAACTTCTGCTTAGTGAAAGTCTTCATGAAGATGCCAGCAGTCTATTCAAAAGTGGGACAATACTGCAAGTCAATGACTCCATCATGTGTCAGTCCTTAAATGTAATGTATGTGCATCTCAATGCATTTGTTCCGCTGTCACTGTATGGGATCTTTGCAAAACTTCAGTGTACTTTGATTGTTGCACCAAATGACAGTCAGATGATGAAAGAGGATACCGAGCTCAGTGAGGAAGTATTGTAATGAAATGGCTTGAATGGTAACATTGATTGCACCTTTATATTCAGCCTCTGCTAATGATAAAGCAATGGAAGATTGCTTCTTTCTTGACCAACAAATGGGGCCAGATCTGATGTAGAGAAAATACTAATTCACCAATTGATGCAACAATGAGATACTAATCCATTCAAATCTGCAACACAACACTTAAACAAGCGTTTGAAAGAAGGCTGAAAATAAAATGGAATAGCTAATAAAAGAAGGAAAATATGCACAATAATATTTATTCAATCTAAAATTTCATTACAAAATATGGAAGCATATGAGCTTCTGAGAGATACAATCCACACTTGCAACAAATTTTTGTTTTCATCAATCTGGACTCATACTGGCAGCATCTAGCTATGCAAATATCTTCATCCAAAAGCCCTCTCTCCCAAATGAGCAATCCTCAATATGTAGAAATTGTGTGAGAAGAAAACCATTATTGGTTTCTCAAAACAACCTCTCCAAATCCACAAGAAAAATCTATCACTTCCAACCTGTCATTGCTCCCTCAATTTTCGTGATTTTCTAAAATGGTTTCTGGGTTTTGTGCACCTTCTTTCTAGTTTTCTAGAAAATTTTAAATTTTTCAATTTTGATAAGAAATGAGAAAGTTATACAGATAAGGGCGTGGTTCGGTGGTTAAGTCGCTTGGTTGTAGTGGTAGCCACCAGAGTTCAAACCCCCATTGGGCCAATGAGCTCACAGGCTTTACACCTTCACTGGGCCAACGAGCTCACAGGTTTGAAGTGTTCTTTCTAGGGGATGAGGTCCCCCATGTTGTGGCCTCATCGGTTCATTGCTCTAGGAAAAAGCATTCGTGTGGAGCTGGAGGATGTGTCGTACCAGCATCGCTGATCACGTTAAAAAGTTTACCAGGTGCATTATCTTAAAAAAAAAGAAATGAGAAAGTTATGCCCATTTTACTGAGAATAGGTTTCATAATAATGACCCAAACATGCAACAACATGCAAAGCTTCTGGCCCCACCTCTTGGAAATCAATTCCAAGATTCTTGGTAGCCCCACTTATGACAAAATCAGTCAAATCCCACCAAAATTACATTTACAATTACACCAAAGGGAAATTATGTTTGTTGCAAATTAAAATATTATTTTCTCAGCCCATAAACCTTATTGAAAACAAACAAAATTAAAATAACAATATTTTTGGTGATGCAAAATTGCCATTGACCATGGATGCTCCTGCATCAGACTCCCAGCCAAAAGAAAATCCAAGCCCTCTTGGATGGAGGGTAGTAACCGGTCTTCATCCTTTGAATACTCTTCCTTGATGTCCTCTATACTCTACTGGTGTAGGAGCACCTCAAGACCTGAGAATCAGGAGGATTCCATGCATATTCTGTTATGTCCAAAGAGTCATGTTTGTAAGGCCTTAGCACCATATTGAGTCACACTTGGCTGAGTAACGGCATGACATACTGTATACGTGTCATGAAAGAGTGTAACCGAACTATGTGGGTGTAACTGAATGGCAAAGGTGGTTATAGGGTGATTCACCTTCCATCTTATGTAACTACCAACAAGAGTCTATATAATCGGTCTATGTTCGTTAAGAGAGGAGAGAGTGAAGCGAACATACTCAGAGGAAGGATCGATTTGTATGTGTATTTTTTGGGGAATAAGAATTGCTATTCTGTCGTATATATCTGTGTAAGGTTCTATCGCACAAAATGTAGATTGGAAGCATTCCACTGGTTGAGATTTCTTCGAAATCAGTGGAATGACTTCCTTAGGAGTAGATCATTTTCTGTTAAGTTTTTGTTGTTTCTGCGTGAGTTGTTCGGTTGCAAAGTTGCAGAGGTTGTCATCGGTGTGACATAACCCCTTGGGGACACATTTAGAAGTTATACCAATTAACAGAGTTAGACCGATAAGAGGTGTATCGGCGAAGGATGAAGGGAGTCTCACTGAAGAAACATATATCGGCGCAAGTTTCAAATGTATATTGCAAATGCATATCACAAAAGCATGTTGAGAATGTATGTTGAAGATGCACCTTTCATATACAAACAGTGACCAGCTGTAACGGTGAAATTAGGGTAAAGAAAATTTAGTCCACCGGTAATAGCAAGTCAAGCAAAGCATATACAAGTTGGTATATCGTGGCATATCGGGGTGACAAGGGGTGAGTCACACCGAAGACATTAGCATCGGTGTATCGGTGAAGCAAGTCTTATCGTGGCCGATAACAATAGTCTTGCTGATGAACAAAGGTCAAAGTTGATGCTAGAGGATCAGGGCATCGGCCGGACAGGTATCCAAGTCTCAACGAAGGTGAAGACATTGGCATGTCGGTGAAACCAATCTCAATATGGCCAATAAGAACAGTCTTGCTGATAGGCAAGTAATGTAAAGACATCCATTGGGGAGAGTGTGAGATCAGGGTGATAAGTTCGAAACTGACCGATGGTATTGATCTTGCTGATAGTCGGGGTTATTGGACCTCACGTCGGTGTAACTACAATGGTCGGAGTGATAAGTTACAAGGTGGTCGACGGGGTATGTTTGACCGATGGAAAAAGACGAAGGGTAGATCGCCAAGACATAGGTCACCCTCTCACTGATCACAAGTTTGTTGATCTGTTTAACCACTTCCACTATGCGCTCTACATCATATTGGTATTAGAGCTAGCGAAAGCTCTGGGTGGAGGTGTTGTGTATTTGATTTCTGTCACTGAGAAGGCAGGTGAAGAGTTGAAGAAAAATGTTTGGTTGGTGACCATTTTGAAAGCAGAGATCATAGAAGGTATTTTGAAGGCTGACAATAGTTGCTAGACTATTGCAGATGCTCATGCCATCTAGTTGCAAGGAGGAATAGGATTCCTGTAGTGTGTGGGTAGACGATGATGAGGTCTATCAAGACAATTCACCAATAGAGATTTGGCTAGAAGAGGGTGTAGAGTGAGGCCATTGCAAGAGAGAGTGGTAGTGCATCTCTAGGATCTGCTATTGGACGAGAGGAATGGGTCTGTGAAGCAGCGTGTAGGATGGACATCTGATTGAGCTGTGTTGTAGTCGCTGAAGCTTTGATCAGTCTGAGAGTACTCCATTGTTAGAAATAGAAGGAGTCTAAAGATACTCTGAAATGTTGATGGTAGTTTACCATTGTTGGTTGGTTGGTCACTATTCCATTGAAGTGAAGATTTGAAGCCTGAAGCTAAAGAGACAGAGTGACAAATGAAGCCAGACAGAGATGCAGGAAAAGGTAGTTTTGTTTTGTAGGTACATTTCCAAGGGACTTGGAAATCTTTGTTGGTTGGTTGTATGGTGCAGGAGCACCTCAAGACCTAAGAATCAGCAGGATTCCATTCATATTCTGTTCTGTCTAAAGAGTCATGTTTGTAAGGCCTTAGTGCCATATTGAGTCATACTTGGCCGAGTAACGACATAACATAGAGTTTGTATGTGTCATTAAAGAGTGTAACCGAACTGTGTGGGTGTAACCAAATGGCAAAGGTGGTTATAGGGCGGTTCACCTTCCATCTTATGTAACTTCCAACAAGAGTCTATATAATCGGCCTGTGTTCGTTAAGAGAGGAGAGAGTGAAGTGAACAAACACAGAGGAAGAATTGATTTGTATGTGTATTTTTTGGGGAATAAGAATTGCTATTCTGTCGTGTATATCTGTGTAAGGTTCCATTGCACAAAATGTAGATCGAAAGCATTCCACTGGTTGAGATTTCTTTGAAATCAGTGGAATGACTTCCTTAGGAGTAGATCATTTTCTGTTAAGTTTTTGTTGTTTCTGTGTGAGTTATTCAGTTGCAAAGTTGCAGAGGTTGTCATCGGTGTGACATAACTCCTTAGGGAAACATTTAGAAGTTATACCGATTAACAGAGTTAGATCGATAAGAGGTGTATCAGCGAAGGATGAAGGGAGTCTCAGTGAAGAAACATATATTGGCACAAGTTTCGAATGTATATTGCAAATGCATATCACAAAAGCATGTTGAGAATGTATGTTGAAGACGTAATTTTAGGATACAAATGGTGACTGGTCGTAACGGTGAAATAGAATGTATGTTGAGAAGGCACCTTTCATCAGATATAAACAGTGACCAGCCGTAATGGTGAAATTAGGGTAAAGAAACTTGAGTCCACTGGTAATAGCAAGTTAAGCAAAGCATATACAAGTTGGTATATCGTGGCATATCAGGGTGACAAGGGGTGAGTCACACCGAAGACATTAGCATCGGTGTATCGACGAAGCAAGTCTTATCATGGCCGATAACAGTAGTCTCATCGATGAGCGAAGGTCAAAGTTGACACTAAAGGATCAGGGCTCGGCCGGACGGGTATCCAAGTCTCATCAAAGGCAAAGACATCGACGTGTCTGCAAAACCAATCTCAATATGGCCGATAAGAATAGTCTTACTGATAGGCGAGTAATGTAAAGACATCCATTGGGGAGAGTGGTGAGATTGGGGTGATAAGTTTGAAACCAACCAATGGTATTGATCTTGCCAATAGTCGGGGTTATTAGACCTCACGTCAGTGTAACTACAATGGTTGGAGTGATAAGTTACAAGGTGGTCGATGAGGTATGTTTGACTGATAGAAAAAGACAAAGGGTAGATCACCAAGACATAGGTCACCCTCTCACCGATCACAAGTTTGATCTGTTTAACCGCTTCCACTATGTGCTCTGCATCATCTGCCTCTTTTCCTCTTTGAAACAACTCCAATTGGTCTTCATTTTCACTTTAGGTTTTCCCAACTTCTTGTTAAGGTTCTTAGGTCTGTCAAATGGAAACATCTTTTTATCTGCTGCTTTAGATACTTGCACCTGAATAATGACAACTTCATTCATCAAAACACCTTGGTCAATACCAAAAATGTATTCTTTACTTTGCTTCTCACACTCCTTTGGTGATCCCTGCAATATAACAACATCCAACTAAAAGAACTTGGTCTATAACTCTATAACTACAACCTTATCAGTAACTTCATTATCAACATCAACTTTATTAGGAACATTAACAGTAATATGCCCTTCTACTTGTTCAACTTGCTCTTGAGACTGAAAATGAAATGAAGGCTCATCCACAACCATGTCTACTTTGTCTTCTTCAATGCCTGATGTCAAAACAGTATTCACTATTTCATTTCTTACCTCTTCCTCTGTTTGAGATTTCTTTTGTTCTTGCTCTATTGTTGCTGCCTTTGTCTGTCTTCTTCTTCTTTGGACAATTTTCTTGATGGGCCATGTAACCTTCCTCTTTATTGATAAGTGCCAACTTTGCAACTGCTGGAACTCCTGAACTATTCTTTCCATATCTTTTTCCATCTCTTCCACAGCTTGCCTCAGTTCTCTTATCTCTTTCTCAACCTCTATTTGCCTCATCTTTTCCTCTTTCATCTTCCTTTCTTTTTCTTCTTGCTTCTTCTTTTGTGAACCCCCAGCCTGCAAGTACCTTCTAAACAAATCCATCTCCTCTTCAAGCAAGTCCCTTTAACTTTGCTTCCTCTTGTCTTTGCCTCATATAGGTCTCTTCTTTTTTTCCCTCTACCTAGTCTTTTGGCAACTAGGTTCTCTCTTCAACCTGCACAAACAAAAACCCACAAACACCAAACTCTCTTTTGCCCAGACCTTGTGAGCTTTGATACCAATTGATGCAGAGGGGGGGGGCATACTAATTTACCAATTGATGCAACAATGAGATACTAATCCATTCAAATCTGCAACACAACACTTAAACAAGCCACTGAAAGAAGGATGAAAATAAAATGGAATAGAAAATAGAAGAAGAGAAATATGCACAATAATATTTATTCAATCTAAAATTTCATTACAAAATATGGAAGCATATGAGCTTTTGAGAGATACAATCCACACTCGGAACAAATTTTTGTCATCATCAATTTGGACTCATACTGGCAGCATCTGGCTATGCAAATATCTTCATCCAAAAGCCCTCTCTCCCAAATGAACAATCCTCAATATGTAGAAATTGTGTGAAAAGAAAACTATTATTGGTTTCTCAAAAGAACCTCTCTAAATCCACAAGAAAAACCCGTCACTTCCAACCTATCATCACTCCCTCAATTTTCATGATTCTCTAAAATGGTTTATGGGTTTTGTGCATCTTCTTTCCATCTTTCTAGAACATTTTAAAATTTTCAATTTCAATAAGAAATGAGAAATTTATGCCCATTTTACTAAGACTGGGTTTCATAATAAGACCCAGACATGCAACATGCAAAGCTTCTGGCCCCACCTCTGGGAAATCAATTCCAAGATTCTTGGCAGCCCCACTTATGACAAAATCAATCAAATCCCACCAAAATTACATTTACAATTGCACCCAAGGGAAATTACATTTGTTTCAAATTAAAATATTATTTTCCAAGCCCATAAACCTTATTGAAAACAAACCAAATTAAAATAACAATATTTTTGGTGATGCAAGATTGCCATTGACCATGGATGCTCCTACATCAAGATCCCAAACTAAGAACATATCCTGAAGTGGACTTGCAATCAATGTTATCACTAGCCTAGTCAGAATCAATGTAGCCAATGAGATCCAAACCACATCCTGCTGAACAATGAATCCCATAGCAGATGGTGCCCTAGACATATCGAAGTATACACTTGGCAGCTTTCCAATATAGCTCATTTAGCTTTTGCATATATCTAGAAATAGCCCCCACTATATATGAGAGATCTAGATGAGAGTAAGTGAGATAAAGAAGACTCCCCACAAGCTGATGATACTGTGTGCAATCAACCAATGGTATATCCTTGCCATCCTCAAGCTTTACCCCCGATAGGAAAGGTGTGGCTACTAGCTTGCAGTCATTCATGTGAAACCAAACTAGGAGATCTCTCACATACTTGGATTAAGAAACTTTGATTCCTGATTCATTCTGGCTGATTTCAAGTCCAAGGAAAAATTGTAGGAGACCCATGTCTGTCATGGAAAATCTATCATGCAAAGCAGTTTTAATTGCAGCAATGGTTGAGGTTGAACTACCCGTTATTAGTAGATCATCTACATAGAGCACTATGATCAACAGAGAGTCATTTGTTCTCATCATATAAACATTTGGATCAGATTTACATCACATGAAATTTTGAGATAGTAGATAAGAGTCCATTTTAGCATACCAAGCTCTAGGTGCCTGCTTGAGGCTGTAGAGTGACTTCTTGAGTTTGCATACCAAGGATGAATTTTGTACATACCCTTGTGGCTGCTCCATGTAGATTTCCTCCTCAAGATCAATGTTAAGAAATGCATTATTCACATCCATGTAGTGAACCTCCCACCTTCTTGTTGTTGCAATGGTAAGAGTCATTCGAATGGAGTCCATTTTTGCCACTGGAGCAAAAGTCTCATCATAGCCAATGCCATGAACTTGTTGAAAGCCTTTGGCTACTAACCTTGCTTTGTATCTTCTCACATGTCCATCTGCTACTTTCTTTGTGCTATAGACCCACTTACATCTAACAAGCTTGTGATCAAAAGGAAGCATAACCAAGTCCCAAGTGTGGTTTGCTATGAGGGAGTTGTACTCCTCCATGGCTACTTCCCAAAAAGGATTCCCTGCAGCTTCTGCATAAATCTAAGGGTCAGATGTTAGAACCACATAGGCATGCAATGGCATGATGGGCTCGGTAGCTGAGAGTGCATGAGGGGCAGCATATATCTTGCTTAAGCTCCTTGTTCTTTGATTTCTCACATGGATACTGAATCATTGCTAGAAGCCCAATTGGGAATTGGACATGGATCAGCACATGCATGCTCATGTTCCTTTGAATCAGATTCAGAAATATCTAAAATCATATTAGAACGACTGCATGTATCTGAAAGGAAGCAAGGTATGCAGAACACACTCTCTTCACCAATCTAATGAGGGGAATAGTATGTAAATTATTTTAAATCCTTACAATTATAGCAATGTTAAACACATAACATAAAGATTTCAGTAAGAACACAACACATAAAGAGAGTGACACAAGATATATCGTGGGGAAAACTTTTTCAGGTAAAAAACTCCACACTCTAAAACCTGCACAATGTATTATCGAAACAATAACAGTTTACAATACACTTGCAATGCAAGTTCTTCCAAGAGTCTTCAAATGTCATTTCTAGAGTGATTCTGGCAGCATAACAGTACCTGTACATCAACTATGCAAACTACAACTCCAAACTCCACATTATATAGAGATACAAGGCATAAACGGGAAGCTTCTAGAGATGGACATTCATCTTGGCCACATGGCCATTTTCCTACATCAAAGGACACTTGTCCAAGCTGTAAATACCTCTCTTACATCTGTCATACATGGCAAATTTGACTTCCCAAAGTTGGAGCACTCCAGACTAAAAATAGCTATGACAGATGCTCTTACGCATCTTACAGCTATCATAAAATCTTCCCAACATAACAACTTTAAATGTTGTAAGAGAATCCATCATACAAGGCTAAATATAGCATATTCCTCTTACAACATGTCATTTCCCAACTTGGGCACCCAAAGATGCCTTCTCTACATGCAAAGATACTTTACGACACTTGTCTTCACTTGTCTTGAGAATCTCTATACTTGGCTCTTACATGTCATAGATTATGTCATATGGAATATCCTCTTCCACATACCACAAGATGCCAACACATGGCATATTAGTGCCACCTCAAATGGGATGCCCAAATCCATGTGAGTTTGACTTGACCATCCAAGTCACATTCCAAGTAAGATGACATGTCATAATACCACCTCAACTAAGTGACCAAACTGAATGTGCAAGTAAATACAAAATTAGGCAATAAATAAATACATAATTAAATAAATAATGCTAGGAATTTGCAAAGGTTGAGACACCTTAATTCCTAATAGTATCATCTCTCAAATTCGTAAGAGGAAGCATAGAAGTGATGGCATGTTGTTCTCGAGATGCATGCGGGGGACTTTCTTCAAAGTAGACACTCCTCTCAATGCCAAGTGTTTATGTTGAATGATCTAGCAGTATGTATTCCTTTGCACCATCTGGATATCCAACAAAGATGCATTCTTTTCTTTGAGGCTCCAAAGCCTTCCTCTTGTCTGCAGGAATGCGGGCCCATGTGTGTGATCCAAAAATGTAGAAATGTTGACTTCCGGTTGCATGCGTCTCCATGCTTCAAAAGGTGTTTTTCCTATGACAAATTTGTGAGGAGATCTATTTTGCATGTACAAAACACAATTGATTGCTTCAGCCCACAATTTGGAGGGAAGGGACCTTGCATGCAACATGCAACTGGCCATCTCTTTCAAAGGTTGATTCTTCCTCTCAGCTATCCCATTCTGCTGCGGAGTGTAAGGAACTGTGTTCTACAATTGTATTCCTTCTTCATCACAAAGATGTTGGACATTGTTGTTGACATACTCCCCCCCATTATCTATGTGGAGGATCTTGATCATTTTCCTAGACTGCTTGTCTACATGAGCTTTGAAAGTCTTGGGATGCTCAAACACTTCAAACTTGAGTTTGAGAAAATACACCCATGTGTATTGTGTGCAATCATCAATGAATGTTAGCACACATTTGACTTTGCTCATGGACGGTTCTAGAAATGGCCCCATAAGATCACTATGAACAAGCTCTAAAGGAGAGGAGGCTCTCCATGCATGTCCCTTCTGAAACTTTTCTTGTGGATTCTTTCCAAGAGCACAACCTTCACAAATTCCATCAAAAAATTCTCTGGTAGGCAAGCCTTTTACCATCCCCTATTTGCTAAGTTGCTACATGTATGTGAAGTTTAAATGACCAAATATTTCATGCCAAATTCTACTTTCATCATTTACATGTGTTAGTAGTAAAGTGGAATATGATTTAGCAACAAAGTCAGAAAAAGTGTACAAATGAGACAAATGATTTTCATTACCAACAACTTTGGAGTTGTCTTGCATGTCAAGTATGCTCACCAAATCTAGGGTGAATTCAACTCTCCTTCCAATGCAAATATGTGTCATTTGATATATAGAGAGAAGATTGACAAAAAGTTTCTGAATGTGCAGGACATTCTCAAAACTTCCAATTCCAAGCTCTACCCTCCCTAGTCCAGTTGCCTTTACTGGAGAGTCATCTCCCATGAGAATAGGAGGACCATTATATGGTTTTAAATATGAGAGAGCATCTTTTGTGGCTTCAATGTGATGTGAAGCTCTAAAGTCTATGATTCATGCATTTGGAGAAGAATGAATAGCAATTAATGCATGCACATTACCTCTTGTTTCTGGTGCTTTTTCTTCCTACTTTTTTTTCTAGAATATAGTTACCAATGTTATTCTATTGAAGTGTCTACGCCATGAGGTTAATGGTCTTCTTCATGCATGATGATTCTAGATGGTAACCACGGTTGCAATAGCTGCACTTTGATTTCCCCTTTTTGTCCTCTTCCTTCAAGCTAGTAGATTCATCTGGAGGTTTGATATTGCCTCACTTTCTTGGATTTGTTTCCTTCTTCCCTTTGCCTTTGGATTGCTAATTGGATTTTGAACTGTTCTTCCCACTTGCATGCACAACAAGTGCATCAGCTTTGGAATTTTTAATGTTCCCATCTTTATGCGCTTATCCTGCTCATGTATCAGGGACTCAATAAAAGCATCAAGTGTGGGTATCTTCCAAGTTGCTCTTGTTGTAAGCCTGACTGTGTGAAAAGTGGAGACAAATACAACATACTCTGGACCCAATTTTGAAACAATAGCAAGAATTAATTTGTTTTCTTGTTGGGATTTGTCGATTCTACATCCTTTCAGCTGGAGTTATAAGTCCTTGAACTTTATGAAGAAGTCTTGAATGTTTTCAAAACTACTCGGATCTAATGAGTTGAGCTCATTTTTAAGGATGTGACCCTAGATCTCATCTTGCTTCACAAAAAGAGTCTCAAGCACTAAAAACTGACAATAACCTTCCTAAAAGACAACCTCTTGCTAAATAGGGACAAAGTGGGAAAGCAAATCTTAGGTCACACACCATAAAGCTCTCCAGTACAAGAAAGGAAACATTATCCTAAAAAGATTCTCCATAATAAACTTATGATAAGTGTAAATATGATTTTACACCAATACCCCCCCCCATAAGTGCAACTTAGGGAGATTACACATAAGCTAAATTGAAAGAAAGAAGAAGATGGGTCCCGACAACAAAGGCCTGATTAGGTACCCATTTACAAACAAGGACTCTCTCATAAAGTGGAGAAAAGGAGAAAAACCTGGTGGGAAAAAAACCCTCTCCAAAAGAGAAAACACAAGATAAGAATGTACAAGTGATTGTTACAAAATCAAGTTCACCACAAATACATAATGAATACCCCCCATAAGAGAGAGAAAATGAAGGATATTTTGAATCCCCTCCAAGAAGAAGCTCCAATACCATTGATGAATGCTTGTAGACATAAAACAATCCATTGCTGCAAACAATATTTCTCCCCTTTGGAAGAAATAGATCCATTGGTGATTGTAGAAGCCATTCCCAAATCTTGGATGAATAGGGAATCCAAATCCAAATGTGTGCCTCAAAATTCAACTCAAGTAACCTCATACTGGGAAAATATGTCTTCTCCAAAACATAAACTGTCTGCCCAATCAAAGAAGAAGAACCAAGAGAGGATATGATCTGAACTGCATATGGAAACACAGAATAAGGTGGCGATACAAAGCCACCTAAGATAGCATCAAACAAGAGAGATAAAACCTCAAATGTGTCCTCCAAATCAGCAATGTGAGACTCCACAAACAAGGATGATATGCTTGCAAGATAAGAGTCCCAATGAGGTGGATCTGAAAGACTAATATTGACCTGCTGCAAAGAATCACTGGAAGCCATGAAAGAAACAACACTAGACTTTGAAGAAGCAACAGGTGAAGAAGAAGATGTGATCTCAATAGGAGGAGAAGAGGGAGCAAGAGAGGTCTTTGTCTCTAAACATTCAAGACATGCCATATACTCAAGTTCCTCTAAAGTATCATCATAAGGTATATTATTTGCATCACCAATGGGCATGAGGCAAACCATTGCAGGATCATCTGGGAATGGAGAAATATGTGGTTCTCCAATGATCTCCCAAATCTTAGTCCAAAGTGTCCATAGACAATATAGTCCAAAATATCCCACATAGTGTTAGAATCAACACTAGAACCAATCAATCTTACAATATGATTGTAGACACCTAAATTTGACTATATCTTACGACATTACATTTTGACATATTTTGTCCTAGGTCCTCTTCCATGACCCCTTCCATCACTATCATCAGTTAAATAAATTATATTTATTTAACTAATTCCTCTCATCCATTTATCCTTCTCTTACATCAAACTAAATAAATCTTATTTATTTAATTCAACTTGTCCTCCATTTGCACCAAATTAAATAAATAGTATTTATTTAAGCTCATTTTCCTCCATCATCCAATTTAAATAAATTAAATATTTATTTAAATGCCATTTGTCTCTCTAAAAGAGGGGTAAAAATTTATTCAAACTAAAACAAAAGAAGTACAAAGCAAGGGCATTACACAACCCTGTCAATCTCCACTAAGTGGTCCAACTTTTGAGACAAATATGGGGGTAATTGACCCCTATCCACAATGTTCCAATTTTGCATTTGATCAAAGGCCCATTTGGCCAAACAATCCACTACTCCATTCCATTCTCTAGGAATATGACTGAACGTAACAGATTCCAAAGAAGCACACAGATTAAGAATCTGTTTAACAATCAAAGCTAAATGCCAGTTGATATCTTCTAATTTCTGCCTATTCAACAAAGTCACCACCACCTGAGAATTAGATTCACAAATGATCCTTCTCTACCCAAGATCGCAACTACACTCCACTACATATAAACTGGCAAGAGCCTCCATCAAATTGTTAGTATGCAGACCCTTATAAATGGAAAATATAAACTAAACAGTCCCAGAACTATCCCGCCCAACTCCACCAATACCAGCATGACCAAGATTTCCCTAAGAAGAACCATCCGTGTTGATTTTCAACACTCCTTGTGGAGGAGGACACCAATGCCCCTCCCTATTTATCTTCCAAAGAGGATGTCTACATCTATTTCTCATGACCTGACCAGCACCCTTTGAAACACTACTCTGAAGAGGAAGATTAAGATGATTACAACAAACAACATCTCCCAGATCCACGCCCTCAGCCAAGTCACACTTTGTCAAAATAGTTTCTCCCAAAGAATGAAGAATTTTTCACCACAAGTGTTGGACAACCAACTTCACATCTTGAAAAATCCTGTGATTCCTCTCCAACCAAATATTCCAGATAATAAAGGCCAGTCCAAGAACCCAAGTAACTTGAAGAAAAGAGGTCTTAACTAGGGCCTTGCCCCAATGAGAAAAAAACTGCCAAAGAGGAGACATGCCAGCAATCCTGGTTCCACACACCCCACCGGAAGTGTCATATCTCCCTAGAGAAGGAACATTGGAAGAAGAGATGAGAAACACTCTCCTCACTAATATGACACAAAAGACACATCGAGGGACCCTGGAACCCACGCTTGCACAAATTATCCCAAGTAAGACACTGATTTTGAACCACCAACCACATGAAAAAGTTGCACTTGGGTCAAGATAAATTGTTCCACACTTGTTTCTGCCAATGAATCTCCGTGTCCCCAAACATCTGCCTAAAAAGCTCCCCATATCCCACTGAAACAAAGTACTTACTAGATAAATCACTGCTACCCCAAGGCAAAACATCATGCCCCACCAAGGTATTGCATTCACAAGAGGCAAGGATCTGAGCCAACTCTTGCCTATCCTCCTCTGACCATCCTGGCAGCCATTCGGAAGAAAGCTTCCATCTAAAACAAGTAGCTAGCCCAAAATTCTGAGCAACCTTATAATGCTCAATCATATTCCAACCTGCAATAGTAAAATGATCACTAAGGGATTGGAGGGGAGGATAAGTAGAGAGGATAGCAGGATGACCATCCCAAGAATCCCACCAAAAAAGAGCCTATGAACCTGTATGACAGATCCAAGATAGCCCATTCTTGACCAACTGAGCCCCCATTTTCAGAGTATGCCAGATCATAGTGTTGTTATATGGAGCCTAATTAGACTCGGAGGTTACATTTTCTCCACTTTTATCGGCGCGGTTTCCCCCCAAATTCCTACGGGGTCAAGGGGCAGCACCCCTCGCCTCACATGGTTTTTTATTATTTTATAAAGGCACCAGGAGTTATTTTTATTGACCGACATAAGAAAACCCTATTTTTTGTAACTGACAAAAAGCTTGATAAAAGCGGCTAAGGGTTAGGGTTTTGATATATTGTATTGTAGCATTTTGCAGTGGTATTGAGTTGCAGGGATTGTTGATTGTAATCGGTTTGATTTACTGGATAATAATATTGGACTCTCTATTTGGTGGATGTAGCCTGAGTTTGGGTGAACCACGTTAAAATTTGTCTCTCACCGTTATTAATTCTATGTATTTCCATTTCTCTGTTTAATCTTTATTTGCATTTAATTGATATCTTCTGCCAGTTAACCCTAACAAGTGGTATCAAAGTGAAGTTGTGTTCAATTATTGTCTGCAGGAAAGTCTCACGGTTGAGTGGGAGCAATGGTGGATGAGGGTAAATTGAAGGTCGATAAATTCAATGGGCAGAACTATCAGTTATGGAAGATGTAGATGGAGGATTACCTCTATCAAAAGGATTTATGGAGGCCGTTGGAAGGAGTAGCCAAGAAACTGGCAATAATGTCTGATGAGGATTAGAATCTTCTTGACAAAAAGGCACTGGGAACCATTCGGTTGTGCCTGGCACCGTCGGTGGCATTCAATATAACGGAAGCAAAGACAACAGATGGTTTGATGAAAGCTTTGGCTAAATTGTATGAAAAACCCTCAGCCTCAAATAAGGTATTCTCATGAAGCGTTTGTTTAATTTGAAAATGGTTGAAGGTGGATCTGTGACAGGTCATTTAAATGAATTTAATACGATTGTCAGTCAATTGACTTCTGTAAATGTAAAATTTGATGAAGAAGTTAGAGCTCTCTTCATATTATGTTCATTATCTGAAAGCTGGGATAGTTTGGTAATGGCGGTTAGTAACTCTGTTTCTGGTTCAAATACCTTGAAATTTGATGATGTTGTTGGTGTTATTTTGAGTGAGGAAATTCGTAAGAAAAGATCAGGTGGATCCACATCAGGCAGTGTTTTGAATGCAAAAAGCAACGGTAGATCAAAGGAGAGAGGAAAAGGTTCTGGAGGTCATGGGAAGTCACGAGGAAAATCAAAGGATAAAAGATCCCAAATCAAAGGACAGAAGGATTGCTGGTACTGTGGGAAACCAGGCCATCTAAAGAAAGATTGCTGGTCTCAGAAAAATAAAGAAGGAGACAAACAAGAAGGCAATAAGGAAGCGAATGTGGTAAGTAATAAATCTAAAGATGACACTTTGATTCTTTCCCTAGATAATGCTGATGATTCATGGGTTTTAGATTCAGGGGCCTCATTTCATGCTACGCCCCATAGAAGTTATTTTCTTGATTATGTCCAAGGGGATTTTGGGCTGGTTTATTTGGGAGATAACAAACCCTGTCAGATTGTTGGAAAGGGAAGAATCAAGATTAAGTTGTAGAATGGGAATCATTGGCCACTACAAGAGGTAAGGCATGTTCCAAGGCTCAGTAGGAACTTAATTTCAGCAGGACAGCTAGCTGAACAAGGTTGCATTGTTACATTTACTGATAAAAATTGGAAGGTTTCAAAAGGTGCCTTAGTAGTAGCAAAAGGTGTGAAAGTAGGCACCTTATATCTTTGTATAGGTCATACTGTTCCTTCTACTTTAGCTATTGCAGAGAAAAAACAAACAGGCTCAGGAACAGTTGTTGCAGTTTCGTAGGAAGAGACCGAAACAGTTGCTGCAGGTTCTGAGACAACGCTGTGGCATAACAGACTTGGGCATATGAGTGAAAAAGGTATGAAGGTACTTCATTCTAAGAAAGTTTTACCAGGTCTAAAATGTATTAATATGGATTTCTGTGAAAGTTGTGTGTATGGAAAACAAAAGAGAGTCAGTTTTCTCAGAGATGGGAAGCAAAAGAAAAATGAAAAGTTAGAGCTATCCATACAAATGTATGGGGACTAGCTTAGGTATCTTCTCTCGGTGGCTCTCGGTATTATGTTACATTCATAGATGATGCAACTAGGAAGGTTTGGATTTATTTCCTTAGATAGAAATTTGATGTATTTGAAACATTTAAGAAATGGAGAAGCTTGGTTGAGAATGAGATAGGTAAAAGATTAAAATGTCTCAGATCTGATAATGGTGGTGAGTATTGTAGCAGATAATTTGAGGATTATTGTTCCTTTAATGGAATTCGTAGGCAGAAAACGGTTCCAGGGACTCCATAGGAAAATGGAGTGTGCAAGGACCATGAGATTGCATGCTGGGCTACCTTTAAACATGTGGGCAGAGGCTGTCAACACTGCTGTATATTTAATTAATAGAGGTCCTTCAGTTCCTTTGGGCTGTGGTATTCCAGAGGAAGCATGGACAGGTAAGAAGGTGAGTTATTCTTTTTTCAAAACTTTTGGATGTGAAGCATTTGTACATGTAGATTCTGAAAATAGAACCAAGCTGGCCAAGCTGGATGCAAAATCAAAAAAGTGTACCTTTGTTGGATATGGCATTGATGAATTTGGTTATAGGCTTTGGGATTTTGAAAATTAGAAAATTGTGAGAAGCAAGGATGTTATATTCAATGAGAAGGTGTTGTACAAAGATTAGTTGCAGTAGCATGAGAAGAAAGCAAAATATTATGTGGTGTTGGATGATACTCTAAATAGTAATGTTCTAATGGTCCTCATGCTCCGCAACAGCAACCAGAAATACCACAAACTCCAGTGAATGTTAGACGGTCAACAAGGCTAAGTATACCTCCTGAAAGGTTTTCTCCCTCTTTGTATTCTATTTTGTTAACAGATGCTGGTGAACACAAAGGGTATGATGAAGCTATGCAGGTGGATACACAGGTTCAGTAGGAGCTTACTATGAAAGAAGAAATGGACTCCTTGCTGAAAAATCAGACTTGGGAATTATGTAAGTTACCTATAGGTAAAAAGGCTTTACCAAACAAATGGGTTTACTGGATGAAAGAGGAAGATGGAGGTAAGAAAAGATTTAAGGCTAGGTTAGTTGTAAAAGGATTTACACAGAAAAAGGGCATTGATTTTGATGAGATATTTTCTCCGGTTGTCAAGATGACTTCTATTCGTACTATTTTAAGTATTGTGGCTGTTGAAGATTTGCTTTTGGAATAGCTAGATGTGAAAACTACCTTTCTCCATGGTAATTTGGAGGAGGAGATATACATGGAATAGCCCCATGGATTTGAGGTCAAAGGTAAGGAGAAACAGGTGTGCAGATTGAATAAGAGTTTGTATGGCCTAAAATAAGCACCTCGGCAATGGTATTTGAAATTTGATAGTTTTATGGCTGAGCAAGGCTATAGCAGGTGTAATTTTGACCATTGTGTTTATTTTAAGAGGTTGGATAATGACAGCTACATTATTTTATGTTTATATGTTGATGACATGCTTGTAGCTGGGTCTAACATGGATCACATAAGAGAGTTAAAACAGCAGTTAGCACAGTCATTTGATATGAAGGATTTGGGGGCAGCAAAACAAATCCTTGGTATGAAAATTTGTAGAGATAGGAAGAATAGAAAATTGACTCTATCTCAGGCTGCTTATGTTGAAAAGGTGTTGCAGAGATGCCATATGGAGAATACAAAAGTTGTCAGCACACCTTTGCCTAGTCATTTGAAATTGACTAAGGAGATGTGTCCTAAGACACAAGAGGAGGAAGAGAAAATGTCCAAGGTACCATATGCTTCAACTGTAGGAAGTTTAATGTGCCATGGTATGCACGAGACTGGATATTGTACATGCTGTAGGAGTCGTCAGCAGGTATATGAGTCATCCCGGATTAGAGCATTGGAATGCGGTAAAATGGATTCTCAGATATTTGAGAGGTACATCCAATAAACATTTATGTTTTGGGGGCTCTAATGCTGATTTAGCAGGTTATGTAGACTTAGATTTGGTAGGAGATATTGATACCAGGCGGAGTACTACAGGTTATGTCTTTACTGTAGGTGGAACAATGGTGAGTTAGATTTCCAGGTTGCAAAAGGTGGTTGCTTTATCCACCACAGAGGTAGAATATGTAGCTGCCACAGAGGCAAGCAAGTAGATGATATGGCTGCAATCTTTCATGGAAGAATTGGGCAAACAATAGGTTAATTATTATTTGTATACAGATAGCCAGAGTGCCATACATCTTGCAAAGAATTATGCTTTGCATTCAAAGACCAAACACATACAGTTGAGGTATCACTTCATTTGGTCAGTGTTGGATGATGGACAATTATAGTTGGCAAAGATACATATAGATGATAATCCAGTGGATATGTTTACAAAGGCAGTGACAAGGGAGAAGTTAAGCTCCTCTTTAGCTTCGGTTGGTCTTCTCAACTAAAAACAACATAAATAGAACAACAGAGTCCAGGGTGCTTATTTCTAGTGGGAGCTATAGGGTCAGTGGTGTTATGATCAGTCTCCAAGTGGGAGATGATATGGTGTGGAGTCTGATCAGTCTCCAAGTGGGAGATTGTTGTTATATGGAGCCTAATCAGACTCGGAGGTTATATTTTCCCCACTTTTATCGGCGCGGTTTCCCCCCAAATTCCTACGGGGTCAAGGGGCAGCACCCCTTGTAGGGGTTTGGGGGCAACGCCCCCAATACAGGGTCAAGGGGCAACGCCTCTTGCCTCACACGGTTTTATATTATTTTATAAAGGCACCAGGAGTTATTTCTCATTGACTGACATAAGAAAACCCTATTTTTTGTAACCGACAAAAAGCTTGATAAAAGCGGCTAAGGGTTAGGGTTTTGATATATTGTATTGTAGCATTTTGCATCGGTATTAAATTGTAGGGATTGCTGATTGTAATCAGTTTGATTTACTAGATAATAATATTGGACCCTCCGTTTGGTGGATGTAGCCCGAGTTTGGGTGAACCACGTTAAAACTTGTCTCTCATTGTTATTAATTCTGTGTATTTCCATTTCTCTGTTTAATCTTTATTTGCATTTAATTGATATCTTCTGCCAGCTAACCCTAACACATAGATCCCCTTCCCTCCAAAGGGAAGTGAGGAACATCAAAAGTATTAACATCTTTAAGATACTTATGGGTGAGAATATGGGCCCAAAGCTGGTGTTGACTAGTACACCAGGGCCAATATAACTTGGCTGCAAGAGATTACCCATTCAAAACAATAGATCGTAAACTGAGCCCCCCTCTTTCTTTGGTCTGCACATGGTTTCCCACTTAACAAGACTCATCTTAGCAGTTTGCAAGCTACTAGTCCAAAGAAATTATCGTGCGAGGGCATCAAATTTTGTAAGGAAATACATAGGAGCAGCTTGAACAAAACACCTGTAAATAGGGAGAGCCTAGATAATAGACTTTAGAAGAGTCACTCAAGTAGTAGTAGTTAACCAACAATGAGTCCAATGAGTGACCTTACTACTCAATTTATCAAGTAAATTTTGCTAGGAAGACCTGGGTTGCCTACCAATAGCAAGAGGAATACCCAGATAGACAAAGGGAAGAGACCTAATCTAAACCCTTAAAATATTTGTAATCTGCCATTGAATAGCTTGAGGAGTATTAAAAAAGAAGATAGACGACTTGTTCTCATTGACTTTGTGACTTGAAGTAGCTAGGTAGGTATCCAAAGCCCGCCTAAATGATTCAGCTTCCTGAAGATGAGCCATCCCCATAAGAGTAGTGTCATCAACAAACTGAAGATGAGAAAGCTTTGGTAGCCCATTGCCCCAACTCCAACCTTGAATCATGCCGTGGGAAAACTGAGACTTAAGAAATCTGCCTAGACCCTCAGCTAGAATAATATACAGATAGGGGGAAAGAGGATCCCCTTGGCGAAGGCACCTGGAGGCCCCAAAAAGCTTAGAAGGTTCCCCATTCATAATAATAGAGAAAGATGAAGAGGTAACACAACTCATAGTCCAACTAACCCATTATGGACTAAAACCAAAGCCTAAGAGAATTCGCTGCAAAAAATGCCATTTAACTCTATCATAAGCTTTGGCCATGTCCAACTTGATGAACATAGATTTCTCCTTAGAAGTCACCATAGAATGAATGACTTCAGAGGCAACCACCACCCCATCCAAGATTTGTCTACCAGCCACAAAACCCCCTTACTCCTCAGAGATCATAGAAGGAAGAAAAGCTTTGAGCCTCTCTATAATCAATTTAGTAATAATCTTGTATACCACATTACAAAGAGCAATAGGTCTAAAAAATTCAAGCTGGTCAGCACCTTCCTTTTTAGGAATGAGAACAAGTAAAGTAGAATTCAAGGCTCAAAGCATTTGTGTACTGTGAAGAGATTCCTGGACATCCTCTAACAAATTCAATAGGAAATCCATTCGGACTAGGAGCTTTACCCTTATTCAACCCAAAAACAACCTCTTCCAATTCAAACAAAGAAATTAGACGAATGAGGAAATCATTCATCTCATTAGTGATCAAGGAGGGAATGCAAGCAAGGATCAAATTCTCCTCATCTTATGCAGGAGGAGAATCTTCAAAAAAAAGAGCAGAATAAAATTGTCTAGCCTCCTGAGACAAAGCTTGCAGAGAAGAAATGTGAAGACTTTCTAAATTAACCAGAGAGGAAATATAACTCCTATTACAATGAGCCTGCATAGAATGATGGAAGAAATCAGTATTCTTGTCCCCTTCTTGAAGCCAATCAATCTGAGCCTTTTGTTTCCAGAAAATCTCCTCTTAGAGCTCCCACGCCTCCACTTCTCTCATAGCCTGGGACTCAGCTCTTCCTAAAGCATCCGAGAAACCATAATCTTGAATTTGGCAAGTAATCTCATCAAGGTGCACCTGAACATTCCTCTTCATAGCCTTAAGGTTTCCAAAACACAACCTATTCCATCTCTTAAGGTGATATTTGACATATTGTAGTTTCTTAACAAAGGAGTACATAGATGTACTATAAGCATGGCCTACATCTTTCCACCACTGGGCCATTAGATCATGTAGGGAAGAATCCCAAAGCCACATAAGCTAAAACTTAAAAGGAGGATTCTTAGGAACAGTAAAAGAAGTAACCAAAAATTTAATTGGCTAATGATCCAAACCCCTCCAGTTAAGAATCTTAGAACTAGTAACCAAGTTGCCCCCCACCCAAAAACAGGAGACAAGAAATCTATCCAGCCGTTTAGAAATTGCTTCATGTCCACTTTGTCTATTATTCCAAGTGAAAATCCCATTAGAAGGCTTAACATCAATTAAAGCGAGAGAATCCACATTCACTTGAAAAAGATTAGAAGTAGGACCCAGCCTAGGCGACCCACCTCTTTTCTCCTCCAAACTCAACACAGAATTGAAATCACTAGCTAAGACCCAAGGAAGATATGGAGCACATGATCTGACATACCTTATATGAGCCCAAAGCCAAATTTTTCCACAAATATCAATCGGAGCATAAACATTAGTAACCAAAATAGTCTCACTTGATTCCAAAGTGGAGGCAACCATGGAGATAGTAAAATGACTAGAAATCCACCAAAGTGGAGTAATCTTTCTTGGATCCCAAAAAAGAGCCAAACCTCCAGAGCATCCCTGAGAACTAATGCACTGACACTGACCAAAACACTAGATATGAGAAGCACACTGAAGCATGTAGTCGACTAAAAGCTTAGTCTCCTGAACACAAAAGATGTCTGGAGAGTGAACTGCAACCAAATCATGAATATCCTTTTGATGGGAGGTCCTATTCAACCCCCTTACATTCTAGGAGATAATAATCATGGAGTAGATTGAGAAAAGTGAACATCAATGGGTTTAACAGATCCAGATTCCACCAACAAATCTTTGATAAGTTTAATCTTCTCAAGATCCTTCTTGTGACCACTTTTAGAAGAGTACTTAGATGGACCCTTCTTAAGGGGGCATTGCTACACCCCCAAGGCTAGAGAAGACCCCTTTCTCTTTCCAGAAGCTAGCCCCTTAGCCAAATCTACCAAAACAATATCATCATCATCCTGCATAGGACCACTGGGGGACACCAGATGATCTGGCACGCCTTGTGAGAATTGCCAATCATGACCGCATCCTCATTCCTGCACAACATCAATACCCCTACTAGCAGCACCAGAAGTCACATCCACCAAAATTGCTTCCTCTAAGACCAAATTGTCCAACACCTCAAACTGATTAAATCCCTCTTCAGTCTGCCTAACCTTTAAAGATCTCTTCTGACCAAGTCCCTGAGCTTGAGACTTAACTGGCACAAAACCTTCCTTATCCAAATCACCACCCATCATGGAAGATTTCCATTTGTCTTCTTTAACCACTGTTTGTGCCGAAGAAGAAGGGGAATTATTAGAATAAGGAGCTTTATTTACCCTAGGACATTGCTACTGAAGATGTCCATACTCATGACAAATCCGACAACAAAAAGGAAGGGATTCGTAATCAAGCTGTTGAACCCAAGACAAATTTCTAGAGAATCCAACAAGGGATTACTCAAATCTATCTCCACACAAATACGAGCAAAAGAAATAACCTTTTTTTCTAGGGTTTGTTGAGAAACTACAACAGGATTTCCATGAAGAGAAGCAACCCGTTGTAAAATATCTTCTCCCCAAAACTCCAGGGGAAGCTGTGACAAGTGAACCCAAATATAAACCCTTGAAGGCAATTCTTCAGTTGAATTAAAACCCATATGCTAGGGTTTGATAAACAATCCTACATGATTATAAAAGTAAGGTCCTCCCTCAAAAACCCAATTCCTATCAGCCAAATTGGAAAAAACAACCAAAAACTAACTATTCGCAGCCAACATAAGCTCCATGTCTCCCTCAACCTACCATGAATACCTGATCCAAGCTTCCAAAGTTGATAGAGGAATATAGATGACCAAAACCAGATGATCCTAGCTTCTAGGCAAACAACCATTCACTTTCTTCAGTTTGGGACCCTCCCCACATAAAATGACTCTAACTGCTATGCATGCATACCTAATGAAAAGCCATTGTGAGACACACTACCTTCAGCCACCACCAAACTGGTAGAAACCTAATGCTCTGCCATAATCATAAAATCCTGCCACCAAACCACACACCAAACACCAGCCCACAACAAAGAAAAAACCTCACTCTAAAATGACACCAGAAGAATGAACACATAGGAAAAATAAAGCAAAAACACCCCCTCAATCACCAAATATCTCCCCCACCGTGTGAAACACCCACCCAGAACCGATCTACAACCCCAACAAACATGCACGAGGAATAAAGAACATGTAGGTCTGGCCTCAAAGGCTGCGGACCTACACCAGGTTTCTGCCTTCGCACATCATTCTTCGTCTCCCCATTTGAGTAGCCCAAATGCCACTTGTCTCTCATGATTTAAGTAATTTTATTATTTAAATTACTTATTCCCACTCACATCACTATTTTTATCCTCATTCATTGTGCGTCATAAGCACTTCCTCTCCAAAATAAATTAAAAATCCCATTTATTCCCACTATTCTCCTAATTTTGGCCTCCTGTCATACCCATTTAATGTGCATCATAAGCACTAAAATTGCCTTTTAATCCTAGCCATCCACATCACACAATTAGCTTTCAATCCTAGCCATTCATTTGATTCCCTTTCCCTCTATAAATCAAACTTCATTTTCCATTCCAAACCCTCACTCACTGACTCATTCACACAAGTCATCTTCATACAATCATGCAATGCTTGAGCTCTGTTATGCTGCAACTATGAGCAATCAACAATCCTTCGACATCTTGCATTCTTATGCAAGATCGAGAAGAGCCATGAAGATAAATCAAGCCTAGCTTGAAGATCAATTTGCTTTGCATTTCTGTTTTCATTTTCATGCTAGTTTGTGCTTTATGGTGCTTGTTAGGGTTTAGTTTAGTTTGTTGTTTTTGACACTAAATATGATTTTCCCTAGCTACAAATTGGTGAACCTGACGTGAATCCCTTGATCTAGCTTGCTTTTTGTAGGTTTTCTTAACTTTTTGTTGTAGGTTTATGCCATTTTTGGAAAAAACCCTAGGTTTTAAAGATTTTATCATATCTTTCAAATGGATGCGAATTTTACTACAAGATTTTAATAGAACTTTATAGATCATCTCAGGAAGCTACAACAAAAAAATCACGTCTTTATCATCAGTTTTGAATGAGATATAACGATTTTAGTTTTTTCATAAATCTGCATTTCTATACATAAATCATGAATTTTCTAGAACTTTTTACATTTCTAGAAAGCTCTTGAAATTTTAATGAGGGTCTGTTCTTTACAGATTTAATTTTGAGGTCATATGAGGTGCAAATGATCAAATTTTTGTCAACTGAAGGGTTTTTATAAATCCGCATTTTTGGACTCAAATCAGGGATTTTTTCTAACTTTTTTATATTTCTAGATAGGTCTCAGAAAATTAACTGGGGTCTCTTCTCTAAGTTTTTAATTTTTAGGTCAAAAACATTTCCAAATAATCAAATCTATGTCACTATCTAAAAAAATATGTATATGAAATTGTAATCTTTTGATGAGCTTATCTTTTTTTGGCTACATTTTTACATTATTTTCTATTTTTTTTTTAGGGATTCGGTTTTGCGCTAACACTTTGATTGCAGCTATCTCATTTGTCGAAGATCAAATTATTGAAACTACTAACGGATTGTGTGTAGCACCGCTTGTCAAAGATCAAAATTTTATCACTAATCTAGGCACTTAGTTTAATCTAGGGGGTTAATTAATCACTGTTTGTTGTGCTTGTAAGGTGGTAGGTGTATGCTCTCATCTTGTGCAAACTTGGTGATTAGAAGCCAGACCCATCTTTTTTATGTTTTTAATCCCTTAGAGGGTCTGCCTCCCAATTTGTGAGAGGGAATGACCCATGCGGTACTTTCGTTTCAATCTGCTATATAAATAATTGTGGTTGTGACAAAAGTCATCAATCACTTGGTGCCGTTGTTCTATACCAACGGAAGTCTCCCTCAGTATCCATGAGATGCGTGAAAACCCTTTATGAGGGCTGGGAGGCCTCTCAAATGAGCGAACCGCTGCATGTATAGACACTAGATTATCCTGAAACACTAACTAGAAACCATTTGTTGTAGAGGCCAAAACCTTTTTTGCTTGCTGGTGTAGGAGGTCGGACCTCTGAAGCCACCCTATATGTACTATTCAGGGTAGAGACAGAAAATCCCTTAGTTCATAAGATCTCAGTAACTTTGAGGTAAGAGATTTGGTGTGCTCGTGCCGTGGTGGGGGAGCCAGTGTCACCAATATCTCTAGCTATCCACCTTGTCTCAGTATATGGAGTAATCCAAGTAGGGACTTAGCAAGTAATATCCTCTTTCTAGCCTAGGTTGTGCATGCTTACAAGTGTTTTCAAATTTGTTGAGACCAGTGAAAATTTTTTGGGCTAGAATCTAGGCCCCCATTCAGACTTCTACTCTGATTTTATATTAGAGTCATCCAATATATTTTTTCTATCGTATTTTGCGTGTGTGTTTAAAAAAAACATTGTCAATCTCAACCAAACACCACACCTCGAATCTATAACATTCCAACCTTACTCATATTCTCATCCTTACCTAGTCCAATCTTCATTCGTCAAAATGGTTGTGATCATCAACAAATCTAGGCCAAATCCAAAACCATACATACTCCGAGGTGACCCAAAATTCACTCCTAATGATGATGAGGATCTTGTATATTTTGAGGCATACTTGGAGGAACAAACTGAAATCCAAAGACTTCAATCTATGTGTAACTCCATCCCAACACTAGAGCAAAAGATCATAGCACAATAACTACAAGACATCACCCAAACCCTCCACCAACTAGAACAACCCCTAAGCCAACAAATCATACAACGATTACAAACCATCATCCAACCACTTCAACAAAACCAATCACCACAAATACAACAACTCCTAGTTGAAATCCAACAACTCATGCAATATCCATCTCCAAACCTTCCACAACATGAGCATGTAATACTAGTCAATCCTTAAGCCATCTTAATTATACTCTTGACAAGGGAAATACCATCTCAAGTTTAGAATCATACACCAATCCATTTACCAGTCCTCCATCATCATCCAATAGAATGCCTATCCCAAAGCATACTAGTCCTACACCAACACCACCATCAAAATTTCCAAGCTCTAATCCATCAACCAACAAATCCTCAAACGATTTTCTCGAAAGATTCTTTGTAAAATCTAAAAGAAAAAGAAAATCTATGGAGTTATCCAAATCCACCAATCCATTTAATCCCTTTGACCCTCCATTTAATCAAAGTCCAAGCCCTAATTCTAATCCATCTAACACCCGTCTTGTCCTTCCACCATGGGACCTATCCACTCCTAGTCCTAATCCACCTAATCCAATTAGCCTTCCACCTAATCCTAATCATAAGCCTTTAACTTCCACCACCCCTACACCTACAAAGGATGTGATCCAAGGGATACTAACAAGGAATAAACCATCCCTTTGTCATCAAACATCTATTCGTAAGCATACCAAAGAACCTTCAAATGTCATGCCTGTTTCTCCAAATCCATCAAGTAGTCCACAACCCATTGAAGAGTCTCTCACCATGAGGCCAAGTCAAGATATATTATACCCTCATGTCATTGAGTATCTAGAGCCTCTCAAGCCTATCCAAGAGTCTTCGACTTCCACTTCCATTCCTATCCAAAATCAAGGGTTATGTCAAGAGTCTAGTCCTGAGCATGTGAAAACATTAACCCCTTATCCAAATCAAGATCAAATCCCTTCCATTCAACCTATCCATAACCTATATATTTTCTAGGATCAAGATATTATCTATTATGAAGAGCCTATCCATAATTCACTTAATCCTATCCATGATCCCACATTATCCACTTGTCACGATGAGACACATGCCTCCAAAGAAAATTTAGAAGATCAAACCAATGACTTGGATCTTAATGAGCATAATAATAATCAAGATCCTAATGATCCTTTGTCATCCACTATTGACCCCATTCAAAGTCCACCTTCATTCATGAATGTTCCTCCCTAGAAACACAACAATCTTTATCCACCACTTCAGTTCTTCATCCAATAATGAACTCAAGTCTAGTATTCCAACTACACATAGTCCCATAGTCCATCGCATACTCCAAAGCATGAACTACCGAGGTAAAGGCTTAGGCCTTCATGAACAAGGTATTTTGGAGCCAATCCATGTCAAAGTCCCTCCATGCTTATATGGCCTTGGATACAAACCCCAAGGTAAACAATCTAAAGATGTTGGTACTTCCTCCATTCCTCCTAAATCCACCACTTTCCATCACAAATCACATCATACACCCAAAACATATGTTTCTATTCCACCTCCATCAACCTACAAATGTCAAAAGCATGTGACCATACACCTTCCACCATCCAATTTGCCTCCACTACTTCCAACTCCTAACATCGCTCCATCCACTTTACCTCCACTCCTCCCAACACCTAATGTCCCTATAATCCAATCCCCTTATCCATTTATTCATAAATCCGCCATTCATAAATCCCTTAAATATCCTAATCATGACCAATCAAGGCACACATCATCTAAACATGAAGCCTCCACCATGTCCATGGGATTCAAAAGCAAAAATTTGGATGCCTCTACCCATAAAGCCAAAAATCTTAATGGTCCTCATGCCTTAAGATATAAAAACAAAGAATCAAAGTCAAAACCATCTACAAGGCTACCCAAGCCCATACCTTCAAAATAAAAGGCTAAAAACAAAATGGTATGGGTACCCAAGCAAAAAGAAGTCAAGTCAAAAGATGCATCCACATCTCAAAAATCCCACCCATCCTCTTCCATCAAAAAATTCCACTCCATTTAAAAGTTTCAAATTCCTAAATCCCACAAGCAAAACAAAAATAATAATAATACTAAGCCTATGTGGGTACCTAAAGCACTTCATCAATCATCTCCTAAGAAAACATCTCCATTGCTTCCTACACCACCTCCAAATCAAAAGCTTCAATGTTTATCATGGTGTGTGCAATCGTTGGTCATGGTTCCCTTCCATTCTGCAACATTTCCACATACCTCCATCACCCCATCATTCAACTATTATCCTACATATCTTCACCATCATCTTCCTATGGTCCATGCTATCAACCCAACCAAATCAATCATCAATCATAATCAATAGGATATATCGTTCCCGCATCCTTGTGTTGATCTAGGGATATATTGTTCCCCGCAATGATAACACTAAATCAATCAATCAAATCAATCAATCATCAATCAAATACTGGTGTTACTTGCATGGCCAACAACACTAGTATCAATCAATCAATCTATCTATTGTCTTATACAAGATGTTGCATTGTCGAAACCAGACTAGGCGTCTTATATGGCATGTATCATTTCCTAAAACCAAACATTATCATTATTATCATCAATCAAATCAATCAATCAAGCAGTTAATCATCAATTTACAGCAAGTGACAAGGGTAATACCTTGTTGGTTTTTGAATCATTTGTGCATGCATGCTTGCTTTCTTGTGTGTTATCATTTTATCTTGCATTTGCATCAAATCCAAATCATTCCTAGCTAATATTCATATCTTGTATCTAGACAAGGTTGTATTATGCTGGGGCATAAGACACATCATCACCTCGGTCCTTGTACCTTGGTACATAACATCTAACTTGCTATATCAAACATCATGGTTGCTCACCTTCATTGCAGCATAACACATCCTTCCCTTTCTTCTATCCATTCCCTTATCTTTCTCTTTGACCAATCCATTTCATTTCAAAAGCCTACTCGTATTTGCCCAACCTACCTATCCTCTTGAGGGGGCATCATCATCCTATCATTTCATCTTCTATCCATACCTTTTCTTCTTTAAAATGATGTTACTCGACATAAATCTCATCATCTCGAACATCATCTCAAAGAGGGGCAAAACGTAGACACCTAAATTTGTGTAACATCCAAGTTCTAAAAACATAGTAAAACCGAAAAATTTACCATAAAGTAATTTAACAAGGTAAAAATGAGATAGAGAAAATTTTTCTTTTATTCAACATATAATCAAGTAACTACAATTACACGATTTTCTCATTACAAAATACAATAAACCATATTGTCTTTCTCAATTACAATGTTTAAAAATGTAAATCAAATACATATACAAGTTTTGGAATAAATACTGCTTCTGAATATCTGACATCTTTATCACAAGTCCTAGCATGTTTCCTACTTGGAGAGAGAGTATCTTTCCAATGATTTACCTCCATCCACAGACCGGTGGTCTCCCACACATCTTCCACATAGGAATTGGCCCTACCCTTCACGAGGAATATAGACCAAAGGTGACCAGTGGTAATTTGCCTTTCCTAAGTACATAGTGTTGTATCCTACTCAACTCTATCAACCATACAACCCTAGATACCCTCTAGCTAAGTATGATTTCTAATAGGATGAGCAATCCAGATATAGTGAATTGACAATGCATGCAGAAAACAAATGCATTACTTTGGCCAAAGTTTTAATATCAATAATGTTCATAATAAACATAGTCATTGTGCTCACCCACCCATACTCAACTTGGATACTGTCATATTCTCGCAGTTTATCCTTATCAACTATATTTACGTAAATAGTTTAATCATCGTGTCATGATATTGATTTCTTTGACATGAAAAAGTCTATATGTCATAACTATTTAGTTGATTCGTAATTGATTCTATGGTTTACCTAAAAATCCTTGGTTATTATGACTTCACAATGTAAACATATCTCATCTCTAGGAGACCTAGGTTCATAATTGACCACTGGTCTAACTCGGCCATGATTAGGAATAATTTAACCCTTGCAAGGATATTAACTCCTATTCAAAGGAACATGAATGCTATTAAATTCATGTCTATGTGATGTCATTACCATCACTTCTTATACACTCATATATGAATTCAAAATAAGGTTATTGACATAGTCTTTTTCGACATAACGGTGTACTTATAAAGATTTACTCCCCAATATTACTTGTATAGACAATATACAAGGTCTTCAACATTTATTCATTTTCCAAACTATCTTTAGTTAATCTATAACTCAATAGGTTTACCATAGATGTCTTAGGTCACTTAGACTCTAAATTCTATTGGTAAGGAAGACGTTCTTGACCAATGTATTTAACCAAGAATAGTTTCAAAATGATATTATCTTCTACTTAGTACTTAATGCCTCACTACTCACAGTTGGTAAGTTTTCCTTTGTCAAGTAGCCTCTACTAATTCTACATAATTATTTTCAAGACTAACTTACATCTATATAGACTACTGTCCTTGAAAGGAAACTCATTCAAATATGTGACTGGTTAACTAGTTTCATGGTAACTACGTTATCCTTCTTTAAATATATATACTAATAGAATCATTTGGTTCTTGTACTTATATTATGACAAGTATCATACTTTTATACAAAGGCACAGGGTTGGCCTAGTTAAATCATGAGATAGATTTCATTATCAATCCTAAGAATTGGCCTTACCAGACTATATCGACTCTCAAGCTTAAAATTAAAATAAAATATCAGTCTTATAATGACTCTCTATACCCTCCATATTCAATCGACTCAATTAATCAGGTTAAATCAATACTATGAAGAGAGACACAATTAGCTCATCTTCATCGAAACAGATACAGTATAAACTTAAGGATTTTTAAAATGAAAATGGACGAATGCCCAAGACAAGGCTACATTCAATCTTTCATTGTCTTCTACAAACATAAAATGAAGAGGCATTTACTTGAAGTAGCGGTTTACACAGTAAAGATGGCAGACTAAATACACTATATTCTTCCTAAGAATCATTCTCAGTCCATGCACAGTCTCTCCTTCTATTCTCTGCTAAAAGACTTTTCACATAAAGAATTACCACCCCCCCCGACTATCTAAGTCATGGTTTCTTAAGAGCCCCAAACCAACTCATCAAATGAGTCATCCCACTAAGTGCTCCACTAATTGTAGTTAAAAACTCATTCAATACCAATAGTTTTGGTCTCCTATTATAACTCAACCACTAGCTACAAAGGTGTAATTGACACCATATGTCAATTATGCAAAAATGGTTGAGAAGAAATAGTGAATGTGGCTAGGTTATTCCCTACTCCTCATCAATGAGGCTGCCAACTCAATAACTGAAATTAGAGCAATCGATTACTCATAAAGAGTAGTTTGATCCATTACACTCTAATATTAAAGGCACCCCTTAATAGATACCTATGGATGCTCAATCATAAACCATAATAACTTATCATGAGGTATTATCCTCATTCAACACATAAGCATATTCTTATTTGATTATATCAAATATAATTTTCATATCATTATCTCTATTTGATTATTATGATCTAATCAATAAAAGGATAATACTAAAACAAAGGATTATGGAAAATGTGATTGGGTTGAGCTAGTCTCCCCATCACAATCCATCAACAAAAACACATCATCTTAACTTAACAATAACGTCTTAACGTTAAGAATTGATTATAACACCTCAAGTGACTTAATAATAATAAGACGACTATTTTTCGACAACAACGTCGTAATATTTATGTTAAACATAAATATTCATAGTTCACACTCAAATGATGTCGTTAACATTACTAAGACTAAGACGACTTACTACAACTTACAAAGATTGTAAAATATTGACTACCTCTCAATTAGGTTCAGAAGTAAACTGACAAGACAAGACTTACCTCTTACGACACATTGGTTCACGATTACATTATACACTCATATTCATTTTGGCAAATAAACCACTCGTAACCTGAGGTCTATATCTCTCTCCTCAAAAGATACTCTCTCTCTCTCTCTCTTTTCTTTGAGAGTCATCTAAAACCTGTAATCCTATATCAAACTTGTTACAAAACAAATTATGATCAGTGCATCATTATTCAAATAATAAATCAAATCTCATAATGCAAATGTTAAATCGATAATAACATAATCATTTCCATAATTTCATAAATGTCATTCAATATAATCCATGTCTTTCCTTGTCATTAGTATAAACTTCATAAGTAAATCTATTATGAAGTTTAGACTAATGACTAGTTGAGGGTTGAGGGTTGAGGTTGAGGGATAGGGTTAATGGTCAAGGGATTAGGGTTAAATAAGAGTGTCGAGGGTAGAGGGATTAGGGTTTAAGGTATAGTATTGAGCCTGTTGAGGGTCTAGGAATAAGGATAGTGCTTAGGGTTTAGGGATGAGGGATTAGAGTTGAGGGATGACGGATGACAGATTAGGGTTGAGGGTTGAGGGATTAGGGTTTAGGGACAAGGTTTAAGGTTAGGGTTGAGGGATTAGGGTTTAAGGTATAGTGTTGAGGGTTTAGGGATAGGGTTTAGGGTTGAGGGATTAGAATTTGACGTTGAGGGTTGAGGGTTTAGGGTTGAGGGTTTAGGGATAGGGTTGAGGGTCAAGGGATCAGAGTTAAGGGTTGAGGGATTAGGGTTTGACGTTGAGGGTTGAGGGTTGAGGTTCGAGGGTCAAGGGTTTAGGGATAGGGTTGAGGGTCGAGGAATTAGGGTTAAAGTAGAGTGTGGAGGGTATAAGGATTAGGGATAGGGTTGGAGGGTTTAGGGATAAGGGATTAGGGTTTAAGGTATAGTATCGAGTCTATTGAGGGTGTAGGAATAGGGATAGCATTTAAGGTTTAGGGATGAGGGATTAGAGTTGAGGGATGACGGATTAGGGTTGAGGGTTGAGGGATTAGGGTTTAGGGTTGAGGGCTGAGGGATTAGGGTTTAAGGTATAGTGTTGAGGGTTTAGGGATAGGGTTTAGGGTTGAGGGATTAGAGTGAAGGGTTGAGGGATTAGGATTTGACGTTGAGGGTTTAGGGTTTAGGGTTAGGGTTGAGAGATGAGGGATCAGAGTTAAGGGTTGAGGGATTAGGGTTTGACGTCGAGGGTTGAGGGTTGAGGTTCAAGGGTCAAGGGTTTAGGGATAGGGTTGAGGTTCAAGGGATTAGGGTTAAAGTAGAGTGTGGAGGGTGTAAGGATTAGGGATAGGGTTGGAGGGTTTAGGGATAAGGGATTAGAGTTTAAGGTATAGTATCGAGTTGTTGAGGGTTTAGGAATAGGGATAGCATTTAGGGTTTAGGGACGAGAGATTAGAGTTGAGGGATGATGGATTAGGGTTGAGGGTTAAGGGATTAGGGTTTAGGGATAAGGTTTAGGGTTGAGGGTTGAGGGATTAGGGTTTAAGGTATAGTGTTGAGGGTTGAGGGTTTAGGATTAGGGTTTAGGGTTGACAAATTAGCATTTAAAGTCAAGGTTAGGGTTAGAGTGTCAAGGGTAGGGGGATTAGGGATAGGTTTTAGGGTTGAAGGTTTAAGGATTGAGGGTTGAGGCTTTAGGGATGAAGGTTTAAGGCTTAAGATATAGTGTCAAGTGTTGAGGGTGAAGGGATAGGGTTTAAGTTTTAAGGGTTAAGGGTTGACGGATAGGGATTAGGGTTTAAGGTATAGTATTGAGGGTTGATGGTTTAGGGATAGGGTTTAGGTTTGAGGGATTAGGGTTTAGGGTTGATGAATTAGGGTTTAATGTTGAGGGTTAAGGGTTGAGGGTTGAGGGTTAATGGTCAAGGGATTAGGGTTAAATAAGAGTGTCGAGGGTAGAGGGATTAGGGTTTAAGGTATAGTCTTGAGCCTGTTGAGAGTCTAGGAATAGGGATAGCATTTAGGGTATAGGGATGAGGGATTAGACTTGAGGGATGACGGATGACGGATTAGGGTTGAGGGTTGAGGGATTAGGGTTTAGGGACAAGGTTTAGGGTTAGGATTGAGGGATTAGGGTTTAAGGTATAGTGTTGAGGGTTTAGGGATAGGGTTTAGGGTTGAGGGATTAGAGTGAAGGGTTGAGGGATTAGAATTTGACATTGAGGGTTGAGGGTTTAGGGATAGGGTTGAGGGTCGAGGGATCAGAGTTAAGGGTTGGGGGATTAGGGTTTGACGTTGAGGGTTGAGGTTCGAGGGTCAAGGGTTTAGGGATAGGGTTGAGGGTCGAGGAATTAGGGTTAAAGTAGAGTGTGGAGGGTATAAGGATTAGGGATAGGGTTGGAGGGTTTAGGGATAAGGGATTAGGGTTTAAGGTATAGTATCGAGCCTGTTGAGGGTTTAGGAATAGGGATAGTGTTTAGGGTTTAGGGATGAGGGATTAGAGTTGAGGGATGACGGATGGTAGATTAGGGTTGAGCATTGAGGGATTAGGGTTTAGGGACAAACTTCAGGGTTAGGGTTGAGGGATTAGGGTTTAAGGTATAGTGTTGAGGGTTTAGGGATAGGGTTTAGGGTTGAGGGATTAGAGTGAAGGGTTGAGGGATTAGAATTTGATGTTGAGGGTTGAGGGTTTAGGGATAGGGTTGAGGGTCGAGGGATCAGAGTTAAGGGTTGAGGGATTAGGGTTTGACATTGAGGGTTGAGGGTTGAGGTTCGAGGGTCAAGGGTTTAGGGATAGGGTTGAGGGTCAAGGAATTAGGGTTAAAGTAGAGTGTGGAGGGTATAAGGATTAGGGATAGGGTTGGAGGGTTTAGGGATAGGGGATTAGGGTTTAAGGTATAGTATCGAGTCTGTTGAGGGTGTAGGAATAGGGATAGCATTTAGGGTTTAGGGATGAGGGATTAGAGTTGAGGGATGACGGATTAGGGTTGAGGGTTGAGGGATTAGGGTTTAGGGTTGAGGGCTGAGGGATTAGGGTTTAAGGTATAGTGTTGAGGGTTTAGGGATAGGGTTTAGGGTTGAGGGATTAGAGTGAAGGGTTGAGGGATTAGGATTTGACGTTGAGGGTTGAGGGTTGAGGGTTTAGGGTTTAGGGTTAGGGTTGAGAGATGAGGGATCAGAGTTAAGGGTTGAGAGATTAGGGTTTGACGTCAAGGGTTGAGGGTTGAGGTTCAAGGGTCAAGGGTTTAGGGATAGGGTTGAGGTTTAAGAGATTAGGGTTAAAGTAGAGTGTGGAGGGTATAAGGATTAGGGATAGGGTTGGAGGGTTTAGGGATAAGGGATTAGAGTTTAAGGTATAGTATCGAGTCTGTTGAGGGTGTAGGAATAGGGATAGCATTTAGGGTTTAGGGATGAGGGATTAGAGTTGAGGGATGATGGATTAAGGTTGAGGGTTGAGGGATTAGGGTTTAGGGTTGAGGGTTGAGGGATTAGGGTTTAAGGTATAGTGTTGAGGGTTTAGGGATAGGGTTTAGGATTGAGGGATTAGAATTTGACGTTGAGGGTTGAGGGTTTAGGGATAGGATTGAGGGTCGAGGGATCAGAGTTAAGGGTTGATGGATTAGGGTTTGATGTTGAGGGTTGAGGGTTGAGGTTCGAAGGTCAAGGGTTTAGGGATAGGGTTAAGGGTCAAGGAATTAGGGTTAAAGTAGAGTGTGGAGGGTATAAGGATTAGGGATAGGGTTGAGGGATTAGAGTGAAGGGTTGAGGGTCGAGGGATCAGAGTTAAGGGTTGAGGGATTAGGGTTTGACGTTGAGGGTTGATGGCATTTTCTATCAAGAACTTGATTATGAGGGCTTGCCCCTTCATTGTTATGCCTATCATATGGCAGAGCATCTGGCAAGCTCTTGTAGGAAAGAGATGTGATCAATGCAAAGGATGTGATGAATCTATAGTAGGAAAAAACGTGAGCGCGTTATAATGCACTCACATTTTGTCTTTCTATTGAAACGGTAAAAAAGTGGTTACCCCCGTGATCCAAGCCCACATGCTCTATTTTCTTACTGATTCTGTGTGTGCTCTGACAAAAAAGAAGTACTTTCATGCTGTTGGGAAGTTCACATGCACATTTGACACATTGTACCACCTTTGCATGATCTTTCCACCACCTTTTCTACTTTGCCAACTTGAGGAGGAGGAAATAACATAGTTTTCACACCAAGTTTGATATTTATCTATTCAATTTTCAATTTTTGTAGTGTTACAATGTTAATTGTGATTCAATTTTAGGAATTTAACATTATAGATTGGTTAATAGTATTGTTGTTAGTAATGATATTTGAGTGTTATTGAATTTAACATTGAAAAGGAAGCAAGTGGTGAAAAACTCAAATTGTTGAGGAGTTTGATGCAAGAAGATAAAAACACTACATAATTGGGTACTCTCTCCATTCAAATCTTTATTTTTTAGGTATGTCAAGTCTTTACATGCATGTTCTTTACATTTTCCTTATTTCGGATTGAATTACTTTATCATGCTTTATCATACATGTTTAAAATAGACACATTCCCAATCAAGAAAGTAGCCTACAATCTCACATGATTCCATGTATATTTTCTACACTTGGGCTCTTTAATAATTATGTGTAATAAACAAACCTTAACATACCATGATGTCAAACTATACAAGAATAAATCCTTACAACATAAAAAAAATACAATCCCACTATTATCTTGTATTCATTTCTTAGGAACTAATATTGGTCTCTTTATCATGCTATAGACAAATTCTCCGTCATGTCGAGGAAATGATCAAGAATTAAACCAACACAGGAAGAGATAGAAGCTAAGAATGCAAAGAAAGCAGTGGCTATGAGGGAACTTCGTGAGAAGAGGAAATTGGACATGATAAATGAAGACATACCAATTGAAGAGGAACCACAACCATCACAAAGAGATATGGTATTGGTGGCACAAAGAGAACGAATGCAAAAACTTCGTGGTACGAGATATTTGAATACCATAGTTGGAGACACGTCCTCTACCGCAAGTCAACATATAGGGACACCATCTACCACATCTCAAGTTGAGAGTACATAATCACTCACATGTGATGAAGGAGGTATGCCATCATTCCCACCTCAACCTCAAGGTATGTCATCTATTCCATCTTCGATCGAAGGTATGCCATCTAACCCATCTCATTTAAATATTGATGAAATTCCTAATGTTGAGATGAATTTACCTAACTTGACACCACCTAGAATTTTGCATAGAAAGCCAAAGTATTTGATTGATATTGTTGAGAATATTTTGTAGCCAATGGAAGGTAAGATTCCAAAACGCACTTGTAGAAGATATGCTAATAAGATTTGGAGATTGTTCTTTGAAAAGTTAAATGAGACTGCAAGATGTCAACTATTCATTGAAATGATGCGAAGTATAAAGTATAGGTCTATCATGAAGATTCTTGGGTTGAGAACATCAGAGGCTTCAAGTGAAAAATCTATTGTCAAGAATCTAATGAGTGCGTATGAGAGTGTGGGTAACACCTCACGCACAAAAGATAGTAATGCAACACGGCATGTGATTACATCGACTATAGTAAGTAGTCAAGTGAGGAAAGCTCGTCTCATTAGAAAGACAAGTCAAGAATTGAGAATTAATAGGAAAACTTTATCAAGAGCCATTAGAAGACGCCAAAGAATTGAGGACACTAATGCCAATGAATTATGGGTGTTCTCGAGGAGACTACCACGAAAAGATAAACCAATTGTTGAAGCATTGAGAACACTAATTGAAGACTTTTCGAAGAATTACACAAGGGTATCTCTGAATCAAAGGGATGTGGTAAGAAGGAGAATCGGTAGTCAAAACCGCGAGCCACATCCAAAGCATTTTTTGGATGAGACTCAAACACAGTTTTATGGTAAATTTCTAGAGAAGTATCCTCAAATTAAAATTTGTCAAAGATATTTTGAATTGCTAAAACCTTTCTATGTTAAGATAAATCACACACACACTACTTGTTGTTGTAGATTACATATTGAATTTTCTAACCATTTTGATGCTTATAGGTCTATATGTTTAGATATGCATACTAACAATGATTTGCAGGGTTGTGCCATATGTGCCCCACCAACATCTTCAAGAGACTTCATATCAAGAATTTTATGTGAAAGAGAGGAAGGTCAAATATTCTACAAGAAATTATGCTTGGATGGCACATGTCATCGTTGTGGTGGCTTGCAACATTTGCCAATATGTGAACATATGGAAATAACACATGCGGTTGGAAACAAACTAGTAGAGTTTGGCAAGTATAAAATAGTGGCATACAATACAAAAGATGGTAAAGAAGCAAAAAGGTGTGAATTAGTTATTGAAAAGATTCCAGTGTATCAGTTTATGCCTATATTTCATGACAGCATAGTGTATGAGTATGCAAGACATGCCCATAGAGCTCGATGGTTGGACTTGCAATTCAAGTTATGCAAGGACACATTTCTGGTTGGTAGCATTGTTTCAGTCATCAACTTTGTAGAGAACTATAGTCTACAGCCATAGCGTGAGGTGCAATCACAATATTACAACTCCACACAGGTTTCTATATTTGTGCACATCGCATTCATTCATGTGAATGATAGTATAGAGGATGACAAAAAGATCATAAGGGAGTATAATTTCTATATTAGTGATGATCGCACGCATTCTACAGAATTCATGCAAGGTTGCTTTCAGGTGTTCTACAATGATTTGGCTAGAAGGGGCATATTGTTCAGTTAGCATATCATATGGTCAAATAACTGTGCGTCACAATTCAAGAACTCGCAGAATTTCTATTGGTTGAGTAGGAGGCATAATTTTACAGGTATTCAACATATGTGGAACTTTTGTGAGGCCGGGCATGGAAAGGGGGAGCATGATGGTGCAGGAGCATGTATCAAAAGAGCCATAGCACAAGAAGAGTTAAAGTATAAAGACAATGCAAAGTTGACAGATGCAAAATCGATTGTCGAGTGGTGTAACGCTTCCATGGGTCCAGGTAATGAAGGTAAGTCTTTAGTTCATAGATTTTTTTAGTTGATAGATGATACTAACATTGCACCATATGAGGATTGTTGTACATTGACAGGATCAAATGAGATGCACTCTTTCAGAAGCTCAATTGCAGGTTCATGGAGTATCCATACACGAAAGATGTCATGCTTTTGTTCTTCCTATACAATTCAAGTCTAGGATGAGTGCGAGTCAAAGGAGTGGGTTGACGAATGGCAGTTAAGTTATCTTAGCCCACTTGACATGTATCGACCCCTGATGGCACTGGAACTAACACAGATGGAATCGTTAGTTGACTTTGACCACATATCAGATTTAGTTCAACCAGGTAATATAGGGCACGTATATGCATCTAATTTCATCTAGTTCAACCAAGTAATGTCATCTTACTTTGTAGTGTTTTTGTAATGTTGACTAATTTCATCTAATTTGCTACACATATCAATGTAGGGCACGTATATGCAGTTATTGCAGATGAAGATAATGAAGAGGGAACAGATTATTACTTATGTCATTGTGTTGAGGCCAAAAAGAAATTGGAGGCCCCTGTTATAGATGGAGAAAACATCGAATACCCTACAGGCTCAGTGGTTATTACTGGAACATGGCTTAGAAGGTACCCACATAAGAGTGTTAATATTTGGCTATTTCAGGACTTTGACACGCATCAGAAGATTCTTCATTACTTGAACCTTGTCGTGGCATCCAATGTTTATTTGATAAAGTATCGGGGTAGACCTTTGAACAAAATATTGTGGAAGGTGCGTGAGTCTGACCATGAAACAATACTTGACACAATAAAGAGTAGAGCAGACCTGGATGGTTCATTGGATTAATTTGTAAGTATTCACATTGATTTTGTAAAGTTATGTTACATTGAGTTGTAAGTATGCACATTAATTTGTAAGGTTTGTCTTTTTTTTATTTCCTCCTGCATTTTTACACATATGTACACATTTTTACATCATCATGTTATGCATTTTTGGTGTCCTGCTCCTGATGCGACCAAACTCATAACTCACCCTACTTCCTCTAGACACCAGTTGATGATCTCTCCAACACTCTGGATCCAGGGCACCCAATCATGATGATGACCTATATACCATTCTCCCAAGGCGCTCATAATGAATGAAAAGAAGACCAAGGGCGCCCAAGCTTAATAGACTTATTTCTTTCAATTTTGATGATCCCAACTCTTGCAATATGACATCCACTTTCATGCCTTTAGATCTTCCTTCACATATAGGGCACCAAATCAAGTTGAAAAATCTACATAAGGGTGCCAAACTAGATGAAAGGAGACATGAAATGCGCCTTAGGACTCCATGCTAAGGTTTGAGCCATTAAAGTCTTGATATTAGGCGCTCATGATGATGAAACTTAGAGCTTTTTCCTTTCCTATGCGCTCATCTAAGATGTTTGAATGATAAGGAGTGCCTTGACCTCTATAATGTACATTGGGCACCAAAATCAAGGTGATTTTAAGTCACTTTGAGTCATTTGGGGTTAGTTTGAGTCTTTGAGTCATGTTGGAAAAAAGTGTCAATGTTGTCAAATTGCACAAAGCAACTTTTGTATTTTTGGTGTCCTGCTCATGATGTGACCAAACTAACTATTCCAACGCATCTGGATGGGTACATTTATGCTAGGCATGGTCTTGTTTTTCACCCAAACATGTTGAAATAGTCTGAGCTACATTGTACCGACGATATCCTTGAAGAGTCCAACGTGCAAAAAGGTAGCAATCTTTGATGAGATGTTACTCAAAAACCGTGTCACTTAGAAATATTCTATCTAAGGCAACGCGATCATGTAAAGTGCCTCTACAATAACCTCTCTCAATTTTTTATAGCTCTGAGGCATTTGCCTATGGTGAAAGGTTTTCTGCTGCCCCAAAAATCGTCAGAAGGAGGCAGTGTAAAGTTGCAAAGAGGTGTAACTTTTGTCCTGCTCCTGATGCAACCAAACTAACTATTCCAACGCATCCGAATGGGTACATTTACGCTAGGCAATGTCCTTTTTTTCACCCAAACATGTTGAAACAGTTCGAGCTACATTGTACCCATGATATCCCTAAAGAGTCCAAAGTGTAAAAAGGCATCAATCTTTGACGAGATGTTACTTAGAAATCATGTCACTTAGAAACATTCTGTCTAAGGAAACATGATCATGTAGAGTGTCTCTACAATAACCTCTCTCAGTTTTTTATATCTCTGAGGCATTTGCCCGTGGTGAAAGGTTTTCTGCTGCCCCAAAAATCGTTAGAAGGAGGTAGTGTAAAGTTGCAAAGGGGTGTAACTTTCATCCTGCTCTTGATGCGACTAAACTAACTATTCCAACGCATCTGAATGGGTACATTTACGCTAGGCATGGTCCTATTTTTCACCCAAACATGTCGAAACAGTCTGAGCTACATTGTACTGACGATATCCCTGAAGAGTCCAAAGTGCAAAAAGGCAGCAATCTTTGACGAGATGTTACTCAAAAACCGTGTCACTTAGAAACATTATGTCTGAGGGAACATGATCACATAAAGTACCTCTACAATAACCTCTCTCGGTTTTTTATATCTCTGAGGCATTTTCCCGTGGTGAAAGGTTTTCTGCTGCCCCACAAATCGTCAGAAGGAGGCAGTGTAAAGTTGCAAAGGAGTGTAACTTTTGTCCTGCTCCTGATGCAACCAAACTGACTGTTCCAACGCATCTGGATGGGTACATTTACACTAGGTATTGTCCTTTTTTTCACCCAAACATGTTGAAATAGTCCGAGCTACATTGTACCCACGATATCCCTAAAGAGTCCAAAGTGCAAAAAGGTAGCAATCTTTGACGAGATGTTACTCAAAAATTGTGTCACTTAGAAACATTCTGTTTGAGGCAACATGATCATGTAGAGTGCCTCTACAATAACCTCTCTTGGTTTTTTATATCTCTAAGGCATTTGCCCGTGGTGAAAGTTTTTTTGCTGCCCCAAAAATCATCAGAAGGAGGCAGTGTAAAGTTGCAAAGGGGTGTAACTTTTGTCCTACTCTTGAAGCGACCAAACTGATTGTTCCAACGCGTCTGAATGGGTACATTTACACTAGGCATGGTCCTATTTTTCACCCAAACATGTTGAAACAGTTTGAGCTACATTGTACCGACGATATCCCTGAAGAGTCCAAAGTGCAAAAAGGCAACAATCTTTGACGAGATGTTACTCAAAAACTGTGTCACTTAGAAACATTCTATCTGAGGCAATGTGATCACATAAAGTGTCTCTACAATAACCTCTCTCAATTTTTTATATCTCTGAGGCATTTGCCCATGGTGAAAGGTTTTCTGCTGCCCCAAAAATCATCAAGAGGCAGTGTAAAGTTGCAAAGGGGTGTAACTTTTGTCCTGCTCCTGATGTAACCAAACTGACTGTTCCAACGCGTCCGGATGGGTACATTTATGCTAGTCATTGTCCTTTTTTTCACCCAAACATGTCGAAACAGTCCGAGCTACATTGTACCCACGATATCCCTAAAGAGTCCAAAGTGCAAAAAGGTAGCAATCTTTGACGAGATGTTACTTGAAAACCATGTCACTTACAAACATTCCGTCTAAGGCAACGAGATCACATAGAGTGCCTCTACAATAACCTCTCTCAGTTTTTTATATCTCTGAGAAATTTGCCCATGGTGAAAGGTTTTCTGCTGCCCCAAAAATCGTCAGAAGGAGGCAGTGTATTAAGTTAGGATGAAAGCCTATTCACTCTAGGCGCTTGTTGTGACCAAATCACACATCGTGCCCAGAGAATCCCAAACACGTGCCTTGAACAAGTGATGCTACAAGTGGTGAACAAAATGGGCGCCTTGAAGAATTGAGCCCGCTAAGACATCTTGCAATTGCCTAAAAGTCCAAAATCTACATAAGTGAGTTAAGGCGCCATTTTCCATCTCCAGAGCCTCCTTTGAGCGCCTTAACATGGAGTGAATGTTTTAGTCTATGAAAGATTGCGCCTAAAGAATATAACAACCCCTTGAGTCACTAGGATGAACCAAGTTAACAAAATAAACTTCATTGAGGGAGGCGCACTTGTGCATCTAGACAACTCCAGTTTAGCACCTGAGAAAAAGCATGTTTAGAGACACCCCTCGAATGAACCCTCTAGAACCAATAACCATAGCTCAAGATTCATAACCATGAGAAGATAAAGCATTAAAAAAATTCATCTAAAGGATGGGAAATACCTCTTAGATGATAGTCTGCCGAGTAGACCAAGAGTGGGGAATGAGAATGCTCCTTGAAGATACACCAAGCCACAATGACTCTCTCCAATAAGAATCTTCTCTAGGTCCATAATTAACTCACGCCCATATCCAAGTGAAAGTCTCCTTGGTCTTCATGCTAAAACCTCTAAAGGGTAACCATCTCAACAAGTGTCTCTAATCCCAAGAGAACTCTAGCCTCACCCAAGTCTCGAAGTATGTATGAGAACCTACAACCAATCAATCCATGTTAAGCTCCAAATGCAACACCACATTATCATGAAGCTCCCAAGCACATGACCAATGTACTCAATACCAAGAGAACCAACAAGACCACTGTCAAAACTCCAACTACAAAATTAGGTATCCAAACATGACATCATGATCTAACATCTCCTCCTAGAAGATCACATGCACCAATACAGACATCCTAGTCTCAAGAGAACTTGTATCATGCTAATACTCTAATCTAGAATCAAGAGTCCACCAAGACACACTACCAAACACCTCTAAACCAAGGATCAACATCTACAACCACATGAAGATAACCATCTCCTAAAAATAGTAGCCAAGATGTCAAAGCACTCTCACTACAAATAATAATCATAATCCAAGAGTTTGTCCATTACACCCAACCACTATATAAGATCATCCATCACTAGGTGATGAATACACATCACTATCAAAGCTCCCACTGAACCATGATATGAACTACACATGGCATTGTGATAACCATCTCCTAAATGAAGATCACCGTGGTCCACACACACTCAACTATAATACTAATAACTCCAAAGTAGAACCAAGATCTCCAATCTAAGAAGATAAACCATCATTATTATCAAAAGCTCACACTAAACTATGCAACTAAGATATCCATGACATCATGATAAACATGCTACAAGTCCCAATAACCAACTATCCAATCATTCTCATCATCCATCCTCTCATCCCAATGCAACATACCAATGCACAAATGAGCATAGACAAGGAAAAATAACAAAGTCTACATCAACACTGAATCAATCCCGTGGATATAGGCAATATGCATTCAAGTCATCCCACTACAATCAATGAGGTGTGCATCCCAAAAAAATGCATAACTTGTAGATCCCAACCATTGAAAACATGCAAAATCATCATCATATTAGTAACTTCCAAACTGAGATATCAAATAATATAACTTATAGACTTCACCAAATCAATCATAGATTCAACTTTCCAAACAAGTTTACAAATGAGTAACCATAGTCAAGGAACTAATCAAGCATCTAAGAGATAAGAACAATGTGCTAAAAGTAAACCACAACACCACCTGTAATCATGAATCAAACATCATAACCCATACCTATCAACTACAAACATGGTCAAGTCTTGCCAATGCTCAAATGTACCTACATATCCATAACACCATAATTATCATCATTGCTATACCTATGCTCAAATCCCACTGAAACAAGACTCCTAGTCTGACCATGTATCAACCATGTCCTCAAACTAGACTATTGCTGAGCCCATGGAGATTGATACACCCACTTCAATAGAATAGGCAATTAATGTACCTGATGTGTCTTCATTTAATAAACTAGTAAACATCATTTGCATCCATACTTAAACCAATCTTATTGTTGTGTTTGATGTGTCCTCTTTCAAACAACCATTTAACAAAATTTGAGTCCAAACAATAAACATTTACAACCATAAACATCTCAAAGTCCAAAATCCAAACATTCTATCATCCTTAATCATTTCCATCATGGACCCTTGGTTTGAAAAAATTATTATGCAAGATAAAAACCCTATGCCTATTACCTTGTGCAAGGCTCATGCAAAACCCAAAATCACAATCAAAATAGGTCCTCAAACCATGCATCCTTTAAATGAGATCTTTTATCCAAATCAATCAAAAAATCCCTTTGACAATGATGATGATGATAGTCTTGTAGATCAAGATGATATCAAGATGACAATAGAATTAACTATGAGATCATTACATGCAAACTTTCCATCAACCTTCATCTCCCACTCATGAACATGCAAGAATATTTCAAACAAGAAATGACTAGCACTAGCTATCATGCCAATCCTAAATACACATCTAATGGTCATCCTTATGGTACCTTTGGTAAGGGAAGAACCACTTTAGACCAAGGTCCTCATATTCAATTCATATCTCCAATCCCAACTGCATGTGAGAACTGTTTATCCTATGTATCCTATTCAAATCCTCCATCTCATAATCCTTACATTCCAACTTATCCCATCAATCCAAACCCACTACATCCAAATCATCCTTTTTAGATTTCCTCCAAGGACTTCTAGTGGAGGAAAAATCTCAAACTAGAAATCACAAATTCAATTAGTGTACCTCTCCCAAGCCTATCCAAAAGTCACATAGTACCATGCCTATCCATCAAATACCACAATGCAATCAAAATCCTAACAACATGCCCATGGTCCAAGATCAAGTGCAATCATGCAAAGATATTATCAATCACAAGCCTATTAAGAATGAACTAGAGTCTTCTAGTACCATACTTTTCCATCAAACACCATCATGTAATCCATGGCCTATCAAGCCTATCAAAGAAAATGCAAACATCCTATGTAATACAATCGGACTTTAAATATTTAAAGTAGCCATCTACAAATATCCATTCAAACATGGATTTATAATGCAAGTATGGACGCCATCAATAAAAAAGATTTGTATTAACCAAATATCCATATAGGCATACATCAATATCTGTCGATATAAGTATAACATATATACAAAATAGCCATATAGGCTTACAAGAATGCCATATAGGCATACAATGTCAACTATGTACAATACAAAATATATGTCCACAAATGCCATATAGGCATACAACAAAGGAACACAATAAAAAGTCATTCCCCTCTGGCTGGTGAAGAGAATAAATCACGAGCAACCTTTGATCTTCTAGGGGATGGAGATGCGCATATGGGTGGTCTACTACGAACCTGAGGGCTACTCCTATTTAGGTCTTCCTGCATCTTTACCTGTTACAATAAAAAGTATAGACATTAATATATAGAAATTACATGTTATAAAAAATGAAACATTTAACAAAATAATCACTTACCACTAACATATAATCTGTCTCCTCGCTTGCCTCAGTAGCAGGAATAGGCCCTGGTGATGTCATGTCCTATAGAAACCATCTAGATAGAAATTAAACTTCAAATCAATAATCTTTTGATTTTTCAAAAATAGACAACTATAACAATGAATGTAAATTGAAATTTACTAATCTACCTCATACACCTGTCAATGCCATGGAGCTATGAATCGCAGAGGCCACACCCTGCTCCATTGCCCTATGAACATGGGGAGGTGTCTCCACAGCCTGCATCATCTGGAAATAAAACAACATTATTCAATTACGAAAACTATAATAGTGATGCAAATTATGGCTCCTAACATACACACACATTCATCTAAACATGGAAGTACACACAATAAAGCACACGAATCACATACAAAAATTTAGTAAGTACAATTTATTCATTAAACTATTTATTTTATTACCTCTGTAAAGCTTTGAAGTCCACCACCGCTGGTAGGTGTTGCCGTGAAATCTACAGTATTAACCTATTCAACATCCAAAATCAGATATTAGAATACCATTCATATAATGAGGCTATTCACATGTAATATTTAAAATTGTTTACTAGTTACATACCTCGATAGTAGATGATCTAGTGAAAAATGCAGGTGGAGAACCACTGAAAACTGCATCGACGCTATGACCCTAAAATTTCATTAAAATCATCAATTTAAATTAGTTAATCTTGTATTTCAAAAATAAAATTTAATAAATTAAATTCAATAAACTTGCTAATATTTACCTGAGTATCAAGGCTGAAAGTCTCACTCAGGAGGGTATCTGTCATCACCATCTGCTTAGCTGCAGATGTAGCCTGTGCACCTGCGTCCTGACTGTCCATGGGGTCATAACCACAGGCTGACCCGCAAGCCTGGCAAGTATGGGGTGGCACCCTACTCCTCACACTATCTCCCAACCCACTCTGTGTTGCAGGACCGGCATGCTCTATGATACTCTGGGTCAAGGCACTAATCGACTGAAGTGTATCGACCTCAACACTCTCCTTCACAATGGAAGGGATAGAAACATGCTTGTGGGCTAGTCTGCTGATTACTCATCTCACTACCCACTGTGGGTCAAGACGTGCCCCTGGTCTATCTTGTGCTGACCCCCCACCTCTACCCTGGAAGTCCCGTATATCAAAATAGTTTGGCACTTTATTGAGGACAAACTCGCAATAGAGTTTCCTCAAAAAGTATTGCGGGACCTAATTATTCTTGCATGGAGGATGGTCAAAAACCATCCACCACCTCTACCCGAAATTGTCCCTTATCACTTGGTTGTTGCACCAATAGATAGGGAACCTCTTGCATGTAATGGGTGGAGGTTGATTTGTTTGTGGGTTTGTGAAAATTGAACACAAATCTAATTTTGTAATTTGTAATTTTTTGACATCTTGGTATGACAACTTGTCTGCATAGTAAACTCTAAACTCTCTCTTTTTATCCATCCAACTAGTTATTTGCTTGCTAATTGAATCTACATTTGATAACATAGACTCAAGAGATTCGGCAAGCATGGACCTATGCAAGGTTGAAGTGGAAGGATCTTTCAACCTTGCAATTATATCTTTAATTTCCTTTTTGTTATTTTCAATTTGCCCCATTATATTTTCTTGTGTTCCAGGGGCATGTCGAGGAATGAATGGAGGAGGTTGTTGTTCTGCAGGTATTTCCTCCTCAAGATTTTGTGGATTTTGAGGAGGAGGAGGTGCATTAACATTTCCTGACAATTAACGAAATATACATCAAAAATTAACAAAAACCTACTTATTTAGAAATAAATTCAAACCAAAAAACAAATATAACTCACCCCTTTGGCGTGCTCGACGTCGTAGCGGCATTTTGGCGATGAATCAATAAACTTTTTGTGTTGTATGGTGTTTTGTAAAACACGAGCGCGCTTTTGAGGGTTTGCAAGCTGCGGGTTGAGAGGAGAAAATAGAAAGAAATGAAATTGGAAACCTTTTTATTTATTTATAGTAAGTCATAACGCGCTCGCATTATGACTTAATTTTTTTTTGAAATTAATTTGGCCACTTTTTGGCCCCCCATCTTCTTGCACTTACCCATTCATGAGATTCATGAATGCAGCAGGTGCATTCATCAATCCAAATGGCAACACTGTGAACTCATAGTGTCCATATCTGGTTCTAAAAGTTGCCTTATGAATATCTTCATCCTTCAATCTTAACTGATGATATCCTGATCGCAAATCAATATTTGAAAACACAGCAGCTTCATGCATCTGATAAAAAAGATCATCAATACGTGGCAAAGGATATTTGTTCTTTACTATTACTTTATTAAGCATACAATAATCTATACACAATCAAAGGGTTCCATCCTTCTTCTTAACAAAAATAACCAGAGCACCCCAAGGTGAAACACTGGGTCTGATCAAACCTTTTGCCAACAATTCTTGTAATTGTACTTTCAATTCCATTAACTTCGTAGTTGTCATACGATAGGGTGCTTTTGATACAAGCTCAGATCCTAGTTTAATATCAATTACAAAATCAAAAACCCTTTTGGGAGGTAGTCCTGGAAGTTCTTCTGGAAACACATCCTGAAACTTCTAAAGAAAAGGATACTTTTCTCCAAAAGATGAACTAGGGTTTTCTATCCCTTCCTCCACTTCTTCCATTTTGACTACAAATAGCTGACAACCTTTCCTTCTAACCCTTTTCAATTGCTTGGCAGAGATAGGTTTGATTTTAACTTCCCTTTGAATCCCTTGGAATTGGGTCTGATTTCCCAAATCATCTAAGCATTCAATTGTTTTTGAAAAACATTCTACCTTAGCTCTATGCTTCCATAATCAACTCATTCCTAGGTTTACATAATATGAACCTAAGGGAGCTACATACAGGTTTGCTTCAATTGAGAAACTAGGGAGATCAATTTTGGCTTCAAACAAACATTGCTCTACCTGAGCCTTAGATTGGTTAGCATATTCTACTGACCAAGGTTTTGACATGTATCCAGCGTTTCTAGAAAACTTATTCAAAATTCTAGGAGAAACAAAGTTTTCAGTGGCTCCTGTATCAATCAAAATAGATATAGGGACTCCAAACAAAGTACCTGTCATCTCAATGGGTGTGATTTGATACTCTGCTTTACGATTGTTGAGAGTTGCATGAATCCTTTGTTGGAATGCTTCTTGCTGAGTAGGTAGTGCAGTACCTCTTTGTTGACCATTTTGATTCTTGTTAGGAGAACAATTTGCATAATGGTCACCCCCACAAGTAAAGCATCCTCCAATGGGTCCTTTCTTATCTGTAGTCTTTCCATTGTTACCTCCATTTCTTTTAAAATTGCCATTCTTCTTCTCATTACCAGATCCACCCTTGTTCTTTTGAGATCCTTAATCCTTCCTCTTGTTATCATATTTCTTTTCATATCTTTTCTTGTATGGTTGATTGTTAGGAGTTCCATTAAACCTCTTGCGGCTTCTATCATGATAAGTCAAGATAGATTTTATCTTTTGCTCTTGCTTAATCGCCTTTTCATACACTTGGTCCATGGTTGTGGGACCGTGCACGTCCACTTCACCACTGATTTGAGCATTTAAACACATGATGAATTTTCTGATCCTGAATCTCTCATCCTTTTGATACTGAGGAACATACTTCAAGAGTCGGGTGAACTTTTCTCCATATTCCACCACTGTCATATCTCCTTGATGAAGATTCTAAAAATCGATCAGTTTCTGATCAAAATAGAGTTGTGGTAACCATCTCTCGCAAAAGAGATCCATGAACTCATCCCAAGTTACCCTCAGAGAGATTAAATTTAATTCCATCTTCTTATTCATCCACCAAGTGGATGCTTCTCCTACTAGTTGGAATGATCCCCATACTACCTTGGTCACCTTTGAGTAATTTCTTATTTCAAAATATTTCTCCATCTTTGTTAACCAAGCTTCTGCAGCATCTCCGGTCTCAATCCCATCAAATTTTGGTGGAGTAACCTTCTTCATATCCTTTGAGAGATCCGAGGTCAATCTATCCCTTGCCTCTTTATGAGGTTCCATACTCTTACTTTGATCTTCATAATTTTCTCCGCTTTCACCATGAGAGTTTTCACCTCCTCCCTTAGTATTCCCTTTATCATCCACCTTCTTTTCCAAATCACCCAGTCTTTTCTTGGTTTCCTCAAGCATGGTTATGATTTGGTCCAGCTTATATTTGGCTGGTGTTTTTCCTTTTCACTTTCAACTTGGTTAGTTCTTGTCTGAACCATGTTTATCAATTTCTCACACCTGAGAATATTGAGTTGCCCATTAGTTCATGATTATAATGTATCCCATTAAATCAAAACATAATAACTTAAATTAAATAATAGTTTGGTACAAAAACAACTCTTCTTTATTTATTTTATTTCAAAAGTATAGAGTATTCTTCATTTTTACAAAAATAATGACTTCAAAAGTTGTGCTCAAGAGGAGTATATCCTTTAGACTCATTTTTAGATACATAATCTCGAGGTATATAACCCTCTGACTCACTATCAGACCTAACTTCTATGATCTCAATAGCTGGGTGTATGCGAGGATCTCGCCTAACCATAGTTGTTTCCTCATCTTTAACTTTTTCCAAGTTTTCCCTTCTCACTCACTTGATTCGAGTTAAGGTAGTTGCCAGAGTTTCAGTATCACTTAACCAAATGTCACTCTCATCATTGGTTCCCTCAAAGGTTTTGATAATGGCCTCATGTTCTCTTTTTGCCTAAAGGAAATGTTGATTCATATTAATAGACTTTCTTGTTGTTTTCTTAAGACGTACCATCCTGGCACAGAAATTTTTAAACATTAGCTAACTGCATAATGTTGACTACAGGAAAGCATAGTGGTCTCATAAGCCCTAGTGCTGAACCTAGTAGCTCTGATACCATATGTAACATCCAAATTCTAAAAACATAGTAAAATCAGAAAATTTACCATAAAGTAATTTAACAAGGTAAAAATGAGATAGAGAATTTTTTTCTTTTATTTAACATATAATCAAGTAACTACAATTACAAGATTTTCTCATTACAAAATACAATAAACCATATTGTCTTTCTCAATTACAATGTTTACAAATGTAAATCAAATACATATACAAGTTTTGGAATAAGTACTGCTTCTGAATATCTGACATCTTTATCACAAGTCCTGGCATGTTTCCTGCTTGGAGAGAGAGTATCTTTCCAGTGATTTACCTCCATCCATAGACCGGCGGTCTTCCACACATCTTCCACATAGGAAGTGGCCCTACCCTTCATGAGGAATATACACCAAAGGTGACCAGTGGTAATTTGCCTTTCCTGAGTACATAGTGTTGTATCCTACTTAACTCTATCAACCATACAACCTTAGATACCCTCTAGCTAAGTATGATTTCTGATAGGATGAGCAATCCAGATACAGTGAACCGATAATGCATGTAGAAAACAAATGCAGTACTTTGGCCAAAGTTTTAATATCAATAATATTCATAATGAATGTAGTCGTTGTGTTCACCCACCCCTACTCGACTTGGATGCTGTCATATTCTCGCAGTTTATCCTTATCAACTATATTTATGTAAATAGTTTAATCTGTAGGAGTTCAGGACAACACTGAGAGGGGGGGTGAATCAGTGTTGTATAAATTTTAACCTTTTGCAAATTTAACTTTCAAGACATGAAGAAAGAAAGATATCATTTGTTACACACATGTGCACATAACTGAGAATGAATGATGAAATTAAAATCTCATGAATAAATCATACACACAAATAGAGAGAAAATCAAGACACAAGAATTGCACGAGTGGAAAACCCTCCAGGGATAGAAAAACCACTCCAGAACTGCCTCACTGGCTTAACTGATAAAACATGCCTCACTAGCTACAATACGTGTCTCACTGACAAATGTTAAGGTCTCACTGACCTGTAAGCCTCACTAGCATATTGTTTAGAAGCACCAGCTTCAAGGAGCACCAAACAAACTGAAAACAAGAATTCAGAGGGTTTCTCTGATTCAATACAAAACATTTCTTCTCTCATGTGTCTGTCAAATGTCCATTCTGTTCAAAATCAATCCTACATCCGGATACACTCAACAACACTGCATTTCTCTATATGTTTCATCTCTGTCTCACTAGTCATCCCATCTATGCACCTGAACAACTATTATATGTAAATTGGATGTCTTTTCACCTTTCACATTCTGCATAGTCATTTGCTCTCACTGAAGATCATTTTGTCCTTTCATCTTCTCTTTTTAATGTCTTCAAAAACAATGCATCTTATATTGTCACCTGCAAAAATAAAAGAACATATATCTAATCCAAAACCTTTCACATTCTTCAGATTCACGAAACCAAAATCCCATTTATATTTCCTTTTAGAGATGAAAGAATATCTTTTCATATTTGAGACCTTTCATTTCAATTTCTTCATCTCCCTGCAAATAAACTCTTTATCTTCACAAAATATTAACAACCAACTTCAATACATTATTTTTTCCCTGATTCATAAAATAGAATTCTTTATTTTCTTACAAGACAAATCTTCTCCATGAAAACCTTTTCAATACCTACATAAAACCATCTAAAAATAGGATCATATAATATCAAACCCTATTGAAAACTCTTCATATTCTTTGCTCATATCTACAATCTCTGCATGATGTTTCATATTCTCCAAAACACAAAACCCTTCAATCTGATTATCTTCTCTGCTGCAAATTCCTTCAAACAAAATTTTCATTGTCCTCTTCAAATTCTTCTTCAAGAATAATCTTCTCAATCTGCCTTATTCATCTTCCTCTGCAAATAAAAAATCTTTATCTTCTCCTTCACAAGACTCTTCAATCTGCAAACATCTTCACTAAATTCCAATAAAATCATCTGATATTTTTTTAAGATCTCATAAAAATATTTCTTAAAAAAAAAAAAAAACATTTTATTCTCTTCTCAAAAATATAATCATTCTGCATTATATTTTTTCATATTCTCTCAAAAAACAATCTCCAATCTCCATACAAAAAATCTCCTCAAAAAAATTAGTCTTCAAAAATCTTCATCCTCTTAAAAAAAATCATTCACTTTCAATTTGTGAAAAGCACAATCAAAAACATCAATAATAATATCTTTAAAAAAAACTTACATTTCCTTGCTTTTAGAAATGTTTAATAAAATCTGCCTCCTATATTCTTTCCAAGTCACAAGAAAAATAGAAACAAATCTTCATGGAAATTTCCTTAAGCATACACAAAATCTGCCTTAAAAAAAAATTCTAATAATAATAGCCTTCTAAAAAGGCATCCCCACTATCTCCTCCAATTTATACGATGGAAAGTCTTTTTTAAAAATCAGCCTTTTAAAAAAAATCTAACTCCTTATTTTAAGGCTTTTAAAAATAACTTATAAACTCCACTTTATAAGGAAAGCTTATAGAAAGCTTATAAATTTAAAATAATTTCTAAAAGACCATCCACTTATAAGCTTATAAAAGAATTTATAAAAGAGTTTATAAAGCTTATAATGTTAAAAGAATTTCTAAAAGGAGTTAAACCTTGGGACCTTAAACAAAGTTTAATTTTGGCAGAGATGTATGAGACTGTCACCAAACTCACCATGTAACCTTTATCATGATTACCCAACTGATATAGAGAACACCACAACATATCTCCAAGACTATCATCAACTCAATAATCAATCAACAATTTTAGTGATGGGGAAAACAACAATGGATTGAAATCAACTCCTTAGTATATCAACACCAAGCAACATGAACTCTGTAGATATCACCATAGCATAACAACATATGAGTGTCCTGATTCTCTCATTGCAAATCCCATTCCCTTCCAACTGTGATAAAGTGACATCAATGTACTTGTGATCCTGTAAGCACTTGAAACACCAATATAGTGAGCATGATTGGTACATGAATGTTATCAAACACTTGTAAAATTATCATCCATTTATCAAATCAATCCCAACTGACAACATCCTTCAACACTATGTGAACAACTGTGAAATGCATGACCATGAACAACCTTTGTCAATAGTACAAGTGATCCTCAAATATCCTGTAGTCCTGATGATACCTTGTGAAGATGCACAACAACTCAACTCTCTCAATACCTTTTTACATCAATGACAAACTATCACCATCAATCTCCCCCTTTGTCATTGATGGCAAAACCACCTAATGCAATTTATCTTTCTCCCCCTTTTTGACATCTGATGACAAAGCCTGAATTAACTCCCTCTGAGAACAACTCCATTGAAAGATGTTATAGCATGATCATAACCATTACAAACACATTGCATTATGAAGGCTTTTAAGACATAAACTCATGTTATCTTGTTATCTTCAACCAAAAAATTTAGAACCACTTACCAAAGTCTTTGAAACCACTTGTCTTTCCTGAACATCAACATTTCAAATTTGAGAACAAAAAGATACCATGAAACTTACATCTGATGACAATACCACTTCTAATTACAATACCACTGTGAAGATGAAGACTGACATACTCCTGATGACATTACATGTGATTGAAAGACAAACTTTAAAAAAAAACAATTCTTCAAAACTTTTTGACCCAAATGACAAATCTTCAAGGAATCTATTTGCTTCCCCTGTGATAAAGTTCACAAACAAATCACTGCTCATAAATACCACTGGTGAACACTGACAAGAATAAACAACATAACTCAACTCAACTTAGCACTGATCCACTTCCTGAATTAGTCCTGAAGCAACATATCAACCTCTGATTTGAAGAAATACAAGATTCACCATCAATGTCATAAGAAACTCTTGATTGTCATAACTTGAAGCTCATACCTGAAACTTTCTCTGAAGAAATACAAGATATCACCATCAATGTCATAGCTTGAAGAACACTGTCTAAAACAAATTAGAGAGGAATATCATCAATGAAACATCTTCATATGATCATGACTATCTAGTCCACAATCTTCTTTTGATAGCATCTCTAATCCACCTGAATGCTCCAATTCTCATACAAGACATATAGATCAAACAACATGATCAAAATACATGAAGATTAATATCAAGAACATTCCTTAAACAAGTATATAACAGGCCATGTAGATAATACTTTGAACCACTCTTCAATTTGATCTGAACCACATACATTATCATGATCTTGACTCATGATGATATGATGACTATTCTAGAGCTGATTTTGCCAAGACTTCCAATATAGACAAACATCCTGCACATGACACTTTTTTTCAAGACAATGTCAATTCTGATATATATTGCAAACAACAAGGATTGATGTCTCTTGACTTTATCATTCAAATCAGATCAGCTAAACAAGATCTTCTTGCAACCAATCTATTCTTGCACACCCTTTTTGACCTGAAAAAGAATGAAGACTATTTGATGAATACCATCCTCCTGTTCTGCACAAGATACTTTTCACAACATAAGAACTGATCCCTTTTTAACCTTGTAATTCAAATCAGCCCATCAAGACTGCACACCAAGTTCTTCCTGCAACAATACTTTGCAACCTCCTTAGGCAACATAAGAAAAACATCTATCTAAGATCCTTTTCCAGCACCAACATGATAAGACATTCAACATCATCACTCTCTATAAGTAATAAATCCTTTAACAACTTATCAACACCTTGCATTCACTGAACATGTCATTTATCATGGACACATGATACCACTCCAAAACTAGAATCATACAATTTTGAACATACCTTCATGAACCATGTTAATGAGGAAGATCAACAAAGAACATGTCAAATTATTACACCAAAGATTACTTATAAATGAACATTCATTCTTCAACCAAGAATTATTGCACATCCTTTTTGACATGAAAAGAATGAAGACCATCCTGTTGTTCCTGCACATCTCTTTACAACACACTGTCAAATCTGATGAAACATACTGCAATCAACAAGAACTCTTGCCTCTTGACTTTATTATTCAAAACAAGATATTATTGCAACAACACTTTCCAAAACTCTTTGGATTGCAATACCATGACAAATCAATCTTTGTAATCAGGATCATTTGTCTAACAAATTGTGCATTTGAACTCCTGAAACACTTTTTCAATACATTGAAAGCATAATAATTCAATGAACACCTGTATCACTGTCATACACTAAACATCAACATTATTAGCAACATCATCATCAACTTCTACTTTATTTCATAAGATTGACAAGATCAACATTCAAATGATCTCCTTCCTGAAACTTCTTGGGGATAATTAATAGATCATGAACAACTCCCCCTTACTTCATGCTATCTATTATGCAACAGATGAAATGACTTGTGCAAGATGCACAAGCTTAGATTGTGACTTCTCTTTACCTTCTTTCTGCTTCCAAATTTTCATAGGTGCTTTCTTCCTCCAAACCTTTTCTTTCCATTTCAACCTTTTCAAATCAGGTGAAGTATGTATTTTGCAACTCTGTGCTTTATGTCCAAGAGTGTTGCAATTATAACAAACTATGTCAAAATCATAATCAAATGAATGATAGTACTTTTGAGTACTCATATTAAACTTCCATGAAGGATCATACCTTCTATGCACTTTGCAATTTCTTTGTATGTGTCCAACATTATTGCACTTGTAACAAATAATGTCAGTATTCCTTCTGCAAACAATTGCTTTGTGTCCAAATTGATTACAAGCATAACAATAACCATTAAAAGAATAATTATACCTGTACATGTATGCTTGTCTAACAGCAGGTTTTCTGAAATTCCTTCTTTGATTGTGTACAAATTCATCTCTGGTTTTCTGTTCAGCTTCACTCTTCCTTTTACCTTCTGTGGTAACAACATGATGACTTAAATCGATTTTCCTTTTAGGTGTCTGTCTAGCTTTTGAACATTCTCCTTCTTCAAAACCAAGTCTAGTAGTGTCTCCATATAGTTTTTGTTTACCAAGCATCTCTTGTAGCTTGCTTGTGCTTTCTTCAAATTCCTTATACTTCTTAAGACCATCATACTCTTTTCTCAGATTGATAATTTCACCTTCCAGTTTTAGATTCTCAATCCTTGAAACTTCAAGGTTAGAAATTGAGACATCAGCTATCCTCTTAGCTTCTTCAATTTCTGTCTTCAATCTAGCAATTAGTTTGTCTGAATCATCAATATATGGCTTCAAACTAATTATCTAACATCCAGCCTCTTCAAGATTTGTAGATACAATTTCAAGTTCTGAAAGTGCATTGACTTTAGATTCTCTTTCTTGTTGCAAGAGCAAATTTAGTTTCTGATTTTCTCTCTTATACTTCTTAAGCTCACTCAGAGCATATATAAGCTCTCCTTCCATATCAATCTCACAATCTTCTTCATCATTACTTGTGAAGTTATCTTCTTCTGAATCTGATTGGGTTTGAACTTTAATCCCTTCATTTGAAAGTTGCCTTTTATGATCATTTTCATTAGATACCAAATTGTCTTCTTCCTTATCATTACCTTTGTAAATTCTTATCAGTTCTTTCCAGATATCCTGAGCTGTTTCACACTGCACAACCTTACAAGATATATTATTAGATAAACTAGATAAAATAACTTTCTTGGCTATATGATTGCATTTAAGAGCCTCTTTACTGTTTGAAGAATTACCATTCTCAACTGACATTAAAACATCATATCCTAAGGAGGATAAATACACTTGCATTCTAACATACCAAACTAAAAAATTTGAACCATCAAACTAAGGAACATCTGAAAAAATTTCTTCTAAGACAATATCAGATTCAACTTGGAGAACATCTTTATCAACTGACTTTATATCAACATCTGGATTTGATATGGATGATTTCTTTTGTGTCTTTTGACCAAAAAGAATCTTAACATTTCTCATGTTCTTAATTCTCCTGCACTTACCCATTGAACTCCACTACCAGAATCTACACGAGCCTATTAGACTTCAAACAGGGAACTTGGCTCTGATACCAATTGTAGGAGTTCAGGACAACACTGAGAGGGGGGGTGAATCAGTGTTGTATAAATTTTAACCTTTTGCAAATTTAACTTTCAAGACATGAAGAAAGAAAGATATCATTTGTTACACACATGTGCACATAACTGAGAATGAATGATGAAATTAAAATCTCATGAATAAATCATACACACAAACAGAGAGAAAATCAAGACACAAGAATTGCACGAGTGGAAAACCCTCCAGGGATAGAAAAACCACTCCAGAACTGCCTCACTAGCTTAACTGATAAAACATGCATCACTGGCTACAATACGTGTCTCACTGACAAATGTTAAGGTCTCACTGACCTGTAAGCCTCACTAGCATACTGTTTAGAAGCACCAGCTTCAAGGAGCACCAAACAAACTGAAAACAAGAATTTAGAGGGTTTCTCTGATTCAATACAAAACATTTCTTCTCTCATGTGTCTGTCAAATGTCCATTCTGTTCAAAATCAATCCTACATCCAGATACACTCAACAACACTGCATTTCTCTGTATGTTTCATCTCTGTCTCACTAGTCATCCCATCTATGCACCTAAACAACTATTATATGTAAATTGGATGTCTTTTCACCTTTCACATTCTGCACAGTCATTTGCTCTCACTGAAGATCATTTTGTCCTTTCATCTTCTCTTTTTAATGTCTTCAAAAACAATGCATCTTATATTGTCACCTGCAAAAATAAAAGAACATATATCTAATCCAAAACCTTTCACATTCTTCAAATTCACGAAACCAAAATCCCATTTATATTTCCTTTTAGAGATGAAAGAATATCTTTTCATATTTGAGACCTTTCATTTCAATTTCTTCATCTCCCTGCAAATAAACTCTTTATCTTCACAAAATATTAACAACCAACTTCAATACATTATTTTCTCCCTGATTCATAAAATAGAATTCTTTATTTTCTTACAAGACAAATCTTCTCCATGAAAACCTTTTCAATACCTGCATAAAACCATCTAAAAATAGGATCATATAATATCAAACCCTATTGAAAACTCTTCATATTCTTTGCTCATATCTACAATCTCTGCATGATGTTTCATATTCTCCAAAACACAAAACCCTTCAATCTGATTATCTTCTCTGCTGCAAATTCCTTCAAACAAAATTTTCATTGTCCTCTTCAAATTCTTCTTCAAGAATAATCTTCTCAATCTGCCTTATTCATCTTCCTCTGCAAATAAAAAATCTTTATCTTCTCCTTCACAAGACTCTTCAATCTGCAAACATCTTCACTAAATTCCAATAAAATCATCTGATATTTTTTTAAGATCTCATAAAAACATTTCTTAAAAAAAAAAAAAAACATTTTATCCTCTTCTCAAAAATATAATCATTCTGCATTATATTTTTTCATATTCTCTCAAAAAACAATCTCCAATCTCCATACAAAAAATCTCCTCAAAAAAATTAGTCTTCAAAAATCTTCATCCTCTTAAAAAAAATCATTCACTTTCAATTTGTGAAAAGCACAATCAAAAACATCAATAATAATATCTTTAAAAAAAACTTCCATTTCCTTGCTTTTAGAAATGTTTAATAAAATCTGCCTCCTATATTCTTTCCAAGTCACAAGAAAAATAGAAACAAATCTTCATGGAAATTTCCTTAAGCATACACAAAATCTGCCTTAAAAAAAAAATTCTAATAATAATAGCCTTCTAAAAAGGCATCCCCACTATCTCCTCCAATTTATACGATGGAGAGTCTTTTTTAAAAATCAGCCTTTTTAAAAAAAATCTAACTCCTTATTTTAAGGCTTTTAAAAAGAACTTATAAACTCCACTTTATAAGGAAAGCTTATAGAAAGCTTATAAATTTAAAATAATTTCTAAAAGACCATCCACTTATAAGCTTATAAAAGAATTTATAAAAGAGTTTATAAAGCTTATAATGTTAAAAGAATTTCTAAAAGGAGTTAAACCTTGGGACCTTAAACAAAGTTTAATTTTGGCAGAGATGTATGAGACTGTCACCAAACTCAACATGTAACCTTTATCATGATTATCCAACTGATATAGAGAACACCACAACATATCTCCAAGACTATCATCAACTCAATAATCAATCAACAGTTTTAGTGATGGGGAAAACAACAATGGATTGAAATCAACTCCTTAGTATATCAACACCAAGCAACATGAACTCTGTAGATATCACCATAGCATAACAACATATGAGTGTCCTGATTCTCTCATTGCAAATCCCATTCCCTTCCAACTATGATAAAGTGACATCAATGTACTTGTGATCCTGTAAGCACTTGAAACACCAATATAGTGAGCATGATTGGTACATGAATGTTATCAAACACTTGTAAAATTATCATCCATTTATCAAATCAATCCCAACTGACAACATCCTTCAACACTATGTGAACAACTGTGAAATGCATGACCATGAACAACCTTTGTCAATAGTACAAGTGATCCTCAAATATCCTGTAGTCCTGATGATACCTTGTGAAGATGCACAACAACTCAACTCTCTCAATACCTTTTTACATCAATGACAAACTATCACCATCATAATCATCGTGTCATTATATTAATTTCCTTGACATGAATAAGTCTATATGTCATAACTATTTAGTTGATTCGTAATTGATTCTAGGGTTTACCTAAAAATCCTTGGTTATTATGACTTCACAATATAAACATATCTCATCTCTAGGAGACCTAGGTTCATAATTGACCATTGGTCTAACTCGACTATGATTAGGAATAATTTAACCCTTGCAAGGATATTAACTCCTATTCAAAGGAACATGAATACAATTAAATTCACTTCTATGTGATGTCATTACCATCACTTCTTATACACTCATATATGAATTCAAAATAAGGTTATTGACATAGTCTTTTTCGACATAATGGTGTACTTATAAAACTATACTCCCCAATATTACTTGTATAGACAATATAGAAGGTCTTCAACATTTATTCATTTTCCAAACTATCTTTAGTTAATCTATAACTCAATAGGTTTACCATAGTTGTCATAGGTCACTTAGACTCTAAATTCTATTGGTAAGGAAGAAGTTCTTGACCAATGTATTTAACCAAGAATAGTTTCAAAATGATATTATCTTCTACTTAGTACTTAATGCCTCACTACTCATAGTTGGTAAGTTTTCCTTTATCAAGTAGCCTCTACTAATTCTACAGAATTATTTTCAAGACTAACTTACATCTATATAGACTGCTATCATCAAAAGGAAATTCATTCAAATATGTGACTGGTTAACTAGTTTCATGGTAAGTACTTTATCCTTCTTGAAATATATATACTAATAGAATCATTTGGTTCTTGTACTCATCATAGTTTTATACATAGGCACAGGGTCGACCTAGTTAAATCATGAGATAGATTTCATTATCAATCCGAAGAATCGGCCTTACCAGGCCATATCGACTCTCAAGCTTAAAATTAAAATAAAATATCAATCGTATAATGTCTCGCTATACCCTCCATATTCAGTCAACTCAATTAATCAGGTTAAATCGATACTATGAAGAGAGACACAGTCAGCTCATCTTCATCAAAATAGATTCAGTATAAACTAAAGGATTTTTAAAATGAAAATGGATGAATTTCCAAGACAAGGCTACATTCAATCTTTCATTGTCTTCTACAAACATAAAATGTAGAGACATTTACTTGAAGCGACAGTTTACATAGTAAAGATGGTAGACTGAATACACTATATTCTTCTTAAGAATCATTCTCAGCCCACGCACAGTCTCTCCTTCTATTCTCTGCTAAAAGACTTTTCACATAAAGAATACCCCCCTAACTATCTAAGTCGCGGTTTCTTAAGAGCCCCAAACTAACTCATCAAATGAGTCGTCCCACCTAGCGCTCCACTAATTGCAGTTAAAAACTCTTTCAATACCAATGGTTTTGGTCTTCTGTTATAACTCAACTACCAGCTACAAAGGTGCAATCGACACCATATGTCGATTATGCAAAAATGGTTGAGAAGAAATAGTGAATGTGGCTGGGTTATTCGCCACTCCTCTTCAATGAGGCCACCAACTCAATAACTGAAATTAGAGCAATCGATTACTCATAAAGAGTAGTTTTATCCATTACACTCTAATATTAAAGGCACTCCTTAATAGATACCTATGGTTGCTCAATCATAAACCATAATAACTTATCATGAGTTATTATCCTCATTCGACACATAAGCATATTCTTATTTGATTATATCAAATATAATTTTCATATCATTATCTCTAATTGATTATTATGATTTAATCAATAAAAGGATAATACTAAAACAAAGGATTACAGAAAATGTGATTGGGTTGAGCTAGTCTCCCCATCACAACCTGTCGACAAAAACACATCATCTTAACTTGACGATAACGTCTTAACGTTAAGAATCGATTATAACACCTCAAGTGACTTAATAATAATAAGACAACTATTTTTTGACAACAACATCGTAATATTTACGTTAAATGTAAATATTCATAGTTCACACTCAAAACAATGTTGTTAACGTTACTAAGGACTAAGATGACTTACTACGACTTACAAAGATTGTAAAATATTGACTACCTATCGATTAGGTTCAGAAGTAAACTGAAAAGACAAGACTTACCTCTTACGACACATTGGTTCATGATTACGTTATACACTCATACTCATTTTGGCAAATAAACCACTCGTAACCTGAGGTCTATATCTCTCTCCTCGAAAGATACTCTCTCTCTTTTCTCTGAGAGTCATCTGAAAACCTGTAATCCTATATATCAAACTTGTTACCAAACAAATTATGATCAGTGCATCATTATTCAAATAATAAATCAAATCTCATAATGCAAATGTTAAATCGATAATAACATAATCATTTCTATAATTTAATAAATGTCATTCAATATAATCCATGTCTTTCCTTGTCATTAATCTAAACTTCATAATAGATTTACTTATGTCTAAGTAAAAGAAAAAATCATAGCAAGACAAAAATTGGGGATGTAACAATTTGACTATATCTTACGACATTACATTTCAACATATTTTGTCCTATGTCCTCTTCCATGACCCCTTCCATCTCTCCCATTAGTTAAATAAATTATATTCATTTAACTAATTCCTCTTGTCCATTTATCCTCTTCTTGAATCAAATTAAATAAATCTTATTTATTTAATTTCATTTGTCCTCCATTTGCACCAAATTAAATAAATCTTATTTATTTAAGCTCATTTTGCTCCATCATCCAATTTAAATAAATTAAATATTTATTTAGATTCCACATGTCTCTCATGATTTAAATAATTTTATTATTTAAATTTCTTATTCCCACTCACATCACTATTTTTATCCTCATTCATTGTGTGTCATAAGCACTTCCTCTCCAAAATAAATTAAAAATTCTATTTATTCCCACTATTCTCCTAATTTTGGCCTCCTGTCATACCCATTTAATGTGCGTCATAAGCACTAAAATTGCCTTTTAATCTTAACCATCCACATCACACAATTGGATTTCAATCCTAGCCATTCATTTGATTCCCTCTCCTTCTATAAACTGAAACTCTTATTTCAATTTCAAACCCTCACTCACTCACTCACTCACTCACTCACACAAGTCATTTTCATGCAATACTTGAACTCTGTTATGTTGTAACTATGAGCAATCAACAACCCTTCGACATCATGCATTCTCATGCAAGATCGAGAAGAGCCATGGAGATAAATCGAATCTAGCTTGGAGATCTCGGTTTGCTTTGTATTCCTGTTTTGATTTTCATGCTAGTTTGTGCTTTATGGTGTATGTTAGGGTTTAATTAGTTTTTGTTTTTGACACTAAATCTGATTTTCCCTAGCTACAATGATCATTCATATTTTCCCATGCATTTTTCTTTTGAGGTGAATTTGGTTCAGGTATGAGGCCATAAATATAAGGCAAAATACTGAGCCACCTGCAATATACGACGATGCCTTTTTGCCAAGACTCATAATTATCCTTGTTCAGATTTATCACAGAAGGATGTGTAGTAAAACCCATGATACCTCCTCAAAATGATAGAGATCAAAACATGCAAATAGATTTATGCTGATAATAGAAGCCTATAGAAGCAAACATAACTTCTCTAGAAGCCAAGATGTCCAGGATATCACACAGAATGTATGAAATTGAAAAACTGAATAAAAGATACGTAGAGATGAATCTGGAAAATATTACATGGGTGGCTGTGTAGAGCTCATTGATACCTTTCCAACGCCTATTCGTTTTTGAAAAATAGAGATTCTGGGCACAAGAACGGAGCTCAGAAGCCTAAAAAAATGTCTGGACTTCACGCAAAACAAATAAATTATCAAGAAACACTGATCATGACCTCATGACTAAAACCTTTTTAAATTTGAGAAGAAGCTGACAGATCTGGAGCTCTGATACCATGTAAAATTTTAACTAAACTTGCATAACACAGTATGAATCTAGTTGGAAAATAAGAACAGAACTTGTGGGTGAATAGAGGAAAAATTTAGAGCAAGAATGAACAAAACTCTCTAAATATTCACAAATAGAGCATGAAATTACAAAGATAAAGCCAATGCTGGAATAAAACATAGAGGAAAAGTAGGGGCTTTAAAGGAAGAGGCAGAGAGATTCCTTAGTTAGCTTACAATAAAACAAGGCAACAACAATTATCCTAGATAAAGGGAATTTGCTAAGTTTCGCCAACATTATGTAATAATTGAACATTTTGGAGGAATAAAATGTTTAATAGTAAGTATAGCTAATAATATTTGTAAAAATAAAAAAAAATATTTTTATAATATATTATTTTTATTTTTATTTTGAATAGGAAATACCAAGTGATATGACATATAACATTTTTCTTTTTATTTTCAATAAAAAAATTATATTATGAAATTTATATGTTAAATTAGTTGAATAAAACATTGATTTGATTTTTATAAAAAATAAAAATATATTACATTAATTTAGTTTTTATAAAAAATAAATCAATATCTTATACACATTTTACATTTTACCATGCAACGACAATCTTTATCCTCCCAATGCAAACATTTCTGTTGATTTACGTTCGCTACTTTGTTTGTTATGATTTAAAGGATAACAGTGCTTTTATAAAAAGCAAAAGAGTTAGAAAAATTATCTTGCAGTTGCAGCTACATTTGAACACTGTAATGGATTATTGTTATACTTGTTCTCAAATCTGGCAGTCTGTCTGCCAAGATCTCAACTTTGTAAGGCAAAGAATCATGTGCATTGTGCATTGTATCTGCTTACAACAAAACTGGAGAGACGGGAAAAGCTTGACAGTATGCTAAACCAGAAAAACTTTAAAAGGCTCCCATCACTTTACTTTAAAGAGATGGAATATTATTTATTTAACATGTTCTCTTATGGTTATTTAGGCACGTGAAAAATAATCATAGATGGGCTGCATGTGGACTAACTTTTTACTTATATTGTTTATTTAGTAAAATATTATAAGAGTAGTATAAAATTATTTAAGAGATATAATGTTTTCAGTCTGTATTAGTGATTATGAATGTTTATGGTTAACTGTATGAGAGTTTTTTGTGTCAATGTTTGAGGTCATACTTCATGATCTATCGTTACTATAAAAAGATGTTCATGAATTGTTTTCTTGTTTTTTGTGTTAATGTTTGAGGTTATACTTCATGATCTATCATTACTATGAAAAGATGTTCATGAATTGTTTACACACCCATACTTGATATCTAGGCAAGAAAACATTCATGAATTGTTTGGCATCAAGTTATTAATTTTTTAGCATTAAAATGTGGAACCCATTCCACATAAAGCCACAGTACTTTGACCAGAAATAAAATTAAAGGTTCCAATCCAACATTCCCTAAAACATTCTTAGCCATCTCAATGATAATAAAACACAAAAGAAAAAACATTGAAACACCATAATAAATAAAGTTATAAATTTATTAACAAAAGGCAGACCAAATCACATTTGCTTAGAATGGTTCTAATTTCTTATCAAACATATTGTAGGGATTGTATGGGAAAGTGTACATGCACTCCAAGCTCTATAAAATACACTCTAAGCTATCTAGAATGAATATTCACCTTACACATTTGAAAATTTTACTATAAATAATGTTATGACGAATTTACTTTTTTTATAGTTGGAATGAGAAACTTAACCTAACACTCAGTGCAATAATATGCAACTACTTTTGTGAGCCTTGTTTAAGTAATGAAACATAGTTTTGAGTAGTTAAAATTAAAAATAACAAACACTAGGGTGGGGCCAATAGACCCATCTGCAGCCACTGAGTGCTTGCTAACTAGAGGTTGACAGTTTGAATCTTGTGCCCCAGGAGTCTCCCTTACTCCAGCTGGACTTTACTGAGAAGAAGCAAGTTTAGATTTATAATGGCTGCTAACCAAAATCAGAAACCTAGTACGCTGCCATGCAATTGGATGAGGCAATGATGGTGTTAAGTGCGAGAGTCAGAACTCCTAACCTAAATGGAAATAACTAAAAATTGTAGCCAATTTCCCTGTATACAAAAATAAACAAACAAATAAAAATAATAATAATAAACACCATGCAGCTCTTCACTTTTGTAACATTTTTATGGGGGACATATCAATCCTTTAAGCTAAATAATGTGAGTGAGTTTCCCAGTTGGTAAAACAAGACCAATGTTTATATCCACCTAAGCAAGAATTCAAGGGCGTTCAATTAGTGTGGCGTTCAATGTATTGCCATGAAGTGGGTGGTGGGACCATAGCAGGGCAGCAGGTCAATAGAAAGGTAACACTTTTGAGTGTTTCCCTGTTAAAGAAGCCTAGATATTATTGATTATATTTTACAATCTTAGAAACTAAAAGCAAATGATGGAGGAGCTTGCCAAAATATCCAATTCTTATCGCTTGTTCTTTTTCTCACTGATGACCTATATAGCTAAATTGGATATATGCAATGGATTGAATAAAGTTGCAAAGAGAATGGAGATGGTGGGCAGCATTTTTTTAGACAGTGGAGCATCGGCCTATTAAACTCTTTTTAATTCTCCCTATTCCTCGCTGCCATTGATCTGAGAGTAAATATAAATGAGTTGTTGATTTGTTATGTTGCTGCACCAATACAGTGACCATTGATTGAGGCAACTCAGCAAGAAATCAATGGCTCCCATCAAACCCAGCAGGGAGAATGGCATGTAAAGGAAAAGTGGTTTTTTTGTGGCCTTTCATTTAGTTGGGTTATTCTTAAATATTATCCATTTCAACAGGTCAATTTTGGCCAATAAAAATAGGACAAATATTTACTACTTTTTATTGTGAATGAGGTGTAAAGTTGCTATTGACTTACTGTTTAGCCATTGAAATAGATGATATTTAAGTAGAGTGATTTGATTGCATTCACCTGGACCATCAGATGTCTTTGAAATTTAATATACTTAAATGTAAATTATAGTCTTTATAATTATGAGTCCCTTTTTATTAAAAAAAACTATTAATGAAATAGAAAAATACACAATTTACATAAACAAATAGTAATAGCAATTGATTACAACAGCATAAAAAACACAACAATTAAAAACAGAGTTGAATCTAAGGTCTTACAATCATTTTTCTGAACTGTGAAAAACTTCATACCTGCTATTGTTTATGACAGCATAATCTTTTGAATGGCGACTGGCAAAGCTCATAAATTCTTGACTTTTGTGAGTGATGAATGGATGCATTTAGATCGCAGAGTTATGGAAATTAATGTGCCTGAAAACTCTTAATAGCCAATTAAATCCAATCTGTATTACGTACATCCTTTATTGCTTTATTTAAGTTCTATTTGGATTTATAATTTCTGACATGAGTTAGTGTTAACATGAGAGTCTTTCATGGCAGGTGCCTGAGTACAGGGTATCCGCTGAAGATGGAGGTTCCCACTTCCCATGCAATGAGAATAAATGACCCAGCTATAATAAATGATCGCTGCTGGTGTGGGGAGTAATAAGTGGAAGCTTTCTTTTATTGTTTTTGCAAGTTTACATATTGTGTGGTACACATTTATTTCTTAGTGTAATCTTCTATACTAAGTGATTTATATTTGTTTGGAATAATCAAATAATGATTAAATAAATTAAATTCAGATGTATGAGTTGTTATGAGTAATTGGAGAATGTTTTTAAGTGCTTACTTGTTTGTGATGGGATGGCAGTTTTAATTTTATAAATGATTTGTTAGTAATGTTATGTTCAAATTTGTACTTTTGTGCTCATCTACTTCAATATGGGAAATGTTGGGAATGTGGGATGTGGTTCACAAGATAACCTCTAAGATTTAAAAACCGGGTTTTTCTATGATATTCAGTGAATTTTTTTTCAAATTACATGGAAAGAAAGAGAGATGATTTGAAGATAAAAATCTACACTATATGGTGTATGATATTTAGTGAATTTTAATTCAAATTACACAGGAGAAAGAGAGAAAGATGATTTGAAGATGAAAATCTGCACTATAAGGCGAAGTGTCATTTATGAACTTCATTATTACTATTTAAATAATTGCACAGAATTTGTTTTATTCAAAATGAAAGACATTTCAATAGAGAAAAGGCACATACAAGCACAATCACTATTTTGCATATAAACAACAAAACTTTGAATATACAAATTAAGGCTAAGATAGTAGATAAATGAATGGTAGAGAAATCGTAGAGAAAACAATTGATAGGCACAAGAAGTAAAGTTCTTTATTTATTCATAGTAGTTTGCATTACAATCTATATGAAAGGCCGAATGCACAGTCACACATTTGCTTAATAACCAAATACAATGATATACAATATTTTGCCTTGAAGGATAAATAAATGAATAGAGTTTTTCTACAAAATTCCCCCCCTTTTCACGAGTACCATTCAATTATTTATATACCATGACTCACAATTAATTTTTGAAAATTTGGAGTTGCATGCTTTTAATCTATGTGGTTGAGTTCAACTTGTAGATGTAAATAGTGAGATCATCTAGAAACTCGACATGTTCTTCCTTCTTCAAAACCGCTCCTTTTGGCCATTAGATGTGGTGAACTTAGAGTACATCAGATGGCCTTGAGGGGTCCATTTGTTTTGTATCACATGTTTTTCCCACCAATGGCAAGCTGACTTGACATCCATTTGATAAACCTTGAAGTTTTTGTGGACTAAAAATGCAAGAAACATCCTGATTGCTTTTAACCTTGCTATAGGAGCAAAGGTTTCCTCAAAATCAATACCCTCTAATTGTATATAACCCTTGTAGACAAATCTTGCCTTGTTTCTAACAACTTGTCCCTCTTCATTTAGTTTATTTTTGAACACCCATTTTGTGCCTATCACATTCTTGTTTGCGGGTCTTGAAACCAATTCCCAAGTTTGATTTTTCTCTATCTGATTGAGTTCTCCTTCCATAGCCTCGATCCATCCTTCATCCTTGCTAGCATCAACAAAAGTTTTAGGTTTCATCTTAGATAGAAAAGAGAAGTTTACATGTTCATTTGTCCTTGCAAATCTTCTTCTAGTCTGTACTCCTTCATTCTTGTCTCCAATTATTTGATCTTCTGAGTGGTTTTTCTGAACATACTTAGCAAGAGTCTTGGTGGCCTTCTTTTGTGTTTCTTCCTTTTCTTTAACTTCATCCTCTTCTTCTATGCAAGCAGATCCTTATGAGCAACAATCTTCTTAAACATATGTGGATGGATGTAGATCTTCATCAACCCTCACATTTGTACTTTTGAAAACCCTTTGTAGACTATTGTTGAAACACTTGTATGCCTTACTTCTAGATGAATATCCAAGGAAGATACCTTCATCTGATCTTGAGTTAGATTTTCCTAGGTTATCATCTCTCCTAATGTAGCACTTTTTTCCAAACACTTTGAAATGTTTGACTGAAGTAGGTCTTCCTTTCGACAACTCATAAGGTGTCTTGAAACTTTGTTTACTCTTAGTTGTCCTCTACTGAGAATATAGACTATGGTGTGAACTGCCTCTTTCCAATATCTGTTTGTCATGCCCACATTTCCCATGTGGTCACAACACACGTGTCATGTCCACATTTGTCATGTGGTCATGAGACGAAACATCAAAAACTTTTCCCACCTGACTCCAAAAACCCCCTCACATGCAACATGCACACTCGAAGATGATTGCATGAAGGCGAAGACCTCAGTCAAAGATGGGGAAGTGCGAAGTTCCTTTCGCATCCCCTATAAAATGATAGTCTACCAAGGGGGTTATGCGATGCGAGGAGTGTCACCAATAGGGTTAGTTTCCAAATTGGGTCTAACCCTAAGATTCCTAAGTCAAGCGGGGTGATTTTGACTAACCCTAAGAACTAGAATAATTAAACTAAATTAAATACATCTAGGACATAATTAAATCCCATGATAAATAAATGTGTTAAAACAGATAGGAAATAAATTACTAAGTTAACCATAATATTCTAGATAAAATTCGGCAGCATAATGCCTCTACGTCAAGAATGAGAAATTTAAAAATATCCCCTAGTTAAAACCATATAAAAGAAATTTATTTAAAACTAATATATTTATAAACCAACTTTACTTCAACATTCCTTACTAGCCAAGGTGATAAAATTTAAAATAAAATAATCCTAGACTCTAAAGTCAACAAAAATAATTAAAATTCATCCTTAAGTTCAATACTAACCAAAGGCAGGGGCCCTAGCTCGATTGGCTAAGTAATTCTGTTGCGGTAAAGATGGTCACGAGGTCCAGTCTCCCCCCTGCCCACCTGATAATTGTAACCGGTTCATAGCTCCGGTCAAAAGCGTTTACCCATGAATAAAAAAAAAATACTAACCAAATAAATTAAATGGGGTTCAAATTAAATAATTAATTAAAATAAGTATCCCCTTTAGTCTATAGATTAGCTAAAAAAAATTTAAATGGATTAAATTAATTAAATTTTCTAACATTAATTTCCACACCTAACCCTCTTTCCAAAAATCCCACCTAAATTAATTTAAAAGACTGAGGTTAAATTTAATCTCACAACATAATAATTAAAAAGGCAATAAAATAAACTAAAAATAGATTTTAAGAGATAACTTAAATTTAAAACTAAAAATCATAAAGCCCACAAAAAAAAAGATAATTAAAAGTCTAGGTTAAAATTTAAGCCCACTTATAAAAATGAATTAAAAGCAATGAAATAAAGTAAAGGTAGTTTTTAGAAAAACTCCAAAAAGCCTTTAGCCCACTAAATAATTAAAAGGCCTAGGTGAAAAATTTAATCCACTAATTTAAATAATCCCAATAAAATCAAAAGGCATTAACAAAATGCAAGATCCTAAGTTTAGAAATTAAACCCACAACTTCAATAAAATCAAAAGCATAAAACAAAAAAGATAATAATCTAGGGAAAAAAAAAAAGATTTCCCAAGCCATTATCCCACTCCATTAATTTTTTTCCAACATGTAATTAATCAAAATGGGGAGAGGAATAAAAAGAAATAAATAAAAAAACTACATAAAACACCACAAGTCCAAATTCAAAAGTATGAGAAATATCACGTGCAAAAGAAACCTAAATCTTCTAATAAAATTCCTCATTCTTTAATTTTATTTCCCTCATCCCTAATAGTCTTCTAATATTTTATTGTTTTTCATTTACCCTAACCCTATTCTATTTTTTCTCTGAGTTTTCCTTTCTCATTTTCTAGCCCTAGTTTTCTTCTTCTCCTCTCCTCTCTCTTTTCTCCTCCTCTTCTTTTGTTTTGTTTGCAGGTTCAAGTTATGGCAACCATGGAAATGGAGGTAAACATAGGGTTTATTCATACAACATGCTAATGGAAAATTCCTCTTATTTTTTTGTTTCTATATTTTTGTCACTGTATAATTATTATTATTATTTTTATACTCTCTTTTTTTTTCCACCAAAGAGAAATTTAGAGGGCAAACAAATATATATATCATTGTGCATAAAGCAAGATGGGGCCGAGCATGGTCGCCGACAAAACCAAAGTGGCCGAGTTTGTTTTGTGCAGGTCACGGCGGAGTTGATGGTGCTATGGCACTGTGCAATAGAGAGGAGAGGGGGAGGGGCGAGATCCCCACCCACCCTCCACATATAATGGGGGTCCGTCCCCCCTCCATGCCTTCTTAAAAAAATACAGGTTTTGGGGCGACGGCTGAGCCGTCACCCCTCTTTTTTTTTTTCTTTGTTAAAACAAACCTAAACTCTCCTCCCCAAATTGGGCCTGCAGCACTACTTGCTTTAATCTTAATATCAGTTTTGTTTTATTTAAATCTTTTTTGTAAGATATATATATATATATATATATATATATATTTCATTTTTATATTAGTTCTGTTGTGTAAACTAAAATACAGTCAATAATATTTATTTTTTAACTGGTATGTATTTCTATATATATATATACACACACACACATATATATTCACAAACAAGGTTAATCAGTCCCTTTTTTTATTAAAAAGAGTTCAACTAATAAAAATATATATATTTATATACATGTGTATATACATATTTTCTAAGTATATATAGAGTCACTTTATAATACAATTATTTCTGGTAAAATAAATTTGTTGTCATACTAATTAAAAATAGAAATATGATATTCCCATTTTAATAAAAATAACTATGTATTCCTATAGTTTTCACCAAGCATTCATATGTCCCTGTTCTTTTTTTGTAAAATAATACAGCCATAATGTTTACAACAGCAAGTCATTTTAAACTTAAATTTCATTTGAGTACAACTGCAAAGTATTGTAATATTATGTTTTTTTAATACAAATCTAGTAAGTTTATTTTTCAACAACAAACTACAACAACTTATTTATTTCTTTCCAATGCACAATAAATAATCTCTTCTCTTCCACATAACATTTCAACAAGTAACCAGCTCTATCTAAAGGAAAATAAATAGATTTCATAAAGATAATTTTTAGTTGACAAAGGAAACAAGAGAGCTCATTCTCTCTATAAACTATAATAAGACCTCTTAGGCCAAGGCTTTCAAACAACGAACAAAATTATAAACACATAAATGAAGAGTTCTTCCTCCAAGCTCCATTATTCAAATCTACCATAAAACAAGGGAAGACTGTCCAATGCCACCAAAATACTCTCCACCCTACCATAGACCTAAAAGAGGGTCACCCCCGAGCTTGGAGACCATCCTCACCCAGATTCACCACATACAATGAACAAATATACTCAAAATCAAGAACACCCAACCAAGTTTAACACACAATGAAATCCATGGGGAATAGATTTAGGGGGTAGGAGAGTGGACAGCTCTCTACTCAAGAGGTGCACTCCAAAGCCTAATATCTCATAATGCTCAAAAACAAGGCCTCAAGCCTTAAACACCACAATAATAAAATATACCTCCACGGCACTCATGCCTTCTCAAATAAATTCATGGGCACTTGTGCCATATCAAATAACCCCTTACTCCTCCAAATGCTCTCAAAGCCATCAAAATGTCACATAGATCAAGAGGGTGACCTCAAGGAGGTTCACTCCTCTCCCACCCCATACATGATGAGCTCTCCAAAAATGGAGAGTCTCATATAAACACCCACAAAACCCACATAACAAAAAAAATGCAAACACTCAAAAAACACAATCACACAATGAAGTTTAAATACATGGGAAAGACCTCTAGCCTTGAATCTTACCTATCAAAGCCCAATAATGGAAGAAGTTTGTTGTAGAGCCTTCCAACTCCTTCTCCAACTCTTGCCTCTAAGTCTCCAAATCTAGCTAACTCCCCCAAAAAAGCCATCATAAAAGAAAATAAGTGAAAATAGAGAACCCTCTCCCTCTCTCAAAGAGGGAGTATTATAGGCTCTTCTCAAGAGCCTTGAGGAATGAGAAGGTGACACATGTCATCTTATCCTTCCTCCTCACAACCCACTTGCAAGCTCAATAGGATGTGGAGGTGACACATGTCACTCTCCCATCCCACCAAGCCTCACCCTCTCCACATGTGCTCTCACATAGCACATGTGGAGAGCAAAGGTGGAGAGAAGGAATCTCACAAGGTGGACTCCAAAAGGATAAGATATGACACTTGTCATAGTCCTATTCTCCAAAGAAATCTCATTCACTCCAAGATGCTCTCACACATGTGTGAGAGCATTGGAGATGGGTTTCACACACTTGGGAGTCTTGAAGACTCCCCAAGTCTTCATGGCAAGGGAACAAAATTCTTGGAAGGAGGAGTGAGTCATGGTTGAATGCTTGACCCACTCACCACTCCTTCGAAAAAATTTGAATTTCGTCACTTTACTTCAGTGTGAAGTTAGAGTGACAAGATAGAGGTTACTCTAGGGTTTTAACATGCTCAAATGGGCCCTAGACCCTAGGGGTACAACCTAGGATCAAAATTAACCCATAATAGACACCTTAGATAGCATAAAATCACATAAAAAGGCCAACAAAATAAAAAGCACGAAAATGTGCCATATCAAATATATATTTCACAACACCATAATTAAATCAATTAAAAAAGGGTAGACCTAATCAAAGGGATAACAAAAGCAGACATTACGAAAAATCATCATGCAATACACATATGACCTTGGTCCCTCTTGGGACTAGATCGCTTTACACGGAATTCACATAAGGGTGTGGGATGATCTCTGATTTTCTGTGGCATAGAAAATCATCTGCACACTTACAAAAACAAATTAGTAACACATGTATATCATAGTTGAAGCGAAAGAAAGCATATACACACACAATGTCATAGAATCATCCAATCCTCAATAATCAAGACATAACATCATCGATAAGATTTACTATCTACTGTATTTCTAGTCATCAACTCAATATTAGGATTGCATATTAATTCATTCTTTAACTCAACCACTAACATTTTAATTTCATCAAAATCAAATGATGCATAACATTATAATTTCAAATGAAATCTAACATGTAAACGATAATCAACATCATAGCATAATCTATCTAATCCAAGCATAGCATAAGAAATGAATTCTGAAGGTCTGCAAAAAAATGGGATCAATAATCCCAAAGTCCATATGTCATCAAAATGTAAATGCGATATAAGCAAAATATATGAGTGAAATAAATAGGCCTCACATCCTCTCCTCCTAAGACTAAACTTCCTCCTAGAATTCATCAAAGAGGTGAGGATAAAGTATCCTCAGTCTAGCTACATCCTCCCATGTAGCCGTGACCTCATCATATTTGTCCCACTAAACCCTAACTTGGTCCAGCTCTTGACCCCAAAGGCCCAGCGTCTGACGAGCCAATATGTGAATTGGCTCCAAAGCCAACTGTCTATCCACCTCTACCTGTAGTCTCAATAACAGAGGCCTGAAAACTGGTTTGGCAGTTATCAATTGCTGCAAACATGCAGTGGGACCTACCCACATCTCCAACTATCTTCTCAGATCCTCCAGCACGAGACTGTCCCCCAGTTGTAAATCCTTGTGGGCACTCTCTGTCTAAGTGACCCTCACCACCACATACATAACACGGTTCCCCAGCCTGAACCTGTCTTGTTTGTCCTGCTAGACTGCTGTTGTTTAGGTTAACCTGTCGAACCCTTTGATTTTCTGAAGGACTATTGTGACCTAATTGGTCTCACAGATGGTTCTTGTTGTCGCTGATCACTGTGTGGACCCTGCTGATGTTGTTATTGTTGTTGTGGAGGTCTAGGAGGTTGCGGTGCAGAACTAAAACTACCCCTATGAGGTGGTTGGGGCCTACAGAATCCCTAATCTTGATTATGGTTGCGATCCTAGAACTGCGGCCATGTCATGTGACTCCATCTATAAACCTCCTCTGCAATGAGCATCTTCTCGGCAGCCTCACTCATAGTCTGTGGGTCCAACATGCGAACAGGTCCTGCGATACTATGATTAAGCCCTCTGATAAAATAACTAACTAGAAGCTTCTCATCCAGTAGGTGCTCAGCATAACATGATAGCTCCATAAACTTGCACTCATATTGTACAACTGTAGAACCCCTCTGCTACAGATCGTGAAACTCATCAATCTTGCACTATCTAAAATGCTCCGAGAGATATTGAGTCCTATAGGACTCTAAGAATGTGTCCCAAGTGAGCGTGTCTAAAAAGAGGTAGTGCTTGTGCTCCTCAGTGTGCCACCATGTTGCTGTTGTATCATGCAGTAAGTGCACTGCGACTTGTGCCTTTGTGTTGCTTCCATAGGGATGCAACGCAAATCACCCATCAAGACTAATGAGCTAGGCCTCAGCCTTAGTTCCCTCTGTAGTACCAGCAAAAGTGGGTGGATTGAGTCTGAGTAAATCCCTGATAGGGTCCCCATGGTCTCTGTGTCTTCTAAATGGTGCATCCATCAGGTCTCGCCACCCATAGTCGTATGGACCATGGTAGATCTTCTCTATCCTCACTCCCTCCTTGCGCATCGCATGACATGGAGGACTCCTACTTCAAGCCCTATGCACTGAAGCAACATCCTCTGCTATAGTGGCTGGTATCTCTACATGTGGCTCGACACGTGGCTCAATATGCAGCTCAACACATGGCTCAGCACATGGCTCAGCACATGGCTCATCACATGGTTCAATACGTGGCTCAACATGCTGCTCAACACGCAGCTCAACACACAGCTTAACATGTGGCTCAGCTGCGGCCGGTGGTGATCTCTCTAGAATTGCCTATAGCACCTAAAGAATCTACGGTCCTAAGTTAGGTGCCTACGGTGCCTGCAATGCTTGTGGTGCCTGTCACTCGGCTGATGAATCGCTATGTATCTCAACTCCTCTAGACTCACTAGCGCATGAGCGCCCTCGCCTCGATCTAGGAAGCATCCTACATGAACGAGGTATTTACAAATTAATTGAAATTGCAGAATAAATAATGTGTCCAAAATAAGCCCACTGTTTAAACTTGGGCTATGTTACCAAATGCCATGCCCACATTTCCCATGTGGTCACAACACACAACACACGTGTCATGTCCACATTTGTCATGTGGTCATGACACGAAACATCAAAAACTTTTTCCACCTGACTCCAAAAACCCCCTCGCGTGCAACATGCGCGTTCGGAGACGATTGTATGAAGACAAAGACCTCAGTCAAAGATGGGGAAGTGCACAGTTTCTTTTGCATCCCCTGTGAAATGATAGCCTACCAAGGGGGTTATGCAATGTGAGGAGCATCGCCAATAGGGTTAGTTTCCAAATTGGGTCTAACCCTAAGATTCCTAAGTGAAGTGGGGTGATTTCAACTAACCCTAGGAACTAGAATAATTAAACTAAATTAAATACATCTAGGACATAATTAAATCCCACGATAAATAAATACATTAAAACGGATAGGAAATAAATTACTAAGTTAACCATAATATTCTGGATAAAATTCGGCAGCATAATGCCTCTACGTCAAGAATGGGAAATTTAAAAAATCCCCCAGTTAAAACCATATAAAAGAAATTTATTTAAAACTAATATATTTCTAAACCAACTTTACTTCAACATTCCTTACTAGCCAAGGTGATAAAATTTAAAATAAAACAATCCTAAACTCTAAAGTCAACAAAAATAATTAAAATTCATCCTTAAGTTGAGTACTAATCAAATAAATTAAATGAGGTTCAAATTAAATAATTAATTAAAATAAGTATCCCCTTTATGCTAAAGATTAGCCCAAAAGAATTTAAATAGATTAAATTAATAAAATTTTCTAACATTAATTTCCACACCTAACCGTCTTTCCAAAAATCTCACCTAAATTAATTCAAAAGACCAAGGTTAAATTTAATCTCACAACATAATAATTAAAAAGGCAATGAAATAAAGTAAAAACAGATTTTAAGACAACTTAAATTTAAAACTAAAAATCATAAATTAATCCCACAACATACTAAATAAAAAAAACAATGGAATAAAGAAAAATTAAATTACAAGGGATAACTTTAAATTTAGAAATAAAAATCATAAAGCCCACAAAAAAAAAGATAATTAAAAGTCTAAGTTAAAATTTAAGCCCACTTACAAAAATAAATTAAAAGCAATGAAATAAAGTAAAGATAGTTTTTAGAAAAACTCCTAAAAGCCTTTAGCCTGCTAAATAATTAAAAGGCCTAGGTGAAAAATTCAATCCACTAACTTAAATAATCCTAATAAAATCAAAAGGCATTAACAAAAGGCAAGATTATAAGTTTAGAAATTAAACCCACAACTTCAATAAAATTAGAAGCATAAAACAAAAAAGACAATAATCTAGGAAAAAAAAAGATTTCCCAAGCCATTATCCCACTCCATTAATTTTTTTCGAACATGTAATTAATCAAAATAGGGAGAAGAATAAAAATAAATAAATAAAAAGACTACATAAAACACCACGAGTCCAATTTCAAAAGTATGAGAAATATCACGTGCAAAAGAAAACCTAAATCTTCTAATAAAATTCCTCATTCTTTTATTTTATTTCCCTCATCCCTAATAGTCTTCTAATATTTTATTATTTTTCATTTGCCCTAACCCTATTTTATTTTTTCTCTGAGTTTTCCTTTCTCATTTTATAGCCCTAGTTTTCTTCTTCTCTTCTCCTCTCTCTTTTCTCCTCTTCTTTTGTTTTGTTTGCAGGTTCAAGTTATGGCAGCCATGGAAATGGAGGTAAACAGAGGGTTTATTCATACAACATGCTGGTGGAAAATTCCTCTTTTTTTTTGTTTCTATATTTTTGTCACTGTATAATTTTTTTTTTATACTCTCTTTTTTTTCCAGCAAAGAGAAATCCAGAGGGCAAATATATATATATATATATATCATTGTGCATAAAGCAGGATGGGGCCAAGCATGGTCGCCGACAGAACGAGAGTGGCTGAGTTTCTTTTGTGTAGGGCGCAGTGGAGTTGAGGGCACTGTGGCACCGTGCAACAGAGAGGAGGGGGGAGGGCCGAGGGTGGATGGGGGTCCGTCCCCCCTCCATGCCTTCTTCAAAAAAATGTAGGTGTTGGGGCGGCAGCTGAGCCATCGCCCCTCTCCTCTTTTTTTTTCTTTGTTAAAACAAACCTAAACCCTACTCTGCCCAAATTGGGGCTGCAACGCTACTTGCTTTAATCTTAATATCATTTTTGTTTTATTTAAATCTTTTTTGTACTAATTTCAATACTGCAAAATAATATGGGGTGAAACAAAAAAAAGGATATATATATATATATATATATATATATATATATATATATATATATATATATATATATTTCATTTTTATATTAGTTCTGCTATGTAAACTAAAACACAGTCAATAATATTTATTTTTTAACTGGTATTTATTTCAAAATATTAAATATATATAGCTATATATATATATATATATATATATATATATATATATATATATAAATGTGTCTATATTTACATTCACAAACAATGTTAACAAGTACCTTTTTTTAATTAAAAAGAGTTCAGCTAATGTGTGTGTACATATTTCCTTAGTGTATATATATATATATATATATAATACAATCATTTCTGGTAAAATAAATTTGCTGTCATACTAATTAAAAATAAAAATATGATATTCCCATTTTAATAAAAATAACTATGTATTCTTATAGTTTCCACCAAACATTCATATGTCCCTTTTTTTTTTTGCTTTTTGCAAAATAATACAGCGACAATGTTTACAACAGCAACTCATTTTAAACTTAAATTTCATTTGAGTACAACTGCAAAGTATTGTAATATTATGTTTTTTTTATACAAAGCCAGTAAGTTTATTTTTCCAACAACAAACTACAACTTATTTCTTTCTTTCCAATGCACAATAACTAATCTCTTCTCTTCCACATAACATTTCAACAATTAACCAGCTCTATCTAAAGGAAAATAAATAGATTTCATAAAGATAATTTTCAATTTACAAAGGAAACAAGAGAGCTCATTCTCCCTCTAAACTATAATAAGGCCTCTTAGGCCAAGGCTTTCAAACAGCCAACAAAAATACAAACACGCAAATGAAGAGTTCTTCCTCCAAGCTCCATTATTCAAACCTTCCATAAAACAAGGGAAGACTATCCAATGCCACCAAAATGCTCTCCACCCTACCATAGACCTAAAAGAGGGTCACCCTCGAGCTTGGAGACCATCCTCACCCGAATTCACACCACATACAATGAACAAATATACTCAAAATCAATAACACCCAACCAAGTTTAACACACAACAAAATCCATGGGGAATGGATTTAAGGGGGTAGGAGAATGGACAACTCTCCACTCAATAGGTGCAATCCAAAGCCCAATATCTCATAATGCTCAAAAACAAGGCCTCAAGCTTTAAACACCACAATAATGAAATACACCTCCAAGGTACTCATGGGCACTCATGCCATATCAAATAACCCCTTACTCCTCCAAATGCTCTCAAAGCCATCAAAATGTCACATAGATCAAGAGGGTGACCTTGAGGAGGTTCACTCCTCTCCCACCCCATACATGATGAGCTCTCCAAAAATGGAGAGTCTCATACAAATACCCACATAACAAAGAAAATGCAAACACTCAAAAAACACAATCACACAATGAAGTTTAAATATATGGGAAAGGCCTCTAGCCTTGAATCTTACCTAGCAAAGCCCAATAATTGAAGAGGCTTGTTGTAGAGCCTTCCAACTCCTTCTCCAACTCTTGCCTCCAAGTCTCCAAATCTAGCTAACTCTCCCAAAAAGGCCATCATAAAAGAAAATAAATGAAAATAGAGTGTTAGAAATGAAAGCAACACTAATTTAATGGAAATCTAATTCAAATAAATTTCAGCAATCTTTAAGTGTGCTTTAACAATGGAGATTGCAACAAAACATAAAACCCACTACAGAAAAGATGTCAAACATGAAGAACTCAACACAATGATACAATGTTTACGTGGAGTAAACCCTTGTGGGTAAAAAAATTCCACCATGAAAGAGGCACAAGTTTGTATTAATCTCAACAAGATTGTACAATACATCAACTACACAACTCTCTCCACAAGTCTTCAATCCGACAACATTCCGGCAGCACTTGAGTACCTAAAATTTGTATTGCAGCAACAAATACATGGCAAATACTTATAGAAATGTTTTCCAACTCCTCCTAGGTGTTCACCTTCTCTCTCCTAAGATTCTCCAACCTGTAAACATTAATTACCATCTTACAAGCATCTTACTCTTGTCCAAAAAATAGCCATGCAAAGGTTGGGGGCCCAAGACTAAATCTAGCTTTTCATAGCATCTTATGATGCATCATAACCATCATAGATTCCAAAAAAGAGTATCTTTCCAAGATAGGAACCTTGGGTTAAATATAACAAATATACAACTAACATATTCGTCATATGCATCATAGAATCTTAGAATCTTATGACAACTTGCAGCTGTCATAGATTCACTTGCCAAACATTATGATAGTTGTCATACATGCCAAAAATAGTATATTCCTCAAGGGAGCATGCCTACCCTCATTTACTTTGAGTTTTTACATTTGCCAACAGTAAAAGTCACTCCATAATTACCTCTAGTTACTCCGAAATTACCCCTGCCAGTGAAACTAGTACATCTCCTCATGGATAATTACAAATTACATATAATAAATAGAATAAATACAATATTGAGATTTACAAAGCTAATGGCACCTTATCCCAACATTCTCCCACTTGACATTATACATTGTAAATCAATCCATAGGAAATCAAATGAAAAAATAATAATCAGGCACTAGAAACAAGGCCCATGGCCTCTCTGCACCATACAAACTTCTTTGTGCTCATAGGCTTGGTCAATGAATCTGCAACATTCTCCTGAATGTCTATCTTCTTCAACTCAATCTCTCCATTTGCAACCAACTCTTGAACAAAGTGATACTAAACATCAACATACTTAGTCCTAGCATGATACATGGGATTCTTGGCCAAACAGATAGCACTTTGGCTATTACAACCAATCTGAATGATCCTACAATCAAAACTAATACCTATACACAGTCTCCTCAACCAAACTACCTTCTTGGAGACATGAGTAGTAGCCATATACTCTACTTCTATGGTGGACAAAGTAACTGTGGGCTACCTCTTACTCATCCAACTCACTGCTCCTCCAAAAAGAGTAAACACATAGCCACTAGTGGACCTTCGACTATCTAAGTCACCTACCCAATCTGCATCAACAAAACCCTATATGTCCAAAGATATTTTTTTTTAAAGATAATGCGCCTAGTAAACTTTTTAACGTGACCGGTGACACTGGCGCGAAATGCCCTCCGGCTCCACACTAACGCTTTTGCCCAGAGCGATGAACCAGTGAGGCCACAATATGGGGGACCTCATCCCCAAGAAGGAACACTTCAAACCCGCGAGCTCGTGGGCCCAATGAAGGCGTAAAACCTTGCGAGCTTGTTGGCCCAACGGGGGTTTGAACTCTAGTGGCCGCCACTACAACCGAGTGACTTAACCACCGAACCATGCCATCATCGACAGTGTATGTCCAAAGATTTGTTAGCTCTATCAGTACCAGAATAAACCAAACGATAATCAGGAGTACCTGTAAGATATTTAAACACCCTCTTCATATAGTTCCAATGTTGTCTACCAGGATTAGACATAAATCTGCTCAAAACTCCCACTGCTTGGGCAATATCTGGTCTAGTGCAAACCATTGCATACATCAAACTCCCTACAACACTGGCATATGGCACATTAGACATCCTCAAGATCATCCTCAGTCTTTGGACACATATGTAACAAAAGCTTAGTACCAATGGGTAAAGGAACTCTAACTGGGTTACAGTCCTACAAACTAAACCTTTGCAAAATAGTATTCACATACTTTGTGACAACCAAGTCTTTCTGTTAACTATGTTTCTCTTGATCTCTATTCCCAAAATATACCTTGTAGCACCAAGATCCTTCATCTAAAATGCACCTGAAAGTTGGGCTTTAAGCTCACTGATCATACCCTTAGTATTGTTGAAAAACATGTCATCAACATACAAAGCAATAACTAGTATAGAATCATCAACACAATGAATGTAAACATAGTGATCCTCCTCGCTTCTAAAAGAACTCAATTTCAAAAAAAATGAGTCAAACTTTCAATACCACATTCTAGGGGGCTGTTTCAAATCATAGAGAGACCTCTTTAACCTGCAAACCCAATGTTCTTTCCCTTTTACCTCAAAACTTGTAGGTTGTTGCATATACATTTCTTCTTCAAGATCTCCATGCAAGAATGCAGTCTTAACATCCATTTGCTCAATTTCCCAATTATCATAAGCTCAAACAATGGATAAGAGAAATCTAGTAGAAGTCAATTTAGCAATAGGAGAGAATATCTCACCAAAATCAACTCCCTCTCTCTGGGAGTAGCCCTTGGCTACTAGTCTAGCCTTGTACTTCTCCAATGACCTGTCTGCTCCAAACTTCTTCTTGAAGACCCACTTACAACCTATGGCCTTTCTTCCTTTGGGCAAACAAACAAGATCCTAGGTGTTACAAGAGTCTAAAGCCATCATCTCCTCTTGCATGGCTAACTACCAAGACTCACTATCATCTACAAAAATAGCTTCCCTGTAGGATCTAGGTTCATTGTTAGTACTCAATAAAGCATATACACAACGGAAATCTGGTGGGCTATACTTGTCAATTAGATTCTATTCTCTTGTGGATCTCCTCAAGGATGGAGTAAGAGACTCTACTCATTCTTCTGCATGATCATCTGCACCAACTTCTTCTATAACAATAGATTCATCTTCATCAGAACTACTCGAATCTTCTTCTTCTTCACCCCCTAATCAATCATTTTGTTCTTCTTTAGGTGCATCTTGCTGCTCTAAATCAAAGTGCACCTTCTTTACTTGTTCTTCTTTCTCTTTTAGCTGCTCAGGTTTAGAAATAGCTCTAAGTTCCCTGAAAATAATATCTCTAGAAAAGATAATCTTGCGGGTTAGTGGATTCCAAAGCTTATAACCTTTGACATTATCACCATATCCAATGAATGTACACTTTTCAGCCTTTGGATCCAACTTAGATCACTTTTCCTTAGGCACATGAACAAAAGCCTCACAACGAAAAACTCTTAAATGTGAAACAAAAGATTTCTTACCTATCCACAGTTCATAAGGTGTCGAATCAAGAGCCTTACAAGGAGATCTATTTATCAAGTAGCAAGTAGTACACACAGCCTCTACCCAAAAACATTTATCCAACTGTGCATCACTAAGCATACTTTTGGCTCTTTCTATAATTGTTCGGTTCATCCTTTTTGCAACACCATTATGTTGTGGTGTATATGGAGTTGTCTTTTGTCTAATAATACTTGCATGCTTGCAAAACTCATCAAATTCCTTAGAGCAATATTCACCTCCATTGTCATATATTAATATTTTTATCTTCAATCCTGATTGGTTTTCAACTAAGATTTTAATATCCTTAAACTTAGAGAAAACTTTAGACTTGTGTTTCATAAAATAAATCCATGTATATCTGGATACATCATCAATGAAGGTGACAAAATAACAAGATTTTCCAATAGATTCATTATCCACAGGTCCAAACACATCCGTATGAATAATTTCTAATTTCTCTTTTGCTCTATTGCTTCTTGAAGGAAATGATTTTCTGTTTTGTTTACCAAACACACAATGCTCATAGAAATCAAAGTTCTCATCAAAATAAGAGAAACTGTCCAACAATTCTTTATTCTTAATATTTTTTAATACATTATTACTTGTGTGGCCCAATCTACGGTGCCACAACATACATGTATTTTTAGTAGTGGCCTCAGATACATAGGAAGCATTACAAACTGTAGTAGCTTCAAGCTTAAACAAGTTCTTGAATCTCTTCCCTTTCGCTACCACCAAGTTCCCTCTCACCAATCTACAGCCATGCTTGTCAAATGTTACATGCATTCCCAAGTCATTCAACTTCGAAACTGAAATCAGATTTCTAGCTAATCCAGGAACATGCAAAACTGTCACAAACCCTAGTCTCAATAATTAAGTTTCAATTTAAATATTTACTATTTTATTAATCATTGACCAATTTTAACTCATGTGCGTGATATGAATACACTCTCGATGGAGAGAAAGTATCATCGAGGAGGGGGTGTCTAGCTGACTGATGGTGACTGTGGTGAAAGGAATCTGCACACACCATGTAGTTTCACGTAGATTAAAGTGCATTGATATATGTGTCTGTGTGTGTGAAATAATTTCATAATTAATTTTATGGATTAGATTGAAATACCTAGTTGCATCTTATTTGCATTTTATCATTTGCAAATAATTTCTTTGTTGATAAATTGATTATCGTGTGATAAAAAAATATCTTAGTTATGTTATTATGATTGCCAATTAATTAATTGTTTTAAAATTTAAATATGCTTTTATGGAAATAAAAATAAATTTATTTGACACGTATATATATTTGTTTTATTTGTGAAGAAAAGGAAAAAAAATCTTTTGAATGTTATTTATTTATCTACTTTAGATAATTATTTGATGGAATTGAAATTATATATATATATATATATATATATATATATATATATATATATATATATATATTGTAATGGATATTCTCTTCAAAAAAATCATTCCTTGGAATAATGACGAGTTGTATGAATAGAATAATATATATATATATATATATATATATATATATATATATATATATATATATATATATATATATATATATATATATATATATATATATATATATTAGAAATAAAGCAAAAAGGAGAGAGAAAATTAGGAATAGAAAAAGAAATCAATTTTAGCAAGAAAAATGAAAAAATTAGAATAAAAGCAAAAATAAGACTATTTTATAATTATGTGTTATGATAAAAAGATAAATAACATATATTTTAATTGTTGCAAAAAAAAATTCATTTAATTCCAAAATGACTATTTGGAAGATAAGATAAATTTATATATATATATATATATTAATCAAACAACTCTTTGTTTTACTTTCATTAGATAGGGATAATAATTAAGAAATTAGAAAAAGAAAATAAAAATAGAAGAAAGCAAAAAAAAAAAAAAAGAAACAAAACAAAACAATAGAAAAAGAAAACTAAATTAGAATGAAAGCAAAATCTAGAAATTATGGAAAGAAAATCAAATTAAGAAAAAAATGATTTTTCCTTTTAATTACTTATTTTTTTTAAAGAGATGACTATGTGATAGTTTATTTTCTAATTATAATATTATCTTTTTGTTTTCATTAGGTAATGACAAAATAAATAAGAAGATAAGAATAAGAATATTATAAAGAAAATGAAAAAGATAGAAAGAGGGCAAAAGTAGAAGAAAAACTAATTGAAAGGCAAAAATCAAAAGATAGGAAAAGAACTTGAAGCAATGAATAATAGGAGATAGCAATATGCATTAAAGGGTGGTTACGGGGATATCCATTCGAAATGCATGGAACGAGCTAGAACTCTGCAATGTTTGTAGAAGTTTTGGCTGGAATTAATCGTTTGAAGGAATGTGTAATGGGACTGCGACGAAATAATTCTTCTCTGCAGATCTTATCAAGTGTGTTACAAAGTTTATTAATCAGGAATGTTTGAGTTCATGTTTTGGATTGAATTGTTTTCCTCAACTAAAGGTATAAAAATTTCTATAGTCACTTCTTTGAAATTGGGTCCTCTTCCTTTTACTTTGGTGTTTTTTTCTCTTCAATGCCTTAAATAGGCACTAAGAATTTATCAGGTAACTTATATTGATGACTTTAGCCTTTCAATTTACATGCATCTTCATTATGACGCCCTTTTTTAAAACAATCAACTTATTCAACATTTGTGTTTTCCTATTGAATCGTTCTTGTGCTTTGTCTATGCTCTATTTTGTGGACGTTGGCAAAGAATGAGGTTTTAGTCTATATACCTGTGTTAGCCGTGGCATGAAGGTCTCTTCAATGCTTTCTTTTTTTATGTTATCCATTATTTTCCAGCCCTTGCACCTCTTTTCATTGTTGAGTTCGAATATCTAGTTTGTTAGTTTTTGAGTGAATCACCATAATATTTTTTATCTATCTAATTGATTATTGTTTCTTATTCATATATATATATATATAAAATCTTTAGCAAATCAAATATTTATAGATCTTACTTAGGCCTTCTTTTGCTATGTTTATCTTGTACCTATCCTATTGTTTACTGCATTCCTTTCTTAAATCTATTCATTTTAAATCAGTCTTGATTCTTTCACTAAGTAATAGTAGTATGTCTTTTAAGCACCTTGATGCACCCTATATTGTAGTTTGCTTTTATTTGTCCATCATTTCTCTTTATTAAATGATGCTTAATCCATCGATACATTTGAACTATTTATTTAAAAATTAATACTCTTCTCATTCCCTTATGTTTAAAAACATGTTTCCATGATCACTTAATCCCTATCGATTCATTTGAATCAGCTAAATAGAAGCATATCCATATGCGTTGATTATGTAATGCATTAAGAGAATTGTTTTGCATAATATTTGGCATTGTCTTCAGTATAGGGAAAAGGAAGGAAATTAAACATTCTTTTCTTAGTCTACTTTTAAGAATCTTTTTAATGTAAGAAGGAAACTTTTTAGAAACTAAATCTTATGAGAATATTCTAGATTTTTTCTTTTAATTAGAGACTAACCCTCGTGTATTTATACTTCCTTATTCTCTTTTAAATATTCTACTACATGAGAATTTATCTTAAGAATTTGTCTTTTAAAAAGCAAGAAATGATATTAGAGGAATTTATCTTAAGAATTTGTCTTTTATAAAGAAAGAAATGATATTAGAGGATTTTACCTTGTCTTTTAAAAAAAAATATTTATATAAAAATAAATATAGGAATTCCTTAAATATAATGAATATGAATTTATTTAACTATTTATTTATGTTATTACCTTGTTTGGAGGAAGGATATAGTTTTATTTTATAATAGTTGTAGCAAGAAAAGCGTTGGAAAACATATAGCTATCATAGCCTTCAACATATGAACATCTGAAATCATGCGATATGAAATATAAGATTTATTTCCTTGAAGCATTGGATTATGGTGACTTAGGAAGTACTGATTTTATTATAGTAGGGTACCTTACTGAAATTTATCTAATTCTCCTTGATGATAATTATATGGTCTGGATTACTTGGAGTATGTATGGCATCAAGGGGTATTAAATATAGATGATAATAATGAATGATGGTATATTAGAAATAAATGATGGTTGGGTCTTTACTGATAGATTTGCGTACTGCATGAATAGTAAAAGAAAATAATATGTTTTATCTGATTAATGCTTTAACACTTTATTGAAATGGGTAGATGAACATTATATTACGAAATTAGTTTTATTTGACAATATTTGTGAGGATATTAATAGGACAACATCTAGAGCAAATGATACAAGGTAATTAGACTTGTATGTGATGTGTGGTAGTTAGACTTATGAGGTCTTTGTGATGAGCTTTTTGGTATGGAATGAAGTTGCACATTCGAATCTTTGGAATTATAATAGGTTATCATATTATCTATATGGCATAAATCTTCTGAATGGATGTATGTGTGGTGAATGATTTCTTTTCTGATGGCATTATGGATGAAGTATGCCATGTTTGTGTTATGCATTATCTTTGTTGATGGCATAATGGGTCACATATGTCTTGTGGCATATATAAGTGATTTCTATTTATGCATTAGTGTGATGAAAAAGGAACATGACAGGTGATTCTCTAGTCAATGTTTGTCAATCTAATCTTGTAATAGTAATTGGTAACATTAACTTAGATCAGCATTAGCATTTGACACATGCTATAGGAATGTTAGTTAAATCATGATTGCACTAGATTCCTTCACCTAAGCTGTCTTTAGTTTGCTAGACCCATCGTGATGGGTCAGGCCTCCTAGTAGGGAAGCACGAGGAATCTTAATGCTTCGTGGCAGGGTGGATATCACCAAGATGATGCTCTCTCTCTCTCTATGTGAGGTTCAGTGGAATAGGTGCAGAATGACATGTACAAGTAACTAATACAATATTCTTGAAGCCTATACAGCTAATCATTGTAAAGGCTTAGTCCTATTTACTATGCTAATGATTTACTAATGTATGTAATCTTATTTGGGTGTATGGATAAAAGTGGTTTCATGATTTGAGTTTATATGGAAAAATATTTAGCAGTATGATTATTTCATTCTATTTACTCTTTTGGACTATTTTTTCTTTTCGTCGAATATTTTTAGCAAGTGGTATTCTCGAGCCTTACATGTGGTATCAGAGCAAGGTTCAACACTCAGGCCTCGAGTCTTCTACGTTTAGGTTGCATTATAGTATGTGACCTTGTGGTATTGAATAGAGAACCCTAGTTATGGGTCAAGGATGCTTTTAATGAGTGGGAATCCTGGTGATTCGTAGATGGTAGTTGGAACCAAGTAGAAGTCTAGACATAGATCGATCATTTTGGAGATGTGAGATGTCATTGTCATAGTCACGTTTTAATAAGAGTTGCTAGTAAGAGTAATGGTGACTATTGAAGTGATTAAGATGGATGTGATATGGTGACAACCATGAATGATGAATAATAAGAGAAGTATATTGAGAAGAGAGATCTCTCTGATGATGTAAAGGATGAATGAATTGATAAGATACAATGGAAGAAGTAAAGATTAAAATTTTGATGAGAGGAAGATGGAAAATCACCAATAAAATAATTAAAGTCGATAAATATTGGATGAGCCTTCTCAAAGGTAGAGAATCTAAGATGGATGTTTTAAAGGCAAGAATGTCTGTAATAGTACTAGGCTTTGGGTAAGTTGATTATTGAGCAGCGTCTTATTCTTTCAGGATATGGATCCTTGAAGAATGCTAAGATGAGATGACTTAAGGGCCTTCATTAATAAGGATGATCAGATAAGTTTTCTTGAGTTGCCTTACAGAGAGGGCAGAGATGAATGATGATTATGTTGAAAAAAGATCTTAAAAATCCTTTATGCTTGATTTCTATTAGTGAAAGTACTTATAAATATGTACTATACTGAGAGAATGATACATCTTCTAGTGCAAGTAATGCACACATACAATAATGCACATCTCATGCTTTGTGCAAATGACACATCTGTATGAGTGATTGTATTCATATTATTGAATTGTTGCCTTAAATGTACTTATCATAGTTATTATATTTGAATGAGAAATGTTCACTATATCTATACTAATGTGTTGGATGTATATTTTATATTATTATTGTCCTTGTGAGAGTGATGCACTAGAGTAAGTTATTGATTCCTTTGTGTGGATAAAGCAATTGAGTAATGACTACATCCATAATGTGTATGTGAGATACACTTTTTATTGTTGGATCAAGTAATGATCACTATTATTATACATATTTCATATTTTGTGTGATCTATGCACTTGTGCGAGGGATGCACTATCATATTTATTTTATTTGTATTTTTTGCAATTTGAAAAAGAGTATTCTTGTTGAATGTGATGTATGTGGTATAGCTTACCTTCTGGGATAGGATGCCGAATGTGGAATAACAGAGAAGGCAGACCCTCTTTTCAGGATTTGACCAATATTTTTTTAAGTGCTTTGGCCAAAGCCATGTACCATTGAAATAGATGGATAACGAATGCCTAGAAAAATTTATGTTATATGTTTCTCTGCCACATCCTGTATGCAAGAAATATGTTCATTCTAGCATAGAATGCATATAAGGCATCAGGCTTGCATCGAGAGATTCCCTCCTGCCCTTTTATTTTGGGTTTCTAAGCGCCTCATGTAGGACTGGGTATTCTTCAAGTTAGGAAGAATTCTGGGGAAGTGTTGTGTTCATGGTTGGGTGGAAAAGCACCTTACCCATGCTTTTAAAAATAGATTGTACATTTAAATCTCTTTATATAATTCAAAAAATGGGAATAGCATGTATTTGTACTTCTTTCTCTATGAACTCTAACCGCACTTGAAAACTAGAAGAAATGGTACATTTTGAATATTTTCTTTCCAATACAGATTAAGATTTATCTTGTTGATAAATGGATGTATCAATATTGAAATTTGGACTTCTTATTTTTATTTTCTAATCATGTAATGATCTTTTTATATATTGGAAACCTGTAATCTTATCTTTTATGAAGAATTTGTTGTAAATTGAGATATATCTGTTATTGAGATTTTGATTTGCCAATGATGATAACAAGTAGTATGGGATGCTTGTTTTCATCATAAGGGCAAATGTTATGATGTCTTTTGCGAGTAGGCATGCTGACAAAAATGAACATGAGTGTATTATTTTATGTGAATAACTGGAACATGAATAAAAATCTATGAAGAAAAGGAATTAGCTTGCATGTTTTTATTCATTGTAAAGTGTTAAACTAAATTGATTTGGTGAACAATGCTCTACTAAGAATGTGTGCAAGTGAATGAATGTTAGACAGAGGAATTTTTACAGTTATGAACAAGTCAACCCTTGGAGCAATGAGACATTCTCAGGTGGGCCAATTTTGACATTGAGGTAAAACAAAATTAAAGAGGTAAGAAATCTTATCTTCAATTAAGTTGATTTGATCATCGGGATGATGAATCTTTTAAGGGGGAAGGATGTCACAACCCCTAGTCTCAATAATTAAGTTTCAATTTAAATATTACTATTTTAATAATTGTTGACCAATTTTAACTCATGTGCGTGACAGGAATACACTCTCGATGGAGAGAGAGTATCATCGAGGAGGGGGTGTCTAGCCAACTGATGGCGACTGTGGTGAAAGGAATCCGCACACACCATGCAGTTTCACATAGATTAAAGTGCATTGATATATGTGTCTGTGTGTGTGAAATAATTTCATAATTAATTTTACAGATTAGATTGAAATACCTAGTTGCATCTTATTTGCATTGCATTTGCATTTTATCGTTTGCAAATAATTTCTTCATTGATAAATTGATTGTCATGCGATAAAAATATCTTAGTTATATTATTATGATTGCCAATTAATTAATTGTTTTAAAATTTAAATATGCTTTTATGGAAATAAAAATAAATTTATTTGACACGTATATATATTTGTTTTATTTGTGAAGAAAAGAAAAAAAAAATCTTTTAAATGTTATTTATTTATCTACTTTAGATAATTATTTGATGGAATTGAAATAATAAAATTACTATATATATATATATATAGTAATGGATATTCTCTTCAAAAAAATCATTCCTTGGAATAATGTCGAGTTGTATGAATAGAATTAAAAATATATATATTAGAAATAAAGCAAGAAGGAGAGAAAGAAAACTAGGAATAGAAAAAGAAATCAATTTTAGCAAGAAAAACAAAAAAAATTAGAATAAAAGCAAAAATAAGACTATTTTATAATTATGTGTTATGATAAAAAGATAAATACCATATATTTTAATTATTGCAAAAATAAATTTATTTATTTCCAAAATAACTATTTGGAAGATTAGATAAATTTATATATATTTTAATAAAACAACTCTTTGTTTTACTTTCATTAGATAGGGATAATAATTAAGAAATTAGAAAAAGAAAATAAAAATAGAAGAAAGCAAAAAGAAAATAGAAACAAAGAAAAACAATAGAAAAAGAAAACTAAATTAGAATGAAAGCAAAATCTAGAAATTATGGAAAGAAAATCAAATTAAGAAAAAAAAATGATTATTCCTTTTAATTACTTATTTTTTTTAAAGTGATGACTATGTGATAGTTTATTTTCTAATTATAATATTATCTTTTTTGTTTTCATTAGGTAATGACAAAATAAATAAGAAGATAAGAATAAAAATATTATAAAGAAAATGAAAAAGATAGAAAGAGGGCAAAAATAGAAGAAAAACTAATTGAAAGGCAAAAATCAAAAGATAGGAAAAGAAATTGAAGCAATGAATAATAGGAGATAACAATATACATTAAGGGGTGGTTATGGGGATATCCATTTGAAATGCATGGAACGAGCTAGAACTCTGCAACATTTGTAGAAGTTTTGGCTGGAATTAATCGTTTGAAGGAATGTGTAATGGGACCGCGACGAAATAATTCTTCTCTACAGATCTTATCAAGTATGTTACAAATTTTATTAATCAGTAATGTTTGAGTTCATGTTTTGGATTGAATTGTTTTCCTCAACTAAAGGTATAAAAATTTCTATAGTCACTTCTTTGAAATTGGGTCCTCTTTCTTTTACTTTGGTGTTTTTTTTCTCTTCAATGCCTTAAATAGGCACTAAGAATTTCTCAGGTAACTTATATTGATGACTTTAGCCTTACAATTTACATGCATCTTCATTATGACACCCTTTTTTTAAACAATCAACTTATTCAACATTTGTGTTTTCCTATTGAATTGTTCTTGTGCTTTGGCTATGCTCCATTTTGTGGACGTTGGCAAAGAATGAGGTTTCAGCCTATATACCTGTGTTAGTCATGGCATGAAGGTCTCTTCAATGCTTTCTTTTTTTATGTTATCCATTATTTTGTAGCCCTTGTGCCTCTTTTCATTGTTGAGTTTGAATATCTAGTTTGTTAGTTTTTGAGTGAATCACCATAATATTTCTTATCTATCTATATCGTTGATTATTGTTTCTTATTCGTATATATAAAAAAAAATCTTTAGCAAATCAAATATTTGTAGATCTTACTTAGGCCTTCTTTTGCTATGTTTACCTTGTACCTATCCTATTGTTTACTGCATTCCTTTCTTAAAGCTATTCATTTTAAATCAGTCTTGATTCTTTCACTAAGTAATAGCAGTATTTCTTTTAAGCACCTTGATGCACCCTATATTGTAGTTTGCTTTTATTTGTCCATCATTTCTCTTTATTAAATGATGCTTAATCCATCGATACATTTGAACTATTTATTTAAAAATTAATACTCTTCTCATTCCCTTATGTTTAAAAACATGTTTCCATGATCACTCAATCCCTATCGATTTGTTTGAATCGGCTAAATAGAAGCATATCCATATGCGTTGATAATGTAATGCATTAAGAGAATTGTTTTGCATAATATTTGGCATTGTCTTCATCTGCTTGGGTATAGGGAAAAGGAAGGAAATTAAACATTCTTTTCTTAGTCTACTTTTAAGAATCTTTTTAATGTAAGAAGGAAACTTTTTAGAAAATAATCTTATGAGAATATTCTAGATTTTTCTTTTAATTAGAGACTAACCCTCGTGTATTTATACTTTTTATTCTCTTTTAAATATTCTACTACATGAGAATTTATCTTAAGAATTTGTCTTTTAAAAAGCAAGAAATGATATTAGAGGAATTTATCTTAAGAATTTGTCTTTTATAAAGAAAGAAATGATATTAGAGAATTTTACTTTGTTTTTTTTTTAAATATTTATATAAAAATGAATATGGGAATTCCTCAATTATAATGAATATGAATTTATTTAATTATTTATTTATGTTATTACCTTGTTTGGAGGAAGGATATAGTTTTATTTTGAAATAGTTGTAGCAAGAAAAGCATTGGAAAACCTATAGCTATCATAGCCTTCAACATATGAACATCTGAAATCATGCGATATGAAATATAAGATTTATTTCCTTGAAGCATTGGATTATGGTGAATTAGGAAGTATTGATTTTATTATAGTAAGGTACCTTACTGAAATTTATCTAATTCTCCTTGATGATAATTATATTGTCTGGATTACTTGGAGTATGTATGGCATCAAGGGGTATTAAAGATAGATGATAATAATGAATGATGGTATATTAAAAATAAATGATGGTTCGATCTTTATTGATAGATTTACGTATTGCATGAATAGTAAAAGAAAATAATATTCTTTATTTGATTAGTTCTTTAACACTTTATTGAAATGGGTAGATGAATATTATATTACGAAATTAGTTTTCTTTGACAATATTTGTGAGGATATTAATAGGACAACATCTAGAGCAAAATGATATGAGGTAATTAGACTTGTATGTGATGTGTGGTAGTTAGACTTATGAGGTCTTTGTGATGAGCTTTTCGGTATGGAATGAAGTTGCACATTCAAATCTTTAGAATTATAATAGGTTATCATATTATCTATTTGGCATAAATCTTCTGAATGGATGTATGTGTGGTGAATGATTTCTTTTTTGATCACATCATGGATGAAGTATGCCATGTTTGTGTTATGCATTATCTTTGTCGACAGCATAATGGGTCACATATGTCTTGTGGCATATATAAGTGATTTCTATTTATGCATTTGTGTGATGGAAAAGGAACATGACGGGTGATTCTCTGGTCAATGTTTGTCAGTCCAATCTTGTAATAGTAATTGGTAACATTAACTTAGATCAGCATTAGCATTTGACACAAGCTATAGGAATGTTAGTTAAATCATGATTGCACCAGATTCCTTCACCTAATCCATGTTTGGTTTGCTAGACCCCTCATGATCGGTCAGGCCTCCCAGTAGGGAAGCATGGGGAAGCTTAATGCTTCATGGCAGTGTGGATATCACCACGATGATGCTCTCTCTCTCTCTGTGAGGTTTGGTGGAACAGGTGCAGAATGACATGTACAAGTAGCTAATACAATATTCTTGAAGCCTATACGGCTAATCATTGTAAAGGCTTAGTCCTATTTACTATGTTAATGATTTACTAATGTATGTAATCTCATTTGGGTGTATGGATAAAAGTGGTTTCACGAGTTGAGATTATATGGAAAAATATTTAGCAGTATGATTATTTCATTCTATTTACTCTTTTGGACTATTTTTTCTTTTCTTCGGATATTTTTAGCAAGTGGTGTTCCTAAGCCTTACAAAAACACCAAGGAGTGTTTTAATCCTCCCATCACTGCAACACAACAATACCTTTCCTTTCCCAACAATCGGATATGAAGAGTTGACACCAAGGTAGATATTACCTCCATCATATTCTTCATATGTGGAGAACCATTCCTTATGTGGGGTCATATGAAATGAGCGTCTTGAGTCAACCAACTAGTGATCATTAGAAACAATATTACATGTAGAAAGTAAAACTTCTTCACCTACATTTAAGGACTTATCCAAAGCACTCTCCCACTGTTTCTTGGGGTTTCTGCACTCCTTCACATGTCCCCTTTTACCACAGTTCCAACACTTAACTCTTTTCTTTTTACTAGGAGTCTTAGACTGGCCCTTGGACTTGTCCTTAGCCCCTTTCTGATCTCCTTTAGGTCCCCTTTCCTTAGACCTTCCCCTGACACTGACAGCATCCCCTAAACTATCTAAACTTTTTTTCCTCAATTCTTGTGATAGTAGCACTGAAACAAGAGCATCCAACTTTGGATCCGCGAGGTTACCAGTGATAGAAAGGATAACATTCTCCCAAGACTCAAGTAAAGATCAAAGATGTAAGATACATTTATCTTCCTCACTAACCTCAACATCTACTGAATCAAGCTGACTCAATAACAAATTAAAAGAATTTAAATGCTCTGCAACTGATTCACCTTCTTGCATTTTCATGGAAAATAATTTTCTTTTTAAATAAAGTTTATTTACAATACTCTTGGCTTGATAGATCTCATCCAACTAATTCCACAACCTGTGTGTTGTCTCCTCCTTTGCGACATTCAATAGGACAGAATCTAAAAGACACAACCGGATGGTTCCCCGTGCCTTCTTATCTAGTCTATCCCACTCATCTTGAGAGACATCATTAGGTTTCTTCTCTTTTTGAACAACCAACCATTGGTTTCTTTCTTCCAACAAATCTTCCATTTTTAGCTTGCACAACTCATACCCCATTCCGTTGAACTTCTCAATGTCCAATCGAGAGGTTGATGCAACGATGGATCTAGCCATAATAACAACACAAGATCTACAAAACAAACACAACCAAATCTCCCACTGTAGCTATAGCTTCCACACTACCACCCAAGAGTCAAAGCTGGCCAGGGTCTGATACCAAATGTTAGAAATGAAAGCAATACCACTTTAATAGAAATATGATTCAAATAAATTTTAGCAATCTTTAAGTGTGCTTTAACAATGGAGATTGTAACAAAACATAAAACTGACTATAGAAAAGATGTCAAACATGAAGAAATCAACACAATGACATAGCCTCTATTTTAGAAGCTTCTAGATGGAAATCTCTTCTCAATTATTATGCCATGGCTTCTGGTCAGTATATTAATTTTCAAAACAGCAATGTCTTCTTCTTTAATACTTTAAAGGATCTTCAAAGGAAAATTATTAATATCCTTGGATGTGCGGCTGCTAACCTACCCTCTGTCTACCTTGGTCTCCCTCTAACTACTAAAGAAGTTACTCCTAGTTTTTGGCATAAAATTATTGAAAGAACTCAAAAGAAACTTCTGGGCTAGAAAGGCAAACTTTTAAGCAGTGCTAGTAAATTATAGCTTCTAAGGGCTTCTCTTCAGGGAATACCATTCAAAATGCCTAGATATCTAGCTGACAAACTAGAGCAAATTTAGAGAACTTTCTTGTGGACTGGTACGGAGGAGAAAAAGAGAATTTCTCTGGTGAAATGGGACAAAGTCTGTCTTCCTAAATCTCATGGTGGGCTCAACATCAGAACAATTCAAAAAATGAATAAGGCTCTTTTGTCTAAGATTATTTGGAACTTCATAAATAGGGATACTGACTGGGGAGGTATTAAAAAGGCTAAGTATTTAAGAGGCTCTGACAGAATTTCTTTTCTCACTCAGTAGGGTCTTCCTCAAGGGTCTGCTATTTGGAACAAAATGATTAAATCAAGAAGTCTTGTTAAGAGGGGAATTAAATGGAAGCTTGGTGATGGATCTCTCATTAATTTTTGGGAGGATCCTTGGTTGGGGGATGGAACTCTCTCTAATCAGATAGGAAATGAAGCTATTGTTGCTCTTGCTAAACAATATTTTGGCACTATAGTTAGCCATTATATTTCTCAAGACCATGGTGTTAGAAAATGGAAAAATCTGCTAGAATGTTGTGCTAATTATCCCAATCTTTATCACTGTGCTAATACCATACAACAAATGCTTCTTAATATCCAAATCCCTTTGTTTCCTAGAAATAATCAACTTTTTTGGTCTGCTGATAAAAAAGGGGTTTTCTCTGTTAAATTGGCTTACCATTTGTTGTTTGAGAAGGATCTTATGGATGACATTTGGAGGAAAGTCTAGAATCATAAACTCCTTCCTAAGGTTAACTTTTTCTGGTGGACAGTTGTTCATAACAAGATTTTGACTCAGGACAATGTTCAGCGAAGGGGTTTTCAACTGGTTAATAGATGTGTCATGTGCTTGAAAGAGGAAGAATTTGTCTCTCATCTTGTTTTGCATTGTTATTTTGTGACTAATATTTGGAGTAAAGTCATTTTGAATTTTGGCTTACAATGGGTTTGCAATAAGGAAATAAGAGAACTCATTCGTAATTGGATTCTTTCTGTTTCTCATCCCTGGTTAGTGGAACTTTGGAATCAAACTATACCTTTTGTTGCTTGGTTCCTTTGGAAAGAAAGAAATAATAGAATTTTTAGAGAAACTGCTAGGAATCCCTCACAAGTTTTCTATTCTTTGTCTAAGGCCCTCCTGGAAAATGTTTCTACTTCTAGCATCAAAATTGTTGATAAACCTCTTACCCCGCATGAGGTCCTTGTGGCTGCAAACTAGGGGATTACGAATCAAATTCCTGCATTTGATGATTCCAAATGCCTTAAAAGGTTAAGTACTATTTGGACTCCCCCAGACCCAGGGTGGCTTAAACTAAATTTTGATGGTGCTATAAAGTCAAATGGCAAGGCTAGTGGAGGAGGAGGTATAAGGAATGACAGAGGTGGTTTAATTGCTGCTTATGCTAGAGGAATTGGGAACTAGACCAACAACTTTGCTGAAGCCTCAGCTCTTTTATGGGGTCTCAAGTTGGCTATATCCCTGGGAATTCACCAACTTCATGTTCAGGGTGACTCTAAAATTAATATTGATGCAGTCACCAAGGCCTTAGATTGTGGTTGGCAACTTCGGGACATTGTGTCTGATATTCAAACTCTTATACAAGCCATTCCACTTATTTCCTTTTCCCATATATATAGAGAAGGGAATACTATTGCTGATGGCTTGGCAAATTTTGGTCAGCAGCTTCAAAACTGGTGTTGTTAGTGCCATTTTCATAATATCTCGTGTCATATTGGGGATATTATTCAAAAAGAGCAAGTTACACTATGATGATGACACATCATTATAATTGGCTTATCTAGGTGGCTTGTATTTTTACTCAGGCCATGCTAATTAGACACTCTGTTGGTGATTGGAGTTGGATCAGATAGATAATTACATGTACAAAGGATGGGCAGTTAATGAGAAATTATTGCATAAAAATGTGGGGTTATCAATATAATGATTGCCCTAATTCTGCTCGTATTTACATTATTGCCTTTGCCATTATTATTCTTTGCTCGGTGATAGAAGTCTCTCAAATTCCTCACAATATTGTTCAAAGCCTTTGGGTCAAAATTTTTCAAACCTTTGCTACTTCTTTCCTTGAGCTCTTTGGGGTTCGCTAGTTTTTAATTATGGGAGGGGACAGGATTCAAACTGAACCTAATAACTGTGGGGAATTTAAGGACAATGCCTTGGTCTGGCATTACTTCAAAGAAGGTGGTATCACTCCATTCCTTGAATGTTTGAATGGACATGATGAAAATTTGTCCATTCAATTTGCTTAGTCATGGGATAACCGTAAAGTTCAAAGTGGGAATATCAGTTTTGAGGTTTTGGAGAATGAAATTGCTATGGCTACGGGTTTATCTGCTAAGGGCACGAAACTGCAAAAGAATTATAGGGTTTTAGATTCCCAGAATCAGAAATTGTTCCTTGGTGAAGGTAAGGAGTTGGTGCCCTATCAAGGAGGTTTTGAGAGAGCTAGACTTCCTGAACCGTGGGCGGATATGTGCTATATGGTGATGAAATACTTCACATTGGACGATCGTTTTACCAGGTTCTATTACTATCACCTTCCTTTGTTAAACCACTTCAAAAGGAATGCTACTATTAGTTTTCCTTTCTTTCTACTTTCTTCTCTGGAGTGCTTTGTTAAACATGTTAGGAAGATGTTGCTTATAAAGCCTGATGAAAAGCCTATTCCCCTCCATCAAGAGCTTATCCATAGGTTATACCAGTTCCATTTGGCTCTGTCCCCTACTTCTCCTATTCAGCCCTCTGGTCTTGAACCTCCTGTTGATACCCCTACTGCTTCTATGAAAACTAATCTTACTTCTCCTAAGCTATTTCTCGAAGGTGCTCCTTCCATGGGTACTCCTAAATCTTCTACTAGCAAAAATGTGCAAACCCCTTCTACTAAACCAAAATTAAAAGCTAAAAAATGCATTTCTGATTCTGTTGTGGATTTCAAAGAAGACATTGGAGATTCTGGGACCCAAAATGAACAAGAATTGGTCAGGGAGGGACCCTCAAGAAATTTGAAAAAGTCAAACTGGAGGGTAAATTTGTTGTTGTTAGGCAGTCTGGTCATATTGCTGGTAAACTGGCTCCTAAGATGAAGCTGATAGGCTACTCTGAAAGAAATTCCAAAGCCTCTACTCAAGAGTGTGTGGATAAGTCTAAAAGTGATGTGTTCAAGAGGTTGTTGTCAAAGATTCTGGTGGTGATGAGGAGATTGATGGGCAACAAATTCTTATGGAGACCTTTGATACTGAGGGTAATAAAGGGTTTGTAAATTCTGCTCCCAGTGGTGACTGTATGGATGTGGGAGCTACTACTACTCATGTGGAGGCTACTAACACTAATGATAATAATGGGAAGGACTCTCACTCTATTCCTACTGAGGTTCCTGTTAATCCTAATTTTATTCAGGAGGATTGCGACAATTCTGAACATGGTATGGAAGAGTTTATTGAGGAAGGTAATCATTCTGAGGTTCTGACTCAGTTGAAGGAGCATGTCAATTTTCTAGAAAAGAGGGTCTTTTCTCTTGGTAGACTCATTACTAGCTTGCTTTGTAGGTCAGCTATGGCTAATCTCTCTTTGCTGTAGGAACATGGAGTTCTCACTCATGGTGTTGATGATGACAGGGCTAAAGAATTTGACAAAATGTTTGAGTTTCTTTTCAAGGATTGGGAAGACACCCTCTCCTAGTCTTCTTTCTAAGCTTTTTGTTAGCTAGTTTTTTACTGATAGTTTCTTTTTGATGTATATCAGTTGTATGTAAGCTATCTATGGTGGTTCTGGCTCTTTTTGTCTTTTGAGCCTTTTTTGCCCTTTTTGGGTTCTGCTTTGTAAGGGTTTAGCCCCTAGTTTTGCCACCTTATACTATCAAAAACACAATGACATAGTGTTTACATGGAGAAAAATTTTGTGGGTAAAAACTCCACTAGGAAAGAGGCACAAGTTTGTATTAATCTCAACAAGATTGTACAATACATCAACTACACAACTCTCTCCACAAGTCTTCAATACGATAGCATTTCTGCAGCACTGGAGTACCTAGAATCTGTATTGTAGCAACAAATTCATGGAAAATACTTATAGAAATGTTTTCCAACTCCTCCTAGGTGTTCCCCTTCTCTTTCGTAAGATTCTCCAACCTGTAAACATTAATTACCATCTTACAAGCATCTTACACTTGTCCAAAAAACAATCATCCAAAGGTTGGGGGCCCAAGACTAAATCTGGCCTCTTATAGCATCTTATGACGCATCATAACCATCATAGATTCCAAAAAAGAGTATCTTTCCAAGATAGGAACCTTGGGTTAAATATAGCAAACATACAACTAACATATCCATCATATGTGTCATAGAATCTCAAAATCTTATGACAACTTGCAGCTATCATAGATTCACTTACCAAACATTATGATAGTTGTCATACATACCAAAAATAGTATATTCCTCAAGGGAGCATGCCTACCCTCATTTACTTTGAGTTTTTACATTTGCCAACAATAAAAGTCACTCTGTAATTACCTTCGATTACTCTGTAATTACCTCCAGTTACTCTGAAATTACCCTTGCAAGTGAAACTAGTACATCTCATGGATAATTACAAATTACATATAACAAATGGAATAAATAAAATATTGAGATTTACAAGGTTAATGGCACTTTATCCCAACATAGAGAACCCTCTCCCTCTCTCAAAGAGGGAGTATTATAGGCTCTTCTCAAGAACCTTGAGGAATGAGAAGGTGACACATGTCACCTTCTCCTTCCTCCTCACAACCCACTTGCAAGATCAATGGGATGTGGAGGTGACACATGTCACTCTCCCATCCCACCAAGCCACACCCTCTCCACATGTGTGAGAGCAAAGGTGGAGAGAAGGAATCTCACAAGGTGGACTCCAAGAGGATAAGATATGACACTTGTCATAGTCCTATTCTCCAAAGAAATCCCATTCACTCCAAGATGCTCTCACACATGTGTGAGAGCATTAGAGATGGGTTTCACACACTTCGGAGTCTTGAAGATTCCCCAAGTCTTCATGGCAAGGGAACCAAATCCTTGGAAGGAGAAGTGAGTCATGGTTGAATGCTTGACCCACTCACCACTCCTTCCAAAATTTGAATTTCGTCACTTTACTTCAAGGTGAAGTTAGAGTGACTAGATAGAGGTTACCCTAGGGTTTAGCATGCTAAAATGGGCTCTAGACCCTAGGGGTACAACTTAGGATCAAAATTAACCCATAATAAACACCTTAGGTAGCATAAAATCACATAAAAAGGCCAACAAAATAAAAAGCACAAAAATGTGTCAAATCAAACATATATTTCACAACACCATAATTAAATCAATTAAAAAAGGGTAGACCTAATCGAAGGGACAACAAAAGCATACATTATGAAAAATCATCATGTAATACACATATGACCTTGGTCCCTCCTGGGACTAGATCGATTTACACAGAATTCACATAAGGGTGTGGGATGATCTCTGATTTTCTGTGGCATGGAAAATCATCTACACACTTATGAAAATAGATTAGTAACACATGTATATCATAGCCAAAGAGAAAGAAAGCATATACACACACAATGTCACATAATCATCCAATTCTCAATAATCAACACATATCATCATCGATAAGATTTACTATCTACTGTATTTTTAGTCATCAACTCAATATCAGGATTGCATAGTAATTCATTCTTTAACTCAACCACTAAAATTTTAATTTCTTCAAAATCAAATGGTGCATAACATTATAATTTCAAATGAAATCTAACATGTAAACCATAATCAACATCATAGCATAGTCTATCTAATCCAATCATAGCATAAGAAACGAATCTGAAGGTCTGCAAAAAAAATGGGATCAACAGTCCCAAAGTCCATATGTCATCAAAATGTAAATGCGATAATCAAAATATAAGAGTGAAATAAATAGGCCTCACACTATCTGGAAGTTTTGCATCATTAAGCATAGTTCTTGCCATCTCTTGTACTGTCCTTTTTTTTTTTCAACAACTCCATTTTGTTGAGGGGTTCTTGTAGCAAAGAAGTGCCTCCTTATTCCACGTTCTTTACAATATTCCACAAACTCATTTGATGTGAACTCACCACCTCTATTAGACCTTAAGCACTTGATTCTACAATTCATTTCATTTTTAACCATAGACTTGAAATTCTTAAACCTACTAAAAGCTTCTGATTTTTCTTTCAAAAATGTAACCCATGTCATCCTAGAGTAATAAGAAATGAGCAACATAAAATACCTCTCACCTTGAAGACTCTTTGTTTTGGTAGGACCACACAAATTAGTATGAATCAGTTCCAATGGCCTTGTAGAAGAATACTCCTTGGTCTTGAACCTTGTCCTTATCTGCTTCGCAATCTGGCATTCTTTACATAAGGTGCTTGCAGGCTTGGCAATCTTTGGCATGTCTCTTACTACCTGTGTGGAGCTAATTTTCACAAGACTGTCAAAATTGATGTGTCCCATCATTTTGTGCCATAGCCAACATTCATTTGTTTGTCCTAGAAGACAATACATTCCATTAACATCACTTAGATTGTACATGTTATTTTCTATCCTACTAGCTTTTGCCACTAGTCTATCAGTATTTGCTCTTCTGATTTCACATCCTTGTGCATGAAATATAAGATTATATCCTTTGCTACGCATCTGACTTACATTGAGAAGATTGTGCTTGAGACCTTCTACATATAGAACATCTTCTATTTTAGACCTTCCATCAATACTTATGGTGCCCCTTCCACAAATTCTTATAGTTGTATTATCTCCAAACTTGACTAATCCACTATTCCACTTTACAAGGTTGGTGAATTTGCTCTTAACACCTGTCATGTGGCTTGAACATCCATTGTCTATCACCCAGGGGTTTGTTTTCCCTTGTGCATGAAATGTTGTTTGAACAATCATTGAATTTTCCACCTCATTATTTGTTTCATGTCTTTTGGAAGTGTCACTCTCCTTGTCTTGCTTACTGATGTCTATCATTTAAGTTTCTAAATTTACCAATCCACTTCTGCAATATCTAGCTATGTGTCCAAAATTGTTGCAGGTATGACATATCACATTGAATTCAACCAAGGGAGCAAGAGGATTCCTGCTCACAAAATTTCTTCTATTCATCCTAGACTTGAAATCAATAGCCTTGTGACCATACTTATTGCAGATAAAACAATAACCAAAAGACACATGATTGAACCTATTTTATGAAGGTTTGCCTTGCATGAAATGGTCTTCTATATCTTCTTCTTTGAGGAATGACATGAATGAAATCAACTTCTTTAATTCTCCTAAGTGAAACAATTTCTTCCTTAAGTTTTGAACATTCATCTGTCTTGGCTTCAATTTGGACTTAAACTAGAAATTAGTTCCTTAGATTCTTCAATCTTTGCCTTTTGTTTTTTGTTCTCTTTCCTTACACATCTCAAGTCTTCAAGAGTAGAAATGAGTTAACCTTCAAGATCAACTTCACATTCTTCTTCATCAATGACTGTCATGTTTTCTTCATTATTGGTAGCATTGTTTGAATTATCAAAGGCCTCCATAGTCATGAATAGGGATTCTTCCCTTTCATCATTTGATGAGTGGTAATCTGCTTCTTCTGACAAGTTGTGGTCCTCTTTAGAAAAGATATATTTTTTTTAAAGTTTTTCCTTTTAAAAAACTTGTTGCTATTTTCATTTTCTCCAAAGGAACATTTAGATGCATAATGACCAATTTTACCACAGTTAAAACATTTTAAGGGTATCTTACCTTTATACTTGCCTAAACCCTTCTTTATCTTTCTCACAAAGTTTGCTTCTTCCTCCTTAGACTCACTACATGGATCAAATGTTCCTTCTTTCTTTGAAGCTTTGAAAGCAGCTTCCTTTTTGGATGTATCTTTGATTACATTTCTTATCTCATAAGCAGTGAGGGAACCAAACAAATCATCCATGGTGAGTTTGTCTAGATCTCTAACTTCTTCAGTTGTTGAAACTTTTGAATCAAATCTATGAGGGAGAGATCTCATAACCTTCTTTACAATCATTGAGTCTTTCAGTTCTTCTCCTAGCCCTTTGATTGCATTGACAAATTCATCTACTTAGATAAAATAGTTAGCAATGTTTTCTTCTTCTTTCATCTTTAGACTCTCAAACTTTCCTCTGTATGTTTGTGGTTTAGCTTGCTTTACCTTTTCATCTCCTTCATAAATGTTATGAATCTTATTCCATATGTCCTTAGTAGACTTTAAGTGCATTACTTTAACAAATTAAGTATTTGTCAGTCCACACAAAATTACATTCTTAGCTTTGGCATTATTCTCACATGCTTTTTTGTCAGCCTAATTGGTTAGAGGAGATACCAAAGTGGTGTAGCCATCCACAACTAATTGCCAGACATCAAACCCTAATGAGGTCAGATAAGCTTCCATTCTTATACTCTAGAATGCATAGTTTGATCCATCAAAAAGGTGCCCTATTTGACGTTGATCCTTCATGACCTGCTAACAGGTTGTCATTGAGACCTAACACTTTAGTTGAAAATATATCAGTTATGTCGACTGGGTAGTGTCCAAGGTTGTATGCAATAGGGAATTCATTTGGACATATCAACTTAGTAATGATTTTCTGTATTTTTAGAAGAGTTTTGACAACATGAATTTAAACTAGAAAGCATAAAATTTTATCTTCAAAGAATTTGGACTTAACCTATAAAGCATATGAAATTTAAACTATGAATTTGAAAGAACATTCTAACCTGAGAAAGCAAGAAATTCTTTTAAATCTAAATTTATAGAAAGCGGCTCTAGAACTCCATAAATTACAAGACACAAATAGAACTCCAGAAATTACAACTGAAGATTTTACTATATTGAAACAACTTAACACAATATCCTGCAGGTTAACAACACTATTCTATCATATCACCATGAAACAGAAGGTTATACTAATTCAGAAAAAACATTCATAGAACAAAATATAAACAAAATCATAGAACATTGAAATACTTATCTATTCCTAATTCCTTTGAGTGGCCATCTCTTCGGATATCTTCTATTAATTCAAATCACATTCACCTTTGACAGCTCAAAATCCCCATTCGCATACACATTACTCAATAATATTACTCAGAGAAGAACTTGCTTGTCTTCATTCATAGCATAACATAACATAACATAACTATCTTGAGGAATAACAAGATAATCTATATCACTACCAAAATCCTAGATACAAGGGAAGCTTATTAATACCACTCAAAAAGTCTTCAACAAGAGAAATAGGATTTAAATGAACTGGATGTCTTTTAAATACAACATATCAAAAGCTCCGAGAGGAGCTATAAAGTGTCTCAAATGCTTTAAAACAATAGAAAATGATAGAACTGCTAGGTGGTTGGATAGTAATAAAAGACTGAAGTCCTCAATCATGTATCTCCTTAGATTCTGGTGCCCTAGTGTTCTGGCGTTACTGACTCCAATTTGTTTTTATGTCGATTCCTCCCACTTTGCCATACTCCAAGCCTATAGAAAACACACAGAACTTTTCACAGAATTATGTCAACATTAGTGATGAAATCTAATCAATTCAAGAATACATATTTGTACAATATTCTTTCAAAAACAAACAATTATTGCATACAAGACTAATAAATTTGCATGGCTCAAGGTAGTTTAGTGGCACAGAAAGGGTCATATGGTTAATGATAAAAATGAGGTTATTTTTACCTCATCACCCTCCCCTCTCTAAGGTTGAGCAAGTCCTCCTGCTCTTTGCTATGAATGGCCCCTTTGTCTCTCTACATCCCTTTTCATGTTAAGTTCATTAAACATTGCACTAAGGTCATATGTGTTCCTTGAGTCTGGATCTTGATGATCAGGATATTTAAGAAAACCTTTATGCAATTATATTCTCATTTTCCATGCTTGAAGGTCCCCAAGAGCTTGTTCTACTATAACCAAGACTGCAAGAGGAGGTTGAATGATTAAAGGAGGTATGTACCTCATTCCTATCCACTTAATCTTAAGTTGCAGTACTTTTGTCAAAACTTTTGTATTCTTGTAGGACCACCTAAGATTAGTCAGAGATATCATCTCTCTTCTTCTTAAGTACATTGGTAGAGGGGTGTATCTCCCTTCATAGGCATTCCATGCCCTATCTATTAAGTTTGGCCCATTTATTTTGAAATCTTCAAAACAGATTCTCAAACTTTCATTATATTTCTCTTGCATAGCTTCATACTTCTTAATTCTTCTAAAATGGGGTTTAAAACCAAAGGGCTTGTGATATGGGTGCCTCATGAGGAGTCCTACTATTCTCTCTACCTATAGATATTCTCTAGTTCTTTTCTTCCAATTAAGTTGATTCTGCAAATTGGATAAAAAGGCTCTGAGTTGTACCTCCCCTACAAAGACGTTGATAAAGAAATCATTATATTTTTCTAACATAAGATTATACACAAAAATTCACACAACAAATTTTGCTAAGCCAGGAGTGACATCTTAAATGTTTCCAAAAATTGTTTATCATCAGGATCATGGGGTAGATTGCAAGAAATTCTAAGGAGTTTCCATCTCAATACTTGTTCATTGAGGAACATTGAATATAGTCTAAATGGTTTCCTACAAGCCAACAATAATTCTCCTATCTTGCATGCTTCTGTCTTCGCTTGGTAAAATCTATCATAGGATTCTTTTAACAGTACCAATTCTTTCTTAAGTCGAGCATTCTCTATTCCAATCTATCTTAAAAAGTAGTATCTTTCCATCCTTTTTCTCAACAAGGGTGGAATATGGACCTAGAACCATTCCATTTTGGTTGGTTCAGTTTGTATTTCCTTTGATACCATGACCGGTTTGGAGTTTACTTCTTGCAATTCTTGCTCTAGTTCCATCTCTTGGCTAAGGGCCACATTAATATCTTGTGCATGTTTTCTTTGTTTTTCTATAAAAGCCTAAAGAAATACTACAAAATTATCAGTCAATTTCTTTATTTGTTCATTCTTCTCAGACAAGTTGGTTGAATACTCTTGGCTTTTCTTCTCAGACTATTCTAAATGGACTGCAAGTGTCCAATGATTTCATCTTTTTTCTTTAGTTTAGTTTCCAAATTTCTTACCTCATGATCCCTTTGTTGTATGATCTCTTCTTTTTCAAAAACTCTTTGCTTCTGTATACAATTTTGTTCATCAATATGCTGTAATTTATCCCTTAGTTGTACAATTTCTTCTCTTAATCTATTCAACACAGTCTAGACATCTGAATTTTCTTTTCATGTTCTACATTTGCAAGAGGTGGCTCAAAAATTTCTATATTTTGGTCAAATATATTTCCTTCATCAACTTCCCCCACAGGGTTTTGCTCTGTTTTATTGATATCATTTGTTTGAGGTGCCTGTTCACTTGTCAGGATTATTTCAGGCTCATTTTTATCTAGTGGTTGTTCAGTCCTTAAGATTGTCTCCACAGAATCATGTTGGTGTTCCTCAATTTCTTCTATATTTGTATAAGCCTCCTCCTATCCTTTCTCAAGTGGAACAGTTACTTTGTCAGATTCTTAAGTGTCATTTTTCCTTAGGGTTTCATTCATGTTTAGTTGCCTATCCTACCTTTTCCTTTTTGGAATAGGTGGTTGCTCACATGCGGCAGAACAACTTACGTCCGCAGCTAACCTTTTTCTCCTTCTTGGAGGAGGAGGTCTTTGTAATTTCTCCTTAGGCCACTATTTCCTTGCCCTGGGTAGAATTTCTAGTTGATCTCCGGATTCAATAAAGTCCACATTTTCTCATTTTTTCGGAGTCTCCAGAATATCGTGTCCTAGGAGGCTCAATATTTTTTGAAGGGTCTAGTACATATTCTAGTGCCTCACCCTTGGGATTTTTTCTAATTTGCTGAGGTTCAGGAGAGGGCCCTCTAGGGTTTTCTATTGCTATACCGGAAGATTCTCCTCTCTCAAGGTGTGTTGTAGGTGTTGGGTTTTCAAATTTCCTAAAGAATTTTTGCCACTTTTCCTCTGTTTTCCTTTTCTTTAATAGTTGGTTTTTGCAAATTAGAGTAATAAAGCCATGGTGTTTTAGAGGTCCCAACCCAACCTTTTATCTTTCTATCATATGAATGATGGAGTTATACAAGAAAGTGAGAAGGTTGATTCTCAATTCAAGTTTTTTAGAGCCATGGCACAAATGAATAAGTAGATGAAAGGGGGGCCCTATAATGATGGCACACTGGCTATCACATGTAAAGTATTTGATGATCCATGTGACTGTTGTTCTCCATGGTTTTGTTATTGACATTCTCTAAAAACCCTTGTTTTGCCCCTAGGACTTATGACTAATTAGGGCTGAGGTTCCCCTTCCCTTAGAAAGAGCTCTAGCATTTTCTGATAAGAAATATTTGTAGATTCTGCTAAATTGATTCCTTCATTTTTAACACCAGACAACTCAGAAATAATTTGGGTACTTACCTTGAATTTGCATCCTCGCACAATGGAGCATCCTTCTAAAAAATTCTCGACGAACTCCTTGACCAGCTCCAAATTATACCCTTCAAATTTCCTCACAAAATCTAGCCACCCTTCTTTTTGAAATAGCTCTAAAATATTTTGTAGGGCTAACAGTTTCTCCAGAGAATTGGGTTATGATTTCCTCTTTGCCCCATGTGAATGTTTCTGATAATTCTTGTTCAATTCTTCACCAAATCTTTATGTTTATTAGGGTGACCAACTGTTTAAACTTACTAAACTGAATGCTTAACTGTGATGAAAATCAACTGAGAAAGAGGTTCCAAGATTAGAGGAAGAGCTAGTGAAGGGGCTAAAAAATGAAGATACTCCTGAAAAAGGCCTAGAAAAAGAAATCCTAGTTCATCTAGCCTCAACCCAACTAGAATTAAGAAATATCTGAATGTAAAGTGAATAACTAGAACAAGAAGATAAAGAAACCCCAACCTACTCCCAAAATCATAGTCAAGGAAAGATAGTAGGTAAATAATGAACTATTAATTTTTCCATTAAAGGAAAATGCAAAATAGGTAAGCAATGAAAGTCATTTCATGGTATATAAGGGGTCTAGAGGATAAAATAAAAAATCATGGACCTAAAAGACCTTCTGCAAAACAAGAAAACTAGATATTTTGATAATCCAAGAAACTAAATTAAGTAGTGAAGAAGTAAAGGTGGTAGCAAATAAAGTCTAATCAAATAGTGAATGCTTGGCTATTTCCTCTAGAGGGGCATTGAGTGGCCTTATTTCTATGCGGTCTTTGGGATTTTTTCTAAAGGATTCCTCTAGGAACAATAATTGGATAAAAATTTCTCTTCATAAAAAAGATACAAATGTGACTTTCATAGGCACAAATGTCTATTCTCCCAATCACTATAATGGAGATCTAGAATGTTGGTGATCCATCAATGAAAATGCTATCTAGTTCAAGCTCATTAACTAGATTTTGGGGGATTTTAACCTTGTCCTCAATCAAAATGAAAAGAGAGGTGGTTTTCATGTTAGAGATAGAGATATAGAGTAAGTAGAAGAAATCATGAGTAATCATGATTTTGAAGACCTAAAAACTAGTAAAGGAAAACATACATGGACCAATAACAGATGTGGAAGTGCCTATATTGCTACTAGGCTTGACAGATTCTTGATCTCTAGGGAACTTGTCACGTCTCAAATCTTGATACTATCTGTGGTTACTTTATGTGGAATTAATTTATGGACAATTATATGTGTTTGATAGATAATTTATTGTTTTGAAAGATGAATGATTATTTATGAATGTTAAATTCAGGTAGTAATGCTTTGGCTATGCTTCAGTTATTTGGTTACTAATCTATTAACGGGAAATTAGAGTTTACTATGAGTTGAAGATTGTCGAAGACAAGGGGTGGTTGAGGTAAAGGAGACTAGCATCCTGGCAGGGTTAAGATGCAGGGATATCTGATGCAGAGTTAGGGGCAGCACACAAAATGGAAAGCTTCATTGACACTTGACTGATCATGCATTTGTCTTGATTGTCCTCTTAAAATGCTTTGCTTCAAGGCTAGGTAGGTTGCCATTTCATGGTTAGAGAGCAATGACTACTTGCCTGACCTTCACCACCTTAAAACACACTATCTTCCCTGGATGACACTCACCAAACTCACTACACAACATACCAAACATGCAGGGTGTGTTACTTTGGAACATGAACCTCTAAACTTGACTGCACCTACTGTTTTAAGGCCTAAATCAGCTTCCTAAACATGACAAAAGACCATAAACTTGTTTCAACTATAGAGACCCACTCCAAGGCACCATATAGGTCCTAAATGGACTAATTACTCTATTTTCAGAGGTTTTGGGTCAGGCCACTTCACTGACCTTGAAAATCCCTATACCACAATTGATCAAAAGACCTAACATAAGGTGACATCAAGCACTAATTGCTGTTATAAACTTCCTTCAACAGTCCCTTCTCCTGAAATGTGGGAAATGAATTAAACACAAACAAAATGACTCTACTCTAGCCATAAATGGTCTAGGGTGTAGGTGAGAATGACTAGGAAACCATCGATTTCCTCAAAACTCTACAAAACCCTTCCAAAACCTAGTTCAAATCCCCCTACACAAAACGGTCACAAAATGCCTCTACTATGATCTTAACTCCTCCAAATGGATTTAAATCAAAGGTAACTTCATCCTTTACATGGCCATATACCTTTGTGCCCTTGACAACATTGTACGGTCACGTACAGGATTGAAAAAACAGTAGAAAATAGTTATAAACTGGAAAAATAGGACATCAACAAAAAGATGTTGATAAGACCCTCTAATAACAATGGAAAACTTCTAAACTTGTTGTAAAACAAAGGTGACCAAATCTCATTTAACATTCCATGCATGGGAGTATAAGATGGTACTGTACGGCCGTGGAGAAAACAAAGGAACAGCAACATACAGAAAACTATGAATTGGGATAGCAACAGACATGTTCTTCATTTTTTTCCTCTTCAAGCTCCTCAAAAATCATCTAACAATGCATGCACAAGATGGACAAGGCAGAGAGCTATTTCATTTTCTTGTATGGTTTTATGACAGTATGGCCAAGTACGGCTTTGGGACAGCAAAGTAAGAAAAATAGTAAAAGGCAGCAAAAGACTAATTTTTTTTTGTATATTTCCTTTCAAAAAACTGCTCCAAATTCCATTTCCTTCATCTCCTTGCATGAATGAGGAATACAATGAAATGTTTCTAATTTAAAATCAACCTTTTTCTCCCACTCCAATGTGGGGAAAGCTATTAATAAGGCAAAACTGACTGCTTTTACTAAAAAGACTATTTTTGTCTAAAAATAGACTGTCCTAGTTGAGAAAACTGTAGACCACTACACAAAATGACTAAACAAAACTCCACTAACTGACTTATGCCTTTTAAGGCTTACAACATGGAAATTTAATTGACTATCCTATAAAAACATTAAAACTTAAAGTCATCTTGCAAACTACCTATGACTACAAGACTGTCCTACCTAGGACTAATAACATAACCAAAAGATTCTTTTCGACATTTGGACATAGTCCACTACAACATGGCATTAAGCCTTATTATAACATGAAAAAGACCTTATTAAACAAAATAAGACAACTTGAAAATCAAGTAGAATCTCGACATCTTGGTGCTCCTGCACCATACTCCTCGGCATGATGAAAACTCTTGTCCCAAGAGTTAGGGGATCTGCTCCAACCATTCTTCCATCTGGTTGGGATGTTCCTCTGACTGGTGACAGGGAACATGAACTCTCCAAGAGTTAGCTTCCTCTTTCTCCAACCTGCATGGCTCCTGTAAACAGTGTTAGAAACATAAAACCTGTTGTGGTGTCCTTGCCTAGGACCTTGCTGCTGCAATGCTTCAGCTCTTCTCAACTAGAGGTTTGGATTCATTCCTCCTTGGACTCTTTGCTATTTGTTTTCCATCTTCTGGTGCCTTATAGGACACTCAATGTCCCCTACCTTAACATAACCCAAGTCCCAAGCCTGCTGCTCTCTAGGACTGTCATCCACCTTACTCTGTTGCAACTGTTGCTGCTGTGTGCAATCACCCTGAACCTAGACATTCAACTTCAATTTCTCCCCAAAACAAATAGTAACCTATTCCTTCTTCTCCTCACAAGGTAAAGGAATCAATTTGAACTGATTACCATCTTTGTGCACTACATAGGTATTAGTATACCCATCATGAATAGTCCTTCTCAAATACTACCATGGTCTACCAAAGATTACATTCCCGCATGTCATAGGAATAACATCACACAAAACATAGTCCTGATATGGACCAATTGTGAAATCAACATAAGCCTTCTTAGTGACCATTACCTGTTCACCCAAGTGACATGGTAAGGACTAGGATGATCAAAAGTTTTCAATCCCAACTTATTCACCATTTCCCAAGAAACTAAGTTATCATGAGAACCTGAATCTACAATCAACTTGCATATCTTGCCATGGCTCAAACAATTAGTTCTGAAAATAGATACTTGTGGTGGTTGCTCCATCTTACCTCTTTCCACCATGAGCATCTCTCCATCCATCATTGGAGAGGCTGACGACATTTCTGGTTCTTCTGGCTTCTCCTCCTCTTGTGCCAAGTGAACCCTTCTGTCCTTGCTCCTATTATCCTTCTTAGGACATTTAAAAGATGTGTGTCCCACCTCATTGCAGTGATAACATCTGCCTGTAAACACTCCTCTTCCAGATCCAAAACTACCTCTACCTCTCAAATTTGCACTCTGTCCTTGTTTGAAATCAGCACCTTGTCCTTGTGCCTTGCTCATGTCTTCTTGACTTTCACTAACTTGCTTTGTATTGAAATATCCTCTACCTCTAGCTAACTTATCTTGTCTCCTTTTCAGCTTCTCCTCCACTCTAACTACCATCTGATAATAATCTTCAACACTCCTTGGATTTGCCAACACTAGTTCATCCTGCATGTTAAATCTCAAACCACCAATATACCTAGCAACTTTTTGCACTTTAGTTTCATTTTGACCAGACCTTATACTTAGCTTATAAAACTCTTCAGTGTATGTCTTAACATCCATTTCTTTTTGCCTTAAACCTTGAAGCTTCTTAAACATTTGAACTTCATAATCTTTAGGCAAGAATTTACCTTTGATTTTTGCTACCATCTTGTCCCATGAGACAATCTTTGCCTTTCCTTGCTTTCTTCTCTCTATTTGCTGATAATCCCACCATAACAAAGCATGACCTGTTAGCTTGGTCTTTGCAATCTTCACTTTCTGATCCTCAAGAACTTCTTCACACTCAAAGTGATTGTCCAATGCTGCAATCCAGTCTAACAACTCTTCATCATTCAGGCTTCCTCCATACTTTGGCACATCTATCTTCATCTTGTGCTTGTCATCTTTCATTGCCCTCAGCAACTTCACCATCCTCTGATCCTCAGGGTCTAACTCTTCTTCCACATCTTCATACTCAACTTCTTCTTCTTCCTCAGACTCAATCTCTTCACCTAGAGCCACTCCTCTTCTCTGATTTTGTTCTAGGGTAGCCATTCTTTCCTTCAGCTCTCTAGCATGCTTCTCTTTTAGCTCATTCATCTCTTGAGCCATGTTTCTTGCTCTTGGAGGCATCTTGATAAACTTCTTCAACTCAACACTTCACATATCTACTAACTATGCTCTGATACCAATATGATGCAGAGTCAGGGGCAGCACACAAAATGGAAAGCTTCATTGACACTTGACTGATCATGCATTTGTCTTGATTGTCCTCTTAAAATGCTTTGCTTCAAGGCTAGGTAGGTTGCCATTTCATGGTTAGAGAGCAATGACTACTTGCCTAACCTTCACCACCTTAAAACACACTATCTTCCCTAGATGACACTCACCAAACTCACTACACAACATACCAAACATGCAGGGTGTGTTACTTTGGAACATGAGCCTCTAAACTTGACTACACCTACTGTTTTAAGGCCTAAATAGGCTTCCTAAACATGACAAAAGACCATAAACTTGTTTCAACTATAGAGACCCACTCCAAGGCACCATACAGGTCCTAAATGGACTAATTACTCTATTTTCAGAGGTTTTGGGTCAGGCCACTTCACTGACCTTGAAAATCCCTATACCACAATTGATCAAAAGACCTAACATAAGGTGACATCAAGCACTAATTGCTGTTATAGACTTCCTTCAACAGTCCCTGCTCTTGAAATATGGGAAAAGAATTAAACACAAACAAAATGACTCTACTCTAGCCATAAATGGTCTAGGGTGCAGGTGAGAATGACTAGGAAACCATCGATTTCCTCAAAACTCTACAAAACCCTTCCAAAACCTAGTTCAGATCCCCCTGCACAAAACGGTCACAAAATGCCTCTACTATGATCTTAATTACTCCAAATGGACTTAAATCAAAGGTAACTTCATCTTTTACATAGCCATATACCTTTGTGCCCTTGACAGCATTGTACGGTCACGTACAGGATTGAAAAAATAGCAGAAAATAGTTATAAACTGGAAAAACAGGACAGCAACAAAAAGATGTTGATAAGACCCTCTAATAACAATGGAAAAATTCCAAACTTGTTGTAAAACAAAGGTGACCACATCTCATTTAACATTCCATGCATGGGAGTACAAGATGGTATTGTACGGCCGTGGAGAAAACAAAGGAACATCAACATATAGAAAATTGTGAAATGGGATAGCAATAGACATGTTCTTCATTTTTTTCCTCTTCAAGCTCCTCAAAAATCATCTAACAATGCTTGCACAAGATGGACAAGGCAGAGAGCTATTTCATTTTCTTGTATGGTTTTATGACAGTACGGCCAAGTACGGCTTTGGGACAGCGAAGTAAGAAAAATAGTAAAAGGCAGCAAAAGACTTTTTTTTTTTGTATATTTCCTTTCAAAAAACTGCTCCAAATTCCATTTCCTTCATCTCCTTGCACGAATGAGGAATACAATGAAATGTTTCCAATTTAAAATCAACCTTTTTCTCCCACTCCAACGTGGGGAAAGCTATTAATAAGGCAAAACTAACTGCTTTTACTAAAAAGACTATTTTTGTCTAAAAATAGACTATCCTAGTTGAGAAAACTATAGACCACTACACAAAATGACTAAACAAAACTCCACTAACTAACTTATGCCTTTTAAGGCTTACAACATGGAAATTTAATTGACTATCCTATAAAAACATTAAAACTTAAAGTCATCTTGCAAACTACCTATGACTACAAGACTGTCCTACCTAGGACTAATAACATAACCAAAAGATTCTTTTCGACATTTGGACATAGTCCACTACAACATGGCATTAAGCCTTATTACAACATGAAAAAGACCTTATTGAACAAAATGAGACAACTTGAAAATCAAGTAAAATCTCGAGATCTTGGTGCTCCTGCACCATACTCCCCGGCATGATGAAAACTCTTGTCCCAAGAGTTAGGGGATCTGCTCCAACCATTCTTCCATCTGGTTGGGATGTTCCTCTGACTGGTGACAGGGAACATGAACTTTCCAAGAGTTAGCTTCCTCTTTCTCCAACCTGCATGGCTCCTATAAATAGTGTTAGAAACATAAAACCTATTGTGGTGTCCTTGCCTAGGACCTTGTTGCTGCAATGCTTCAGCTCTTCTCAATTGGAGGTTCTGATTCATTCCTCCTTGGACTCTCTACTGTTTGTTTTCCATCTTCTGGCACCTTATAGGACACTTAATGTCCCCTACCTTAACATAACTCAAGTCCCAAGCCTGCTGCTCTCTAGGACTGTCATCCACCTTACTCTGTTGCAACTGTTGCTGCTGTGTGCAATCACCCTGAACCTAGACATTCAACTTCAATTTCTCCCCAAAACAAATAGTAACCTGTTCCTTCTTCTCCTCACAAGGTAAAGGAATCAATTTGAACTGCTTACCATCTTTGTGCACTACATAGGTATTAGTATACCCATCATGAATAGTCCTTCTCAAATACTGCCATGGTCTACCCAAGATTACATGCCCACATGTCATAGGAATAACATCACACAAAACATAGTCCTGATATGGACCAATTGTGAAATCAACATAAGCCTTCTTAGTGACCATTACCTGCTGTTCTTGACTCACCCAAGTGACATGATAAGGACTAGGATGATCAAAAGTTTTCAATCCCAACTTATTCACCATTTCCCAAGAAACTAAGTTATCATGAGAACCTGAATCTACAATCAACTTGCATATCTTTCCATGGCTCAAACAATTAGTTCTGAAAATAGATACTTGTGGTGGTTGCTCCATCTTACCTCTTTCCACCATGAGCATCTCTCCATCCATCAGGAACTTCTTCACACTCAAAGTGATTGTCCAATGCTGCAATCCAGTCTAACAACTCTTCATCATTCAGGCTTCCTCCATACTTTGGCACATCTATCTTCATCTTGTGCTTGTCATCTTTCATTGCCCTCAGTAACTTCACCATCCTCTGATCCTCAGGGTCTAACTCTTCTTCCACATCTTCATAATCAACTTCTTCTTCTTCCTCAGACTCAATCTCTTCACCTAGAGCCACTCCTCTTCTCTGATTTTGTTCTAGGGTAGCCATTCTTTCCTTCAGCTCCCTCAGCTCTCTAGCATGCTTCTCTTTTAGCTCATTCATCTCTTGAGCCATGTTTCTTGCTCTTGGAGGCATCTTGATAAACTTCTTCAACTCAACACTTCACAGACCTACTAACTGTGCTCTGATACCAATATGATGCAGAGTCAGGGGTAGCACACAAAATGGAAAGCTTCATTGACACTTGACTGATCATGCATTTGTCTTGATTGTCCTCTTAAAATGCTTTGCTTCAAGGCTAGGTAGGTTGCCATTTCATGGTTAGAGAGCAATGACTACTTGCCTGACCTTCACCACCTTAAAACACACTATCTACCCTAGATGACACTCACCAAACTCACTACACAACATACCAAACATGCAGGGTGTGTTACTTTGGAACATGAGCCTCTAAACTTGACTGCACCTGCTATTTTAAGGCCTAAATAGGCTTCCTAAACATGACAAAAGACCATAAACTTGTTTCAACTATAGAGACACACTCCAAGGCACCATACAGGTCCTAAATAGACTAATTACTCTATTTTTAGAGGTTTTGGGTCAGGTCACTTCACTGACCTTAAAAATCCCTATACTACAATTGATCAAAAGACCTAACATAAGGTGACATCAAGCACTAATTGCTGTTATAGACTTCCTTTAATAGTCCTTGCTCTTGAAATGTGGGAAAATAATTAAACAAAAACAAAATGACTCTACTCTAGCCATAAATGGTCTAGGGTGCAGGTGAGAATGACTAGGAAACCATCGATTTCCTCAAAACTCTACAAAACCCTTCCAAAACCTAGTTCAAATCCCCCTGCACAAAACGGTCACAAAATGCCTCTAGTATGATCTCAACTCCTCCAAATGGACTTAAATCAAAGGTAACTTCATCCTTTACATGACCATATACCTTTGTGCCCTTGACAACATTGTACGGTCACGTACAAGATTGAAAAAATAGCAGAAAACAGTTATAAACTGGAAAAATAGGACAGCAACAAAAAGATGTTGATAAGACCCTCTAATAACAATGGAAAACTTCCAAACTTGTTGTAAAACAAAGGTGACCACATCTCATTTAACATTCCATGCATGGGAGTACAAGATGGTATTGTATGGCCGTGGAGAAAACAAAGGAACAACAACATACAAAAAACTGTGAAATGGGATAGCAACAGACATGTTCTTCATTTTTTTCCTCTTCAAGCTCCTCAAAAATCATCTAACAATGCATGCACAAGATGGACAAGGAAGAGAGATGTTTCATTTTATTGTATGGTTTTATGATAGTATGGCCAAGTACGGCTTTGGGACAGCAAAGTAAGAAAAACAGTAAAAGGCAGCAAAAGACTATTTTTTTTTGTATATTTCCTTTCAAAAAACTGCTCCAAATTCCATTTCCTTCATCTCCTTGCACAAATGAGGAATACAATGAAATGTTTCCAATTTAAAATCAACCTTCTTCTCCCACTCCAACGTGGGGAAAGCTATTAATAAGGCAAAACTGACTGCTTTTACTAAAAAGACTATTTTTGTCTAAAAATAGATTGTCCTAGTTGAGAAAACTGTAGACCACTACACAAAATGACTGAGCAAAACTCCACTAACTGACTTATGCCTTTTAAGGCTTACAACATGGAAATTTAATTGACTATCCTATAAAAACATTAAAACTTAAAGTCATCTTGCAAACTACCTATGACTACAAGACTGTCCTACCTAGGACTAATAACATAACCAAAAGATTCTTTTTGACATTTGGACATAGTCCACTACAACATGGCATTAAGCCTTATTACAACATGAAAAAGACCTTATTGAACAAAATAAGACAACTTGAAAATCAAGTAGAATCTCGACATCTTGGTGCTCCTGCACCAATATCATTCACACACTTCACGTAGTGACATGTAGTAGCCTATGTTTGCATAATGAATGATTTAATAGTTTAGTCTAAATTGCATTTCTATTTAAATTAGATGATTTTATTTCATAGTTAGTTAATGGTGATTTAATTAGATTATTAATTCTTTGTTATTTAAATATTGTGTGTTTAGAAAATAGAATAATTGAATTAGTTATTTAATTTGTTTTATTCAGAGAACAATCATGTTCTATTTAAGTATTAGATTTATATATACATTGTGATAATATAAACATGTTTTTGAAACAAAAACTTATTTTAGGAAAAGAAAAGCTCTAGAAAATGAAACACTTGAGCAAGAGGAAACAATAAAAGAAGTTACAATTCTTTTCTTGAGCACAAAAAACTTCTATTTAACATCTTGCATTCTTAAAAAGAGGGGATCATCTTCTTTGAAACTACATTCAAACAAAAAGAAATTGTTAAAGTATTTTGGATACAAAGAAGGAATAGTTCAAATCAAGAAGCTTCTGTAGGAATCAAACATTTGATTGGAATAGGGAACGAATTCCAGGTTCTTATTTATTCTTGGACCATTTCTGACTGCCGTGTGTTTAAATCTTTTTCTTTTGTGTAAAAACCATGATGTTTTGTTTGAAATTGATATTAAAATATAAACATCTGGCTATAGTATTGTAAAAGTAATGTTTGTTTTCAATATATATATATATATATATATATATATATATATATTATCGATACATGGATTGACTGAATTCTATATTGAAACAATTACATTTTACATTGGTCCGATTTTATATTATACTGATCGATTGTATTTTCATTGGAATGATTGTATATTATATGGAATTGACTGTATTTTCATTAGATCGATTGTATGTTTTATGGAAACGACTATATTTCATAGCGGATAGATTGTATTTTATAATGAATCAATTGTATTGTACTTATTGTATGTTATATTAGCTAGGCTGTAGGTTATAAATGGAATGATTGCATTATGAATTGACTGCACTTTGTAATTCAAAAGTTTATTTGCAGATGGCACTAAGGCCGTTGTAGGCAATATAGGGTGCGACGTCACCAAACTAAGTGAACATATATGCATTTTGAATTTTCATGTCTTTAACCAATGATAAAAGGTTGCCGTCACTGAAAAAACTTTATGGTCAGCCAGTAGGTAGCCTATTCTGCATTTCAAATTGGCTCATTGAATTAATTTAGTGTCATTTAACGGGATTGAGTGTCACCGAGTGATGGAAGCGTTCTCTTTAGATTGGGAAACAAGGCATCTTAACTTTCAAAAGGAAACAATTTAGGATCACATTTGCCAAGACAAGTGACTTGTTACTTGTGACTTGTCAGAGTCATTAATGTTAATTACTAGCACTTGCACCCTTCGGAGGTTTAAGGGATAGGTCGATAGGAAATACAGGCCTTTGTTTATCACTGTTTAATTCCTTTTCAAATGTTTGTAAACTCTTCCTTGCAATATGAAACCATCGTAAATACATAACATTTAGCATTACTGTTCTTGTTGTGTCTGGACATTAACAGTCTTTTGATCATTAATTATATATATATGAATTTCACTTCCTTTGCATATAGATGTATTGATTGTAATTTTCTTATCTGGAAATAGAATGGTTTATGACTATAATCGATTATTTCTTTTGATAGCATACATATATCTTGACTATATTTTTTATTGAATGATAATGGTTTATGACTGTAATCGATTATATCAATTGATAGCATTTAGATATATTGATTGTAATTTTTATTTTCTAGAAACATAATGGTTTATGACTGTATTTGATTATATCATTTGATAGCATTTAACTATATTGGCTATAATTTTTATTGTCTGGAAAATGGAATGGTTTTATAACTGAATTTGATTATATCATTTGATTACTTAGTTTTACATTTATAACTTAATTTGATTATATTCATATTGATTATATTTATTTGAAAATGTATATGATGGAATAGAACTACAATGTGGATTGGATTTTAAACCATCAAATTGAATTTATTGTACTACAGAAAAAGATATATTCTTCTAATTTATATTTGCACCGATGAAAATGACTTGTATGAACTTTTGGAATTATTGAGTTCTTGATAAATTTTATTTTTACATTTCCTTGAAAATACTAGCAATATATCAAGTCCCTTGATTTATGAAAGAGATGTATTTAACTGGTAGATCATTACATAGAAAAATTGATTTAAAATGAGGAAAATGGTAAAACTTGTCAACAGGCAAACTAGTGAGATCAACTGAATAATGGAAACAATGTTGAATTCAAAATATAGATATTTGTGACTAAGGAAAACCAAAACTATGCTTTGTGTATTTTTGGTAAAGTATGACCTTTAGGGACATGATGCTAAATGTGGGCTCCCAAAGACGATAGTTTTACTTTTTCTAAAACTATCATTTTTATTAAAATGCTTAGCCAAGCTACTGTACCATTGAAATAGATGGATTTGTTTAAAAGACTAGAACTATGTTTGTCTCTGCCACATCCTATTTGTAAGAGTTTATGTCATTCTAGGATTAGGATGCATACAGGAAACATGCATGCATCGAGTGTTTCCCTCCTGCTGACACTATTCCAAGTTGCTAGGCTCCTTGTGCAGGGTCAGTTTTTTCTTCGAGTTAGGAAGAAACCTAGGGAAGTTTAGTACTTTGTGGTTGGGTGGAAAAAGAACCTCAACCACTCTCTTGGTCTTGGTTTGTGGATTATCGAAGGATTGAGGCAACTGAGTTCAGTTATTAGTATTGATATGGATATTTTCTTTATATATATTTCTTTGTATGGCTTCATTGCCAAGTTGCAACTATAAAATGATTCATAGATATCTTGATGATAGTCCTTCCTTGTGTAACATTGAAATAGATGTATTGTAACACCAAGTCAGGTGTATGTAAACTATTGTGTAATCTATTCTAGTATGGATCATTATTCTTATTCTTGGATTCTTACGTTTTTATGTTATTATGGATACTTGGAAACCATTATTGGTTGATTATCTTATTTATGGAATATGCTTTTCATTTCAGGTACTATTTTTAGTTGGTAAATTTTTCCACACCTTACAGAACTCTTAGACAGTGATAACTTTAAGGAACCCCCTTAAAAAACCTACAAAATCCTGGTGAATCCTAGCTAAGTGTTATAATTTTCCTAGCGAATCTTTCCTTTTTTTTGAAAAAAATATTAATTTTCCTGGCGAATCTATGCACATTATTATAATTTTTTATAAAATCCCATTGAATCCTAATGAATAATTGGTAAAAAATAATTACAATGGTGAATCCTAGCAAATAATTACTAAAGAAATTAATTACAATGGCAAATATTTCCTTTAAAAATTTGCATTGTTGGTCGATGCAATCCCCCCATATATTTTTTTATTTTTTGTAATGTTGAAGCATGGGCCCAAGGGTGGCAGTCACCAGTGGGGTCAAGGGGGCAACGCCCCCTCATGGGGTCCAGGAATAGCGGCCCTAATGCACTCCTATCGTGACACATGCGGGGTCAAGGGGTAGACCCCCTCACCACCAAGCACAAATCCACTATCTAAAAGGCATTGGAGCACACACAAATTAAATATTTTTAAAATATGTTACTTTAAAATAAAGGCTAAAATAAAAGTGAATTTGTTACCATCGATTACCTTTTTAATTGAATGGCTATGGTTCAATTCCACGACACTCTATGCATGTGCCTTTGAAAAGGCTTGCTGAGGCCCAAAATTTATTTTGGGCCACACAATCATAATCTAATAGTGTGGCCCAAAACAAATTATGGGCCTCAGTAAGCCTTTTCAAAGGCACATACATATAGTGTTGTGGAATTAAACTGCAACCTTCTGATTAAAAGGTAATCAATGAAAACAAATAAAAGCCCTTTTCAAAGCAAAAATATCCCTAAAATTAAGTGGAAATTCATTATTAATGGTGATGTTTCCCCAAAATTAATGGAAGAAATATAATATTAATGGAAAATATAATTAAGATTTGTAATTACATTATAAACTACTGCCAAATCAACTCCAATGCTGCATCATTTACCTAGTGAATCAACTCGATTTATTAGTTTAAAAAAATAAAGCATTGGTGAATTAACCAAAACTAATTAATTTTTTATAAATATTAGGTGATTTAGTCTCCTTTAAAGCTCGTACTATTTGCCAATTGGTGAAGATTCACTACTAAAAAAATCCATGGTCTTGGAATATTTTCCTCTTTCTTTCTCAAATATCCTTCCCAATCTCACTTTCGATCACAAGCTTATTCTCATTTTTCTTCAACAAAGTGTTAACTAGGGACCAATTCCTTTCAATTATTTTTTCCATTAGCATAAGGACAAGGGTTTTGACCAAACTATCAAACAGGCCTAGTTGCCCTCATCTCACCCTTTTCTTAGCCAAATTTGGGTGAATAAATTTTGTAGACTATCAAGGTAGTTATGCAAAGTTTGGTTCTCTCCCATAAAAAGTAGCATATTATCAAAGCCCTTAAGCTTCAACTTGATGAAATCCAAATAAATATTGAAGAGGAAGGTCCATCCTTTGAACTTCTCTCAAGGCAAAAAGATTGCTCCAATGGTTTACTAAAATATTTGGCAAATGAAGAAACTATTTAGAGGTTAAAACTAAGGATGCTTTACCTCATCTAAAGTGATCACAATACAAAATACTTCATAAAAACTCAACAAGGAATAATTATTTTGTTATATAACAAGGCTTCATTCACCTTGGTGCAGTCATGGTTAGGGGGGTCCACAAAGTGAACAGTCCCTCGACCGTGTAGTAAGAGTAAACACAATGAAAGCAACTCAATTATAGGATGCAAATGCAGATTCAATCATTCAGTATATCAGACTCAAAATATAAACATTTCGGCAACATGTGGGCTTACATATGAGGTTTCATAGGCTTGAGTCTCCAGTTACAACACATGCGCAAGATATAGCTTTGAAGCACCAGATACCAAAATAATTTGAATTATCTACTTGTGAATATATGCTAACTATCACTAACTAACTTCCTATGCATCTATTACATGAATATATATCATCTCCAAATCACAAGCATCCACCACATTGGCCAAGAGTGATTACAAACTCTAATGAAAGAGATGTAATGAGAAAGGTCCATCATTTAGCTCCACAAGTCATGGAAGTGCTCCACAAGTCTTCTCCTTTAGTTGATTGTATGAGACTATTTGAATGATGTGCTCTGAGAAAATAATTGATCTTCTAATAGTGATATCTTTCCAGAAACTAATCCAAATGATCTAAATTTTGGATATGATGTGAATGAAGATGTCTAGATACTAAGTCCAGCTCTACAAGGTCTAAAATGAAATTATGACAAAATGTAGACCAAAATATAGAAACTGCTACTGACTGAACTTACTGTCCTGAACTAGGAAAATGAAAGAAAACAAAATGAAATGCAAATATTTTTGGTTGATGCAAGATTACTCTTGAACCAGGGATGCTCCTGCATCAGACACCTAGGGTTATTGAAAAAGTGAGTCCCTCACTTTGCTGGGGCTAGTCGAAAACCAAGACGGTCCACCTCAGCCTGAGAAATCCAAGATGAGTCTTCTTCCGGTCTACCTTTCCACTTCACAAGATGCCTCTAGTGTTGCATCCAACTCTATTGTCCAAGATGTCTTCAATCTGCAGCAGTGCTTGTTGTGGTAACTACTTCTTCAAATGATCTCCATGTTATCTCTGGTTTCTGCTTCATGATATTGATATAGGTTTGCAATGTTGAAAATAGGTGATATACCCAATGTCTTCAGTAGCTCCAGTTCATATGTATTTCTTGAATCAAACTTTCTGAGTATCCTACATGGTCTAAACTTCATCTTCAACTTGTTATATGTCCCTACTGGAAAACTTTCTTTTCTTAGATATACCATCACTTCATCTCCAACTGCAAACTCTTTGTGTCTTCTCTTCTCATTTGCTTGCTCCTTATACTTGTTGTTCATCTCCTCTAAATGCTTCTTAACCTGATTATGCACTGTCTCCATGTGTCCTACAAATTCTTCTACTTCTGCACTCCCCTTTTCTTCCATGCTAATATTTCTCAACTTTGCTACTCCTCTAGGGTTAGTTCCTATCACAATATCAAATGGTGTCTTTCTTGTAGTCCTGTTTACTGAATTATTGTATGCAAACTTTGCTTGTGATAGAATCAAGTCCCAATTTCCTGCCTTCTCTCCAACCAAGCATCTCAACAAGTTTCCCAAACACCTATTTACTATTTCTGTCTGTCCATCAGTCTATGGATTGAATGTTGAACTAGACTTCAAGTCTATCTTCATCTTCTTCCATAATGTCCTCCAAAAGTATCCAAGAAATCTTGTATCTCTATCTAAAATTATACTATTAGGTAATCCATCCAATGTCACAATCTCCTTGAAAAATAGGTCAGCCACATGAACTACATCATTTTTCTTTTACAAGTGATGAAGGGGGTAAATCATAAAACACACAACAACAAAAATTAGACATAGAAAATAGGACTTTATTTAATGATTTGGACAACTTATTACATTACAGAAGCTCAAATACAATCAGAGGAATCAACCCTCCACAGGCTGCAACACATTACAACTTCCTCTCACAAGACTCTGGAATCATCTGCCATCTGTAACCCCAAATCTACTAGGATTTCTATTTTACCACCTATTCTTGGCTCTACACTTTCCCCCTTAACTCTACTACTGCCCAGGGTTCCCAAAATAGTCATAAATAGCACTTTTTGGTGGCCTCTAGTTAAATTTCAAAATTTGCAACTCCCTCCAAAAGTAGATCAACTTCCGAGAAGCATAACTTTTGATCCGGGTGTCCGATTGACGAACCGTTTTAAATTCTGGAAAGCTCGCAATGTGAACTATCACGCTAGAAATTTGTAAATGGATTTCCATCAACTTTTTGGGATGTTATGGGATGTTTTATTGCCTCATATCTCATTTAAAAAAATTTCAGGGGCTTTTCAGAAAACAGAAAATTTAATATCTTTCAGCTCACAAATGATCTTTGCCTGATTCCTTCACCAAAGGTCTTATATTTTAGTTATGAATCTTTCTGTAAGTTTTCACTTCAATCCATGCCAAAATGCAAACTTTCCTAAAATGGTAGTTAAACTTTCCAAAACAGGTAGGTTGCTATTTTTAGCAGTTTGGAAAAACTAAAAGTCCTACATCATTATTCAAGAGATCATGGAACCAAAAACACTAATTATGGAATGAAATGAAAACAACTATAATGGTTTTGAATCAACTTCTTTTGGGTGATGCAAGATTGCCCTTACACCACTAGATGCTCCTACATCAGACACCTAGGGTAATTTGAGAAGTGACCCTGTCACGTCTCAGGTGTTTGTTTGAGGAAAACCCAAACAGTCAACCTCTGCCTTAGACAACCAAGAAGAATATTCAATAGGCCTTCCTTTCCATTTCACCAGATATTCTTCATATTGCCTATTCTGAGTACTTCTTCCCACACGGCTATCCAAGATCTCTTCTATCTCCTCCATTGAAGTAGATGCTGGAATACTCCACTATTCTTTTATTGGTCCATCCTCTGTGCCACCTTCATGATATTCTATTAAACCAACAATGTTGAACACAGGGGAAATATTGATCCCACTCAACAGCTCTACCTCATATGCATTTCCTGAGTCATGCTTCTTCAGGATTCTGGATAGTCCAAATTTCTTCATTTTTAACTTATTGTATGTTCCAATTGGGAACCTTTCTTTTCTCAAGTGAACCATGACTTCATCTCCTACCTGGAACTCCTTATGTCTCCTCTTCTGATCCACCTTAGCTTTGTACTAAATATTCATCTTATTAATGTGCTTTCTCACTTCTTCATGCAAATTCTTCAGATGTTCTGCAAAGTCTTCAGCTTCAACACTTGTCTTTTCTCCTTTGTCTAGCTTCCTTAACTCAGAGGCATTTCTTGGGCTATTGCCATATACAATCTAGAATGGTAATTTACCAATACTCCTATTGATAGAATTGTTGTAAGGAAATTTTTCCTATGGTAAAATCAAATCCCATCCCTTGGGCTTATCTCCTACTAAGCATCGTAGTAGGTTACCCAAACTCCTATTCACCATTTCTATCTGTCCATCAGTCTATGGATGGTGTGCAAAATTAAACTTCAAGTCTATCTTCAACTTCTTCCACACTATCCTCCAGAAATAGCCAACAAACTTGGTATCTTGATCTGAAACTATGCTATTGGGTAGACCATGTAGTCTTACCACCTCCTTGAAAAATAACTCTACAATATGAACAACATCATTAGTCTTCTTGTAAGGAATAAAATGTGCCATCTTTGAGAATCTATCCACCAACACAAAAATAGAATCATGTCCTCTCTGTGTCCTTGGTAAACTAAGAATAAAATCCATACTAATATCATCCCATGGCTTCTCTGGTACAGGTAATGGCTGATATAGCCCTATATTCTAACTTGTTCCTTTTGCCATCTGAAACACTCTACAACTCTGCACAAATTTCCTCACATCCTGTTGCAACGGTGGCCAATAATAATTTTCACCAACAATAGCAATGGTCTTATCTCAACCAAATTGTTTGGCCAATCCTCCACTAGTTTCTCCTTGATCAGGTTCTCTCTCATGGAACTCTTCAGAATGCACATCTGGCTTCCTTTAAATGACATGCCATCTTGGATTATGAAATCCAACCATTTTGTCTTGTCCAAAGTAACAGGTTCCTGACAAGCTTTCCAAGCCTCTGTAAAATCTAGATTTTCAGGATACAAACTTTTGAGCTCATCAAACCCAACAACCTCTATCTTCATTTCTGTCAACAAATTTTGCCTTTTGCTCAAGGCACCTGCAACTCTGTTGGACTTCCCACTCCTGTGCTTCAAAACAAATGTATAACTCTGCAAAAACTCAACCCATTTTAAGTGCCTTTGATTCAACTTTCCTTGACTATTAAGATACTGTAAAGCCTAATGATCAGTATATAAAACAAACTTTTTTGGCAACAAATAATGTCTCCATTTCTTCAAAGCCTAAACTATAGCACAAAATTCCTGATCATAAACATAATCCTTTTTCTTGGCATCATTAAGCTTCTCACTAAAATAGGCAATGTGCTTACCTTCTTGACTCAAAACGGCTCCTATAGCACTACCACTAGCATCACAATCTACCTGAAATACCTTATTGAAATCTGGAAGTGCCAAAACAGGTTACTCTGTAACTTTCTACTTCAATGTGTCAAAGCTTTTGTCTACTCCTTTAGTCCATCTAAACTCTTTTCTATCCCCTCTCATTGTCTCTGTTAGGGGTGTACAAATGCTACTAAAATTTCTGATAAACTTTATGTAAAAACTTGCCAAACCATGAAAAGATCATACCTCCGTTGCACTCCTTGGTGTAGGCCATTCAATGATAGCCCTTACTTTTTCTGGGTCCATCTTAAGACCTTCCTCTGAGACAACAAATCCCAGGTATACCAACTCCTTCTTTGCAAAACTACATTTCTTCAGATTAATCAACAACTTCTCCTCCCTCAGCTTCTCTAAAACTCTTCTGATATGCATCAGATGCTCATCCCATGTCTTACTGAAATTCAAAGTATCATCCAAATAAATAATAACAAAACTTCCCAAAAATTCTTTTAGTACCTCGTTCATGAGCCGCATGAATGTGCTTGGTGCATTGGTTAGCCCAAATATACAAACCTTCCTTGGTCTTGAAGGCCATCTTCCATTCGTCTCCTTCTCTGATTCGAATCTGGTGATACCCATTCTTTAGATCAATCTTCGTGAAGTACTTGGCTCCACTCAAACAATCCATTATGTCATCCATTATGGGTAATGGAAATCTATACTTGGTCATGATCTTGTTGATGGCTCAAGAATCTGTACACATTCTCCACTCTCCATCTTTCTTTGGTGCTAGTACTGCAGGTACCACACATGGACTTAGGCTCTCTCTTATCAGGCCCTTCCTTAATAGCTCTTGAACTTGTCTGTTCAACTCTTCACTCTTTGCAGGGGTCATTCTGTGGGCTTCCTTATTCGGCAAACTGGCTCCTGGTATCAAATCCATTTGATGACTTATCTTCCTCATCGGTGGTAAACCTTCTAGTACATTATCAGAGATAATGTCCTGAAATTCTTCCAACATATCTGAAACTTCTACTGGTACATCTTCACATTTCTTTTGACTAATCTTAGGAATCAATGCAAAGCAATGACACTCATGCTTCAGACCCTCCAAAAATTTCCTACCATCTACCAAACAAATCCTAGCAATACTATATACCTTTTCTTCCACCTCCTTTAAGGGCTTCAACTTATGATGAACTCCATCCTTTGTTAGGGAATATGTGTTTGCACAACCATCATGGATAGCACTCCTATCATATTACCACGACCTCCTCCCTAATAACATATGATATGCATCCATCGGTATGATGTCACACAACACCTCATCATGGTAGTCACCAATCTTGAACTTCACTAAACACTACTCATTGACCAAAGCTCTATGGTCCTTCTGCAACCATGAAATCCGATATAGATGCAGATGCTTTCTTCTTGTCAACTTCAACTTGTCAACCATCTCCTCTGAAACAAGATTTTAGTGCTCCCACTATCAATAATAATATCACAACACTTACCTTCACATTTGCACCTTGTGCGGAATAAACTCTTCCTTTGATTGGGTTCTTACTCCTCATTCAACAATGTTCTTCTGACAACTAGTGTTTCTCCCCTTTCAGCATCTTCAGGACACTCAGATTGTACATCTTCATCAACATGTGCATCTCGTGCATTACCTTTAGGTCTTCTATTTGTCCTTCCTTGATGTTGTGGACACTCGTATGCTTGAAATCCTTCTTCTCCACATTGGAAACAAGTTCCTCTGAAACCTCCTCTTCTGGGTCCTTGCCCAGGTCGACCCCTTCCTCTTCCTCTTTACTCATCATTGTTTTGGTCACGAGGGTGGTAGGTATTATCTCCACTCTGATTCCGACTAGTGTCAACTTCTTCACTTTTATTTGAATCTTCATTGCAGCAACCATAGGCTCTTCCACCAATCCTTCCGCCTTGACCTCTTCCCTTTGCTTGCTGTCAAATCTTTTATTTAGCTTCTCTTCCACCTTCAGGGAAAACTGGTATGCATCTTCTATGGTGGTTATTCTGACCAGGCTCAGCTCCTCTTGAATACTCAGCCTCAACCCATTAATATAATGGGCTACCTTATCCTTGTTGGCCTCTGCATGACCTGTCCTAATAGTAATCTTATAAAACTCTTCTATATACTCCTTAACAGACTTGTTACCTTGCTTCAGTCCTTGCAACTTCTTCAGCAACTCTACCTCATAGTCCACAGGAATGAACTGCTTCTTCAGTTTCTCCACCATCTGATCTGATCTGGTGATCTTTCCTTTTCCTCTTCTATTCCTCTCTAATTGGACCTCCTTCCATCAAATACTAGCGTGGCCCTTCAACTTTGTTTTTGCAAACTTGACCCGATTTGGGTCCTCCACATCTTCATAGTCGAAATACTCCTCCATGTCATTGATCCATGATGTAGAGTGCACAGTGGAAGTGGGAAAAGAGCAACAAACTTGATCGGTGAGGTATGGCCTGTGTCTTGGCAATTCACACTTATCTGCCAAACATACTTCTTGTCGGCCACCTTGAAACTTCTCCTACCAATCCTCTACTCTTCCCGACAGTTAACTCTCCTTGTCCTCAAAGAGACTTTCTCTATCGGCAGATTCTTCCAAACTCCTACCGATACACCATTGCAGGTTATGTTCCACTTGACTTAACTGTAATGGTTAGTCTTACCTCTGTCGGCCAAACAACAGCTACCGGCCGCTTTAGGATTCAATATGTCGATATGCTAATACTTGATTCAAAGTGATTCATATACATTGCTCAACTTGTTATTGCCGGTGTGCTACAGTACATTTGCAACGATTAACCATCATTTACCGGTCACTAGTTGTATGTTTCACCACATACAATTACAACATACATTTCTGACATGCATTTGGTGGGACCCTTGATCTTCGCTAACCAATTGTATGTTTCACCACATACAAACACAATATGCATTGCTAATATGCATTTGGTGGGACCCTCAGTCTTTAGTCTGACTTTAGTCGTCGGCGGCTACTTGTATGTCCTTTTGACACACCAATGCAACCAAATTACATATGCAAGATTTGACTTGCTATTCCGGTGATCAAAGTAACTTTACCCTGCTACAGCGGTCACCTTATGTATCCACTGTAATGTGTATTTCAACATACATTCTACTTTACCACTATAACCAGTCACTCCTTTGTATCTAAAGAAATGTATCTTTTCAATGTACATTTGTAACATGCAACCTTGACATACAATTGCATGATACACACAAAACGGTACTCACATACATTTGTGATATACACATGAATTACATATTCGGTGAAACAATACGAAACTTATGCCGATGGTACTTTAGTTACTCTGTGATTACACAGACATAAACTAGATACATAGAAACAAAATTCAATAGAACAATAGAGTTCATAACTCTCAACAGATACTCGACCACCATCAATTTGGCCACTCCACAAACTATTCTCATAGAAAAATACTTCCTCGATGACTACTCACATAGAGATGCCTAGTCAGACTCAAACCCAAACTCCATGGATCCTAGGGTATTGGCAGAAAATGACAAAAAATAGAAAAAATACACTATATTCCTCCATCACACTAAGAATGAGAATGCTTTCAGTGGACAAAGGAATAACATTCCATTTGTTTGCCAAACCCTAGTTCGAGGTTTTCTGACCAGTCTTTGAAAAGGAAACTACTTCTCAAAAAAATACAACGCTCTGAGACACTAGATCAATTCCAAATGAAAATTACTCTACAGCATGAACAATTCTAGTCAGTACGAAATGACAATCACAGAGAACTGTTTAGAAATAACAAAGTTTCAACACCCAAAAATCTAGTTCTTTCTTCATTCATTATTCTCCTTCATCTATGTCCCTTACATCATACTTCTCGCCCATAAAAGGCTTGAGACAGTAGTTTACATCCTCTAACCATGCAAAACTGATTTGAAAATCAATTAGCCATTGGCTTTCTCCTATCACAAGTAAAACCACATGTTTTCCTTGTGTAATTACATCAATTTAACCAAAACATGGTCTACATAGGTTTAGTGACCAAATTGACTCAAAAAACCTTATTACAACAAGAAATGGCTTAAAAGCCTTATTGAAAAAAACAAACAAAAACATGACTCCTGCACCACAAAGAAGGTGCTCCTGCACCATACTCCCCCTGCAGGAGAAACTCAAGTCCCTTGAGTTGCTAACTGTTGGAGTGTCTTCCCATGCTTCAGAATGTCTACCTCACTCATCCATGTAGCCTCTGAATCAGGAAGATCCTGCCACTTGACCAAGTAGTCCTTGTACACACCCTTCCTTATCTTTTTGATAACTTTGGAATCTAAAATGCATTCCAACTATAAAGGCTTACTTGGTGATAGATCTCTGATCCAGTCTTCATCCTCAATCATGACATCTGATCTATCTTCAGCATTTAATGGAGGTCTGTATGGAAATAGGTCTGAAACATTGAATATGGGGGAAATACCAAGACCGGATGGTAATTCTATCTCATATGCATTTGGGCCAAACTTATGCACTATCTTGCATGGTCCTATTTTCTTCATCAGAAGCTTGGTTGGCTATCCTTTAGGCAACCTTTCCTTCCTGAGATAAGCCATCACCAAATCTCCCACCTTGAACTGTACATCTCTTCGTTTGAGATCTGCTCTATCCTTGTATTTGGAGACTGTTTTCTCCAACTGAACTTTGTCCTGATCATGAACTGCTTTCATGGTAGCAGCAAAATCTTCTCCTAGAGCACTCCTTTTATCCCAACCTTGTAGGTCTTTGAGTTCAAGTGGTCCTCTTGGATGGAAACCATAAATGATTTCAAATGGACTTTTCCCAGTACTTCTATTCCTCGAATCATTATAAGCATACTCAGCTTGACTAATCACCAAGTCCCATGCCAACCCATGCTGTTTGGTAAGGCATTTGAGCAAGTTTCCTAAGGACCTGTTAACAACCTCAGTCTGACCATCAGTTTGGGGATGGTAGGCTGATGAGAAAGACAATTGTGTGCCCAATTTTCTCCATAAGGTCCTCTAAAAATGACCAACAAACTTGGAGTCTCTATCAGTGACAATTGAAAGGGCCAAACCATGGATTCTAACCACTTCTCTGAAAAAGAGACCAGCAATATGAGATGCATCATTTGTGCATTTGCATGGCACAAAATGAGCCATCTTACTGAATCTGTCCACAATGACAAAAATACTATCCACACCCCTTGCTGTTTTAGGAAGACCAAGTACAAAATCCATACTAATGCTTTCCCAAGGCCTGTTGGGAATAGGGAGTGGTTGGTACAAACTAGCATTAGAAGACATACCCTTGGCCTTTTGACATATGGTACAACTTGTAACATATCTCCTTACATCCGATTGTACCTTTGGCCAATAATAGAATCTAGTGACTTGTTCCAAAGTCTTGTCCAACCCAAAATGTCCTCCTAAAGTTCCATTGTGCTTCTCTTTGATCATGTTGTCCCTCATTGAACATTTAGGAACACATAGCAAACTGCCTTTGAATAAGAGACCTTCCTGCAACACAAAATTTGAATATTCACCATGAAAAGTGTTAGCCAATTTAGCACAAACTTCATAAGAAGCCTTGAAATTTGCATCCTTCTTGTATAACTCCTTCAAACAATCTATCCCCATACTTTCCATCTGCACTTCCTGTATGACCAGCATCCTTCTACTTAAAGCATCAACCACTTTGTTGGCAACACCCTTTTTATGCTTAATAGTGAAGGTATAGGCCTGCAATTGTTCCATCCACTTAACATGCCTATGATTCAACTTTTCCTGACTATTTAGGAAACTAAGAGCATGGTTATCAGTAAATACAATGAATTCTTTGGGTAGTAAATAGTGTCTCCACTTTTTGAGAGCTTGTACCATTGCATACAGCTCTAGGTCATAGGTAGAATACATTTGTTTAGCCTCATTCAACTTCTCTGAAAAAAATGCCACTAGATGTCCATCCTAACTGAGAACAACACCGATTGCTTGTTGACTTGCATCACATTCCACAACAAAAACTTTGTCAAAATCAGGGAGCACCAATGTATGTAATTCAGCCATTTTCTTCTTCAACAATTCAAAGCTATCATCTGCTTGCTTTGTCCATTGAAATTTGCACTTCACTCCACCCTTGATGGTGTTGAGAATAGGAGTACTTATGTGACTAAATCCTCTAATGAACTTCCTATAAAAAGTTGCCAAGCCATGGAAACTTCTAACATCTCCCACTATTTTAGGAGTAGACCAATTGAGAATAGCCTCAACCTTTGTGGGGTTCATCTTCAAACAACCATTAGAAATCACAAAACCAAGATACACAAGTTCAGTTTTCATGAAATCACACTTATCCAAGTTGACATCAACTTACTCTCATGCAACTTCTTCATCACCTATCCAAGATGCTTCACATGTTCTTCTTTTGTCCTGCTGAAAATAAGTATGTCATCAAGATAAACAATTAAAAATTTGCCAATGAATTCAACAAGTACCTCATTCATCAAATGCATGAATGTGCTTTGTGCATTGCTAAGGCCGAATGGCATGACAAGCCACTCATAGAGACCTTCATTTGTCTTGAAGGCAGTCTTCCATTCATCTCCCTGCCTAATTCTGATCTAATGATAACCAAATTTCAAACCAATCTTTGAATAGCAACATGATCCTCCAAGATAGTCCAAAAGATCCTCAATCCTTGGCATAGGGAATCTATACCTTATTGTGATCTTATTTATAGCCCTTGAGTCCGTACATAGTCTCCACTTTCCATCTTTCTTTGGAGCAAGTACACTAGGGACTGCACATGGACTAAGACTCTTTCTAATCAATCCTTTCTCTAAGAGTTCTTGAATTTGTGTACCCACCTCTTCATTCTGCTATGGTGTCAATTTGTAGGCAGCCTTATTGGGTAATGTGGCACCTCGGATCAAATCAATTTGATGACTTATATCTCTCATGGGTGGTAAGGAGTTAGGAGTATCCTCTACCACAAGATCTTGGTACTTATCCAATAATTGTTGCACTTCTAGTGGAATCTCTTTCTGCTTTTTGTCTTGCTGACTTGATGCATCTACAGGCTTCATTATTAACGCATACCCTTTGGTATCCTCCTCCTTCATGAGCTGTAAGAACTCTTTGCCACTAACCATCATGACACTAGTTTCATTACTCTTCTCTCTAATCTGCTCTGGCATATTATCCATCCTAAACTTTCTTCCATTCTTGGTGATGAGATAGGTGTTTTTCTCACCATCATGTTGTGCCTTCGCATCATACTGCCATGGACGTCCAAGAAGAAGGTGACAAGCATCCATAGGAATAATCTCACATAGTACCTTGTCCTTATAATCACCTATCTCAAACTCAACCTAGGTTTGTTCTTCTATCATGTAGTTTTGATTCTTATTCAGCCAAGAAATCTTATGAGGACTAACATGGGGCAGCGTTTTCAACTTACATTTTTCTCATTTTAGTAGATACTACATTCTTAGTAGAACCTGAATCAATAATGATTTTACAAAGCTTACCATAGGCTATACCTCGGGTTCTGAAGAGAGTCTTCCTTTGTGGGGATTCTTGCTTCAATGGCATCTTCATCATGGTTCTCTTGATCATCATGCTCTCTCCTTCAAGGACTGGTGCAACACTTCTTATAGGTGAATTCACACTCTGGCAATCATCGTCTTTCAACAACTAATTCCTTCTCCCACCATCATGGGAACTTGATGCCTTCTTAGGGCATTTGCTCGCAATATGGCCTACTTGATTGCAGCCATAGAATCTTCCAGTGAAAACTCTGGGTCCTCTACCTACACCACCACCTCTACCTCTACCATTAGGTCTTCTCCAGCCTCTGAAACCACCTCTATGGTCTCCATCAGAATGAGACTCCTGATGACTTGGGTTCTCATTTCTACTTGATTGTCCTCTACCAAAACTGCCTCTTCCTCTGTTGTTTCTGCCACCTCTTCCTCTGGTGTTTTGATCACTACTTCTCAACTTATCCTCTGCCCTAGAGGCTAATTGAAAACATTCATCCACTATTTTGGGAACCACCATACTGAATTCATCTTGTATGTTATATCTCAAACCATCGAGATATCTAGTCACCATCTCTTTTTCCTCCTCCTTGTGATTGGCTCTCATACTCAATTTGTGAAATTCTTCAGTGTATGTAGCCACATCCATATCCTTTTATCTGAGACGATTAAACTTTCTGATGGTCTGCAACTCATAATCACATGGCATGAACCTGTTTCTTAGCATGGTCACCATTCTATTCCATTTGGTGATAGGGTTCTTTCCAACTTTCTCCCTTTCACATTGTGTATAGTTCCACCAAACCAATGCAGAACCTCTCAATCTGGTCTTAGCAAACTTGGCTTTCTTGCTGTCATTATACTCCTTGAAGTCAAAATAGTTACTTATGGCTTCAATCCAATCCATGAGTGCATCTCCATCTAGTTTCCCATTGAATGTAGGAACATCCATCTTTGGATCACCACTATCTCCATGCCCTTTAAGTGCATTCAGGAATGCCTTTTGGTCTGCAGACATGCCTTCTCCTTGAGGACTCTCCTCTGCTTCTTCTTCTTCTTTTGACTCAGACGTACTTCCATCTTCTTTACTCTTACTCTTGGACCTCTCTTCTTTCAATCTTTCTTCGAGCATCTCCTCTACCATCTTCTGGATGGCGGCTTTGCTCATAGACTTGGGAGGCATTGTGCTAGCCTTAGTTTCTATTTCTTCCTCCTTGTCTGACATACACGGCTCCAATTCAAATATTGGGTCTGATACCAATATGATGCAAACTACACAGTGGAAGTGGGAAAAGAGCAACAAACTTGATTGGTAAGGTATGGCCTGTGTCTTGGAAATTTACACTTATCTGCCAAACATACCTTCTGTCGGCCACCTTGAAACTTCTCCTACCGATCCTCTACTCTTCCCGATAGTGAACTCTCCTTGTCCTCAGAGAGACTTTTTTCTATTGGTAGATTCTTCCAAACTCCTACCGATACACCTATTGGTAATCATTTATGTTTAGGTTTTTAGGCTCGAGTTGCTGGTGGTGCCTGCATAAGCAATCAGGTTTTAAGCATTTAAATATGTAGGCCCCTTCCCAAAAATCCAAAAAGTTCTATCCCTTTTGACCTCTGTAGTGCTAAAAAATGCAAAAAATCAGTCATATGCATGTGTCTTTGTATATACAAAGGTGTTTGTATATACATATAGGTCAAAATGTGCATTGGCGGGTCAAAAATCTCTATCGCCCTTTGAAAAATTGAGTTAGGTGCATTTCTGATTGTATATCAGGCTCTAAAAGGTGCATATACAAAAGGGGGAATCTTTCACAGATTCTGGGGAATATTCTCGCTTTGTATATCGGGTTATATACAAAGCAAAATATACAAGGAGGTGCAAATATACATTTGCTATAGTGGCGAGGTAGAGATGCATTTGGTGGGGCCCACGAATATGCAAAGAAGAATATACATCAGCTATATACACTCAAAAATTGTGCAAAGGAATGATGTACAGTGACCGATATACTAATGGTGGGGCCCGTGGATAGGACATACAAAGGTGAATGTATATGTGATATACATTCAAAATATACAATCAAAATATACAATCGAATATACAAGGAGGAAATATGCATTCTGAACCCCAAGGAGAAATAAAATGCAGTGAATGAACATTTCGGGTCCATGGTGTGCATGTATATGGTGTTTGTACATGCCAATATACAAGCCAATATGCAGTGAAAGAGATACAAGCCAGACTTCAAAGGGAGGTACATTCCGATGCATAATGGTTTGAAGTCCGTGGCGTGCATGTATGTGGTGTTTGTACATGCCGATATACAAAGATTTAAAAAGGGATTTGTATATGCATTCGAACATGCATATACAAGGGGCGAAAAGGCAAAATACAAGGGGGAAAAGGCCAGTGATAGAATCATGGGATGCCTACTTGGCACGTTTTCACTGGCCGACGACTTTTCAACATTTTTGAGTGCCATGGATCTCAGTGACGGGAAGTAGATCGACAGCCATGTTTTGGACCTTCAGCGATGGATTTTTCCTGAGCAAGTGTGGCCATTTTTGAGCGGGAAAATCCCCAAATGCATCTGTTGTTGCATCCCACGGGTAGATGAAGCATTGATGGCAGATTGTGCAGGGAAGTATGGGTGAGGCGACAGGTGAACTACCAAGCTTACGAAGAGAACCTTTAGGCGGCGGCCCAGATCCTGATTCCATCTGCTCCTTTCTCCTTGTCCCTCTACTGCATTAACTATTTTGAGCACCAATTTGATCATGCATTGTATCTGGCGATTTTTGAGTTGACTGTTGTAATTTTGGTTGAGTACACAGTTTTGCTATAAAATGCAAACTGTGTCACTCATATTTGGTTGTTGAAGACCTAGGCATTTTTGTGTAAATAATGAAGAACGAAGCATGATCCTGGGTTGTTTTATCTCATTTTGGAGTTTATGTATTGCATCTGTGATGTATCTTGCACACATGTTCAGTTTCAATGTCAATTTTATATGAAAAATGCTTCTTGCATGTGTTTTGCTGTCTGTCTCCACTTGTTGTATGCATTTTCTTCTTTTGAATCTAGTTGCTAAGGGTTTCTCAGATTCTAGGATATAGTTTTGCTATATCACATGCTTGATCTCTAACTTCCTTTCAAGGAGAGGATTAAATTGTTTTAGGTTAAGGTATGGAGAAGAGTGTATGTCAGCTGGGATATCTGTAAGTATGGACAGTCAAATACTTATCCTTGGGTGATGTTTGTAAGGAAAGCATCAGTCCTAACCTCTTGAAACTTGAATGCTAGTTGCAAGCCATTCTTATGTATATGTCTATTTGACTCCTTGTCCTAAGATAGGCACCAGTCTGCACCTGGGTTAGTAGTTATGATCCAAAGCCCCTGTCTTGCATCCAAACCATCAAATTCAAACCATTCCATAACTTCCACCTGTTAGTTGTAGGAGTAGGATTAGGACCCCTGCATACTCTCATCCACAACCAGACACATATGTCCAAGAATATTGCCAACCTTGTGATGTATCATCCACATCTTGGTCCACACATGAGAGTATTCTGCCTGTTGCTGTCAAGCTCAATCTTCCTGTCATTGAGCTAGTCAATGTTACATCTTTATCAAATAGGGACACCCCCCTTGGTGTGACAGAACTAGAAGTGAAGGGGAGGTAGCTCACGCAACCTCCCATAATCTGTTGGCCGAATCTGCCCGTGCATTGGAACTGGCAAACCCTCTACCGATTCGGAGAAAATAACCAACAGATTTTGGCGACTCTACTGGGGACGATTTGATGAAAATAGAATTTATTTTTATCCATCCAAGTCATCAACAGATTTTGGTGACTCTGTTGGGGATGATTTAATAAAAAATTCATTGCTGCATATCCAGTTCTTTCATGTGAATGATGGTGCTCTGCTGGTGGAATGAACTCAGAAACATATTTGATGAGCTTTCAGTTGTTTGAAAATTTTGTCCTCTTTGGAGAGGTGGTGACTCTGCATAAGATTTAAGTGCACATGAAAGGTTGATGTATGTTGTTGTGATAAAAGAATGTTCTATTCAGATTGCAGCATCTAGATGAGACAAGGTATTTGGTTTCCTCCCACATGTATTTGTTGTTTTATTGCATAAGTTAGATGCTAGGGGAAGCCTTAGGTCTTAGGCAGATACATGATGTCTAAGAGTGAAGTTTATATGAATCCAAGTATGTATTCACCCATACTCAGTCAAGAGGGGGATGATGTATTGAGTAAAAAAATTGAAGAGATAAAGAATAGGTTGATATCCTTAGAAGCCCGGCAGGCTTAGTTAAATAGTAATAACCCTGTTGTGTCTGCCAGTCAGAAAGCTAAACCTCTTGTCATCCCTTTTGATCCTTTGTATGACCAATTAGATTTGTCATGGGTTGACTATGAAATGGAAAGTATGCCTGCTAAAATTTACAATCAGATGCCCAGATTTAATGGACATAGTGTGTGTGATGGGGGTGCATATATCCAAAATTTTTGCAATTTTATGGAAAGACATTCATTTAGAGATGAGGATATGTGAATGAGGTTTTTTGTTAGATCCTTTGATGCAAAAGCTAGAGATTGGTATTTGAGCTTTCCAAAGAGATCCTTTGCCTATTGGGATGAACTTGCTGACTGTTTCAAAGAAGAATTTGGAAGAGAATCTGCTGATCTTATTGCAAGATTAATGGAAATTAGAAAACAAGATAAAGAGCCCTGTATTGATTTCAGTCATAGATTTGCAGTAGCCCTTTCACAAATCCCTGAAGTCTTCAGACCTGATATTTCAACCTGTGTTGGCATATATTTTGAAGCTTTTGAGGAGGGCTCTAGTGCATTGTTGAGGGAATTCAAGATAACAAGTATGCAGATGGCATACAAGTTTTTAGAAAATATAGAAAAAATTAGAAATGAGCATATGCAGAATTCCCTGTCCACAGGCTTTGGTGTGAATAATAGTTGTGTAGCTGCAAATGACCAAGTGATCATGACGTCATGTGAAGATAAAAGTGAAAATGAAAAATAACAGTTGAGATTGTCGTATTTGAACATAATGCTGATAACAATGCTCAACTGGATTATTCACCAGTTGAGGATGCCAAAGAGAGGATCAGTGGTGACTCCCATTGCAAGGTTAAGGTATCTTATTCTGAAAATAATGATGTGGTTATGGATAGAAATGAACATCTATTTGAATGGATTTGTGGAGATGATTGTGAGTATTGTGCTCAGGATAGAGAAGAAATAAGCAAACAGAGCAGCAGTTCCATGTTTCAATCATTGCCTTTTATTCAGACACATGGAAATGATGAAGAGCAGTAAAAAATTGAAACAATTGCTAATGATGAGCATGATTGTTCTTCATTTGATTATTGTTTTGTTTATAACATACAGGCTGATACTCCTCCACTGAGTGAATTCATTGATAATGAAAATGCATGTTCTGCTGCCCATGAACCAGCAGCATACCATGATGAAGTTGAAACACCTGGACCACCCATGTTTGACATGTATGGTGATGAGGATCTGTCTAAGTATGATGAAGATTTGAGCTCTGCTATTGATTTGGATTCTATTTCTCATCTTGATGAAAGAGAGACCAACATACGTCATGAAGGTTACTGCATAGAGATGCCAGAGCCTGATCTTTTCAAACATGGTGCAGCTGATGGTTGTGTGCATGATGTGCACAACTGTGAATCTGAAAGCTTTTTCTTTGATATGCCAGCTTGTGATGAGATGAGCCCTAATGCTCCTAGCTGCATGGTGGACTTTGAGTGCTTTTAGTTTTCAGTCCAGCTAGGAGATCATTTTGTAATGCATAATGCTAACACAGATGATAACATGTGTTATATTTCATTTGAATATGCATTGTTTGATAAATATGACACTCACATGTCACATGATGCTGAAGGTTGTTTACATAGGGGTGATGGTGACAAGCTAAATCAGAGGATTGAATATGTTGATGACAAGATTTGTTTGTGGGCAGGTCATGGCAATATCTCCAGGCTTGATCCAGTGTATGCAGATGAAAACAAGGTGTTTGACAAAGGAAGATACAAGTTTTACCTTTTTGGTGGCCCTAGGCTGCCAAGTAAATTTTAAATAAATGTGTTTTGTGATGCAGGTTGGTGCAGTTTTGGCTCTGTTGCCCAATGGATAGGGACTGGTCTGCATCCCAGAGATCTGAGGTCCTCACCATGCCTGCAAGAAGCATGCATCACCAGACAAAGCCTATGTTGGTAATCATTTATGTTTAGGGTTTTAGGCTTGAGCTACTGGTGGTGCCTGCATAAGCAATCAAGTTTTAAGCATTTAAATATGTAGGCCCCTTCCCAAAAATCCAAAAAGTTCTATCCCTTTTGACCTCTGTAGTGCTAAAAAATGCAAAAAATCAGTCATATGCATGTGTCTTTGTATATACAAAGGTGTTTGTATATACATACAGGTCAAAATGTGCATTGGCGGGTCAAAAATCTCTATCGCCGTTTGAAAAATTGAGTTAGGTGCATTTCTGATTGTATATCCGGCTCTAAAAGGTGCATATACAAAGGGGGAATCTTTCACAGATTCTGGGGAATATTCCCGCTTTGTATATCGGGTTATATATAAAGCAAAATATACAAGGAGGTGCAAATATACATTTGCTATAGTGGGGAGGCAGAGATGCATTTGGTGGGGCCCGTGGATATGCAAAGTAGAATATACATCGGCTATATACACTCAAAAACGTGCAAAGGAATGATGTACAGTGACCGATATACTAATGGTGGGGCCCACGGACAGGACATACAAAGGCGAATGTATATGTGATATACATTCGAAATATACAATCGAATATACAAGGAGGAAATATGCATTCCAGACCTGAAGGAGAAATAAAATGCAGTGAATAAACATTTCAGGTCCATGGCATGCATGTATATGGTGTTTGTACATGCTGATATACAAGCCGATATGCAGTGAAAGAGATACAAGCCAGACTTCAAGGGGAGGTACATTCAGATGCATAATGGTTTGAAGTCCACGACATGCATGTATGTGGTGTTTGTACATGCCGATATACAAAGATTTAAAAAGGGATTTGTATATACATTCAAACATGCATATACAAGGGGTGAAAAGGCAAAATACAAGGGGGGAAAGGCCAGCGATAGAATCATGCGGTGCCTACTTGGCAAGTTTTCACTGGCTAACGACTTTTCAACATTTTTGAGTGCTGTGGATCTCAGCGACAGGAAGTAGATCGACGGCCATGTTTTGGACCTTCAGCGATGGATTTTTCCTGAGCGAGTACGGCCATTTTTGAGTGGGAAAATCCCCAAATGCATCTGCTATTGCATCCCACAGGTAGATGAAGCATTGATGGCAGATTGTGCAGGGAAGTATGGGTGAGGTGACAGGTGAACTACCAGGCTTACGAAGAGAACCTTCAGGTGGTGGCCCAGATCCTGATTCCATCTGCTCCTTTCTCCTTGTCCCTTTGCTGCATTAACTATTTTGAGCACTAATTTGATCATGCATTGTATCTGGTGATTTTTGAGTTGACCGTTGTAATTTTGGCTAAGTACACAGTTTTGCTATAAAATGCAAACTGTGTCACTCATATTTGGTTGTTGAAGACCTGGGCATTTTTGTGTAAATAATGAAGAACAGGGCATGATCCTAGGTTATTTTATCTCATTTTAGAGTTTATGTATTGCATCTATGATGTATCTTGCACACATGTTCAGTTTTAGTGTCAATTTTATATGAAAAATGCTTCTTGCATGTGTTTTGTTGTCTGTCTCCACTTGTTGTATGCATTTTCTTCTTTTGAATCTGGTTGCTAAGGGTTTCTCAGATTCTAGGATATAGTTTTGCTGTATCACATGCTTGATCTCTAGCTTCCTTTCAAGGAGAGGATTAAATTGTTTTAGGTTAAGGTATGGAGAAGAGTGCATGTCAGATGGGATATCTGTAAGTATGGACAGTCAAATACTTATCCTTGGGTGATGTTTGTAAGGCAAGCATCAGTCCTAACCCCTTGAAACTTGAATGCTAGTTGCAAGCCATTCTTATGTATATGTCTATTTGACTCCTTGCCCTGAGATAGGCACCGGTCTGCACCTGGGTTAGTAGTTATGATCCAAAGCCCCTGTCTTGCATCCAAACCATCAAATTTAAACCATTCCATAACTTCCACCTGTTAGTTGTAGGAGTAGGATTAGGACCCCTACATACTCTCATCCACAACCAGACACATATGTCCAAGAATATTGCCAACCTTGTGATGTATCATCCACATCTTAGTCCACACATGAGAGTATTCTACCTATTGTTGTCAAGCTAAATCTTCCTGTCATTGAGATAGTCAATGTTACATCTTTATCAACTAGGGACACCCCCTTGGTGCGGTAGAACCAGAAGTGAAGGGGAGGCAGCTCACACAACCTCCTGTAATCTGTTGGCCAAATCTTCCCGTGCATTGGAATTGGCAAACCCTCTGTCGATTCAGAGAAAATAACCAACAACACCGTCGTAGGTTATGTTCCACTTGACTTAACCATAATGGTTAGTCTTACCTCTGTTAGCCAAACAACAGGTATCAGCTGCTTCAGGATTCAATATGCCGATATGCCAATACTTGATTCAAAGTGATTAATATACATTGCTTGACTTGTTATTGCCGGTGTGCTACAGTACATTTGCACCGATTAATCGTCATTTACCAGTCACCAGTTGTATGTTTCTCCACATACAATCACAACATACATTTTTGACATGCATTTGGTGGGACCCTCGATCTTCGCTCGCCAATTGTATGTTTCACCACATACAAACTCAATATGCATTGCCGATATGCATTTGGTGGGACCCTCGGTCTTCGGTCTAACTTTAGTCATCGGCGGCTACTTGTATGTCCTTTCGACACACTGATGCAACCAAATTACATATGCAATATTTGACTTGCTATTCCGGTGATCAAAGTAACTTTACCCTGCTGCAACCGATCACCTTATGTATCCACCGTAGTGTGTATTCCAACATACATTCTACTTTACCACTATAACCAGTCACTCCTTTGTATCTAAAGAAATGTATCTTTTCAATGTACATTTGTAACATGCAACCTCGACATACAGTTGTAGGATACACACAAAATGGTACTCACATACATTTGTGATATACACATGAATTGCATATTCGGCAAAACAATAGGAAACTTACGCCGATGGTACTTCAGTTACTCTGCGATTACACAGACATAAACCAAATACATAGAAACAAAATTCAATAGAACAATAGAGTTCATAACTCTTGACACATACTCGACCACCATCAATTTGGCCACTCCACAAACTATTCTCATAGAACAATACTTCCTCGATGACTAGTCACATAGAGATGCCTAGTCAGACTTAAACCCGAACTCCATGGATCCTAGGGTATTGGCAGAAAATGACAAAAAATAGAAAAAATACATTGTATTCCTCCATCACACTAAGAATGAGAATGCTTTCAGTGGACAGAGGAATAACATTCCATTTGTTTGCCAAACCCTAGTTTGAGGCTTTTTGACCAGTCTCTGAAAAGGAAACTACTTCTCAAAAAACTACAACACTCTGAGACACCAGATCAATTCCAAATGAAAACTACTCTACTGCATGAACAATAATAGTCAGTACGAAATGACAATCACAGAGAACTATTCAGAAATAACAAAGTTTCAACACCCAAAAATCTAGTTCTTTCTTCATTCATTATTCTCCTTCATCTTTGTCCCTTACATCATACTTCTTGCCCATAAAAGGCTTGAGACAGCAATTTACATCCTCCAACCATGTAAAACTAATTTGAAAATCAGTTAGCCATTGGCTTTCTCCTATCACAAGAAAAACCACATGTTTTCCTTGTGTAATTACATCAATTTGACTAAAACATGGTCTACATAGGTCTAGTTACCAAATTGACTCAAAAACCCTTATTACAACAAAAAATGGCTTAAAAGCCTTATTGAAAAAAATAAACAAAAACATGACTCCTGTACCACAGAGAAGGTGCTCCTGCACCAATCCAATCAATAAGTTGTTCCAGATTCAAATCTACAGAATATGTAGAAACTTCGATCCTGGGCCTCTTTCTAATCTTCAAAATGGCCCTCAACAACCTAACTTCTGCAGGATCTCCTGCAACTTCGTGCTTTTCCTCAGATAGCTCTTCTTCAGCTTCATCCTCACTTTCTTCTCTTGTTCTTAGCTCAAACCCTCTTCACAGTTCCTCTTGCAATGCATCAATTTGCCTTTGTAGGGCTCTAAAACCGTCTTCCATCAAAGCATTCCTCCCAATACAATTTCTTCATGGAGGCATCTTCATCTCCATAGCAAACCCACAACCTCAAGTCCTAGTGCAAACTGCCTCACGGTCGGCGATCTATCTACACACTCAGGAACCCTTGCTCTGATACCACTTGATGAAGGGGGTAAATCATAAAACACACAACAAAAGAAATTGAACATAGAAAAAAGGACTTTCTTTATTGATTTGGAAAACTTATTACATTACAAAAGCTCAAATACAATCAGAGGAATCAACCCTCCATAGGCTGCAACACATTACAGATTCCTCTCACAAGACTTTGGAATCATCTACCATCTGTAACCCCAAATCTGCTAGGGTTTCTATTTTCCCACCTATTCTTGACTCTACACTTTCCCAATTAACTCTACTACTGCCCAGGGTTCCCAAAGTAGTCATAAATAGCACTTTTTGGTAGCCTCCAGCTAAATTTCAAAATTTGCAACTCCCTCCAAAAGTAGGTCAACTTCCGGGAAGCATAACTTTTGATTCGGGTGTCCGATTGATGAACCGTTTTAAGTGCCGAAAAGCTCGCGATGTGAACTATCATGCTAAAAATCCATAAATAGATTTTTGTCAACTTTTTGGAACATTGTGGGATGTTTTAGTGCCTAATATCTTGTTTCAAAAAATTTCAAGGGTTTTTCAAAAAATAGAAACTTTAATATCTTTCAGCTCACAAATGATCTTTTCCTAATTCTTTTGCCAAAGGTCTTATATTTCAGTTATGAAGCTTTCTGTAAGTTTTCACATCAATCCATGCCCAAATGCAAACTTTCCTAAAATGGTAGTTAAACTTTCCAAAATAGACAGGTTGCTATTTTTAGCAGTTTGGAAAAACTAAAAGTCCTACATCATTATTCAAGAGATTATGGAACCAAAAACACTAATTGTGGAATGAAATAAAAACAACTACAATGATTTTGAATCAACTTTTTTTTGGGTGATGCAAGATTGCCCTTACACCACTAGATGCTCTTGCATCAACAAGGTATGAAATGTGCCATCTTTGAAAATCTATCCACCACTACAAATATAGAATCATGTCATCTCTATGTCTTCGGCAATCCCATTATAAAAATCCATGCTTATGTCTTCCCAAGGTCTCTCCAGTACTATCAAAGATTTGTATAATCTAGTATTCTGACTACTCCCTTTTACAACTTGACATACTCTGCAACTCTGCACAAATTTCCTAACATCCTTATATATCTGAGGCCAAAAGTAATTTTCACTTACCAAAGCCATTGTCTTATCAATTCCAAAATGTCCTGCCAATCCACCACTATGCTTCTCTTTGATCAAATTATCTCTCATTGAAATCCTAGGGATACACAACTAATTTCCTTTGAACAACATATCTTCCTGAATAAAATAATCCAACCACTTACTCCTATCTATCACAATAGGTTCCTTGCATTCTTTCCAAGGTTCTACAAAATCAAGGTATTCTTCGTACATGTTCTTCAACTCTCATCTATGTCAGCAAATTTCTTCTTCTACTCAATGCATCTGCAACTTTGTTTGATTTTCCACTCCTATGCTTCAGTACAAAAGTATAACTCTACATGAACTCCACCCATCTCATATGTCTTTGATTCAACTTTCCTTGACTGTTCAGGTATTGCAAAGATTGATGATCTATATACAACACAAATTCCTTAGGCAACAAATAATGTCTCCACTTCTTCAAGGCTTGAATTATGGCATAGAACTCTAGATCATAAATTGAATATCTTCTCCTTGCATCATTCAAATATTCACTAAAATATGCTACAGGTCTACCTTCTTGACTTAATACAGCTCCTATTGCATTTCTACTTGCATCACAATCTACTTGAAATACCTTGTTGAAATCTGGCAATGCCAATACTAGTTGCTCTGTCACTTTCTGCTTCAACATTTCAAAACTTTTATCTACTCCCGATGTCCACTTTTAAAGTCCTTCCTATCACCTCTCATTGTCTCTATCATAGGTGTGCATACTAAACTAAAATTTCTGATGAACTTCTGGTAGAAGCTAGCTAATCCATGAAATGATCTAACTTCTCCAATGCTCTCAGGTGTAAGCCACTCAACAATTGCTCTAATGTTCTCAGGGTCCTTCTTCCATCCATCCATAGAAATTACAAATCCCAAGTATACCAATTCTTCCTTCATGAAACTACACTTCTTGATATTTATTAGCAATTTCTCTTCTCTCAACCTTTGCAATACTTGTCTCAGGTGCCATAAATGTTCTTTTGTCTTAGTAAAAATCATAATATCATCCAAGTATACAATAATAAACTTACCCAAGAATTTTAATAAGGGTCGTTGGACCTTGGCATTTAATCATGTTTTCATGTATCAAATCTAGGGCTGTGTCCTTGGTTGTCTGCAATTAGAGATCCCATAGTTACCAATCTATTTAACTAATTCTGCTAATCCTATTTTCTCTGGAAATTAATACTACTGATTTATCTACTATGAAAGTAAATTTTGAAAGTACTGGAAACAAAGCTGAAATAGTAAATTGCTAATATTGACCTATTCTAATCCACACAACTGAAACATACATTTATTTATGTGAAAGAAATAACTATTTTCCTAAGTAGAATCTAGAACAAGATAATGAACAAACAAATACTAGCCTCCCATCTTGAATGGCAGGAGTGGGCCCTTGCTCCCCGCCTTTAGGATTGAAGACTAAAGTAATAAATTAGTACAGGAATAAAGTGTCATAATCTCTCTTTAGTCTAACTTCATCAGTATGCTTTGTATTGAGAAAATATATCCAATCTGGAAAAATTGAGATCACAACAATTCAATGATCATCATCTTTATCTTACTTCTACCTTATATATCTATATATCAAATCAAGCAATGAGATATCACTCTATTCTAACTATCAGTTTATCTATGAGATAGCATCAATCTCTTATTCTATCAACTATTTAACTGTAGAGTAAAATCATGCAACTGAAATAGACTTTAGTGGTACAATAGTCCCACTAAATTTGGAGTCTTACTTTAAATACAACTAGGCAGTGAGGCCCTAAAAAATATAGGTATTTAATAAATCTTTTGGGAACTCATGCAAAATCAATAAAAGAGGAATTAGACCTCTAGCAGTCAACTAGAGTCTTCACTCGATCATTCAGGTGTTAGCTAAGTAATCCCCGAAGCACTCCAATTGCCCCTGAAAGTCTTGACTGATAGCGACACTGAAGACTTTGCACTGTCTTAAGAAGGACTTTGAAGACATGTGCTTTTGTTTGGAGCTCTAGAGATGTGCTTATAACTTTTGTCCAGCTCTGGAGATGATCCACCCTTGGTCCCCTATTTCAAAATATCTCCAATCATATTAGAAAAACATTGGAGTCTGGTGTAGTATCCCTTATGTCAGCTTTGAAGATTGTTAAGACCATCTCTGAAGATGCTCAAAATTGCCTTTGCCCATACAACTACACTTGTAGACACAAAAAGAGAGAATTTTCTACATATTTCCATTAATTTGCTACACATTAGTCCTTCAATAAAAAATCATGACTTTTGGTAATTCATCTCTCATTAATGTAATTAGAACAAACCTTATCAGTCTACTATGGTGCAATTACCAGGACAATAGAATAAAAAGGATGGAAAAGAGAGGTAAAAAGGGTGTATTATCCTGGGTGCTACCTAGCACTCATCATTCACCCCGAACTTGAAGGTTAGCAGGTCCTCCTACTCTTCATAACCTGGACTTATTTAGGTAGAATATTCTATTAGTCAAATTGAAGTCATTTGCATATGTGGGCCAAGTAGTGTTGTTTGTATTGTCATTCCCCCTAAACTACTCAACCTACTTAAGCCATTCTTGCAATCTAGCATCTTCCATATGTTCTGCCCATATAGGCAGAGGCTCAATAATAAGAGGAGGTCTGAAACATATACCTATCCATTCTTGTTTGTATTTGTCCATCAATTTGGAAATTGCTCTGGCTTTCCTCATAAACAACCTTAAGTTGGCAGGGGACACTACTTCTCTCATATTTTGTTCTGTAGTTAAAGTATTCCATCTTCTCTTTTCCACTGGAAGCATTTGATTGGATAAATTGTTCATGAGGAGACTAAAATCAATAGCACATTCCTATAGATGTTTCTGATATATAGGCAAAATCTTTGTCCTACCTTCTGGGGAGTAAATGTTTATCCTAGAATGAATCTCAAAAGCCTTGGGATTTGGACATTCCCTCCTAAGGAAGAGGTTTGTTTCTACATCCTTCTTTGTGTAAGCTTCCATCCTTTCATTCCAAATATGATGATTTCTCATTAGTGACATGAATGCCCTGAGTTGGCATTCCCCCACAAAGTAGTTGATAAGGAAAGTATGATCATTGATGTAAAAACCATGCAAATATAGCTCACACAGGAAATCCTTATCCTCATCAGGACCTTTCATGTATGCCTCCATGAAGCCTATCTCAGTTTGTATGTCCTTAGTTAAATCAGACAAAATCAATGATATCTTCCTCTAGAGGATTTGTTCTTGCAAAAACAAAGCATAACTACCACTGGGAGGTCTGCAAGATATGATTTCAGCTAAAATGGTGGTTACCTGGATGACCTTTTCCTATAAGGTCTATACTTTTTGTGTCATGGCAGTCACTACTCTATGAAATTGCACCATTGGCTTGAATTCCTCATATTCCTGACATCTTCTTGCCCAATAAAACAGGGCCTTAGGAATGTCTATTGGAACCACCCCTAGGTATGGGTCTGTTTGAATCCCCTGTTCCATGGTTGCAGCTGGGTTGGTCAACTCATGAATGTGTTCTTCTTGATCATCTATCTTGTTATTGGCCCATGTCAACTGTTTGGCTTGACTTTGTGTCTTCTCAATGAGTGTTGCAATTAATGTGAGACTATTGTCTCTAGCTTTCACAATATCAAAAATATTTTTTGCTGCTTCCTCTTCTTTTTCTCTGATATTTTGTGTTGCTTCCTCTTCTTTTTCTCTGATTTCCACCTCTTTCTCCTGAATTATCTTTGTTTGTCCTTGAGTTCTACTTGAAGCCCTTCAATTATCTACTTTTGTTAAATTTCTTTCTCTTTCATGACCTTTTAGAGGTCGGTGATGATTAAGTTTTTCCCCCACAATAGTCTCTTTAGATTATCAATTTCCTCTAACAATTGTTTTTCTCTTGGAACCTCTATATCCTCCTGATCAGAGGGGTGAGAGTAACTCCCTGTTTCTGCCTCCTCTACTCTTTCCTCATCAGGGATTTCAATGTTTTACTCCACATTGTCAGTTGCATCTTCTTGTTCCTTCTCATCTTCCCCTGAAGTTTCCTTCTCATCATCCCCTGAAGTCTCCTTCTCATCTTGCCCTAAAGTTTCCTTATCCTAAACTTCCTCTTGGCTTACATCTACAAATGTTGGGGCTGATGAAGGTCTAGCCTCAACCATGGAAGTTTGGAAGCCCATGAGGACCTCAGCTAAGAGAGTTGTATCATGTTCAGCCCAAGTAGGCTTTCTCTTTCTCTAGCTTCTCCATAGCACTGGTAGAGCTTGTGTCTCTGAAGCAGGTGCATTATCCTCAGAGTCCAAAGAAATGGTGAAAGTTTATTTGTCTACTGTCTTCGGAGCTTGGGGATGTTGTGGCTCAGGAGTCTGAGACCTCAGATGAACAGGTGACTCTGGGGGAGTTTCCTTAACTACCTTTCTTTGTTTTCTTTTCCTAATCAGAGGTAGTTCATTTGAATCATCAGATTCTTCCTCGGCCCTGTGATGTCTGCTGGACTCAAGTGTCTTTGGAGTTCTTTTTGATTTCTTACTCTGTTGTGTTCCTTTCCTTTGTTTTCCATGGCCAAAAGTCTGGGTAGGGGCTAGTGTAATTTCCTCTTCCATAATGACATATTCCCATGTTTGCTTGGCTGGAATGGACTCCTCAGCCAAGGTTATCCTTCATTTTGTCGAGTGGGTCATATGGAAGAGTTAATCTGTAATAGGTTCTTTCAGCTATTCTATGGCAACTGAGGCTTCTCCCAAAATTTCTTTCCCTTTTATTTTGTTGTTAGTAACAGGGGAAGAAGTTGGTGTTTCCTCCATTGTTTGTTTCTTTCTCTTGCCTTTTTCAGTAGCTAGGGAGGAGGTAGAAGGCATTGCCTTCTCATCTTGTTGAGTAGAGGAAGTCTCATCTATACCCTGTGCCCTACCTGGTGTCTTATCCTATGGTTTGTTTTCTAAAAATGTCTGCCATAAAGCCTCACTATTAGCTTGGGACAGGAAGTGATGTTTTACAAAATCAAGAAAATGAGGTGGTGGTTTTTAATGGGACCCTTCCCATATTGATACTTATCTTCCATGGCTATAATAGCATAACACAGAAAGTTTGGGATATTTATGCTAAATTTTGGATGGGCATGCCCATGCCTCAGAAAAATTAACATTTTCATAATTGGTCCTAAAACTATAGAGAATTACCCATCACATGTAAAATATTTCATTAACCGCATAGCTAGAGATTGTCATGGTTGTGGGAGTGAGGTCCTAACAATTCCTTTGACTTCATTTTTTCTTAAATAAAATTATATTTCAGGTTCACCTTCTTCAGAGAAGTTTTTAATCAAATCAGTGTATAGGGTTTTTAGATGGTAGAACCTCTCACCTTATTTCGATAGCCCTGAATTATGGCTAATAATGGTGGATGCGATATTGATTTGAATCCCTCTCACTATAATTTGATTATTCTTCAGGTTGCACAGGAAATCATCTACAATGTCCTCCTAAAATCCTTCAAACTTCTCTAAAAATTCCAACCACCCAGCATTCCTTAAGATGTTCATTGCAGCTTGGTCTTGCAGCAGACCTATTACACTCTCTAGCTCTGACTTCTTTTTTACTCCCATCTTCCCGTCTTATTTCACCTCCTTTGGTTGGACCTTCTCTTGATTTCCTCCATAGTTTTTTTTTTCCTTTTTCTTTTTACCTCATGAAATACTGTGGCAATAAAACTTGGAGATTGCCTTTGAGGTTTTGGGAAATTCTGCAATTTTTGAACTAGGTTTGATATCTATCAATTACAACTACTTAGATTATAGGGAGGTGGCGTGAAATCAGTTATGAAGTGATTGTTCAGTCATAATGGTAGGGAGTGATATGACACTCTAGAGAAAGGTCGACAGTGTGGCAATTAATTAAGGCGGCATGTATGAGTTAAAAGGGAAATAATGGTAGGGACATTAGTCAAAGTAACTGTACCTAAAAATAGAAATGATAAGACAGTAATAATTAACTTAATTTGAGTGAACTACCTAAATCACTTTTTGTGATGATGGCCCAATATACTTGGTTGATACGTTTCAGCTTTGATGAGGTTTGATGTGACCTGGCATGTGAGCAGCCCCTTCATGGCTTGGACTAGTGTTATCATCTTCATTGTCACATGGCTTGAAATCCTTCCGCTAAGTAGATTTGGAAATGACATGCAATCAAGTGATGTCAGGAGAGATATCCATGATGACTTGCACATGTGGTAGCAATTATCTTTTTGATCGCTAATGATGTGCGCGTTGACCTCACCATTATTTATTTTAAAAGTGGAGAATGAGTCATGCTGACCTCATCATATGATGTCCCCACTTTGATATCTGGAGAGGTGGGTCCCCTCCTTCCTCTTATTCCTTAAAATGATTCCTTATTGGTGAAGCACCTGAGGTGCTCCTAGATTGCTATAGAGATGTGTCTTAGTAGCTCTTGGTGTCTGATTGGCTCCATAGATCAATTATTGAAATCCTACAAGAAGAAGGGAACCGCCATTTACTAGTTTTCAATCCCCTTGGTCGAGAAAGACGGCCATTTACTAGTTTTCCATCTTCCTCTTTTCTTTTTTTTGAAAAAGGTTGCCATTTGCTGGTTTTATATCCCCTTGGTCAAGAAAGACGACCATTTACTAGTTTTCCATCTTCCTCTTCTTTTTTTTTAAAAAGGCTGCCATTTACTAGTTTTCAACCTCCATTTTTTTTAGTCCTTGAATATTTCAATCTGTGACAGAGGCTATGACCCCTGGCACCAAGCACAAGTCCTTGGTAAATTCCTCCTTAGTTGATGGCCTTGTATAGAGTCAAATTCTGTGGCCATTTACTAAGAATGAATCTTCGCTTCCATCAATGGGTGCTAGAAAAATTGTTTCATTTTCATAAAATTCATTTATTTGATAAGGGCCCATCCAGTGAGTTTGTAACTTCCCTTTGAACTCCTTAAACTTAGAATCAAATAGGAGAACCCAATCACCTTGCTGAAATATCCTCCTTTTGATGTGTTGGTCATGCCATTGTTTCCTTTGATATTGAACAAGTTTTGTTTGATGTATGGCTTCTGTCTGGATTTCATCCAACTCATTGAGCTGAAGGATCATGTTGTGTTGTCCTATAGATAATGATAGGCCAATATCTAATGAATTTTTGAGTGTTTACAATTTGAATTCTATAGACAGAATAGGTTTCTTCCCATAAACCAATTCATATGGTGAGAACTTGGTTGTGGACTTCCAAGTGGTATTGTAAGCCTAAACTACTTCTGGTAACTTGCTAGCCCAATCCTTTCTATTCATGGCCACTATCCTTGTCAGGATATTTTGCAGTTCCCTATTAGTCACTTCCATCTGCCCATTAGCTTGGGGGTGGTAAGGTGAAGACTTCTTGTGTTTAACTTGATATAGATATATGAATGTTTTGATTAGCTGAGAAGTGAATTGGGGTCCTCTGTCTTGTCAGGATATTTTGTAGTTCCCTATTAGTCACTTTCATCTACCCATTAGCTTGGGGGTGGTAAGGTGAAGACTTCTTGTGTTTAACTTGATATAGATATATGAATGTTTTGATTAGATGAGAAGTGAATTGGGGTCCTTTTGATGTGTTGGTCATGCCATTGTTTCCTTTGATATTGAACAAGTTTTGTTTGATGTATGGCTTTTGTTTGGATTTCATCCAACTCATTGAGCTGAAGAATCATGTTGTGTTGTGCTATAGACAATGATATGCCAATATCTAATGAATTTTTGAGTGTTTACAATTTGAATTCTATAGACAGAATAGGTTTCTTCCCATAAACCAATTCATATGGTGAGAACTTGGTTGTGGACTTCCAAGTGGTATTGTAATCCTAAACTACTTCTGGTAACTTGCTAGCCTAATCCTTTCTATTCATGGCCACTATCCTTGTCAGGATATTTTGCAGTTCCCTATTATAGAGGAAATTAGCAACATTTTCTTCTCTTGTAAACTACAATGCCTAAATCTCTGCCCATTTAGTTACATAGTCTGTGCATACAAGAATGTATTCTTTGCCTGAAGATGGTGGAGAAATTGGTCCCACAAAGTCTAGACCCCATTGCTCAAATGGTTCTAGCACTACCTGAGGATGAAGTGATATTTCTTGGGTAAAGGTTGGTTGCCCCATCCTTTGGCACTGATCACACTACTGTACATACTTCTTGGTATCCTTATGAAGAGAGGGCCAGTAGTAACCAGCTCCCAGAATCTTGTGAATGGTTCTGTGTGAGGAATAATGCCGACCAGATGGTTCATCATGACATGCCCTTAAGACATCAAAAATTTCATCAGCTTTTAAACACCTGTGTAAAATGAAATCAGGACCACACATAAATAGTAAACCATTTAACCATTTGTAATATATGTTTTCTTTTAGCAATTACTTCTTCTTTTTTAGGTGAAATGAGATGGAAACAAGCCTATAGCTAAGATATTAGCTATGTCTGCAAACCAAGGTACAGTAGAGGAGATAGAAAAAAGATGTTCATCTGGAAATTTGTCCTCCACTGGTTGGTTTTCTCCACCTATATGCAATCTTGACAGAAAATCAGCAACCAAATTGAATTTCCCTGGATTATCAACTATGGTAATGTCAAATTCCTGCAATAGTAATAGCCATCTAATTATCCTTGCACCCACTACCAGTTTGTTCATTAAGTACTTGATGGCTGCATGATTAGTATGTACAAATATTTTGTATTCGGTGATATAATGCCTGAATTTGTTTATAGCATATATCACTGCCAAGAATTATTTTTCGGTTGTGGTATAGTTTCTTTCTATAGAGGTAAGGTTTTACTAATTTTAAAGGGTGGAATTTGGATAGGGTTTGATTTGGTAGTTTTGTGTATGTATCCTCCTTTCACCCTTTAGTTCAAGGACCTAGGGTTGAGTTTCAATGTACTATCATACCCTAGGTCGCTGTGAGATGAAGGGAAACTTGGATTTGTATGATTTGATTGTCAATTATGCTCACTTATGCTCAATTATACATTAAAACCCTAATTATTGAAATACGACAGCAAACAGATGAATATCAGAAAATGCTACTACAGAAAGATGTAAAATAACAAATAACTGTGCATCTATTTTTGGGGTTCAGAAGCGGAACCGTCGGGGACTAATGAGCGAGCGCCCAAGTCCAAGGCCTAGGTTTTTGTCAGGATCTGGAAGCTCAATCTGAAACCTATTCTTGCTGTCATAGAGATTTTCCCTTCATGGAATCCAGAGGACTAAAGAGCAGGCGCCCAAGTCTAGCGTATTGTTTTCAACTCTGATATGCAAATCCGACACTCTGTAATGCCCTCCTACAACTCCACTTTTCCTGTATCTTCAACCTATAACCTACAATCACTGAAACTTTGGGAGGGGGTTGTGGTGTTTAGAGGCTTACCTCAGTCAAGCCCCAAAGAGACATTAAAGGCTTTCAAACACCATTGTTAGATAGAGAGTGCATGCCCTTGTGAGGCAGAGGCAAAAACCAAATGATAAATGCTCAAAAACACAAATGATGTCACCTTGTAGTGAAGATCTCATGGGAGGAAGAAGCTCTTCATGCCATGGGGAGATGATTGCTCAAAGCTGCAAATACAAACACATAGATGTACAACACAAATTTGCTCTTGCTACACAATGAATACCTTGAATCACCTTCACATAAAATTGAGAATCCAAATTGCTAGCTAGTAATCATCTAGTTTACAAATAAATGCCCAAAACATGCTTTTATATGCAACTACAAACACTCCCACCAAGAATTTCATAATTCAAACTTACCATGTCAGCATAGGACCTAAATAACAGTCACAAGCTGACACCCAAAATTTGGGACTGACCCAAAATAGGGAAGGACTAGGGCGCGGGCGTCCAAGTCCTCCCCCCTATTTTGGGTAGGGTTAGATTCAAGGGATCCCCCTAGGTCCCATTTGTTATGGAACTTAGGGTTCATTTCATTGGGATGTCAAAATATGATGCAAGATGTCCTAAATGCAGATAAAGACCTAGAAGCTAAACCTTATGAGGGAAAAGCCCCCAAGGGGACATTTTTTGATGTTACATTTAGCCCCCACTTTAATGTATGTATAAATGCAAGGCCAATACATGCATTAAAGTATGGTCAACAAACACAGCAAACATGCCAAGCACGAAGAAGACATGCTAGACATATTGAAGACAATGACAGGCATGCAAAACATGGAGAAGTAGTTATAGTCACATAAAACACAGAGAAAACAACAAATGCATAGAAGACAATTAATGCATGGAAGATAGGAATGATTTATTTTCTTTTCTTTTTCTCATATATATGAAATGTAGATGCAAGTATACAAAAGTAAACACACCTCCCATAATGCAGGAAGCACTCATCGCGCTAGTCTTTAAACTGCATATGGGGCAACACACATGCAAGACATGCCAAACCTCCCATAATGTAGGAAATACTCATCGCACTAGTCTAGGCAATGGACATGCCAAACAAAGAAAGCACACCAAACACACACACTTTGAAGACACAGAGAAAACATGACAGACAAGGGATGGAGTGTTCCTATTTCTAGGTTCATCACCATCTCAGACACATTACATGCACACACTGATGATTAGGATTCACCACAATAATCGCTGCAGACATGCTTAAGGGTTGAGTTAGTCACAGAACCGCTCCCTCCCTCCATAGAGGACTTTTTAAAATGATAGGATGGGCACTCTCCGCAAAAGATACACCACCACTGCCTCCGCAGACGGCTTAAGATGATTGATTGATTGATTTCCAACAAACTCAAAGTGCATGAAGTACTCATTGCACTAGTCTTTAAACTACACCTGAGGACAAGCACATTGCTAACATCTACAATAGACAGCTTACCTTATATATGCCCCCACCTTAAGGTGGTTGATATCAAGTATTGATATCAAGCACATTAAGGTAGGAAGAAAACACACAAGAGAACAGACTTCCGCAAAGCCCATGCCCCCTGGAGGTGACATGTACTTTACGATCACCAAATGTTCCCACAAACATATCCCTGCAAGAAACATGTTAGTGTCTACATAATCATGATAAGCAAAAATATCAATGCATATGATCAGTCACACAAAGAGCTAATGTTATACCACGAATTTAGAGATCGAGGATGAACGTGGGGCTATATTATGAAAATCTCTTAATCGAGTGTCACCAAGGCGATATTCAAAGACAAACAAAGTGCACGAGCAACAATATTGTTAAGGTTTGTAAGTGAGATAGAGATCATCAAAATCACTATGTAGAAAGCATGAGTGCTTCTACTAGCCAAACGTTAGATAAGATATACGACCCCATTGTCATATTAGGAACTAAGTCCAATTTTTTATTTCTCGCTAAAGGGATGCTAGGTCTGCATTAGTATAAATGTTTTTCATCATTCGCCTGCTAGATAGAAACACTAGAGGAAGGGAAACAATAAATAAGAGAGGAGAAACAAGTGTCTTAGGGACAGTCACGTAGGAGGGTGCCCCCAAGTCACCAACCACAACGCTATGTCTGTAAGACACAACACACAACAATGAAATGAGAGAGAGATGCAATATAGAAGAATGATGATACAAATAGAAGATCACAATAGAGGCAGTCTCCTGGTATTCCAGACCTTACGAGATAATCAGGGGTCATCCTAGGAGGCCTAAACAACATATAACACATCACGGGGGAAACACATCACGAGAGATAAAGGGTTCGAGATACTTACCTGTAAGGAGGCTCGTGCTAGGCTTTATCAAGAATCAAATTATCCTCCTCCCAATCCGGAATGTTAGAGTAGAGAGGTATGTAAGGTACCATAGCCCAACTTTTGTTCTTGTTTTGATGTTGTTCAGTTGTAATCTCTTCTAGGTTTGATTCACTATTAGGTTGAATGTTTTCTTGTTGAGTTGTATGCATTATGCTCTTGAGATATGGAAGAAGGAATTTGGTTTGAGTGATTTTAGTATCTATCCAAGAGAGTTTTAATGTAGGAGACCTTTCCTCATCCACTAGTGCTACATATTTTGAGAAAAGAGCATCGGAATGAGTGGAAGGTGAGGTGTTGTGAGGAAAATTATCATTGTTTGTATCTTTAGTGATGTTCAAAGAGGTAATTGATGTTTTTAAATCCTTAGTGATGTCCGAATGAATTGAATATTTGATCAAAGGAGGGAGATTAAGGGTCTTCTCTTCCTTAGTGATATCCAAGGTGTGTGAACAATCAACTAAAGGAACAAGGTTGGTAGGATGATCCATAGAGGTTTCATGCATTATGATAGAGTTTTTATTGTTGTTAGATGAAAGGTCATCATCTACTCATGGAATGTTCTTTGGTGAGGGGAGTTCTTTATTCACTAATGCTTCCTCTTGGCCAAGGAGAGCATTGGAATGGCAAAGTGGTAGTGGCTCTTCATTTGCTAATGCTTCATCTTGGCCAGAGTGATCATTAGAATGAAGATTTGGTGGTATGATATTAAGAGATGTGTCAATGAAATCATCCTCTTGAATCAAAGTGTCCTCATGAGGAGGAACAACTTTTGGAGAGGGATCATAAGGTAAACCAAAGTTATCATCACATGTTTTAGCAATAGATGCCACAGTGGAATGTTCCATAAAGTCATCTAAGGCTTCATCTAACATCTTGAGGTCATCACTAGTATATATATTTTTTATCATGAATTTAGTGAGATAGTTTAGTATCAAAGGATATATTCCCATGAGATTTGTGAAGCTATCAAAATCAGATATATAACAAAGCATTTCACATGTGGAGCACATTGAAAGATCAACATCATGTATGTATGCTATTTGTTCCAAGACTTGAGGATATTCGTGAGTAAATTTAGAGAAATGATCCATGTCTATGATGTATGCAAATAGAGATTCCAAGGATGTATCCATGATATATGTTTTCAAATCAATCTAAGATCAGATTTTAAAAGCTTTTCCAAAAGTTATGCAAGAGACAAGTGAAAAATTATATGCAAAAATAACCTAAAATGCTTGATTTTTTGTACTTTTTCAATGCAAATATATGAAAGAAAAGGTGTTGTAAAGATTTTTTTATCAGGGTCAGAAAATAATATGTCTCATATCAGTCCAAGACAGCAGTAATATCTATCACAACACACTCTTGATGCAAATCTAAGATAATGACTAGTCCAAATCTAGTGAAAATACACTAAAATATGTGAATTTTTCACCAAATCTCAATGCAAAAGAGCATGAAAAAGGGTGTTGTGAGGAAAGTGATGATGGAAAGAAAATTATATCAGTAATAACAGCCACATAATTCCAAAAAATCTGTCACAACACACTTATAGTGCCACTCAAGGTCAAAGCCTAGTGAAAATATAGCAAAAATATGTAATTTTTCACAATTTTTCAACTCCAAGACCTAGAAAAAGGGGTGTTGTAAAGAATTTTAGGAGGTGTATAAAATAATAGCAATGATATCATTCATCTCAATCCATAAAATTTTTCACAACACGCTTGGAGTGCAATCTAGGTCAAACCCTAGGGCAAATATAGCAAAAATGTGCAATTTTTCACCAAATTTTCAATACAAGAGCCCAATAAAAAGGTGTTGTGATGATTTTTAGGAGGTTTAGAAGATAATTACCCTGATAAAATCCAATTAGTGCAAAAATACTCTTCACAACACGCCTATGGTGCAAATTTTGATAGTCGATAAGGCCAAATCTAGTGAAAATCAAGGTTTTTCAAGCTCTAGGTTTGAGATCTTAATGTGAAATGCTATATGAATGTCTTGTAAGCTGATTTATGATGAAAAATAAGTCCAATTAGATCTGAAAATTATTTTCACACCCTATCATGCAAAATGCAAGTGCAAATCTAAGGAAAAATCAATGAAAATGCTAGTTTTTGTTGAAATTTTCTATGTAAAAATGCAAATTTTTGAAATCTAAATGCAAATTTACACTAACATGCAACACTAAAGACAAATGAAAATTTGAATGACTGTCTAAGTTTAGTAGAAAAATATGAAACAAGATTTTACATACAAACCCTAGTTTTTGGAATTACTAGGTTATATGCAAAATTCACAATTTTCAACAAAACCCTAGCAATTTTATGATGAAAATGCAATGCAAGCTATTGAATTTGTGTAATTTTCTGCAATTTAGCTCAGATATAATGCAAAAATCATAAATTTGATGAAATTCACATTAATTTTTGTAAAATAGAAACCCTAGAATGTAATTTTTTTCAAATTTTTCCAATTTTTCAATTTTTTTGTAAGTTTTCCAATGCAATAAGATGAATGATACTATGAATGAATGAAATCACTACAAATTTAAATCAAAACACTCAGCAAGGTGCAAACAAGTCCAACAATACAGGTTCACCAAAATTTAAAGGTTGGAATTTAAATAGGGTTTGATTTGGTAGTTTTGTGTATGTATCCTCCTTTCACCCTTTCATTCAAGGACCTAGGGTCGAGTTTCAATGTACTATCATATCCTAGGTCACTGTGAGATGTAGGGAAACTTGGATTTGTATTATTTGATTGTCAATTATGCTCACTTATGCTCCATTATACATTAAACCCCTAATTATGCAAATACGACAGCAAACAGATGAATATCAGAAAATGCTGCTATAGAAAGATGTAAAATAACAAATAACTATGCACCTATTTTTGAGGTTTAGAAGCAGAAAAGTTGGGGACTAATGAGTGGGCACTCAAGTCCAAGGCCTAGGTTTTTTGTCAGGATCTGGAAGCTCAGTCTGCAACCTGTTCCTACTATCACAGAGATTTTCCCATCACGGAATCTAGAGGACTAAAGAGCGGGTGCCCAAGTCCAGGGTACTATTTTCAACTCAAATCTACAAATTTGACACTCTGTAATGCCCTCCTGCAACTCCACTTTTCTTGTAACCTACAATCATTGAAACTTTGGGAGGGGGTTGTGGTGTTTAGAGGCTTGTCTCAGTCAATAACCGGAGAGACATTCAAGTCTTCCAAACACCATTGTCAGATAGCGAGTGTGTGCCCTTGTGAGACAGAGCCAAAAACCAAATGATAAATGCTCAAAAACATAAATGATGTCACCTTGTAGTGAAGATCTCATGGGAGGAAGAATCTCTTCATGTCATGAGGAGATGATTTCTCAAATTTGCAAATACAAACACATAGACAACACAAATCTGCTCTTGCTACACAATGAATGCCTTGAATCACCTTCAGATGAACTTGAGAATCTAAATTGCTAGCTAGTAATCATCTAGTTTATAAATGAATGCCTAAACATGCTTTTATATGCAACTACAAATACTCTCGCCAAGAATTTTGTAATTCAAACTTACCATGTCAGCATAGGACCTAAATATTGGTCACAAGTTGACACCCAAAATTTGGGACTGACCCAAAATAGGGCAGGACTAGGACGCGGGTGCCCAAGTCTTCCCCCTATTTTGGGTAGGGTTAGGTTCAAGGGATCCCTCTAGGTCCCATTTGTCATTAAACCCAAGGTTCATTTCATTGGGATGTCAAAATATGATGCAAGATGTCCTAAATGCAGCTAAAAGACCCGGGAGCTAAACCTTATGAGGGAAAAGCCCCCAAGGGGACATTTTCTGATGTTACACTGATGTAGTAGATGGCATGCATACCTTCTCCTTCCTCTTTTTATCCTAAGACTACCCCAATAGACTCATTTGAAGCATCAGTTTGTATGTGAAATGGTAAAGTCCAATTGGGCCCTCTTAAAATAGGTGTGACAATAAGTTTCTCTTTAAGGGTTTCAAATGCTGATTGACAATCTTTTGTCCATAAGAAGTCAGTGTCCTTGGTAAGTAGGGAAAACATAGGAGCAGCTATTCTGCTGAAATTTTCTATAAATCTCCTATAGTAACCTGCATGACCTAGAAAACTTCTAACATCTGTTTGGTTTTTAGGTGAGGGTAACTATTTTATCACTTCTATTTTGTTTTCATCTACTTTGATCCCATTTGTTGAGATGTGATGTCCCAATACAATTTCTTCCTCTACCATCATAAAGCATTTTTCATGGCTCAGGGATAGTCAATTTTTTTCACAACATTTTAGTACCTTGTCTAGGTTTATGAAAGCTTCTTCAAAGTTGTCTCCATACCTAGTAAAGTCATCCATATAGACTTCCATACACTCATTAGCTAATTCAGCAAAAATGGCTAAAACAAGCCTCTGAAATGTAGCTGGAGCGTTACATAGTCCAAAAGGAAGAACTCTGTAGGCAAAAGTTCCCCAAGAACAAGTGAAAGTGGTTTTATCTTGGTCCTCAGGTGCTACTTGAATTTGGTTATATCCACTAAATCCATCCAAAAATAAGTACTTTCTCCCTGCAAGGTTGTCTAGCACTTGGTCAATGAATGGTGAAGGGAAGTAGTCCTTTGTGGATTTGTCTAGTTCTCTATAGTCTGTTAGATGTAGAGCAGACAATTGAGAGCAGGGGTGAATTAGTTGTGCAAAACTTTCTTCCAATTAAACACTTAACTTCACTTTGAAATTCAGTAGCATAATGATAAATCAATCATGAAAACATAATGCAATGAATTAAGAGAAGAAACACATTAACACATGAGACACCAAGATTTTGACGTGGAAAACCCAGTTAAGGGAAAAACCACAGGGTGATTAACCCAAGATTGTATTCTCTATTAGAAGAATAGAAAGAACAAATGGCACATGCCAATTAGGGCTCACTGCCTGAGCACACTACTCACAAGAGGCCCACTGCCTACAAGAGACACACTATCTACAAAAATAAGTATCACCTACTTGAACTGGAAAATAGCATCTTCATCATGCTTGAATCAGTTCCATTTAAGCCCAATACTTCTGCTCTACCTTTTGCTCTCCTCCTTGCTACCACACACTCATCTCCACAAATACACAACTAAAAATGACTTCGCAATCCCTTATTTATACAAGACATCAACTTAGGAATGATCATCTAAGTTGGCAAACATCAACAAGAACATCTGCAGGATGTGTAACTTATCCGGTCGGCCAATCTCAAGAAGAACACCATCATCCGGAAGTTATTCTTCAATTGTGAGCTCTAACTTCAATGCAAACCACCAACACGAACTGGACATGATACAAGGACCTCCAAAAGCTTGCCTAAGTCACCAAGAACATCCACACTTCATCTACTTACTGAAATCCTTCTCCCCTTTCAAGAACACAGTCTGTCATTACTGTCATAAAGGAATAGATGCTTGCAAACCTTCAAACCATGAGCTAATTGAGTTGATACTTCACAAAGACTTCCTCAACACTCCCTCAAATCTGCAGAACAAGATACTGTATTTTGGGATCTCACCGGACCTATCTGTATTACTCTGTCATCACTAAACATCTGCCGGAACCGATTTTACTTGAGAGGCCACAACTTCTTCCTATCTTCATGCAGACCTCTGAAATCTCTACTGGACCACCTTAAGACATATATCTACAAACCTTTTAAACCGCAGCCTTTGATCCTCATCCTATCTTGGACTTTTACCTTATTGTCATCACTGTTCTTCATTGTTCCTGATTGAGACTAATTTTCTCAATATCCTTAGCACACAGCTCATCCAATCCTTATCATTAATGCAATAGGAGTATGTTGACATCAATGACAACACCAGTTAGGCCCATACTTGCAACATAGTCAATACACACTCTCCACTTCATGTTCTTTTTAGGTACTATGACTAGGGGTGAGACCCATTGACTGTTCGGGATTGGATATATGAACCCTTCTTGCAGCAATTTCTCTATCTCAGTCTTAACAATATCTTTTAAAGTAGGATTTAATCTTTTGTGGGGTTGTCTGAAAGGTTTGACATCTTCAGTGTATATATGATGAGTACAGATCTTAGGAGGGATGCCCTTCATATCTTGGTATTCCCAAGCAAAAGCTTTTGAATGGGAGACTGGGAGTTTGAGAAGTGCTTCTTCCTATTTTTCTGCTAACTGGGTGTTGATATTCAGTGTTTTCCCAGGTAAAATCATGACCTATTTTGTAATCTAATCCATAGATGTCCTCAATCCATTTACTGGAGTCATAGTATTGAGGGGACAAGAATGTGGGAGCAACATGTGGAATATGGTTAAGTCTCTATAAAAGGTCTCTCCACAAGGAATAATGTTTGCTAAGGTACAATGAGTAGTAGTGAGAAATTCTCTGTTTGAATCTTGGGATAGTTTCATTATATCTTTGTCAATAAGAATATGGGTGATATCTTCTGTTGTATCATAGTTGATTTCTTCTTCTAACTCACCCAAATGTTCCTTGATGGTAACCATAGCTACTGAGGCACTATTTTCCATGTTATTCAGCTCATCTACCCACACTTTTTCTGAATAATGTATTGATGGTTTAGCTGGAGGGTATAAAGAAATTTTCTTCAAATCTATTCCATTGGAAATGACCATATCCCTTGTTTGACAATCAATAGATGCTACTGTTGTAGCTAGCCATGGCCTTCCCAATATCAATGGATATGCATTTTGCTGCTTTCTAGGTTCTAATATCAGAAAGTCTAATGGGAATTCCCATGATTCTACCACAACTAAGACATTAGTTAACACCCCTTTTGGAATTGCTACCAACCGGTCAGCCAGTTGGAGGATGGTGGATGTGGCATGGACACTTATTAGAGCTATTTTGTCTAGGGTGTGCACAGTCATTACATTTATTGCTACTCCCAAATCAGCCAAAACATTATATATTTCCACCCCTCAGATATAGACAGTTATGACTAGGTTCCTAATTGCTTGTAGGAGTAGAATTTCAATGTTCAATTGTCTAATTTCTTGTAGAAATTCTGATTCCATGGTAGGTTGGACTTGATTTTGTAGGACTTTTTTTTTAGGGACATGTTGTTTGAGCCGTTCTGGGTATGGTGCTAGTTTTTCTATCTCTGGAGCAGCTCTAAAGTTCTTAACAGAAGTGTTTCCAGAGGTGTTCTCCAGAGCTGTTCCTTTAGGAGGAACTCCAGAGTTACCAAAGGTTGGTTCTTTTAGCATAGTTTTGATAGTAATCTCCTCCTGAAGCTGAGTGGATGGATTTTTAGGTTCCACATCATTGGTTACTTCAACTATAATTGGGGGAGATGGTCTTGGAAGTTCTTTCCCAGAATGTAGCTGGAGATTATTGGAATATATAGCATTGATACCAGCTATATTTTCTTGTTTTGTCATGTAAACAGTTGCTCCCTATTTATTTCGTGGGTTTGGTATAGGTTGGGCTGGTAAAGGCAGCTGGCTAATTGGCTGATTTTGTGACTGTCCTTGTGTGTTGGGGGGTCCAATTAGTAGTGCTTGTTGTTGAGGTTGGAAACGTCTAGGTGCCTCTCTTCAACAAGATCTTGTGCCACCCTACTGCTTTCTCTTATAGTTTTCTATTGGGGTGTCTATTTTATGTATCTACCTTTTGAATCCCTAGATCTAACCATGTAGATTCAATTTAACCTAAAAATTGTTAACTAAGTTTTCCTAATTAACACAGAGTCCCCGACAACGATGCCAAAAATGACAAGGGTCGTTGGACATTGGCATTTAATCATATTTTCATGTGTTAAATCTAAGGTTATGTCCTTGGCTGTCTACAATTAGGGATCCCATAGTTACTAGTCTATTTAACTAATTCTGCTAATCCTATTTGCTCTGGAAATTAATACTATTGATTTATTTGCTATGAAAGTAAATTTTAAAAGTACTAGAAACAAAGCTAAAATAGTAAATTGCTAATATTGACCTATTCTAATCTACACAAATGAAACATACATTTATCTATGTGAAAGCAATAACTATTTTCCTAAGTAGAATCTGAAACAAGATAATGAACAAACAAATACTAGCCTCTTGTCTTGAATGGCAGGAAGGGGCCCTTGCTCCCCGCCCTCAGGACTGAAGACTAAACCAATAAATTAGTACAAGAATAAAGTATCACAATCTCTCTTCAGTCTAACTTCATCAGTATGCTTTGTATTCAGAAAATATATCTAATCTAGAAAAATTGAGATTACAACAATTCAATGATCATCATCTCTATCTTGCTTCTACCTTATATATCTATATATCAAATCAAGTGATGAGATATTACTCTACTCTAACTATCAGTTTATCTATGAGATAACATCAATCTCTTATTCTATCAATTGTTTAACTGCAGAGTAAAATCATGCAACTGAAATAGACTTTAGTGGTATAGCAGTTCCACTAAATCTAGAGTCTTACTTTAAATACAACTAGGCAGCGAGGCCCTGAAAATATAGGTATTTAATATGTCTTTTGGGAACTCATGCAAAATCAATAAAAGATGAATTAGACCTCTAGCAGTCAACTAGAGTCTTCACCCGATCATTTAGGTGTTGGCTAAGTAATCCCCAGAGCACTCCAATTGCCCCCAAAAGTGTTGACTGATAGCGGCACTGAAGACTCTGCATTGTCTTAAGGAGGACTCTGAAGACGTGTGCTTTTGTCTGGAGCTCCAAAGATGCTCTTATAATTTATGTCTAGCTCCAGAGATGATCCACCCTTGGTCCCCTATTTCAAAATATCTCCAATCATATTAGAAAAACATTGGAGTCTAGTGTAGTATCCCTTATGTTAGCTCTGGAGATTGTTAAGACCATCTCCGAAGATGCTCAAAATTGCCTTTGCCCTTACAACTACACTTGTAGATGCAAAAAGAGAGAATATTCTGCATATTTCCATTAATTTGTTGTACATTAGTCCTTCAATAAAAAATCATGACTTTTGGTAATTCATCTCTCATTAATGTAATTAGAACAAACCTTATCAGTCTACTATGGTGCAATTACCAGGACAACAGAATGAGAAGGATGGAAAAGAGAGGTAAAAAGGATATATTATTCTAGGTGCTACCCGGTACTCATCAAATTTCTTCAAAAATTCATTCTTCAACCTCATGAAAGTACTCAATGTATTAGTCAATCCAAAAGGCATCACTAACCATTCATACAATCCTTCATTTGTCTTAAAAGTAGTCTTCCATTCAACTCCTTCTCTGATTCTGATCTGATGGTATCCACTCTTCAAGTCTATCTTTGTAAAATATTTTTCTCCACTTGAACAATCCATAATGTCATCCATCCTAGACAATGGAAATCTATACTTAACTGTGATTTTGTTGATTTCTCTAGAGTCTGTACACATTCTCCAGTCTCCATCCTTCTTTGGTGCTAACACTGTAGGTACTACACAAGGGCTCAAGCTTTCTCTGATCAAATCTTTCCTCAACAACTCTTGTATCTATCTATTCAATTCTTTCTGGTGTCATTCTGTGTGCTTCTTTGTTAGGCAAACTAGCTCCAGGTATAAGATCCATGTGATGACTGATACTCCTAATTGGTGGCAATCCTTCAAGGACATTATCTGATATGATGTTTTCATACTCTGTAAGCAATTCAGTTATTTCCTCCAGTTGTGATCTTCATTCTCTATCTTTAAGCTTTTAGGCTTCTTAGGAATCAAAGCATAACACATATTTTCATGTCTCAATCCATCCATAAATTTAATTCCATCAACTAAACAAATTCTAGCATTCCCACATACCTCACTCTTAGGATCATCTTCCAAAGGGATCAAAGTAATTCTCTTTCCATTTGATGTTATAATATAAGTGTTCTTTCTTCCATCATGTATATCTTTTCTATCATACTACCATGGTCTACCCAACAATCAATGACATACATCCATAGGCATAATATCACACAAGACTTCATCATGATAAGATCTAATATGAAATTTCACCAAACATTGTTCACTCACCAGTACCTTATGATCATCCTAGATCCATGCTATCTGATATGGCTTAGGGTGTTTCAATCTTTCCAACTTTAGCTTAGTCACCATCTCCTCTGAAACCAAATTATTAGAACTACCACTATCAATTACAACCTTACAACATTTACCTCCTGATTTGCATCTGGTCCAGAACAAACTTTTCCTCTGCGGTGGTTCCTCATTTGTCTCTACTTGAAATAGTGCTCTCCTCATGACAAGTGATTCTCCTTTCTCAGGTTTACCAACTGAACTAGGTGATCCAATAGGTTCTTCTTCTACATAAGATACTCTTCCACTGTTCTCCGTCTTCTTACTTGTACTTCCTTGGACGCATTCAAATGCTATGTGTCCTTCACCACCACACTTAAAACAGGTTCATCTAAATGTTCTCCTATCAATTCCTCTTCCCTCTTTTTTGTATCCTTCACTTTGATATGAATTAGGGTTTCCTTTGTGGTAGAAAGTTCTGTCATCTCTCTAGTATGAACTGCTATCTCTGTCTTCCTTCTTGAATGTACTATCTTGTCTGTTTTGCTCTACATATGATCTTTCTCCTCCAGAAAATGTCCTACCTCTTTGAATTTACCTCCTCTACCTCTCTGTCTCTGCTCATGCTTCTTGTTCAACTTTTCTTCAACTTTCAAGGCAAACTAATATGCTTCTTCCAATGTCGTCATCCTTACCAAACTCAGTTCTTCTTGAATGTTCAATCTCAGTCCATTGATGTATCTTGGCACTTTCTCCTTGCTTGCTTCACTATGTCCTGTCCTTATGATCATCTTATGAAATTCTTCAGTATACTCCTTCATAGATTTCTCCTTTTGTCTCAAGTTCTGTAATCTTTTCAACAATTTCAACTCATAGTCAACAGGTATAAATTGATTCTTCAACTTTGTCACAATTCTATCCCATTTTATGGTCTTTTCTTTTCCTCTTCTATTTCTATCCAACTGAACTTCTTTCCACCAAATAGCAGCATGTCCTTTCAACTCTGTCTTTGTAAATCTCACCTTCTCTGGGTCTTCAATTTCTTCATACTCAAAGTATTCTTCTAGGTTATTTATCCAATCAATCAACTCCTCTGAATTCAAATTGCCAATATAGTTCTATACATCAACTCTAGCTCTTTTCCCAATTTTTGAAATAGCTCACAACATCTTTACTTGATCTAATTTTTCTTCTTCTAGGGTTTCTTCATTTTGATCAGCAGATTGAAATTCTTCATCGTCATCACTTTGAACATTACATCGAGGTGTCAATTCCCTTCTTCAATATTCTTCAACATCATCCAAGTGAACTCACATTGTTTTCATCATCTCCATCATCTCATCCATCCTTCCATCCATAGTGCCAATAGCAGGTATTCTCCTTAGCAACATCTCTTCCTAGGATCAAGTGTAACTGCCTCAAATTCGGTGATCAGGCTACAAGGTAACAACTACCTCACAATTGGTGATTGGTTGACAACACAAGTAGTCTACCTCAAGTTTGGCGATCCATTTATACAAAGATCTTATGGAATGCCTTCACAAACTTCACTCACTTCACTCCCAATAGATTCAAACTTCACTCTGATACCACTTGGTGTACTCACGGTTAGGAGGGTCCATAAAGTGAACAGTCTAGACTGTGCAGCAAGAATAAACACAATGGAAGCAACTTAGTTATAGGATGCAAATGTAGATTAAATCATTCAGTATATCATAGACTCAAAATACAAACATGCTAACAACATGCGGGCTTACAAATTAGGGCTCACAGGCTTGATTCTCCAGTTACAACACATGCACAAGATATATCTTTGAAGTTCCAGATACCAAAAGAATTTGAACTATCTACTTGTGAATATATGCTAACTATCACTAACTGACTTCCTATGCATCTATTACATGAATATATATCATCTCTAGATCACAAGAATCATCCACATCAGCCAAGAGTGATTACAAACTCCAATGAAAGAGATGTAACATGTGTACACAGATAGGTTGGCCCAAAACATTATGAAATCCTCTGCAACCTAATGAATCAATGTGTGGATCTCAGGGAAGGTTGGCCAAGACCTAAACTATCTTGAAAGATGTGTCGTTTAGCTCTGAAAGTCGTGGAAGTGCTCCACAAGTTTTCTCCTTTAGATGATTGTCTGAGACTGTTTGAATGCTCTGCTATGAGAAAACAGTCGATCTTTTGATAGCAATATCTTTCTGGAAATTGATCCAAATGATCTAAATTTTGGATATGATGTGAATGAAGATGTCTAGATGCTAAGTCTAGCTCTACAAGGTTTGAAATGAAACTACGGTAGAATGTAGACCAAAATACAGAAACTACTACTGACTATACTGAACTCAGAAAATGAAAGCAAACAAAATGAAATGCAAATATTTTTGGTTGATGCAAGATTGCTCTTGAACCAAGGATGCTCCTACATCACACCTGATGGTGAAATAATAGAGTCAACACAAGGTATAGAAGATCTTTACTTCAACCATTTTTAGCAACTTTTATATGAATATTCTATGGATAGGATTGATCAATTCAATAAGCTTGTACCCATCATTCTATTGGCAAAAAAGTCAGTGTCCCCCTTTGGGATTCGTGACATGGCTTCACCACCTCCTGCTGGTCCTTATCTGGGATGGTAACGGTTTCCTGATAGGTTCACCTTTTGGGAGAAACGGCTAGCTCAACTCCCTAAAAGTGGTATCAGAGTTGGGTCACAGGTTCAAATCCCCTTAGGTAGCACTAAGGGGGGGATAGTTGGCAAAAAAGTCAGCGTCCCCCTTCGGGATTCGTGACATGGCTTAACCACCTCTTGTTGGTCCTTATCTGGGATGGTAGCAGTTTCCTGATAGGTGCACCTTTTGGGAGAAATGACCAGCTCAACTCCCTACACATTCTCCATCTTGTCACCTATGAGTAGAATAGAGAATGCAACAAATTGGTTACTATGGAGTAGTTAAAAGTGGTGTTTAACATGGAAAGGGACAAAATCCTTGAACATGATGGTTTTAATGCTATTTTTATCTATACTTTTGGGATGTTGTTAAGACTAAGCTCCTACAAATGGTGGAAGATTCTAGGCTACACAATAAACTTCATGGAGGAATCAACTCCTTGCTTTCCTTGGTTCCAAAAGAAGCTCAAGCTACTAGCATTGAAAGGTACAAACTAGTCTCTTTGTAGCATATCCTATAAAATTATTATAAAGATGATAGATAAGAGACTTAAAAGTGTGATCCCATTCTCATTTCAAAAGAGCAAGCTAGTTTTGTCCCTTCTAGAAACATCTTGAATGGGATCATTATCACCCAAGAAGCCATAATTCTAGTAAAATATGCCATAATGGTTATAAAACTAGATATGGGTAATGCTTTTAAAATGATACATCATGAAGTTATCTTCCAAAATTTACATAAAATGGAATCTAAATAAAATGTGGTGGATTAGATAAAAGCTTCTATTCATAGCCCTTAGATTGCCCCAGGAAAATGGTAGCCCTACTTCTTTCTTCAATCTTTCTAAAGGTATGAGGCAAGGACACCTACTCTCCACCTTCCTACACATTATTATAGTTGAACTTGTTGGTAGGAAACTTGAAAAGTAGAGGACTCTTAAAACTCTCTTAGGTATTCCCACCTATCAAGGGTGGAAAGAGATCAACCACACTCAATTTTCAAATAATACCCTTCTCTTGGGAAAAATCTTCCAAGTTGATTTCTAGGAGATTTTACAATACTCTAAAATCTTTTTAGAAGCTATTGGCAATAAATCAATGGATCCAAATCTACTATTTATTTTCTCATCCCCATCTTTGAGAGGTGGTTGAGATATCCAACATCCTTGGATTCAAGGTTAGTAATGATTTGAGAGGTGGTTGAGATATCCAACATCCTTGGATTCAAGGTTAGTAATGATTTCTTATTTGTTTATCTTAGAGTGCCTATCTCTTTCAGTAATCTTAAATTCTAGTATTAGGATAAGACCCTATACAAAATGAAGGATAAAATAAAAAATTGGTCTAACTTGGTTGATCCCCCTAGCTCAAGTTCTTCTAATAAAAATAGTCTTGGATGCATTCCTATCTATCAAATGAGCATTACTTGTGCCCCTAAAGGTGTCATTCATAAGATGGAGTGGCTTCTTAGAAAGTTTATATAGCTAAACATGATAGTAAACAAATTTCATTTGGTGAAGTGGGAACAAATATCAATGGAAAAAAAGGAGGGTGGGTTTAGGCTAAGAAGTCTTCAAGATCACCAAAAGGCATTGGCAACCTAACTATTATGGAGAAGGATCAACTCTAAAGATAGTTGGTGGGCCTAGCTTCTCCATCAAAAATATAATTTCTGCATAAATAGAGGGGTGTTTTAGGTAAACCATAGTGGTAAGAAAACATGAATGTAGAAACATTGAAAATGTAAAGGATATCATCTCCCAACCTTTTTTTGAAGCTAGACAATGGCACTAAGATCTCAATATTGGAGGATAAAATAATGGTGCAGTTTAGGCCTTTTATCTCTCATAGGTTCAGAATATGGCTAGGTACAAACAATCCCATTCAAGTCTCAAGCAAGTAGTAAAATTTAATTTTATTCCCCACATCAAGACTTATGTGTAACTCAATATCCCTTAGGTGTTAAAAAGGATTGGAACATCTTTGCAATGTCTATGGAAGGAAGAATCCTTTTGGGCTTTGATGTTGAGGATACATTGATTTGAGAGATTATTAAAGGTTATGGCTCTTATTATGTTAGCAAGTTATATAGACTACTAAGAGATTATCTCCCCTCTATGCCTATATGGAAATAAATATGGCACATGGGTTCTATCCCCAAGATTATTTTCTTGTGGCTTCTACACCAAAATCAACAACTCGCTCTAGATAATTTAAAGAGAAATATTGTGAGTCCTAACTAGTGTGCTCTATGTCAAAAAATGAAGAAAATAGAGATCACCTCTTTATTAACTGTATTTACACAAAAGAGGGTTGGAAAATTATTCTTTCCAACCTCACTACTTCCTCGTAGGCTCCTTTCTAGGAAGCTAATGACACGTCCTTTCAAGGGCTTTCAAATAACTCTACCTAGTCTCGTGAAATAAATTTTCTCAATCTTAGATTTTTGGAGGTTTTTAGGAAACTAAAAATGCTTTGATCTTTCAAAACCTACATTATCCTCCATGTGCCACTATTATTCAAATTTAGGACCTTTTGAAAGAGTTAGATAATACCCATAAAGGCAAACATAGCACAGAAAAAATATTCTCAGAATGATACTCAACCTCTTCTTCCTTTTGGATTCTCCCTCTTCTTTGATGTGGCCTCTAAAGGGAACCTAAGAGTGGCTAGGGGTGGATGTGTTCTACTAAAAAATAGGGAAATCTTCCTTAGACACATGGCTCATCTTTGATCTTCCACTAACAATATAGTTGAGGATTAGGCCCTCAAGTTGGATTAAGCTTAGTCAAGGAGAATAGAATAATCTCTTTGAAATTTAATGGGGACTCACAACTCATAATCAAAGCTATGAACAAAGGATCTTTCAAATCAACTGAAATATCTTACGTAGTCAAGTAATTCTTCTTACTATCAAGCAATTCTTGGAAATGGATATTCAACATATCCATAAAAATACGTACCATTAGATTTGCACATTCCATAACTTAAATTGAAAGGATTCTAGATTAAATCATGTGTAATAATTTTTTATTTGACATTTCAATTGCACTCTTCATTAGGATTTAGAGAGCTTAAGAAGATATTTAATGATATAGAAAATTGTAGCATTAGCCAAGTATAAATAGAGGGAAAAGGAAGGGAAGTAAGGAAAGAGCTGACAACATAATAACAATAAAATGAACACGGACCATGAAAAGGTTAAACTGCTTGGGGAGAATCTTGTTGATGCTTGGTTGGTGAAGACTATTGATTCTCATTTCTCCCAGCCTCACAAATGATAGTTATCTCGTGGAATGTAAGGGGTATGAATAGAATCCCTAGACAAAAGGCTATTCGTGAGATGATTGGTACTCACTCTCCTTATATTATCTTTCTTCAAAAAACTAAGTTGACTGTGGTGGGTTCTTGAGTAGAGATCCCAATATCTGGACTCGTGGTTTGTGCCAGTGGGTGGGGGCTCATGGCATTTCTGGTGGTGTTGCCTATTTTTGGAATCTAAGGAAGGTTGCTCCTCTTTGGTGGATCTCGAGCTGCTCTTCCATTTCTCTAGTTGCATCTAGCTTAGACTTTGGTGAAATTTGTCATTTTACTAATGTATATTCTCCTTCTAATCTCCTAGGTAAATCATAGCTTTGGTCTCGTGTTCAGTATGTTCAATCACTTGCTCCCCTGCTTCCTTGGATTGTGACAGGTGACTTTAATGTTGTTACTTGCTTAGAAGAAAAAATAGGTGGCACTGCTAGGCTTGACCCTTCTATTTATCTCCTCAGAGATACCATAGAGCTTTTACATTTGATTGATATGAAACTAAGCAATGGTACCTTCACTTGGAGAAACAGAAGATGTGGTGAAGGTGCTATTTCGAAGAGTCTAGATAGATTTTTAGTCTCCTATTACTGGATTGGGGATAGATGGAATACCACCTCAAAGATTTTAGATTGGAAGGGTTCAGACCACTGGACGATTAATTTTTTAGCAATTCCCTTCAGTGCTCCGAGGAACCCTTCTTTTAAGTTTCAACTCATGTGGTTGAGAGATCCTTCTCTCCAGAACTTAATGGCTAATTGGTGGCTCAAAGAAAGGCTTGCTCATAGTAGGGCTATGTATTCTTTTGCTAAAATACTTTAGTACGTGAAATATAGGCTCAAGAAGTGGAATAGGTAGTGCTTTGGCAACCTGCACCACAATAAAATGATTGCTCAAGCTCATTTGGACTCCATCACCCGCCAAATCCATGATCAAGGTCTTACTGAAGATTTGAGTAGGGAGGAGACTATAGCATCTAAGGTGTTGGAGGAATGGGAGTTGTGGGAGGAGATTTTTTAGAAGCAAAAATCTCACATTGTCTGGCTTCAGGAAGGTGATAGAAATACTAACTTTTTTCACAACTCGGTTAAAACTAGAAGGAATGGAAATCTTATTACCTCTCTTGTTTCTCTAGAGGGAACTCAGCTCTCTTCATTGGGAGAGATTTCTGGTGAGGCTTCTTGGTTCTTTTTAGCTCTTTTTATGGAAGATTCTCCTCGTGCTAGAGAAGATGAAATTCATATTCTAGATTGTATTCCCCTTCTTGTCTCCAATGAGATGAATGCTATCCTCATGCTTCCCATCTCACTATGGGTGTTGGAAATAGTGGTGTTCCAAATGAAGAAACGTAAAGCTCCGGGCCCTGATGGTTTTCCTATAGAGTTCTTTCAGGAGTTTTGGGAAATTATCAAGATGGATCTTTTAGAGGTGGTTCATGAGTCTCGAGGAAATAAGCAAATGTTAAGGGCCTTGAATTCTACTTTTCTAGCTCTTATCTCTAAAAAGGAAGATGCTAATTGTCTAGACCATTTTAGGCCCATTGCCCTTTGCAATGTGATCTACAAAATTATTACCAAATTGATTGTAGAAAGGCTTAAGCCTTGGCTCAGCTCATTGATTTCAGAAGAACAAGGGGGATTTGTTATTGGTAGACAAATTCTAGATGGATTTGTGATAGCTACTGAGGTTATTCATTCCATGACGAATTCTAAGGAAAAGGCTATGTTCATCAAGCTTGATATGGAAAAAGCTTATGATAGGGTCAAATGGGTCTTCTTGCATAAAGTTCTTTTGGCTTTTGGTTTTGGCAGGGAGTGGGTGGATTGGGTGATGAGTTGTGTGATCTCTTCTTCTTTTTTGGTTCTTATCAATGGGGAGCCTTCTGAGTTATTTGGAGCTTCCAGAGGCCTCTGTCAAGGGGATCCCTTATCCCCTTATCTGTTCATTATTATGGTGAAAGGTCTGGGTAGATTTCTCAAGTCCCGAGTGAGACAAGGGTTGATCCAAGGATGGAATTGGGGTAATGATCTGCCTCCTCACTCTCATCTTTAGTTTGTGGATGATACTACCTTAATGGGCCTGGCTAGAATTAATGAAGCTACGAATTTAAGGAAAGCGTTGGATTCCTATTTGGCTACCTTTGGACAAAAGATTAATGAGAATAAGTCTTCCATCTACTTCTTCAATACCCCTCAGCTTATCCAAAGCAAGATTTCTCAGTTTCTTCATTTTTAGATTGGCTCTCTTCCTTTGAAGTACCTTGGGATTCCCATTGTTGTGGGGTCCAATGCAGGGACATATGGCAGGATATTCTAGATAAGTTTCGTATGCGAGTTAGTCATTGGACTCATAGATGGCTCTCAACAGTTGGGCAGGTGACGCTTCTGAAGTTAGTGGTTCAAGCCCTTCCTATTTATAGGTGCTTTGTGCAGGTTGCTCCCTCAAGTTTCATCAAGGAGTTTGATGCCCTTTCCTGACAATTTCTCTGGGCAGGCAATTGTCTTTCTCTAAGTGGAGTCTAGTGAAGTGGGATTCTGTCTATAGGCTGAAGTAGGAGGGAGGTCTTGGTATGAAGCCTGTAGAACTAAATGGCTAGGTCTTAGCTGCCAAATTGTATTGGAGATGGTGCACTTGCCAGGATCAGGATTGGGCTAGAATTCTCACTCATAAATACCTTCAGGGGGTGGACCCATCTGATGTGCCAAAATATAGCCTTTTGGGGAAGGGGTCTATGATTTGGTATACCCTCAAAAGAGGGGCAAATATTATCAATGATGGCCTTTTCTAGATTTTTAATGGTGGCTCTGAGGCTCTTTTTTGGTCTGATTCTTGGGGTGGTCACCCCCTACTTTAACTTTGTTCCCTCACTTGCTTCCCCTCTGTAATAGCTTGCATGAAGTTGGGTGGAATAAGGTGGCAGACTATAAGACTCCTTAGGTGTTAGGTCAAGTGGAGGTTATGTGGTGGAAGGACCCTCATGAGTGGCCACCAAGTGGCAAAGAGGAGGATCGTCAGGAGCTTGCTAGCATTTTGGCTGGAAGAATGTGTAACTCGCTCAAAGGGAGAGATGTCCCAATATGGGGCCCTGATCCAAAAGGAAAATTGTCGGTTGCCTCGAGTTACTTGGAGCTGGACAGAAAGTTGTATGGGCAGGTTGGCGTTCCCTGGTGGAAAAAGGTTTGGAATAAATTCTCCTGGCCTAAGTGTAATTTCTTTTCTTGGCTAGTGGTTCAAAATAGGTGCCTTACCTAGGAAAATTTACGAAAGAGAGGCTTCCAGGGTCCCTCTATTTGTGTGCTTTGCAACAATAGTGAAGAATGTGTCTCTCATCTCTTCTTCTAGTGTCCTTTCTCTCGACAGCTTTGGCACCTTTGGTGGGGGGTGTGGAATCAAGATTGTGTTCATGCCACTTCCTTGGTTGAATTCTGGGAAAGTTTGGGTAGGCCTCCAACTCAGACCTCTTTTCTTTAGATTGTTTAGGCTATTGGGCCTACTTTTATCATTTGGCACCTTTGGCTAGAGAGGAATAGGATGATTTTTCAGGATGTGAGGTTGGGGGTGGTTCAGTTATGGTAGAAGATTTGCAATAGAATCCAGGAGACCACCTTTGCAAAATGTGTCCTCACAGTCAATGTGGATCCTAAGAACTTGGATATTATAAGGAAGATGAATTTGGTTGATAGTGGTTTAGGTTTCTCTACTGGTAGTCGGCCTCAGCAGACCAAGCAAAAGCTTCAGCAGGAAGGGCAGTAGATCCCTCCTCCCCTAGGAATTCTGAAGGTTAACACTGATGGGTCTTCCAGAGGGAACACGAGACATGCAGGGATTGGGGGTATTGGCAGAGATAGTGTAGGGGAAGTTGTTTTTTTCTTCTTCAATTATAAAGGCTTCCATACTAACAATTTTATGGAAGCCCTTGCTATTCTTAGTGTTGTTGAGAGGGCTTGCTCCCTTGGTTGGAAAAAAATCATATATGAATCTGATTCATAGATTGTGGTGATATGTTGTTGGAACAGAGGGTGGATGGTGCTAATTGGTAGTTGGCAGATTCTGGAGCTTTGTTGTTCTTTGGATTATGTTTCCTTTCGCCATATTCCTTGTGAGTGGAATAGAGTGGTAGACTGCTTGGCCAAATGAGCCTCAAAGCACCTGGAGAAATGGGATGTTGGGGATTGGGATGTTTTGTCACCAGAGTATACTTTGGTTTTGAATAAGTTAATTCTTGAGGATAGAGATAGGTAGATGGCTTTCCTAGGGCCCATGGTGGTTCTCTTGTTGGTTCTTTGTGGGCCTGAGGCCTTTTGCTATGTAATCTTTCTTTGTTGATCAATAAATTTTTACCCCCTTCTTTTAAAAAAACAATAAAATGAACACAATGAAAAATGAAATTTTCTTTTAAACTATATTTAAATAAATATTAAAAAAATTAAAATCAAAACAATAAACTAAAAAATATTCAAATAAAAAAAATTGCTAAAAATAGAATACCAAAAATATTAAAGAGATAAAAGAAAAATTCTTAGCCACACAAAAAAACATTTAATAGAATTAATAGAATTGAGAAGCAAACAAAAAGAAAGTGTGAAGTTGTGGAAATTTTAGAATATAAAAAGGTGGTTTTGCAAGTTTTCATATTTGAGTTAGAAATATTAACATTTTTTCCATCCAAATCTAAATATAAGTCTAACATTATTTTTTAATCTAGTAGGTTTTTTTTGCAATTGCCACTGTTGGCCCATCATGACCTTGCACTCACCCAAAAAGTACAATAATTATTTTGCATGCCAAATTAGTCACATGCTTGCTATTTATAACCTCCTTTAATGATCATACCAAAGTCTGTTGTGAAGATTGAAAGAAGGCATCCTTGAAATCTAGCCACATATTTATTAAAATTTAAAATTATAACTAAAATTTATAATTATAAAAATTCAAATAAATAATGTCCTATAAATTAAATTATTACTAAAATTTAAACAAAAGTGAAATTTGAATTTATTTAAAACTAAATTATAATCAAAATATAAAAAATTTAATCAAATAAAAATTAAAATTAAAATTAAAATGTAGAAACCATAAAAATTAATGATCAACAATGAGCCTATATTTATATCCATAAAATTTTATATTTATAACCTTGATCATTAAATATTAATATGTATATCCAAATATTAATATAATCACATTTAATTACAACTATTTATTAACCTTAATCATTAAATATTAATATTTATATTCAAATATTAATACAATCACATTTAATTACAAATATTTATATTTATATTATCAAATCTTTATCTTAACCTCTTAAAAATATAAATTTATATATTTAAATTGTTATCATAATATTTATAGCCTTATAAATTGTTTAAATTGTGAGATAAATATATAATAATGATTGAGATTTAAAAGTAAAAGCTTTTAAATATATTATTTCTCATAATTTATTTAAAACTTAAAGCTTGTTAAAAATTATATTATTGTCAAAGGGGCTTTGGTCAGCTATTGAAGTTGAAGTTTTTTGAATGAGCTCATGAGGGATCAAGTCTTGCTAAGTGCAAGGACCCAACATGGATGGTCTCCATCAAACAATTATATATATATATAATTTTAAGCTCAAACTCTCTAATATTATTTTTCATATTTTATCTAGGGAATGACTATATGGTTTAGAGGTAAATCTATGAAGTTTAGCTCTCCCTGACATCAAGACAGTCTCTATAGGGCAACTTCTACATTCAGAAGATGGGCAACTTAATGAAAATTTCAAAAATGCTTCATATGTTGAAACATTGATATTGTTGGGATTAAGGTGTCTCAACTTAGAGTCCTTTCTAGTGTTTCATATTTTTTAGGAGGTGAAAAAGTAGTTTTGCTTTTTCAAATTTGGTGTTTTAAGACATTCTGGGAAAAAGTTGTTTTGTGCTTTTTGATGGAAACAGGTTGTCATTGATGTCAAAAAGGTGTTGAGTTGATGATGATGCAGATATGGCAGGATGTATTCTCATACTGAAGTTTAGTGTTTATATTGGTTCATTCTTGATCACCATGTTTATAACTAGTTCATACTTGTTTGTGTTAGTCATTTCAAGAAGTTCAAGCATTGTTGATGCAAGATGTTCAAAGTTTTCATCATGGGATTACTTATGGTTTCATGGTCTTATTTCAAGATGCTTGATGGAATTCATATCTTGTTTAGAGTTGGTTGAAGGTTGTTATCATGGGACTTGCAAGACTTCATTATGTTGCAAAGAAAGTTGATCATTCAAGACTTGTGCTTCTTTTTAGGACTTGCTTATTGTTTGTGATACAAGGTTGATTAACAAAGTGTGTTTCATGCAGCCATGGTTCTCACAGGTTTTATTTGATCAATTTGATCATAGTTTGATCACAATCAATGGTGATAGTAATGATCAGATTCATACATGAATGTTTAATAGAGGCAGTAAGATGTTCAGTGTTGTTCAAGATTAAAGAATTTATAAGGAGTTGGGTAATGAAATGCAAGGCACAATGAATAAGGTTTGATGCTCATACTTCATGTCAGTGCATCATAAGACACTTTGTGATGTTGATCTTTGTCTTTATGTTATCAAGATATTTTTGTGATACTGATTTAAGGATGTTGAGGATTTTAAACAGAGGTTTGAAAGTTTCCATTTAAATGCAACAGTAATATGGTTGAACATTTGTTCATGTCAAAAGAATGTCAATATCATATTCTCTCAAGTCTTTTCAATGACAAAAGGACTACTTGTCATAAGCTTTTTCACTTTATGTTATATCAGGAAGTTGACCTTTTACTGTAGGTATATTCACTTAAAGTTACCTGTTGATGAGTTTAATTGTCATGGGGCAACCGGCCCCCTTCTCGGTGGGCAGTAGAATTGTTAACATTGGACATAGTCTTTAAAAAAATAAAAATCAAAGAGCCCGATGCATTTTTCAAAGGAGGGCTTTATTCTCAAAAGTGCCAAAAGCTATTTCAAATGCCTTAACGCTTTTTTAAGGAGAGCATGTTTTTTCTTTTAATAGAAGCTATCGAATAAGTCATATAAATATGACTTTATTTAAAGAGGGAGCCCGAATAAGCCATCAATGGCTTTATTTCATTTTAGAAACTTTTCTTTATTTTCTAATTTGGTGGTCCTAAATGCCATTCTCTATTAGATCTAATTAAATGAAGTCTTATGCCTTTTTTTAAGGAGCTTTTGGATTTTTTAAAAAGGCATAAAGTCACGGAGTCTTAAAGCATTTTTTTTAGGGATTTTTTAAAAGATTCCTTCTAATTTTTTTTGTGTATACTCTTGTGCAAAGAAAGAAAGTTTTTGGGGGAGTTAATGAAGGATTTTTCTATTTTCTTTTAGAGGCAGATTAAGATGGATTTCATTTTTAATAATAGAAGAAGTTGAAAAGTTTTTTTATACAGAGAATTTTTTGAGAAGAGGATTTGAAGATATTTTTTGTGGAGAGAATATTATGAAGCCTGAAGGATATTTTTTTGATCCATGACAAAATTTCATTGAAGATAATATTTGTAATGCAAAGGAAAATGAAAGGTTTTTCTTTTTGAAGATGAATTTTTTCAGGGGGGAGCTATTTATTTTGGAAGATCAAAAGATTGAAGGAAAATGAACAGATTGAAGGTTTCAAAAATATAAAAGATATTTGTGTAAAGAAGATATTTTTGTAGAGAGAAGAGAAATTCCAAGAGTCCTTTTGTTTATAATTTTATTGCAGATATTGTGTGATCAGATGCAAGAGAAATTTTTGATTGAATATGAAAGATTCCAAGGCATTGAAGAGACAAATTTGTTTTGCACATTAAAATAATTATAGAGAGAAAACAAATATGAAAAATCATCTTGTATATAATGTTTTGCAGGAACATTGTATGTCAGCTTTTTGGGTGATTCAATATGCACAGTTGAAGATATTCTTTATAGAAATCCTCTTGAAGAGAAAAGAAAGATAAGAATAAGATATTGGGTATGTGATGAAGAAAGAGTGTTGAGTTATGCAGAGATAATCATCTATGCAGGTGTGAATGAATTGTGAATTGAATGGAAACAGAGTATCCCTTTGATTTTGTTTATTACTTCTATTGGTGATTTGGTTTGCCAGTGAGGCTTGTGGTTAGTGAGACCTTCATATGCCAATGAGGCTTGTGGTCAGTGAGACCTCTTATATGTCAGTGAGACATTTGTAAACTTGAAGTTGTTCATTTAATCTAGTGAGGCAGTTGGAGGGTTTTCCACTTGATATATCTTTGAGTTAAACTTCTTGTGTTGTTTCTCTGCATTAATAATTGGTGTTTAACAATTTGATGATTATGAAGATAATATTTGATCTCAATTCATAATAAAGTTCATTGACAATTTGTAAAAGGTGAGAAAATTGAATTATTATATTAACACTGATTCACCCCCCCTCTCAGTGTTAATTGTACTCCTACACTTTTTGCTTTTTGCTTTTTTCTCAAAAAAACTATTTTTTTCTTTTTATTGAGAAAATCAAGGAGTGCCACCTCGGATGACTTTGAGTCTTGTTTAGCAGGTTTCTATTGTAGGAAGTTACCATTTATGGAAAATTATATCCTTATCTCTTTGGAGCACACATGAAGAGGATATGCTTTATTTTTTGGAAAAGATTTTCAAGTTATTTGATTTGGATAAGATTTTCAAATTATTTGATTTGGAAAAGATTTTCAAGTTGGAAAATATTTTTTTTTGGGAAGTGGACACCTAGGAAAGATAGGATAAGCTTTTCATGCTTTAAAATAGATTAGAAAGAAGATGCTTTGTAAGCTTTTGTAGAGGAGTTTGTGGAGAAATCTATGTTATATTTTTGAGGGCGTGTGGCTTTTGCAACTCTTGAATAAAAATCTATTTCAATGTGTTTGAAGAGGTAGTTTTGATGCAGGGTTATGTTGTCAGTTTTCCTCCAGAGAAGCAAGATTAAATCTCCATGTTAAGGCTTTGAGCCTGCAAGTGTATTGTAACATTGTTGTTGCATATTAATACATTGGTTCGATGCTTTGGAAAATATTTTCATGTTAGAAAAGATTTTTTATTTGGAAAAGATTTTCAAGTTGGAAAAAATCTTCAAGTTGTAAAATATTCTTTTTTGGGAAGTGGACACCTACGAAAGAAAGCATAATATTTTATGGCTTTAAAACAAATTTGAAAGTAGATGCTTTGTATGCTTTTGCAAAGGAGTTGGTGGAGAAAGCTAAGCCATCTTTTTTAGGGCACTTTGCTTTTACAGCTCTTGCATTATTATGTTGTATTCGAGTGTGTTCCAAGAAGTTTTTACTACAAGGTTATGATGTTAATTTTCCTTTGGAGAGAAGCAAGATGTAAATCTCCATGTTAAAGCTTTGAGCCTGCAAGTGTATTGTAACATTGTTGTTGCAGATTAATACATTGGTTCAAATATGCTTTGGATTCCCCACATATATTGGTGTTTCTTCTCTTCTGTCTATTTTCTTCTTCTTTCATGTTCTTAAAGTGTTAATTTACATGTCATTATGCTACTGAAATTTTCTTAGATCTGTAAGCTACATTATCTTTCCTCTAAGGGTTAATGTGATGGGAAATCAACTATGTCCATTTCTGCTTTAAGGGCATAATAGTATGTGCTTGCATCATGTTATTGAATATTTGTTTAAGTAAAATATAGGATGTTGTGAGGTGCATGTTGGGTTCTCTTTCCCTTTTCAGTTGGTATCAGAGCTACGGTGGTTCCATGGTTGCATGAGATTGCATGTGTTGGTTCCATGGTGTTTAAGGCTGTGAGTATTTCTTCTATTGTGATTTCTTAGCCTGGCAAGCTTGAGGGAATCTGCAGGAAGGAATTGGTTGATTATTAATCCTTGTTTGAGTGGAATTCTTGCAGTTGATCTTGTTTTCAGGTTACAGTAGGCATTTGAAGGATGGAGAAGATGGAGTATTATGGAGTTCATCATGTGGTTACATTTAATATGACATTGATATGGAGCTCCTGTTTGATAGTATGTAATAACCCTCATGCATGGTGGTTATGTTCTTTCATTCTATAGTCATTTACAACAAAGTATTCATGTTGGGTGTTTGTTCTTAGCTCCCTGATCACATGGAGAAACTTGGGTTGTCATGACTATGGTTGGATGTGCTTATGTTGGGTGCTTGGTTTTAGTCCCTGATATTGGAAGGCATTGTTTTATTAACCTTGAATGCATGTAGGCTATGAATTTGGTCATTGGATGATCTGAAAGCTTCTAGAATAGCCTAGCTCCTCCGTATGCTTGTACATGGTGGTGGTTGTGGAGTTGGCCTACAAGTAGGCTTGAAGTTCTTGGACCTCTTCTTCCTTTTTTGGTTGGTTGTACTTGCATGTCTCAATTTCATGTTGGTTGGATATGAGGGTTTTGTATGTTTTCTATTCAAAATATTTGGTTATGCTTATCTATGTTATTCTATTATTTTGGGTTAACTATTTTGGTGGTTTTCAAACTTGTGGATCTTCCAAATGATAAGTGGATATAGATTTGCAAGTGTTTCAGTGACATGGTGGTTTTATAGGTTTTACATGGTTAATCAAAACTTGTGGTTTTGTAGATCTACGGATAAAATATTTTTTAGATTATGATTACTTGGGGTGTTTCTAGATGTAAGATAGTTGCAGATTTGCATGTATTCTTTGTGCATGGTGTGAGGAGGTTTGTAGCTTTCTTAGTGTGGAGATGTTGGTATGTGATTAGTCACTCATCATTTCTATAGTATTTGTTTGATGGGTTCCTTGACTATGGTTACTCATATGTGGACTTGTTTGGCAAATCAGATCTATGGTTGATTTGGTGTTTGAGTCTTGTGGTCTACATGTTATCTTCTTGATTATCTCAGTTTGCAGGTTACTAATGTGATGATGAGTTTGCATGTTTCATATTTGGGATCTATGCGTTATGTAGTTTTGTGGGCTGATCACCTATTTGATTGCAGTGGGATGACTCAGATGTGGACTATCTATATCCACAAATTTGATTTAGTAGTTATGCAGACTTTGTTAGTTGGCCTTGTCTGTGGTCATTTGCTCATTGGTATGTTGCATTGGGATGAGAGGATGGATGATTAGAGAACCTAGATAGTTGGTTATTAGGACTTGTAGCATGTTTATCATGATGTCATGGATAGCTTGGTTACACAGTTTAGTGTGAGCTTTTGACAGTGATGGTTTTATCTTCTTGACTTGGAGATCTTGGATCTACTTTATTCTTTTGTATTGCTGATGTTGCAGGTGAAGTATTTGATTGTGTTAGAGCCATGGATTATCTTCATTGAGAGGATGTTTATCATAATGCCTTGATAAGCTCGGTATCATAGTTTTAGTGGGAACTTTGGCAGTGATGTGGATCTATCACTTGGTGATGGATGATCTTCTATAGTGGTTGTAGGTGTCATGGTAAGGCTTTTGGATTATGATTCTTATATGCTATGAAATGATTTTGACATCTTGAGTTCCATTGTTAGAGGATGGTTATCTTCATGTGATTGGAGATGGTATTGTGCCATGATGGATGGGTATATGCACAGAGATGAGGGACCAAAAAGTCACCACATCACTTTTTGGTCCTATACAAGTCATAACATGCTTGCATTATAAAGTGCTCACATTATGGCTCGGTATTACTGAGCCTATAACGCGAGTCACATTATAACACGAGCATGTTTTGCAAAAGCAAAACTCTCTCTCTCTCTCTCTCTCTCTCGCATTGGAGTTTGAATCACCCATTTCATTTTTGAGAGAGAGTTTAGGGTTTAGGGGTTAGGATTTAGGGGCATTATTTAGGGTTTATGATTTTAGGGTTTCAGGGAATTATTTAAGGTTTAGGGGTATAGGGTTGTTTAGGTTTAAGGTTTAAGGTTTCTCAAGTTTAGGGTTTAGAAAGAGATAGAGAGAGGTGACCAATAGAGATTGGGAGAGATAGAGGAGACAGAGGGCAAAGATAGGGAGATAGAGAGTGAGGGACATGTCCAGAGACATAGGGAGAGAGATTGAGAGGTAGAGGGATGATAGAAATAGGAAGATAGGGGAGAGATATGGATATAGAGGTTTAGGGTTTAGGGGTTTAGGGTTAGGGTTTAGGGTTTAGGGGCATTATTTAGGGTTTATGGTTTAGGGGTTAGGAGTTAAGGTTTAGAGATTTAGGGTTTAGGGGATAGAGAGAGAGAGAGGATCGATAGGGAGATATAGAGGAGACTGAGGGGAGAGATGTAGAGATAGAAAGTGAGGGACACATGGCCAGAGACATAGGGAGAGAGATTGATATATAGAGGGACAATATAGATAAGGAGATTAGGAAGAGATAATAAGATAGAGGTTTAGGGTTTAGGGGTTAGGGTTTAGAGGCATTATTTAGGGTTTAGGGGTAGAGAGAGAGGTTTAGGGTTTAGGGGAATTATTTAGGGTTTATGAGTTTATGGTTGCTCAAGTTTAAGGTTTAGGGTTTATGGGTTAGGGGTTGGGGTTTAGGGGAATTATTTAGGGTTTAGGGTTGCTCAAGTTTAGGGTTGCATGTCAAAAACAATCTCTCAATATTTATCTCTCTCCCTCCCCTCTTTACCTCATCTCTTCTCTCTCTCTCTCCTAGGGTTGCTCAGGATTAGGGTTTAGGGTTTAGGGGTTAGGGTTTATGGTTTAGAGGTTAGGGGTTAAGGTTTAGAGGTTTAGGGCTTAGGGTTTAGAGAGAGAGGACTGATAGGGAGATATAGAGGAGACCTAGGGGAGAGATAGGGATATAGAGAGTGAGGGACATGGCCAGAGACATATGGAGAGAGATTGAGAGGTAAAGGGATGATAGAGATAGGGAGATAGGGGTTTAGGGTTGCTTGAGTTTAGTGTTTAGGGTTTAGGGGTTTGGGGTTTGGGGTTTAGGGGTATTATTTAGGGTTTAGGATTTATGGTTTAGGGGTTGGGGGTTAGGGGTTAGGGGTTAGAGTTTAGAAACATTATTTAGGGTTGCTCACGTTTAGTGTTTAGGGTTTAGGGGTTTGGGGTTTAGGGATTAGGGATTAGGGCTTAGGACTTAGGGGCATTATTTAGGGTTTAGCATTTATGTTTTAGGGGCTGGGATTAGGGTTTAGGGTTGCAAGTCAAAAGTAATCTCTCTCTCTCTCTCTAAACCCCTAAATCCTAAATAATGCTCCTAATCCCTAACCTGTAACCCCTAAACCTCTATCTCCCTATCTCTCTCTTATCTCCCTCTCTCTATCATCCATGTACCTCTCAATCTCTCTCCCTATCTCTCTGGACATCTCAAGTGCTCACTCTCTATCTCCCTATCTCTCCTCTCTATCTCCTCTATCTCTCCCAATCTGTCTCATCTCTCTTTGTCTATACCTATCTACCTCTCCCTATCTCTTGCCTCTCTCTCCCCTATCATTCCTCTATCTCCCTGTCTCCCCCCATTATCTCTCCCTCTCCCCTCTAGTTTTATTGTTTCCATTTCCTTCATCGATAAGAGAGAGGGAGAGATAGAGGGGAGAGATTGGGAGATAGAGGAATGATAGAGAGAGAGAGGAGACATATAGGGAGAGATAGAGGAGACAGAGGGGAGAGATAGGGAGATAGAGCGTAAGTGAGAGTCCAAAGAGATAGGGAGAGAGATTCAAAGGTTGAGGGATGATAGAGATAGGGAGATAGAGGTTTAGGGTTTCTTGGTTTTAGGGTTTAGGGGTTAGGTTTTAGGGGCATTATTTACGGTTGCTTAGGTTTAGGGTTTAGGGGCATTATTTAGGGTTTAGGGTTGCATGTCAAAAGCATACTCTCTTTATCTCTCAAAAACTTGAAACCCTAAATAATGCCCCTAATCCCTAACCACTAACCCCTAAACCCTAAACCCGAGCAACCCTAAACCTCTATCTCCCTATCTCTCCCTTATCTCCCTCTCTCTATTGTCCCTCTACCTCTCAATATCTCTCCCTATCTCTCTAGACATCTTGCTCACTTTTTATCTCCTTATTTCTCCCCTCTGTCTCCTTTATCTCTCCCTATCTGTCTCCTCTCTCTCTCTACATATCTATCTCTCCCTATCTCCATATCTCTTGCCTCTCTCTCCCCTATCATTCCTCTATCTCTCTATATCTCCCCTTTATCTCTTCCTCTCCCTTATCGATGAAGGAAATGGAAACAAGAAAACTAGGAATCTCTCTCTCTATCTCTATAACTGCCTATCGAAAGGGAAATTGGAAAGGAAAAGGAAAACTAGGAGGTAGATAGGTGAGAGAGAGAGGGATGAGGATATAAGTTGGGAGGATGAAATGTACACAAGATAAAATGAAAGTTGATTAGATGGGAAGAATGATGAGAGGAGTGGTGGAAAATAGTAAAATAGGGGAAATTGGTGGGGGTCTAAAGGGAAATTAGAAAGGAAAAGGAAAACTAGGATGTACATAGGAGAGAGAGAGAGAGAGAGAGAGAGAGAGAGAGAGAGAGAGAGAGAGAGAGAGAGAGAGAGAGAGAGAGAGAGAGATAGTTTAGGGGTTAGGGGTCAGGGTTTAGGGGCATTATTTAGGGTTTATGAGTTTAGGGTTGCTCAAGTTTAGGGTTTAGGGGAGTTATTTAGGGTTTAGGGTTTAGAGGTTAGGGTTTAGGGTTTAGAAAGAGATAGAGAGAGGGGACTAATAGAGATTGGGAGAGATAGAAGAGACAGAGGGGAGAGATAGGGAGATAAAGAGTGAGGGACATGTCCAGAGACATAGGGAGAGAGATTGAGAGGTAGAGGGATGATAGAGATAGGAAGATAGGGGAGAGATATGGATATAGAGCTTTAGGGATTCTTGGGTTTAGGAGTTCAAGGGTTTAGGGGTTTAGGGTTTAGGGTTAGGGGTTAGAGTTTAGGGGCATTATTTAGGGTTTATGGTTTAGGGGTTAGGAGTTAAGGTTTAGAGGTTTAGGGTTTAGGGGATAGAGAGAGACGATCGATAGGGAGATATAAAGGAGACCAAGGGGAGAGATATAGAGATAGAGAGTGAGGGACATGGCTAGAGACATAGGGAGAGAGATTGAGAGGTAGAGGGATGATAGAGATATGGAGAGATAGGGAGATAGAGGTTTAGGGTTTAGGGGTTAGGGGTCAGGATTTAGGGAAATTATTTAGGGTTTATGAGTTTAGGGTTGCTCAGGTTTAGGGTTACATGTCAAAAACAATCTCTCTATATTTATCTCTCCCTCCCCTCTTTACCTCATCTCCTCCTCCTCCTCTCTCTTTCCTAGGGTTGCTTAGGTTTAGGGTTTAGGGTTTAGGGGTTAGGGGTTAAGGTTTAGGTTTTATGGTTTAGAGGTTAGGGGTTAAGGTTTAGAGGTTTAGGGTTAAGGGTTTAGAGAGAGAGGACTGATAGGGAGATATAAGGGAGACCTAGGGGAGAGATAGGGATATAGAGAGTGAGGGACAAGGCTAGAGACATAGGGAGAGATATTGAGAGGTAAAGGGATGATAGAGATAGGGAGATAGAGGTTTAGGGTTGCTTGTGTTTAGTGTTTAGGGTTTAGGGGCATTATTTAGGGTTTAGGGGTTATGGGTTAGGGTTTAGGGGTAAAATTTAGGGTTGCTCAGGTTTAGTGTTTAGGGTTTAGGGATTAGGGCTTAGGGCTTAGAGGCATTATTTAGGGTTTAGGGTTTATTGTTTAGGGGTTAGGGTTAGGGTTTAGGGTTGCATGTTAAAAGAAATCTCTCTCTCTAAACCCCTAAACCCTAAATAATGCCCCTAATCCATAACATGTAACCCCTAAACCTCTATCTCCTTATCACTCACTTATCTCCCTCTCTCTATCATCCCTCTACTTCTCAATCTCTCTCCCTATCTCTCTGGACATCTCAAGTGCTCACTCTCTATCTCCCTATCTCTCCTCTTTGTCTCCTCTATCTCTCCCAATCTGTCTCATCTCTCTTTGTCTCTACCTATCTACCTCTCCCTATCTCTTGCCTCTCCCCTCTAGTTTTCTTGTTTCCATTTCCTTCATTGATAAGGGAGAGGGAGAGATAGGGAGATAGAGGAATGATAGGGGAGAGAGAGACAAGAGATAAGGAGAGATAGATAAGTAGAGAGAGAGAGGAGACATATAGGCAGAGATAGAGGAGATAGAGGGGAGATAGGGAGATAGAGAGTGAGTGAAATGTCCAAAGAGATAGGGAGAGTGATTCAAAGGTTGAGGGATGATAGAGATAGGGAGATAGAGGTTTAGGGTTTCTTGGTTTTAGGATTTAGGGGTTAGGGGTTAGGGTTTAAGGGCATTATTTAAGGTTTAGGGGTTTAGGGTTGCATGTCAAAAGCACACTATCTCTCTCTATCTCTCAAAAACCCTAAACCCTAAATAATTGCCCTAATCCCTAACCCTTAAACCCTAAATTCGTGAAACCCTAAACCTCTATCTCCCTATCTCTCCCTTATCTCCCTCTCTCTATCGTCCCTCTACCTCTCAATCTCTCTCCCTATCTCTCTGGACATTTTTCTCACTTTCTATCTCCATATTTCTCCCCTCTATCTCTTTTATCTCTCCCTATCTATCTCCTCTCTACCTATCTATCTCTCCCTATCTCCATATCTCTTTCCTCTCTCTCCCCTATCATTCCTCTATCTCTCTATTTCTCCCCTTTATCTCTCCCTCTCCCTTATCGACAAAGGAAATGGAAACAAGAAAACTAGGAATTTCTCTCTCTCTCTCTCTCTAACTCCATATCTCTCCCCTCTCTCTCTCCCCTCCATCTCCCTCTCCCTTATCAACAAAGAAAATGGAATAAAAAAACTAGGACATGCAAAGAGGGATGAGGATATAAATTGTGAGGATTAAATGGAAACAAGATAAAATGAAAGTTGATTGGATGGGAAGAATTATGAGAGGAGAGGTGGAAAATAGTAAAATAGGGAAAAAGCATTGGGATCTAAAGGGAAATTGGAAAGGAAAAGGAAACCTAGGAGGTAGAAAGGTGAGAGAGAGAGAGAGAGGGTAGTAGGTAAAGAGGGGAGGGAGAGGGAAGTAGAGAGAGAGATGTTCTAGTTCACCATAACATGAGTGCATTATAATGTGCTCGCGTTATGCTTATGCTTGGAAATTACCAAGCCTAAGGCTTGGATTTGCCTTGGGCTTCCAACCCAAAGGCTTGGATTGTGTTTAGGTTGTCCAAGGACATGTTTTTCTAAACTCTAACAAAATTTAGATAATCTGGAGCATGGTCCCCATCAGGATTGCCCTTTTTTTAATGAAAAATAAAAAAAATACCACCATAATCTTAATCTCTCTGTTATCTATCTAACCATATAATTTTTTTCACATTTTGAGTACGTTAAGGGTTTCATCTTTAATTTCTTTTGTTAGTGTATCTATTTTTTGTCAAAAACTAGTGTCTAGTATTTTTTACTTTTTTTTAACTGTTCATTGAAATTTCAAATAAGTTACATTTTTAGAAACTAGACTCCATTCTACACATATTCAAAAAAAAAAATGATTTTCGATTAGTTTTAAAATTTCTTAGGGGGGAGCACGCTCAATTTTCTATTTTCTAGGATGTGTCCACTTGTAAAATTAGTAAAAAATCAATTATTCATGAAAAAATTATCAAAAAAATCAGGGATAAACTACATGGTGGTAGCTAATTTCTCACTGAAACAATTTTTGAAATACTATTTTTTTTTTACTTAGTCATTTTCAATAAGTCAGAGATCCTTCACATTTTTGAACAAAAGTCAGTGATTTCACAAGTTCTTGAACCACCCGACTTGCTAACATGTCTCGAGTTCCCATGCTTTAAGTCTTTCCTTGTGTCTTAATGTTGCAACCTTCTTCTTTGTAGTTGGGAGGTCGGGGATTCTTTGAAGTTTTGAACCTCTGATTCCTAGTTCAGATGTTCAACTTCTACCTGACTTGCCGACTTTGAACAACACACTTTCCCAAGTGGTATTTGTTGCATTGGCGTACAGTACGGAGGAATGACACTTGTCACTTTGCATTCAATTTGGAGTATGTGAAGATACAGTGGCACAATTCTTAGAGGGAAAGTTGCTCGGCATGCATTTACGAGTTATAAAGATAAATCCACCGCCAACAATTAATATCTTTCCTTGGTGAATTTATGCGAAGTGACTTTGATAAATTCTTGAGCTTGCCTAAGGTGATACTGTGTTATAAAGGGATACGTTGTAGGAGGATAAACGACTAATTTTCTACGTGTAAAATTTTAGTACAGTCCCTATTCCACAGGTCAGTACAGCTAGCAACTCTATTTCTTTATAAAGGCTCATTATTCTCTTTGAGGAATTAGAAGTCTCCATTCCCATGTATCTGCATAAGGAATTTCCTGTTGGTGTCTCACCCCATCCTCTGCTCTCTATATATATCTTCAAGTCTCTAGTTTTCTGGTTTCTTGAGTACATAAAGATGAAGTTCAAATTCCAAGGAACCCCTATGGCTTCTATTGTGGAGAATGGTCTTTCTGAAGTGAGAGATACAAATTTGGGCCACGTTGATTTAGATAATTTTTGGAGGATGTAATATGAAAAGAGAACTCCCTTGGCAGAGAAAATTATCAGCAGCGGCTTGGATAGGGCTGGTGGGTTTTCGCTTGTTGTGCATTGCCCTGAATTGATGGTTGCGTGCACCAATGGTTATTTTCTGAACTCCCAAGAGATAAGGACGTTCAACAGCATCGCAGTGGCAAGGATTAACTCTGAGTCTGTTGCTTCAGCCATGAAATTGGAAGAATATGAAGACAATGCTAATGTTTCTGTATCCTCAGCCTAGAATTATTATAATGAAAAGAAGGATTGGTGTCGTACCTCCATCGCTAAGCATTGGTTGGAGATTGAAAAGACTAGTAAGTCCCGGCTACCTACTAATTTGAGGAGTCATTTCAAGGAAGAAATTTTAGACATGACAACCTTGCTGAATAGAGTAGTTGGGAGTCCTAAGTCAGATATTTTTGAGTTATGGATATGTAAGTTCATTTTATTGATTTGTGGAGATCACCGTATTGATTGGCCAAAGATTATCAGTGAATGTTTACATGAACAGATGATAAACTTTACACAAAAAGTGAGCTTCCACTTGTGTTCCTAGCTAATCTACATTCTAGCTCACAGAGAGGTTGCTTGGCTTGGTTTGAGGACTGAAGGGAGTTCTATGGCAAGTGCACCTGTGTATCAGATTTTTCCCCAATTGTAAAAGAAAGAAGGTATGAAAGACTTCAGAGACATTAATGATGCTTTTTCTATGATGTTAGCTAAGAGAATTGATGGCTCAATTGAGAAAAGGTTTTCAATAGAAGCATCTACATTAGTCATGAAGTTTGGAAGCTTTTACATTCAGTTGATCAATTTTCTTATCTAAGAATAGGAGGTTTTGAAAATTCCCTGTTAAAATTGCCACGATACCCTTCTAACTATTTGGTGTCGCTAGAAGTATGCCGCTAGATGGTGACAGTGAATGTTAAGTACCAGGCTATGAAAAACAAAGGGTATTCTTTCCCTGTGTCTCTGCCATTTTATTCTTACAAAAATAATGATGGTGCCTGAAATGTTGATAAGTTGTTGTCTAAGTTCAGTCTGCATAGTTTGTCTCCCCGTGTATCTTTTGATAGTAAGAATTTTATTAAAGAGAACATGCATGGAGGTGGTTCCTATTCACACCATCCCCAACTCGAAGATTTTTGGGAGGATTGCGTAGATGAGAGAGAATTCCAAAGGAGGAAATAGATGAGGTTGACTGTGGATCAAGTCAGAGCCTTCAAGCTAAATATTCAGGTTCTTGATATCACCGATGATTTTTGAGACATGATAGGCGAAGGTTATGATGCAGTGTCTAGAGAACCCATGCCCCCTATAAAATGGTCAGAAAAGGAGGTCACCGACATTATGTTGCTTTCTTTACATGTGCTGAGGAGAGAAGAGAAGTGGTTGCAAGGGAAGGTAAAGGAGTGCACTGGTTCCACAACACCGAGGGACTCAACCTCTTAGAATTAAGCTAGATCTCCAATTGCCAATTCATATTGGAGAACATCTAGTTTGGATCTGACTCTTAAAAGAGTTAACTCACAGTTGAATGGTGATGATGAAAGGTCGCTTGAGGATACTGGAAGGATAAAAACTTGTGAGCAAGATGTCCAAGTGACGAAGAGAAATACTAGATTGGCTGCTTTGTCATCTAAAGCAGACCATGTGCCCCCACCCAACATTCATGTGAGTGATTCTGATTCCTTCATCTTCTCACAAATTGGAGAAGATAATTTATTGCATTCATTACTTAGTCCGCCAAATTCCCCACAACAAAAGGAGTTGCCAGAGAAAAATTCTCACCTAGTACCTGTAGTGGCTACTTCCAATGTTGTCGATGTACCAACTCCATCCCCAAACTAGTTAAAGAAGGTAGTTTAAAAGAAGAAGAGATATACTCTTCCTATTGATGAAGGTGTTGACATTGTTGCTAGTTTGTTGCAAATGGTTCCAAAACCCAAGCATGCAAAAAGGATGTCAAGAATAGTGACTGATGTCGTTTCAAGAAACCATTTTCTAGAAATTACATATCCACTAGTAGAAAAGAATGAAGATGAGATAACAGAAGCTGACTTCATGGTAAGTCGATTGGATTTGGGACCATCAACCACTGAAGGTGATTTGTACCATGTTCAGTATTCAGTTGACAACATCTCTAAAAGGGTGAAAGGATTATAAGATGAGAATTCAAAGCTGCTGGCACATGTAAGTTCTATGTCCTCTTTTGCCAATTCAATTGTTGAAGTGATAACTCCCTCAATTGGAACTTCCTCTGCTGTCAACCTCCATACTCTTGATCCAAATTTGCTTCAACAAGTTAAAACCTCTTTATCCCAGAGAAAGGCTATGGATCAATGGGTTGAAAAGATTATTTTTTATGGTCTCATTTTTATCGAAGAAGCAACAAAATTGTTTGATTCCATACATGCTAAGAGGGAAGTTTTGATAATAGAATTTGAGAGAACCTGAAGTGACCATCATAGTCTGAATATAGCTTCTAAGGAAATATAAGAACTAGCCAACATGGATCTTGGTATTCTTATGGATGAAGAAATCACAGCCGATCCCAAAGAGTTGGATACCGTTGTATGGGATGATGCAATTGAGTAGAAACTCTGTATCATAACTGCAGCAGAAGAGGAGACGGGAAAGGTAGTTGCGACCTACTACAAAGAGATGATGAGAATAAAAAGGGATTTTTCTGCTTTAGAGGTAGAGGCTAATGGATCTGATGATGAGAAGCTGTTGGATGTTAAGGTAATTAAACAAAACTTTTAAAAGGTGGTGATAGAGGAAATAGTGAACTACAATGCAATTACAGGGGAGGCATTGGGAAGACTTTCTAAATTGGTAACACATCAACATTGATGAAGTGTATCGTAAGGTGACAGACTCCGACAGGGTGGTCATGAAAAAGAAACGTCACATCAACATGACATCATCTCCACAAGGCATGTCTTTAACGCTAGTTATCAACAAATATAGAGCATATAAAGCTAGGCTGCGAGCACAGGTACCTCAAGCGGCACAAAGTGTCACTGGAGAAGGTGAACAATCAAAGGAAGACGAAGAGATGGATGAGGTGGATGATGGCAATGGGGACTTGCAAATTCTGAATTGATTTGAATTTCATATTTTAAAGTTATCTCATATTTGCTCTTAAACTATTGGCTCTGGAGGGCCCTTTATTATAATTATTGTTTAAACAATCTTTTAGTCATCTTTTTCAAGAAGTCGTTAAGGTTTTAAAGATAGTTATGATTTGGTTTAGCTATAAATTCTAGATAGCTAGTCGAATTAGAGATCTTTGGAAAGAATTTGTTTTGCAAGGGTGATAGTTAACTCTATTTTCATCCATTTTGATATATGCAATATAAGTTAATGCAGTGGATATTTGGGTGATCATAAACTTTGTGTTGTGGTTATTTGGATTCATGTTCTTCTTATGTTGAATGTGTTGTTGTTGCTGTTAATGGTATTCATGTGTTTGGGTGGTTGGATATTCATAAATCTTGCTCACTACTAAGAATAATTTATCTGTTGATATATCGTTTAAGGTGGTGAATAAATGTATAAGTGTGATATTATCAATATATGTTATATGGCTAGAAGTCTGTGAACTCCTAGTTTTTGAGTTATGAATCTACCTTTATTGTTTTCTAGTTAAAAGCTCTACCTTTGTTTTTGCTTTCTGGTTAAAAGA